>OY986966.1:2809949-2854356 GCA_963920575.1 Narthecium ossifragum
AGTTAAAAGGGTGGTGTAAATAGCCCACCTTTAGTTTAAATCTTAAAGCGTCCATGCTCTATACAAGGAGCATCCCTCTCTAATGATCTATGCAAGCAAATATCTTTTTCCGTCAACAAAATGTTGATCGGGCTAGTTAAATAAAGCACTCTTCGGGAAGAATTTGGGTGAAGCACCACGTCATCTTCTTTCCCATATTTTCCCCCGGATTTTTTTCACATTATCCTATTTTTTCGACCCTTTTCCGGCCATTTTTCCTATTTTCTCTCTCCTCTTTCCCGATCGGCTCACCTCGGCTCACCAGCAAGCCGGGACACCTTCGTCCCGGCTCACTGCTCCGCCCAGCCCGCAAACAAGCCGACACAACCACTGCCTCCTCGCCTCCGCTCCGTCCAACCCCGCGCCCTAAAACCACCACCAATCTTCTCGCCATAACCTAACCTATCTTCCTACGACATCCTCCACCTCCAACACCGTCTCCACCGACGCCGGGGAACTCCACCCAAACCCTCCGCCACTGACCACCTTCAATCAGGCCACCCTGCGCCGCCAAACCATTCCATAACCCCACTAAATACTTCGCCATCCTCAACCCCGTCCTCCTATACCATTCACGGCCCTCGAAACCCACTCCTTCGCCGCCGTTCAAGGACGCCGGCGACCACCGTGCCGCTGCTGCCGTTGAGCCACCTACAAGGCCCAAACTCACGATCGTATCCCACGGGAAGACTCCTTGGTCATCCACGATCTCTCTTCTGCCCTTCTTAACTGCTGACGACGAGGTTTCGCCGTTGATCCGCCGCGGGCACACGTCCAGCCATCCGATCACCATTGGGAGCGATCCAGCGACTCCGGAGCTCCGATCTTCTATCCAACGGTCCAGATCCTCGATGTGAATCAGATCACGCTTAGAAATACCCATATTAGTCTAGATCAAGCCGTTCAAGCCTATTGTATCTTCACTTTATCCGAATCAACGACTGAGACCAATAACAAGTTGGGCCCTAGTAACAACTTGGTATCAGAACAAGCTTTGAATTTTTCACCGTATTCTCCGCCGTCTTCTCTGTTGCACTCTTTGCAGCCAACTTCAGATTTGGCAAACCCATATCTCACGGCTATCATCAAAGCAAAACCATATCTACTTGTTTGTGTGGAGCCAACCACCAGCATACCAAGGAGTATATCGACCGGATTAATACCAGATTGGATTGAAGACCAAATCAAAATTGTTCTTCCTTTTTCCACAACAACGGTCTTTCTCCTGACATCCATGATGATTCTTTCGGGGATCTCAACAACCTGAAGCAGACGAGTTCAATACGCAAGTAACAGGTGCAATTCGAGAGACTTTTTTGCTTTGCAGGTGACTTCTCTCATGCTCAACAAATGAGTTGTTTTGTCAGCGACTGAAGCCCACCATACACATCGAAGTTCAACTGGCTCAACCCATCACTTTATCCAATGCAGCCAACTTACCTCACATTTATGAGGAGTACGTCGCCACGCAGTAGGCATCCTACCATAGAAGACTCATCATAGCCCGCCCTGTCCCTCGGATCCGTACAGACCCCGTGGTATCGTCAAGGTGACGTATTTGGACGAATGAAACCTCGACCAATCAACTCGTCCAGTTGAATCCTCAACTCCATGTGCTATGCTGGTGCCATCCTGAAAGCTGGCAATGAAATCAGCCCGGTGCATGGTACGAGATCTACCTTGAAGTCAACGGTTATAGAAGGAGGAAGACATGGTAGCTTGTTTAGGAATACGTCTGCAAACTTGCAAACTACTCCAGGAAAGAATTCTCTCTCAACTGTCGTTTACAGCAAACAAGGAAAGACGTGCTAATAAAGCTGACAACTTGCCCTCGCACCTAGGAAAACAACAACAAGCAAGGGAATTGGGCGACTGGTGACCACCTAGCAAAACAAAACGAGTGTCGCCAGGTGTCCAAGCAGTCACCCTGCGACTGCCACATCGACGAAGGGGCCCCGAATCCGATGTTAGATGGTGTGACGTCCTCGCCCTTCCCACACAATATCAAGCACGCTTAACCTAGAGTTTTCTGATGGAATCATTGCCATCATGGCTTTAAAATGCGTTGTGTTATAGAAGGTGATTAACATACATATAAATATGTTCCCGATCCACACCCAAGCGTTATGAGATTGCTTATTCGGACATCCGACTCAGTCTAACTCCCTCAAGGCGAATACCACAGTCAAGATGTGGGGTCCGCACAAACCACCCCCCTCGGAGGAATTCGCACATATGGGGTTGGGGAGGCCGGCAATGATGGAGTTGAGAGGTGGCGGCGCAGGATCCGAGACGAGGAACTCGGGTTGGGGGTTCCGCTTGCAAGGAGATGCGGTAAAAAAAGTGGACAGTGTCGGGGGAAGTCGTAGCGTCATCAAACGAAGCGGAGTCGTCGGGGATAGCTACGGCTTCACCATGGAAGGAGAAGAGGGTGCGGAGAGCTCGCTCGGATGAATGGGAGATCACCGGAGTTGAGGTGTGTCCCCGCAATGTGGGGCTCGCAGAAGATGGTGACCACTGAGGAGGCTATGGAAGTTGCGGTAGATGGAGGTAAGGGTGGCTGTGAGGTTCAACGAGGGAGGAGATGGAGATGATGGGATCGATGGAGCAATAGAGAGAGGTAGAGTTGGGGGTGGGCGAAGTTGTGGAGTGTGGTGGGCGGGTGTTTGCGGCCGGTGGGTCTGTCGGAGAAAATAGAGCTCGTCGAAATAGGAAGCGGAGATGGGAGGTGAGCCATGCTACAAACGGGCTTGGGAGGAGAGAGAAAATAATGGAAAAATAGAAAAATAAAAATAAGAAAGGTAGTTTGGTCTTTTGTCACGCAATTTGGGTTTAATGCCCTAAGAAAAGTTCGTATGGACCTATTGACAGAGTAGGTGTTCAATTTGAACCTCGGGCTCATTCTCCTATAATTATACTTTTCTAATTTTAGGCTTTGGTGCTTTCTTAGTTAGTACTTTCCTGCCGTTGGAGTTGTAGTATGGCTTTATATCTTATATTAAGGCTGTGTTTGGTTACCCCTTTGACCATGGGAGAGAGAGTCGCAACTCCCTCCGTCGCGTTTGATTGGCATTTAAGCGTGGGAGAGGCGACTCCCTCTCTCGAGCTCTCCCATGACGGAAGGAAACTGGATTCCTCCCGAAATTGGGAGGAATCTTGTTTCCTTTCCCCCCGTTTTGGTCAACGCAAAGAAAAGTACTAAAATACCCCTCTTAAAAATTATGTATATTTTAAAAGATCTAATTATAGCCATCAGATTTAGGGGTATATTAGTAACTTCAATATCATTCCTGCACTTTTCCATCTTAATTTGGTCATACCAAACACAAACAACGTCTTTCCCTCTCCCACTCCTATGATCATACCAAACACAAACGATGGCAATCCAATTCCTCTCCACTCCTCTCCCTCTCCCACTCCCTCTCCCTCTACCTCTCCCGTCATGCAACCAAACGCAGCCTAAGAGTCATAAGCTATAGTTGAAGTCTCGAGAGTCATGCTCTATATAAGGAGCACTACTTTGTTTGTACTCTATGCAAGCAAATACCTTTTTTTCATCAATGAAGTATTGATTGAGGCAAATTGCTACGCCCGACCCCCCCGACAATAGTGATGGCAACGGGGCGGATCGAGGCGGATATTGGAAATACCATACCCGTCCCCGCACTCCTCCGCCCATACCATAACCGCCCCCGTCCCCGCACGGATAATGGGGATCGCGGACCATAACCATCCCCGCGGGTACGCGGATATTACCCGCAATCCGCGGTTACCCGCAAAACGTAAAAAAACCATTCAATTAGCATTAAGCCTCTAAAATCTAAATCTAAATCCACCAAACTATCATCAACATTCGGTCTCTAAAATCTAGATCCACCAAACACTCATCAACAATTAGTCTTTATTAGAGTATTATTACAAAATTAGACTCTTTAAAATCCACCAAACCAACATTTAGTGGCGGGGGCGGGGCGGATATTACCCAATATCATAATCCGCCCCGTACCCGCGCGGATTTTAAATTTGTAAACCATACCCATATCCACGGGTAAAAAATATATACCATACCCGTCCCCATCGGTGCGGATCGGGTCGGTTATCCAGCGGGCGCGGTCAATTTTGCCATCTCTACCTGACAACCCCACTATCTCTCTCCTTTTTACCATCATGCCCCTCTTATTCTTTTAGTTTTCTTTCTTTTTTTCATTTGTTTTGTTTTCCTTTAATCGGTTTTTTTATTCTTTCCTTATCAATTTTATTTCTTCTTTTTTTTATCAGTTTTAGTTTTCTTTTTGGATAAAAAGTTTTTTTTTATTATATGTTTATAAACTTTTATTTATTTTTTAGTTGTAGAATTTGGGAGTCATTATTAAAACATCAAATCATTAAATTTTCAAAATTTTAAATTTCAATTAGTAAAAATTTCAAAAAAAATTCCTTTTAAATTATTATATGTTTATAAACTGCCAAATAAGAAAAGTTTTAACTAAAACGGACTTTTGGGGCATCAGATGAAGGAATTTGGGTTTCTGGGCGGCCCAGTCATGGAGGATCTTTGATCCCGATGATATTTGTAGGTCTCGTCGAGCCAGTCGTTTTGACACCTCACACGCCCCGATCGGACTCCATGGTCAAAAGTTATGCATCCGACGGCCACGGTCGTCTGGTGACCTGATTCGAACTAATGGAACCCGGACGCGTGCCGACCGCTCGCTGGCTCAGGCGCGTCAACTTGATTAGTTATACGACACGTGTTTATTTGTGGTACGAAATAATAGGTACATCACCAACGCACCGGGAGCAGAATTTGGAGGCAATATTGATTAGAATTTGTATTTTTATGTATCTCTTTTTGGTGTATTGTTACATATACTCTTCTCTGAACATGGCTAAATCAATATTTTCACAAAACATAATGTATTTTTTAATTATTAGTATTTTTATTATTTTCATATATATACTTTTTATTTTGATCCATATTTAATATTTTTTAAAAATTTTATAAATAATGACTCCCAAAATCTATAACTAAAAAATAAACAAAAGATTACAAACGTATAATAAACAAACTGCTTATTCAAAAAAAGACTGATAACAAAAAAGAAATAAAATTGATAAAAAGAATAAAAAAAATAGATAAAAGAAACAAAATTAATGAAAAAAACAAAAAAACGAAACTAAGAAAAAATAATAAAATTGAGATAAAAAAAAAGAGAAGGGAAAGTCAACTATTATGGCTGAGAGGGGGTGAGGGGGCATAAATGAAATTTCATAAGTGAGGTCAGAGGACGGGTGTGTCAGGAGGGGGGAGGGGGGCGGGAGCATCAGCTCTCTTGATTGAGCTGGTTGAGTGAAGCACTCTTCTAGAGGGTGTTGGGTGAAGCATCATTCTTCCTGATTATCTTCTTTTCCATATTTTTCTCTGATTTTCATCACCTTTTTCCTATTTTCACTCTCCTCTCTCCCTGCCAGCTCACAGCGGCTCGCCAGCAAGCCAGGACACCTTCGTCTTGGCTCGCTTCGGCTCTGCCCGGCCCGCAAGCAAGCCGACGCCACCACCGCCTCCTTGCCGCCGCTCCGTCCATCCCCGCGCCGTCAAACTACCTCCAATCTCCTCGCCATCACCTACCCTATGTTCCTACTACATCCTCCACCTCCAACATCGTCTCCACCGACGCCGGAGAACTCCACCCAAACCCTCCGCCGCCGACCACCTTCGATGCGGCCACCCTGCGCCGCCAAACCACTCCATAACTCCACCAAATACTTCGCCATCCTCGACCGCGTCCTTCTCTACTCTTCACGGCCCTCGAAACCCACTCCTTCGCCGCCGTTCAAGGACGTTGGCAACCACCGCGCCTTTGAGCAACCTGCAAGGCCCAATCTCACGATCGGACCTCACATGAAGACTCCTTGGTCATCCACGATCTCTCTTTCGCCGTTCTTGGCTGCCGACGACGATGTTTCGCCGTTGATCCGCCGCCGGCACACTTCCAGCCATCCGATCACCATTGGGCGCGATCCAGCCACTATGGAGCTCCGATCTTCGATTCAACGGTTCAGATCTTGATCAGAATCAGATCACGCTTACCGAGGTGCTCCGATTGACTCAGATTGGTCCAGATCAAGCTGTTCAAGCCTTTCACTTGATCCGACTTGACAACCGAGACCAGCAGGACGTTCGTAATAGTACAATTTTATATAGATGCCGCCTCTTCCTTGATCCAACTCGTCAGCCGAGACCTGTTACGAATGTCCTGTATGGGTGCGTTTGGCAGCCTTGATCCCAGCGGATCCAAGGGATGGGTGGGACACACGGATCTAAGGATCACGCATTTGGATTGGTCTCGGATCCCAAAAAATGACCGTCCAAGTGCGGATCACATTTTCATATTCACGAGAGCGGATATTATCCGTCGGATTCCGTATCCTACGGATAGCCAAACAAACCCTATATGGATGCTAGTAGTAGGAAAGCAATGCATTCAATGTGTGCAACCAGCTATTTTCATTAAGCATATTAAACACTTAAAGTGTATATTTAATTAAAAGATTGACGGCGTAACGCGTGACACGGGATTCCAAGTCTGGACCTCCGCTATGATATAATAAAAGATGTTTTATCATCAAATCCAAAAGCTTAAAATATTAAGCCCGTGTTTGCTATGGGTTACATTCATATCTCCAAACACCAAATATTATTATTATTATTTTATCCCTCATTTCATCTACCACCACAACTTTGTTTTTTTCTATCCTCATTCATTAACCTCACCTTTTCTAACCCTTTATAACTAGGGGTGGCAATTCGGGTTCACGGGTCGAGGCGGGTACTGACCCGTTTAATAAAGACCAAACCCGAACTCGACCCGTTAAATAAACGGGTTAGATTTATCAACCCGAACCCGACCCATTTATAAACGGGTCGACCCGACCCGACCCGTTTAACCCGTTTATTAAACGGGTCGATAAACGGGTCGGGTCGGGTCGGCCTGTTTAACAACAATCAAGCAACAAATTATCAACTAATTAATAAAATTATTAAGCAATAAAATTACAACTTGTTTTAATTACATCCAAACCATCCAACCTAAACAATAAACTTACAACTTGTTTTAATTTTCCTTGATGAGATGAGATCACATTCAAATTCAAATTAACTCTAAAAGTTTAAGTGATATTAAAATTAAACGGGTCGACCCGCCTAACCCGCGGGTCGACCCGACCCGACCCATTTATTCACGGGTCGTAAACGGGACCCGAATCCGTTAACACCAAACCCAAACCCGTTTATTTCGGGTCGGGTTCGCGGGTCGTGACCCGAATTGCCACCCCTATTTATAACCCTATTCTCCCTTAACCTCAATTTTTCTAACCTCATACTAAACGGCCCTAATAAGCATCAGGGCCGCCCTGAGGCAAGGCCCAGAAGGCCTATGCCTAGGGCCCATGATTCTTGGGGGGGGGGGCAGATTTTTTTTATTAAAGTTATATATATATCAAAACAAGCAAAACAAAACATCGTTCATCTCCTACGGCCCACGGCTATCACATACTCGCTCTCGCTCCTTGACGACCCTCGTCGAGGTACTCATTCCATTTACTTATCTTGTTCTTTGATTGCGCTTTAAAATTGAATTATTGGCATCTAAATTTCTTTGCACTGTGTTGTTTCTAGCTCCAACTCGAATTTATTTTGGAATTTCTTACTCTGCGCGTGCGATGAAGTACTCCATATGTTGTGACATCTTTTGTTTTTTTTTGTTCAATTTCTTTTTGTCTTTATTATTAGCATAAACTGAGTTTGTTTCCACAATGATGCGATGTTGAGAGCAAGGGCTTATTTAGCATCCATTGCAGTTACTCTTTTGTTTCACTTTTTGGTTCTTCATATAAACGAGGAGAATTGGAGTGTTAAAAAAACTGGTTTATGCAAGAAGGGTGATTTTTCAGTATCCACATATTTGATTTTTATAAATTTTCTATTTTCATTTGAATCTAGTATATTATTTTATTCAATTGTATTGAGATTGCTAGATTATATTTGACGTGACAAAGTGATTTTTCTATTTGATGAATTATAGTGTTATGTTTCTTTTTTCAATAATATATGTTTTTCTTAAAATTTATTTTCGAAGTGAAAAAAATTATGTATTTTAGAAAATGCTGCCTCTATTTTTATCTTCCGTCAGCTCAGAAAAACTCATGACCGGCCCTGATGAGCAGGTGTTTATATTAGTATAACTACTGAATTAATTTTTGGAGACAATATGTGATTTAACTTTGGGATTCTTATTTTCAAAAAGGTTATGTGTCGCTGTTATCGAGAGTGCAGTCATGAAACAACCATCGTCGATTTGTCAAAGGTAAAAAAAAAAAACCCAAATTATCAAAACCTTTTTGGTTTGCTAAAAACACATATATTCGTACTGGTGACAACTTAAAAACGAAAGACTTTTGACGATGAAAATGGAAAAAAGTGGGGAAACCAGGTAGTTGGTAGGATTAGTTAGTATGTCAAAATGATTTCTTTGCAGCGGCCACATCATGATGTCAGTGTATGATGCAACTAGAAGGTCATGCACCTAACTTGAAAAAAAAAAGAAAAGAAAAAAAAGTAGGCAGCACTTAAAATGGCTTGTTATGTTATCTTAGGTGCTTATCCTTGAACATTTTTTTTTCTATTTATTTTCATTTCACATGCTACTAGTTTTTTATTTTTTCTTATTTTAATTAATTATTATCACTTTATTTTTATTTTTCCTAGCCTAAAATCTCTTAATTTAAAATAAACTAATTCTGTACCAAACGCGTCCTTATGTTATTGGAGCCAATAAAAATCAGTAAATCGTGACTATTTGTGGTGCTTATTAGACTTGCGAAACATACAACTCAGTTGTGAAAGGCATTTATTATTATTATTATTAGTTGAGTCGTAAAACTAAGTTATATAGTTTCATTACAAACTAATATCCTCCAAATTTACACAACAGATCTCACCGAAATAATAAGGGTTTCTTTAGATAGGCCATCGTCTACACTATTACAATATCTATTGATAAAACTAAACAAAACACCTCTAAATTTACTTGAGACAGTCCAGAACTTTCTTAATCTCGTCTCCAAGATAGATGACATGCTACTATGCTAGACATACATTGGAGCAATCATCGGCTCCTATTCGTTATTTATCACTCTGACCCCCATAAAAGCTATGAAATTACAATCACTAAAAAGTAAAAACCCATGGAAAGGAGTCTTAGCTATTTTTTCGGTTCTCCATCAAAAGCCAGTTAAAAGTACAACCATTGCATGTGCTTGCATTAAATCAATAGTCTCATCAACATCAACACTGCGTGTGGAAAGTTTTAAGTAATAATTATACAAGTTAACATGCAAAGCAAGTGGAATTATTTAGAGTACCGACCATGATTATAGAAAGGATTGAGTAAGATTACGGATGATTCTTAATTGGCACAAAGGCCATGCATAAGAGTTAATCTGATAGAATTCATAATTTAGGAGGGTTGTCTTAATCATTTGTCATTAGTTTAGTCACCTTTATGCGAATGAAATGTTCCCTTGGAATATATTCATGTGGCCATAGTTAATTGTAGTGCATATATTAGCTTAATTGAAGGAAGACACTACTTTAATCACGAAAACTATAAATTGTAAGTTGGATTGTAAGTTTAATTAACAATACGGATGAGCGGACTGATTAGATCATGGGACAACACAGCTGACATATTTACAAAAAAAAATAAGACATATTAAAATAATTAAATTTATCATCTCCAATCAAAAATTTAAACGTGAATATTAAATTTAAAAAAGCAAGCTAAGCTCCGACTTGGAACGCACGTACTATATTAACTTCACTGATTAATTGATCGTGAAGCTTAAACTAATACGAAAGGGTGAGTTTATACGTATAATCCTTCTGTTGGCCATTTCTTAAATATAAACCCTTCTGTTGGCCATTTCTTTAATTTCATTGGGAAGACAAATTTAATCAAGCGTGTAGATTCAAACTCACGATATTATATCACCTCTAATACTACACTAATTAATCAGTAGTTGTTCTAAGCCTGAAAGTTTTTTAATTGTATGGATGGTGGACTACATGAAGATTAGTCCAAAGCTCTTCCCCCAAAACCCTCTCTACGTAGAAATTTGTGATCATTTGTCCAAACAAGTATTAAACTTGGTAAAATGTCCCCACTCCAATCATTTTGAGTCTTAATTAAGTTAAGGAGTAGTTAATTTAGGAGCCCAAAAATATTATTTAATTAGTGGTTAGTTGCTATGTATGTTATAATTATAAATTACGGTGCCATGACGTGCAAGTTCTTCATCTTCTGAGACCCTAGAAATAGAGTTTCTTATTAAGATATGGGAGATCCACATACAGGAAAAAAGTAAATTTTTTTTCTCCATTTTTTTACATGTTTTTTTGGCTGTTCTTATGTGTCATTTAGTCCAAGAGAAAAAAGAAATATTGCAGACTTTATGAACTTTATAGCCTCCACCATTGCATGTTAGGTTGTCAGAACTCAGAACTAATCTTGGAAGTGACTTTCTTCATTTTCCCAAATTTGATTACTTTCTACTTTAGAACCAAACTCAAATTTTCTTTAAAAAGAAGAAGAAAGAGAAACTTGTAACTCTAAAGTTGAAGAACATACCGGATATTGCTAATACTTTTCGAATTTGTACTCTTTATTTCCATACATGGCATCCAAACGGTCCGAAACAGATCCACACTTTTCAGGAAGTGACTTCCGAAATAAACCACCCTCTCTCCAGGAAGTGGCCTTCACTTCATTTATCACATGATGGGCTTCCCTGCCATTGCCAACCACTCCCACATAAATTTCACCTTAATTTCTAGGAAAGCTTATAAACATTGTGGGGTACCCTTCCAATGGTAGTCATGACATTGCAACAACTCTAATGTAAGTTGTTGGCCTTCCAATATGAACTAAATCTAGGAATTTAAGGTAGCTAACCACCAGAATTAATTGTAAGTCTGGTAAATATAGTAATGGGACTGCAATTAATTCCACTAATATAAATGAGACAGCTCTAATAACAGCTTCAATTCCATGTGCGCATATGGGCGTAACGTGTTAACTAAGTTGATGTCGTTACCATTAATCAATATAGTAAACATGAGTCATGTAATAAACACGAAAAATATCATTATAATAAACACGAAAAATATCACATTAAAATATTTTAACTTGCTTGAGTTAATTATAGTATTTAATCATCAATTCAAGTGTCTCTGAGATGATTGACGATCCAGCTTCGAAGCCGCCGTGAAACGACTGCAGGAGGATTTCAGTGCTTCGTGGATCGTGTTTGGAATGTGTTGTATCATGTTATATAAATTGATGTAATTTTAGACCATAAAGTCTACGTTATTTTGATAACAAATACAATTGTATCATATAATTTAATATATAAAAATCATTAAATAATCAATATGTAGTTGCATCATGCGTTTGATTCAGGACGCCCGACAAAATGACAATGATCGAGCAGAATGTTGTATACATGAAGAGTATTGATTTGTGTACATGATTAAATGTCACTAATTGGTAGTGAGATATCGATTATTTATTCTATTCCATGCGATAGATCATTTCTGATGAATTAGATTAATTGATCGTATCTTATTAGCGATACCTACTAATTCAATCATTGATATATTCCATTGACAGTGAGATACTTATAAATTAATTTAATTCACACCGATGAAATAGAAGAAATAATTAATATATGACTACCGATATGTGGCACGTGTCATGTGTCATGTAGACAAATGTTTATCGATATGGGAACACAGCAGGCCAAACATGCTATTATGCTAACGAAAAATGCGTGACCATGTGCCAACCTTGCCCTTTAACATCACCATCAATTACGTCATATAAAACATGAAAAATAATCCCTCGTGTCACTAGCTCAGCCGTTGGATTTGAGTCGTAGATACGGACCCTATTCACGATTATTCCCGGACTCGGTCAGCCGTCAACCACACTGGCACTAGCCGTTACCAATGAACGGCTCTGATCCGTTGTCAGACGTACTCAAGACCCACCACGCCACCCGCGTTCCCCATCAACAAGCGAACCGCGCGTGACACCTAAGGAGGGTAAGCTCGTAATTTTGCAACAAAACTATGGTCCTCTTCGCGTGCCCTTCAACCACTCGTCTCTCCCCCACCCTCTTCTATGGCTCTCTCTCTGGATACCTCGCGCGCGCTCACTGAGTCAGCTGTCCGAGTCGGGAGAGCTCAGCCTTAATGGCGCCTTGATTACGGTGATCCCGGGCTTCGAGAGGGATCTCTTGGTTTCAGCTCCGATCTGTGCGAGTGATGTCCTGTATGTGGCTGTAATGGCGAATCCGGAGCTTTGAAGATCGCGTTTTTAGGAGGAAAGCTGCGAGTTTTGGAGAGGTCGCTTTGGTTTTGTGGATGGAAGTGGAGTTTAGCTGCAGTAGAGGATTTGGAGTTCGGATTCGACTCTTTTGGGAGAAATGCGTGAGAATTTAGCTGGATGGTGTTGGTTTGGATGGTTTCTTCGTGGAATGCAGATGGTTTAAGTGCGCATTGTAGCTTTGGTCTGGCCAAAGCTTCGCCTTTTGAACCCTATTTCTAAGGTTAGTGCCGGATCAGAGGTGTTCATCACTTTACTCTAAAGAATTACTCTTGGGTTTGTTAGTTTTCGAGATCCATCCTTGTTCCTCCGATTCAAATCATCATAGTTCTATTTCTAAGGTTTTGGAGCTCAAAATGAACCATTCTGAGCTGTCAATGGCCGCTTTGATCGAGCATAGTGCTTCCCGTCTTTGATTTTTCTCACATTTCAAGCAATGTGGCATCTTTGTAACTCCATATAGAGTGAAATTTGAAAATTTTCTAGAGTGAATGGTGAATTCTAGGGTTTTCAAGGTTTTTTGTTTACTTAAATCTTAACTAAGCTATCCCTTCGATGCGTTTTTTGTTTACTTAAATCTTAACTAAGTATTTTATCTGATGGGCGGGTCTAACATGCGCCAGCCTGGCGCATGTTAATGCTCTCATTAGTTTATACTGAAGCTTATTGCCTCCTCCTAAGGCTTAATCCAAGATGCGTTGGTGCTGGGAAAAAAAGAGTTGTGTAGCTTTTGTTCTTTGGTTGACAGACATGGTTTCTCTCAAACATTACTTTGCATTAGCTTTTTATGGTATCAGTTGTTAATGCTGCTCCATTTCAGCATGCAAAGTTCGGTTTCTCAGTTTTGGGGTGTCTTTTTATCTTTCCTTCTCTGTGGAAAGCCTTGCTGGTCCTTTTCCACTTCCTTTCCTGATACCTTTTTCCTATTGATTAGCTTAATTGATATCTATTGCTAGTGACTTAAGCACTTAAAAGCTGCGTCTCTCTCGTTGAATTATCCTTGAGAAAAGATCAGCTTTTCTCCTGTAGAGTTGTGGTATCCTTACAAAATGGCCCTGCGCTTTATGTCTAATGAGTTTATCAGTATTAGAGGCATGCATTAGGTTAAGAGGACTGCTTCTCCAATGGCTAAGTCGATAGGAAATGTAACGAAGAGAATCATTTCCATGGAAAAGCTACTCTTTAGGAAGGTGACAACTAAACAATTCTGGTCCCCTGGTTGGCAATTATTATAAGGATCACATGAGCTATGTCAATATTCCTTCCAACCTAATGCAGTTGGCATAAATTCTAATCCTTGTTGACCTCTAGCATTTGGATTTTGGTTCAGAATAGACTGTCCTTACAGCTAGACATTGAGCAGTTCAAGTAGTAGTGGTTATTGAGTTTTTCAATCCTTTTTGTAATGTAATCTGCTTAAATGTTTTTTGATTGACTTGCTTAACTTTGTTATGGTCACAGATTCTTTTAATTGTTGTGGTGATAGATTATTTTTTTCAAGAAAAGCATATGGTGGACCTTCTTCTTTTTTCCCATCACTTTATTCTCCCTACCGTGGATCCCTCTGATTATGCTGTCTTTTCGTCAGTATTTTAGTCGTCCAAGCTTCATATTGTTGCAATAAATCCTGTATCTTGCTTAAATTTCAGAGTCTATGCTTAACCTTGTTCTGTAATTGCTGCCACAGGTGAGGAAAACCTATTAACATCCACTACTGTTGATCCTTTTGCACATTTCCAAGAAACTAGCCATGGACCATCTCAAGCGTAGATGCTTTTTTCTTGCATCTCTTCCTCTTTTCCTCTTCCTATTGTGCCTGCCCTCTTTAGTCACTGGTGACTTAAGCTCCGACAAGCAAGCGCTCCTTGCTTTTGCTATGTTGGTCCCCCATGGCCGGAAACTAAATTGGAGAAATGACACCCCAGTTTGTTCCTCTTGGGTTGGTGTCACTTGCACAACAGATCAATCTCGAGTGCTCGCCCTCAGGCTACCGGGTGTCGGGCTTCTTGGCCCTATCCCTGTCAACACATTAGGGAAGCTCGATGCCCTTCAAGTCTTGAGCCTCCGATCCAACCGCCTTACTGGAGGTCTCCCTTCTGATATCTCATCACTTCCTTCATTGCACTATCTCCACCTTCAGCATAATAACTTGTCTGGAGATGTACCGACTTCACTTTCTTCTGGCCTTAATTTTCTTGACTTGTCCTATAACTCCTTCAAAGGAGGTATTCCATCAGAAATTGAGAATTTGACTCAGCTTACTGCATTGAATCTCCAGAACAATTCTCTTTCTGGACCCATCCCTGACCTTAAGCTCCGAATGCTGAAGCATTTAAATTTGAGCTACAACAACCTCAATGGCTCAATACCATTCTCCCTCCAAGGATTCCCAAATGATTCTTTCATTGGAAACTCTCTCTTATGTGGGCTTCCCCTAGCTCAGTGTATCTCACCGCTACTACCTCCCCTGTCACCCCCATCAGCAGCCCCACAGACTCACAAGAAAAGCTTTTGGAGCACAGGAACCATAATTGCAATTGCTGTTGGAGGTTCAGCTGTGCTATTGGTAATTGCAGCTGTTCTCTTAGTGTGCTTCTTGAGGAAGAAAGGTGGAGAAAGTCATGGAGCCTCCAAAGGGAAAACCATCACTGGTGGAAGGCCTGAAAATCCTAAAGAAGATTACAGTAGTGGAATTCAAGAGGCCGAGAAGAATAAGTTGGTTTTCTTTGAGGGATGTGCTTATAATTTTGACTTGGAGGATCTGCTTAGAGCTTCTGCTGAAGTCCTGGGCAAGGGAACTTTTGGCACAGCCTATAAGGCTGTACTTGAGGATGGCACAACAGTGGTTGTGAAGAGGTTAAAAGAGGTTGTGGTGGGGAAAAGAGAGTTTGAACAGCAGATGGAGATTATTGGAAAGGTTGGGCAGCATTCAAATGTTGTTCCACTTCGTGCTTATTACTTCTCCAAGGATGAGAAGCTTCTAGTCTATGACTATCTCCCTATGGGCAACTTCTCTGTTCTATTGCATGGTATGCCTATTCAGACATCTCATTTTCATGTTTGGTACACATAATGTTTCTTCTCCTTAACCCAATTATGTGCAAGTATTTCAATTTCAATAGTACTGCAACCATGAATTATGTAATTGGGTATAGTATGTGAATGACGACTTCAGTTACATCCAACATCCTCTAGGACAGCACTTATGTTAAATTGGTGGTGTATTGCCATATTTGCTACTTCATTATCGGAACTCAATTGGTATATAGACAAACTACTACCCCTGAATCTTGACTATACACGCATTAAAATCCGACTAGAGGAGTAAATGGTATGGGATACCCATGTGCTCTGTAAGCAGGTGTATAGAATCTACTAGGAGTACTCTTATGGGTAATTGGTAGCCTATGTTAGTATTAGTTTTCTTTCTTGATCCAATTGGTTTATAAGCTAAGGACATTCCCTCGGCCCAAATACGCATTTACTTGTGACCAGATAGTTGCGTTCCCACCTGGGGAGCAAGTGCTTGTGTTATAGGCTTATAAATCAGTGCTTATTAAGCACGTATGCAACATCTAATGAGATTGTTCTTGTTTGTTAGTGTCTCCCTACCATATTAAATAGTCACTCCCATCAAAATCTCTTCACAACAAAAGATTCTCCTTTTGCCTATATCTGTACATGCTCACTTAGCAGTATATCACGTACTCCTTAAGTGGCTATAGGATACCATGCACCGTATAATTAGGTATTTAGGTAAATAACAACCATTTGGCTTGTGCGTGTTGGTAAGCCTATTGTCCTATTAATCACCTCCAAAATCGTACTGGTTTGTAGCCAAAACATAGTTCCAAAACCTGACAGTTGTCAATTATTGCTTATTAGACAAGAATGGCATTTCTAAGAGAATTTTTATAAAGACCCAAGTTTCATTAGTGGGAAAAGGACTGGAAATGTGAACAAGAAGAGGAACTCAAGCTATTATGTACATTTGTCCCTTGAGTAAAATCTTGGAGCTACTTAATTTTGTGTTCTTACTTTACTGTGCTATGCTGTCTATATCCGGCATCAAAAGTGGGAATACTTTAGTGCCCATGTATCTATAGTAATCTTCAATTTGCGAATAATGGAAACAATAGTTGCTTGCTCGTTGATTTAGGGAAATCCCATTATGTTCATATACCTGTCCGTCTGCGTAATGGTTTTCTTCATTATATCCATTCTTGGTGAACAGGGAACAAGGACGCTGGGAAAACTCCTTTGGACTGGGACACCAGACTAAAGATAGCACTAGCGGCTGCACATGGCATAGCCCACATCCACTCTGAAGGTGGTGGCAAGTTTGCTCATGGCAACATCAAGGCCTCCAACGTTCTCCTAACTCAAGAGCTCGAAGCATGTATCTCCGACTTTGGTCTTGCATCCCTCATGAGCTCCCCAGCGGCTCCTTCCAGAGTTGTGGTAGGCTACCGTGCACCTGAAGCCATTGAGACCCGCAAGTTCACACAAAAATCTGATATCTATAGTTTCGGAGTTCTCCTCCTCGAGATGCTAACTGGAAAGGCTCCAATCCAATCTCCCGGGCGCGATGATGTTGTTGATCTACCTAGATGGGTCCAATCTGTAGTCCGGGAGGAGTGGACTGCTGAAGTGTTTGATGTGGAGCTGATGAGGTATCAGAACATAGAGGAAGAAATGGTTCGGATGCTTCAGATTGCAATGGCATGCGTTGCAAAAGTCCCAGATCAACGACCGAGAATAGAGGAAGTGATTAGAATGATTGAGGAGATCCGGCAGTCCGACTCAGACAACCGGCCATCCTCCGGCTGAAGGAGACCACCGCAAAATAGCATTACTAAGTTACCAGGTGACTGCCTCTCTGATTCTGGTAATGGATCCAGATCTTAGAGAATTTTATAATTCTTCCTGCATGAAATGATAGAAACCCATTGCTACGGTGTGGCTTGTTCAGAAGGGAGTGCCCTGTTCCTCACCATGTATCATTTGTTCTAAGATTGCCATTGTTGTAACTGACTTCTGCATTTGTTCTTACATGATTCCATTGATGATTTCTCGTTGTCCCCTTATCAAATGTTTGTACTCAGATTGAGATACTGTCCAATTTGAACTGTGAATTTAATGAATTAAATGCATGGTCATTGTTCGCCATTGTTCTCTCTTTCCCATGTTAGGTTGCTTGAATACTTCCAATCTATGATATGCTTTTTTTCAGGATTCATCAACCAAGAAGTTTGGTAAATTGAGATGTTTATTCACTGTGATTTGTACTTCAAAGGATTCCTTGCAAGCAAAATATCGGATAGCTAACGGCTATACTAAGGTTTTTTTTTTTGAATAATTAATCCAAGGGAAAAAAAACAGCCGTCACTTAAAGGATTATTTGATGTGAATCTTAGAATCCGAATCCGAAAGATTGCGTATTCGAACTCACTGCCATATTTCCAGTATTCGGACCCGGATCTGCCTGCTTAAAGAATTCGGAGCTCCGTTGACCCGCCCTTTTAGGACTAAAAAGCCGTTACTTCGCTCTCTTCTCCTCCGATAACCCCAAGAAATCTCTCCAAGAAGTGCTCGTCACTCGATGCGGGGGCTCCTCAAGAGATCTCTTCGACCATTCAATAGCTGGGTTCTAGGGTTTGTATTCATCTGCGATCCTTTGACATTTGTATGGTTCTTGATAGATTACGTTCTTTACCTGCGTATTCTCTCGGATCGGCGATTGGGATTTTCTTGCTTGGGTTTTAATTCGACGGATCAGCTCTTTATTTAGTGGGGTTTGTCGAAAAAACTTGAAGGAGCTGTGAGATCTGCTAGGGTTTTGGGTGCTGTATCTGCTCCACGTGTCTATGATCTGGTGGGGATTTGGGACGAAGACATGGGTTGTCAAGATATGATCTTGTGGGTTTTGGAAGGGTTCGGCATTGGATCTCTTTTTGTCGTGCTAGTATTTTGTGAAATCTTGTAATTGGAGCAGAAGCATCGGACGCTGTTTGCGCATTTTTTATTTTTCGGTGCCTTTTGGTTTAAGCTAGTACTTTTGTGAAATCTATGTTCTTTGATTCTTTATAACCATTCGAAATGCCCTCAGGTGATACTATTAATTGACTTGCTGGAGTTGGGTGCTAAATTGAGATACACTGGTCATTATTCTTTTGATTTCATCTTCTTGTTAAGAAATGGATGGGAAGAAGAAAAAGAGCAGGAAGAAGAAGGGAAATCAAAATAAAGTAGCGGATGATGCTTCGTCCAATGCTGAACTGGCTTCAGAGCAGGATCACGGTTTATCCATTGAGCAGAATCACTATGTTCATGTCTCAGGCAATGTGGATACCCAGAGCGTCGGGGTATCTGGATCAGACCTGGAGATGGATAGGCATAAGGAAGAGATGGATACGCATAAGGAAGAGATGGAGAGGCATAAGGTCTATGAAGAGAAACTTGTAAGTGACCCTAACCTAATAAACCAAGGCAGAATTACTGGAAAAGATTATGTTATACACAGTGATCTTTAGGTTAGGGGCTTGATGCATGGAATAAAAGCTGTTATGTTAATAGCTTTATCATACTTTCGTCATTTACCATATCTCAATGCAAGGTAAAGGGAAGCATTAAACATGGTAAGGTGTGAAGTAATCAGGGACAATATCCACTGACCATGATTTTAAGTGCACCGTTGAACCGTGTAAACCGGTATCTATCATGCCAATAGGAAGTCACCACAGCATATTTATTGTTGGCGTGAACCATGGGTGATGACACTGAAAATACCATGCTGATCACACGCCAGCAGCACTGAAAACCATTGCCACTAGGCATGAAAAATCAATCAAGGCTGTATTTAGTGGGCGTTCCAGTGTCTATCCTATCAGCTATATGTTTGTTGACATTATGGTAGTAGTTGGATTCTTGGTTTGAAATCTATTTGTCACTTCAGAATGCATCACTGAGTCGAGGAAACGAATAGAGCTTTCAAATTCCCCTTTAATTGATGGTTGGGACTAGCATTGTGTTACAAAGTGGGTGTAATTTTGAATATTAGCTGACTCATATAACTCTGTATATAGAACTAATAGCTAAAAGTAGCTTCCGTCTAGTAGATCTAGATAGGAAAATGATATTCATATTGTCATTCAAGCTTGATAATATAGTGGATGAAGCCCTTTGCCTGACCTTTTACTTTCTTTGAAATTAAAGTCATGGAAATATTTATCTTACAGGTGAACCTACAGGAAGAAGTTAGGCAGTTGGGGAAGGAGAAGGATGTATGGCGACAAAGACAGGTGCAATATCATCCTGCTAGATTTAAATTATTTCTCTGAACCACCTTCTATGAGTATGCAGTTGAAAGAAGTTTGATAATGGTGTTTCCTTTGTTGTATATAATTTGACCAATTCAAAAGGGTGATTAGTTGTTCACTGGGAAAGGGCAAAACTTTGAGTACTAGGTTCTAACCAAGAATTAGACTACTGGGGATGAATTCAGAATGCGTCTATGCGTAAGGCTTTTGCACAGATGATGATAACTATTCGGATATACATACATATGCATGGCTGGACTTATTTACTTTTATTATTATTATTATTATAAATGTCTGATTTACAGCAAAATTGTTGTCATAACCTAATTATTTTGTGATATCTTCAGGCAAATTTGGAGGAAAAGATTAATGTTTTGCAAAACCAAGTGGATTCTTTTATCCCGCTGGAGGTAAGGACTGACATGGTTTAGCCTTTTAGGTTTGTCGTACTTATAAATAAAATGATGTTAATGTGCATGCTGTTCCTCCCTGTGGTAATGGATCTACAAGTGATCTTTAAGTCCTTATTTGCACTCCACTTGGTTTTTTTTTCTTTTTATCTTGAATAAATAGAAATATGCAGTTTTTCTTTTTTTTATTGGCACAATATATTTATACACTGCAGGTCAGCTTACAGGAGAAACTCAATGGCTTTCAGATCACAAATGATATATTGATACAGAAGGAGGTAATTATCTGTGGACTATCCATCATCCATATTCAATTTTGGATGTAACCAGTGACTATTCGGTGGGGTTTCTTGGGTACCAAGTATCTCTTGTGTTATTAATGCTCTACAGTATGGTTTGCCCGTGCTTGTTTAAGGGAATTGAGGCAAATACAGCTCTTAAGTTAATTGTGTTAAACCTGCATGGTTATTGCAATAGCAGAGTTATAAAATAAGCAGTGTTTGGCAATCATTGTATCAATATAATTATAAATTGGACTACTATCAATGACAAATTTTTAGTAGGTACATATTAAGTTGCATGAGAGTATTTTTCATGAGTGTTATCGTATGAGGATCTAGATTAACTGATTAAGTAATGAACTGACAACTATGAATAGAAGGACATTTATTCCACTCTGTTGTTGAATAGTTATACTTTGACCTCTGATTGTATTTGTCATGTACTTCTAAAGGTGACTTCATAGTCGATATTTATGTCGCTGCTTCTGATGTAATAACCAATTGTTTACATGGGATTATTGGATTCGTAATAAGCGGAGTGGCATCACAGATTCCATGGCAGATTTTCAGATGCTTGGTACCTGGAGGATTGTCAACAGGCTAAACAACACTGAATAATTTACTTCTCCACTAAAGAATTATTAACTTCTTATTTTGGTTGCTTATTTCGATATTAAGACAAAAAAATTCAGTTTTAAATCCTTGATTGTATTGTATTATATGATGTTCTGTAATAGCTAGTCTATGTCTCTAGATTATGCTAATACATTGCTCCACAGGCCATCTTAGAAGAGAAAATGAAGCACATCGAAGACATCAAAGACTTATGGATCCTAAAGGAGGTAATTATTCTGGAAGGTTGTGACATATACATTATGTTAGCTTGTAATGCTTGTGTTACCAAAAAGTAGGAGACAAACTAGTAGTATCTCATCCTGAAACATGACAGCATAAGCACCTATGAAGGATTTGCACAATCACCTGTGCTTGTGCTTTTTTTAATAGTGCATGCCTGTAATTTGCCACGCCTTACTTGGGTTGTTTCTGGTTTTCATCTTTTACTGACTAATTTACATTTGTATATGCAATTTAATGAGGTACTCCCAGATTTCATTCAAAGACACGATAGCAAAGGTGCAGGAAGTTAATGCAGGGCTGCAAATCCAGGTACTACTTCCACTGACCCTTGTACTCTTTTGATGGAGTTAAATTTCATAGATGCTCTCAACCTTGCCTTTTCACCTGTTGGAGTCATTCATAAATATGCATTAGTATGGTTTTTGTTGTGATTTATCCTCCATTATATAATACAAGTACTTTTTTCAATCTGTTATCAACAGCAAACTGGCTGCCTTTTATGATGTGTTGCTTTTATGCGGTTTTGGCCTATACGATGTACCATAAATATTTACTTTTTGTGATTTAGAATGGAGATTACTTAGATGGTTTGGCTTTTGGTTATTTTTCCAGGAATTTTTTCAGTGGGACTTCTTGTCACCCATCTAGACTTAAATAGCCAGATTAATGCATCATGAGGTATTGATATATTAATTCTAAAATGACTTGCAGTTCCAGATATGTCGCATGTAAGGATTTATGTGGACAGTGGTGAATCTATTCTCAGAACCTCAATTTAGATGATGAGTATTAGAATCCAGATCTTGTTATGCTTGTGCTGGCACATAGAGAAGTAGCATGGTTGGGGATTTATTCTGGTGGAATTCATGCTTTTATCAATAAATTTTTCTTAATTCAGCTTGTAGGTAACAATCAAAATGGGCTATGACACCTGAAACCCTTTAATATTATATGTTTACAAGCTAATAAACTTCATGCAGCAAAAAATTGGACCCTGAGCATGAGTGGGGACTAAATCATGTTTGACTGAGTTGCTGTCCTGTTTAGTAGATATAACCTTTTTGTCGAGGTTGGATTTTTTGTTAAATACAGTTTGGCATGTATTTAGTTCTCACATCGCCTAACTGCTGCATTGCTTATATCTGATATGACTATAAAATAACAAAGTCTGGCAGGTAAAGGAGTTGGAAGACTCTAGAAGTGGTGTTGGTGAGGAGAGCCGACAAATGATGGGAACCTTATCAGTTCTGGAATTGCGGGTCCAAAACCTGGAGGAGAAAGCTTTGTACTATGACTCCTCGATCATGGAGATGGTGAAGGTTATTTACCCTATCCCCACTTCTTTCATCCATAATTAGTTCTTCAGCATGAAAGGCTGATAGTATACTCCATTCCGTTGGTTCATAGTAGTTTGAAAGTTATTGATAATAGGTTAGTTCATTCACCACAAGTGATGACTTAAAATCGAGGAAAAAGTTAGCTTCCAATAAATTATTTATCACAGCATGATAGTATTGGAGATCTAGTTGGTAGAGCATGCACACTCTTACTGAGTTTTAGCTCTCTCGGGCAACTAACCAGTTATCAAATATTTATCTAACCTCATCCTTGACTGAGGCCATGGGACTGTCAATGGTGAATGTGTCGTTTCTGATGTTGTGAAAGTGCAAATGTATACTAGAAGCATTTTTGAATCTTCTCAGAATTTACTAGGTTACTCTCCTAGATTGCTTTGTTGGTGCAAAATCTTAGACAAGTTGTGCTTCTGTTGCTTTCAATAAGTGAACATATATGCAGTGAACTCTATGTTCTTTTACCTCTGAAAAGTTAGTTTCCATGTCAATTGTCTTGTATATAAATACCCACATACGCAAGTACATTCTTTGACTCAACCAGTAGATGCAACTTGGTCATAATGGGAGAATTATTTCGATCAAATCTAGGACAATAATTTAGTGGCCTTTGAGATGTTTTGCTCTATTCTTCTGGACACTTTGCCAGATTAGTAGCATGAAATACTTGTTTCAAAATGGAAGACCTTTTCCTTGAGATCTGAGGTCGTGCAAATTCATTCAAGAATGTTCATTGCTTATTTGTGATGCATTTGTATTCTATGGTGCTAAGATGCTTCTAAATGGATTTATACACCAATTACTTCCTTTTCTTGATTGAGAGAATCTTTCTGGAAATGAGTTCGATTTTGAAGACTATATATATTCAAGGAAGTTTGTGTTTGACATAACTGACATATTTTTAGCAGTGCTCTTATGCTTAAAATAATGCCGTTCGTCCTGATATTTGACTTGATATCACATACCAACTTCTATGTTGTGATTAGTTATTCCGTGATTTATGTGTTATGCATATGTGTAAACTGGTTATGATTTGGAAAGCAATTATGATAAGAAACAAGTTACAATTCTTGACCCATTTCAGCTAAACACCTCTGGTTTAAACTACGTTTTAGACATTATAAGGTCCACCTCTCTTTTTTTTAAGCCAATGTAAATTTGGAAAACAATCCGACTTATATTAACGGCGTCTTCAGAAGTCATCACCCAGACGTCTACCTTAGACTCTTCATTTTGTAGTAAGCAATCATACTAGTACTGTGCTGTAAATTGTATTTAAGTTCCATCTTTTGGCTGACAGCTCTACGAAGAAAAAAATCCACCACCATATGAGATGGAAACAGCTGATGCATCAGTAAAGCAGGATGCTGAAAGTGGAGAGCTACTTAAAAAGGTAAGTGATATTTGCCCTGAGTTCCTCTCTACTGCTCGTTTCTCCTTATTCGGTGTATAATGTGTGTAGGTGTTTTTTTTAACCATGTGTAATATCTACATATCAGTCTACTTTAGGGCTGAGTTTAGGAGCTTATAATATATGCCACTAGGTTAACATAATGTGGGCATTAAAAGACCCGTAATTAGGCTTGCATTGTTTGGTATTCTCTACATCCTGGTCAGGTCAACGGGATATATCCTGAGCCAGATCGGCTGGCCATTGCTGAAGAACATATGATGACTCAGCCTAATCTGGTAACAAGACCTATGGAATCTGCAAGTCCCAGCGATTTTGGATCAGTTTATAGTCAACAAATGTTTGAACCAGACAGAATTTTCCGGCCTTCTGTTAGAGATCATGGTATATATGATGAGGAAATCGGTATAAAGGGCTTTGGTGATCCTAAAGTAAGGTCAGGTCAGCCCCCTGAATTGGATGATTCACGAAGAAGTGAAGAAATTGTGCAGATCTCCTTGGATGACACTCCAACTCAAGAGACAAATTTCCAATCAGAGGATGATCAGGTGGTTCCTCTAACAGATGCCCCGCTGATAGGGGCTCCTTTCCGATTGATTTCGTTTGTTGCTAAGTATGTGAGTGGTGCGGATTTGGCAAAAGAAAACGCCTCTAAATCAGGCCGATGAGCTATTTGAGATCGAGATATGTGAGAGAGCAAAATCTAGTTAGGTTTTGATTGAATAACATTGAGAAATTACCAGTCCATGATGTTTCGATAGATATTGCTTGTAATACTTTACAAATCCATATTCATTTGAATGATTTGAAAAGTATGTGTTAGATAGAGGAGCAATGTAGAACTATTGGATATATGAATGAAACTTAGTTGGCAGGTTTTGAAATAAGAGTCGCTATTTGTGTACATGGGTCAGAGCATGTATATTGCACATGCTCTCCAATTGATAGTGAGATGTCAATTGGTTGATCTAGTCCATCGATAGTGAGATGTCGATTGATTGATCTAGTTCATTGGTAGAGCAATATCGATGGACTAGATCAATTGATCGGTATATATTTACCGATTGAATGTATCAATAATCGAATCGGTAAGTATTGGTAGATATACGCCGATCAATTGATCTAGTCTATCGGTATTGTTCTACCGATAGATTAGATCAACTAATCGGTATCTCACTATCGATTGAAGAATATGTGCATGTGGCCATGTATATAAATCTTTATTCTTTATATAAGTGTGTATTGAGGACCAATCTCCTGGTAGCGTAAAACGTCGCTATTTAGAGGCTACAATGATTGGAAGCTTGATTTATATCACATCAAGTTTTGATTGGGGACGTTGAATTCAATTAATGATCTTATAGTAGTTACTTGACCTAGGTTCACAGTGTATATTGTTAGAATTATGGACTCTATTATTAAAAAATAATTATTGTTAATTTTTTTTAAGAACAAGATAGATGACGGGAACAAGACAAAAAATGCTGAACACTTCAGTTGAGCTGTCGTATCATAAGAAAAAAGAGTCCATGTTTTGCTTTTATTGGGGTGAGTTTCACGAGTCATGTTTATATCATATCGTTATCATCATACTACCATCATATTAATTAGATTTCATTCGTTTGTATGATGATAGTTCAGAGACAAACAAAATTCGAGTTGCACAACAGGTATTTTCTTTAGAAGTTGAGTCGCCTTTTGTCTCATCATCTTTAGGAAATAAAGCATCCTGGTTATCTTCTAATTTGCCATCATGACTTGGAAATTTGGAATGACTTATCCATAGCCTTACATAAGCTTTATTTGCTCTGTTGGCTCTGATAGAAATCACACACATATAATATCCAGAGGAAGCTCTTTAATAATGCTCAACTTACACATAAATACATACAGTGAACTTTATAATAATACAAAAATATATATAATATCTAGAGGGCGGTGGTGGTTTTCCAATCGACTTATGTGAAATGGTGGCTCTGTGACTGTGAGGAGCCGACGGCCAACTACAAATACAAACAGCTCTGCCAAAACAGCTCTTCAATCAACACTCACGAATCATTTGAGTCCACACGGGGGAGTTAGTGTCAAGACCAAACCATCTCTCTGACCAGCGCAATAGCTAGGACAGCATCGGATGTTGATATGTAATGATAGAAGTTTAATTTCAACAGATTAAAGCATATTTCCCTAACCATGGCATTAATTAACCCTTTTTAGTCACCCATTAACAAGCCGGTCAAGCATTACATTACCGGATCCCCAAAAGGACAGCTTTCAAAAGCTACACTTCCCGCCAAAATTAGAACGTTCCAAAAGCTACAATTATTAAAAGTATTTAAATATTCCAAGGCGGAGTAGTCACTCGAGAGTCTCGTGATTACTGTAGATAGCGGTTGAGTCGGGTCCACCGAATGGACGGCCGAGATCCTCCTTACTGGATTCGACCAGCTCATGATCAACGGGTCGTGTACACGATGGGACCTCACACCCGAACGTAGCGGATTCGGATAAGAATTGGCAATGGCGTCGGATCGGGTAGGGTCTGGCCGGGTTGGGTGCTTGTGGTCTCCACCGCCGTGCCTGATCCGCTCCGCATCGCGGCTCCGGCGGTGGGCTCGAGTAGCTTCGGCTAGTGTGGAAGTGGGCTAACGTGGGCCCCACGGTGGCGGCTGCCGAGGAACCGTAAATTCCCAAACTACCCTTCACGTTGCTTCCTTGCGGAGTAGCCGGACCACCGTCCGATGAGAAAAGATGTCTCCCAACGCGGCAGAGATTGAATGATCCCTGACGATCAACGGCTGTAACTCGTCCACGTACCATCCGAGCCTTGTATCATTGGGGACCATCTCATGCGGTGACGTGAGACATAACGCACCGTGTCTCCTGATCGAGATGTGAGAGAGTGACCGCCAAGAAATATCGGATGTTGATAAGAAGCCCCGTACGATGCGGTCGTTCGGACAGACTTTAACCGAGAGGAATCCAGCTGGATTGGCGGGAGGAACGGGGCTAATTTGGGAAATGTACTCCTTATTCCCAAAACACCCCTAAGATTCCCCATAACTTTATCCTCTCCCTCTCACGACTCTCTACTCCCCTTTCTAAACCCCCGCTCCAAGCTTAAATCCAACCAAAACCTTAGCTCTCTCCTTTAGTTGCTCGTGGGAGAGCTCTTCTTGGAGGAGCTCTAAATTCCGAGAGATTAGAGATGTGGCTTTAGATGAAACCAAGGATCGATTCGCTTCTCTCGATTCCTGGCTCCGGGCGATGAATCCATCAAACGAGGTCGCTCGCCGGAGCTCTGGCTTTAGATGAAACCAAGGATCGATTCGCTTCTCTCGATTCCTGGCTCCGGGCGATGAATCCATCAGACGAGGTCGCTCGCCGGAGCTCTATCCACTCGGAGCACGTGCCTGTCGAGAGGAAGGCAGTCTCGGTTAACACACTGACCAGAAGGCTCAGGAACCCGAAGGTCGTGCGCATCTACTTCGCCGACGGCGACGCCACGGACTCCTCTAGCGACGAGGAGGCCGGGGGGATCCATCGGCGGTGTGTTAAGCGGCACGTGCGGGAGATTCGTCTCGAGGTGGCCACCGCACAGCCCCGCCTACCAAAGCCGCGGAGGCGGCTTCCAGCGGCCAAGGCGGTGGCGGTAACGGAGACTAACGGGCGTAGGCGGTTCCGCGGCGTTCGTCGGCGACCGTGGGGCCGCTGGGCGGCGGAGATCCGAGACCCGACTCGGAGGAAGCGGGTGTGGCTTGGCACTTTCGACACGGCGGAGGCGGCGGCGGCCGTTTATGACAGTGCGGCGGTTAAGCTCAGGGGCACCAGCGCCGTCACCAATTTCCCAACGCAAACTACGCCGGCGGTGCCTGAAGACCCCTTCTTCGACTCCGCCACGGATAAGGCGGACGCCTTCTCCTCGTACCCCTACTACTCCTCCCCGACCTCGGTGCTCCGTTACGGCGTGGGCCAGGCGCCGTTCGATTCCTTCGATTTCGGCAACGTGGACGCCTTCGGCTTCAGCGTGGAGCCGCCGCCGTTAGCGCTAACGGACCTCTACTACCAGACAAGGCCGCCCGACCGTTGGGAAGCCGAGGAGTTCGGCGAGTTCGACGCGGACGTTTTCTCGTTTGAGGTGGTTACTTTCTAATCACCGATAAATGACGGTCTTACCTAAGACACTACCTTTTACTATTTTGCAGTTACATCCCTGTTATTTGCGCGTTTTACCGTTGAGGACTCTTCTTCGAGGTGAGTGGCGGGGAGTTGGCAAAGAGGTGTAATCATATTCGTTAATTATCATAGTAAATATATCATATAACATATATATAAATATAAATATATTTATGTTCATACTTTACTTGTGATTTCTCGTATTCTACTCCTGTGACGTGGAAAACCCATAATTATGTCAACTCTGGGAAATTAAATATTACCCTACGGGGAGTCGTGAGTCGTGACTCGCCTGACAGCGATAATATCTTTTAAGGAGATTTATGTGTGGGTGGGGCCCACTGGGATTTATTATCCCCGGGTCTCGAAGCGGGCTTTTGTCCATATTGGCCGTAATCCGAGACCTATTCTATACTCGCGGTGCAATTTAATGGCGCCGTTATCGGGGTTCACAAACGGGCGTGGCGGTCCAATGGAGCAGTCGGTTCGTTGATGTCAGGGTTCGTTGTTCCCCAGACGTGAGCCGATCAATGCGGTCAGTTAGGCCAACGGCGTGGATCCAAAGTGACGTGGTTGGATAGTGGCAATGGAGGTCCGGATCCGATAAATGACGACCCCGCTAGGAACTCCGCTGGTGGTTTTAGTGACGCATGAAAGGGAAAGGTGGCTATAAAGATTGGCGCATAGAGGCCAAAAGGTTGAATATAGCATAAGACTACTTTATCTACTTAATCTGGATTAATCCATGGGAGAGGGGTGACAGCGGGGAGATGGGTGTAGGAGCGATGGCAAGCTATATTCATGCACGTGTTTGGATCTTGGAGTTGTCAATGTTGTTGTAGGCAATAATTGGTGGATGAGCTGAGTGGTTCGCGTCTATGTAAAAAGGGGCACGCAACCGACTGAGAGTTACGGAACAACGGATCCATGAATGTGCCATGCATCAGCATGTCCGGAGCTAGACAGGAAAAAGCTGGTTTGAGTTCTGGGAGTTTGCAGATGAGCTGCAGTTGATAGATGAGAGCCTAATAAGCCCCAATAATGGCTACAGAAACCTATCTAGTGTCGCGATCCCGTCCTTCAAGGCCCAATAAGCCCCGGCACCGGCCATGGAAACCACTGGCTTGCATTGAATGACACGTCAGAATTTTTAAAAAAATTTTATTGGATGATTTGTCGCATTGTCAACAATGTTTTGCTAAATTTTATTAAGAATCTGATATCTTCATCATCCTTCGGATATTTTATCAAAAAAAAAAATCCATTTAATCTTGTTTATAATCAAAGCATACGTGGTGATGTGACAATTCCAACAAAAATGAAATTATCGACGTGCCATTCAATGAGTAGAGTTTGGGAAAGGCTGAAGTGGTTTCAATCTCTCATCACTGATCCTGCGGGCCCTAACCAATTAACTCATTAAAAAAAAAAATGTAGACCACACTGCTTTTTGATGCGGTCCTAGAAATCAAATGGCTGTTGGCTCGGCCCACTTCCAGCTTGGCCCAAGAGCCCGAGCCGGCCTCATAGGCTTCCTTCACCCTTCCGATCACCTTCTTTCTCTCCGGCTGTCTAAGTCCAGAACCTCAAAATTTTTGGATATCCATGGTCAGGGATAATAATAGTTAATTACCAAAACCGGGAGGTATGCATACTAGACCGTCAATTTGTGGCGTATATAAATAGTTCTACACAAGATAATACAAATGGAAAGACTACTAAATCATTATTATATGACAAGATGATTATAATTTACGGATAACTGCCAAAACCCCAAGATTAGCCAAACTTTATTGTTTAAAAAACTGGTTCATAAGTTTTCAGACGATAGCCCCATTTATGGGTTAGTTAAGTTGTTCTACGAGTACATCGAACGGGTGCTGGCGTATTAATGAGAGAGAGAGACGGGGGGGGGGGTCGGAAGAGGAGAGGTGGAGGCTCCGACCGTAGCTCACCGGCAAGCTCTCAGCTACGCCGTTGGTGAAGGAGGAGGAGTTCGAACCGGAGGTCTAGGCCCAAGCGAGGAAGTCTTAGGTGGCCAAGGCGTCCGTGGGAAGCTGAGGTGATGGTGGTCGTGGCCTTGGCGAAGCCGCGGGGAGGTCGAGGTAGGAGAGGGAGCGCGCGAGTGAGAGAAGTCAAGGAATAGGAGGGAGCTCGGGAGGTGGTCCGGTGGAGGCTAGCGGTGAGATGTTTGTGGCGTCATTGGCTGGAGGCGATGGTGGTCGTGCAGTGAGGTGTTCGTGGCATCGTTGGCCGACGAGGGTTGAGGGAGGCGGTGGTGGTCGTGGGCTTGGTGAAGCTGCGGCGAGGTCAAGGTAGGATAGGGAGCGCGCGAGTGAGAGAGGTCGAGGAATAGGAGGAGGGAGCTCAGGAGGCGGAGGCTAGCGGCGAGGTGTTTGTGGCGTCGTTGGCCGACGAGGGAAGACGCCGGCGGTGGGAGGGGAAGAAGGTCGTCTCGTGAGGAAGGGTTTGGGGTGCTGACGTGGCTGTGAGAGAAGAGAGGAGAAAGAATGAGTGGGAGGTGGTGACGGTGACGAGATGATTCCGGCGAGGCGAGGAGGGTGGCAAAGAGATGTTTCCGGTGAGGCAATGAGCTCCTATAGAGAGGGAAGGGAGATGAGAGATGAGGGGGCTGGGATGGGATGGCTGTCAGTCACATTCCCCCCCCCCTCCTCTCTCTCTCTATATCCATTCTCTCATCATTAATGTAAGAAGACATTAAATATAAGTGGGGGCCAGCCATTAACTAAGATAGAGTAGTAAATAAACGCAATAGAGAGGGAGAAGGAGCAGCAGATAAAGTGGGTCAGTGGCGGCAGAGAAGTTGGTCAGTCGATTGAGAGAAAATTCAGTCCATTGAGAGAAAACTCAAACAAAAAAATCAGTCTATTGAGAGAAAACTGTCCGTTGAGAGAAAACTCAGTCAGTGAGAGAAAACTCAAGCCAAAGAGAGAAAACTCAGTTCATTGAGAGAAAATGAAAAATCAGTCTATTGAGAGAAAACTCAAATCAATGAGAGAAAACTCCGTTCAGTGAGAGAAAACTCAGTTCAATGAGAGAAAATGAAAAATCAATCCATTGAGAGAAAACTCAGTCCAGTGAGAGAAAACCCAGTCTAGTGAGAGAAAACTCAATCCCAAGAGAGAAAACTCAAACAAAAAAATCAGTCTATTGAGAGAAAATTGTCCGTTGAGAGAAAACTCAGTCTAGTGAGAGAAAACTCAAGCCAAAGAGAGAAAACTCAGTTCATTGAGAGAAAATGAAAAATCAATCTATTGAGATAAAACTCAAATCAATGAGAGAAAACTCCGTTCAGTGAGAGAAAACTCAGTTCAATGAGAGAAAATGAAAAATCAATCCATTGAGAGAAAACTCAGTCCAGTGATAGAAAACCCAGTCTAGTGAGAGAAAACTCAATCCATTGAGAGAAAACTCAAGCCAAAGAGAGAAAACTCAATCCATTGAGAGAAAATGAAAAATCAGTCTATTGAGAGAAAACTCAGTTCAGTGAGAGAAAACGAAAAATTAATCTTTTGAGAGAAAACTCAGTCTAATGAGAGAAAGCCCTGTCTATGGAGAAAAAACTCAATCCATTGAAAAAAAACTCAGTCTATTAAGAGAAAACTCAGTCCCGTGAGAGAAAACTCAGCCCCGTGAGAGAAAATTTGAATGCAATTGTTGGCTGGGTCGTTATTATGCACAATTTGTAAACTTCTGAGTATTAAATGTTGAATACAGAAAGATAAAACTGAGAATAGAGAAAATTGTTTTAGTTCAGAGCCCACTTTTATTTGGATTTTGTTCGCTTTTGGCCATGAGCGGGATCACCAGGCTCGAGCTTGGGCTTCTGATTGTTTTCGTCGTCTCCATAACTGGGATCGTCGCTGAGGTCGTCTACTTGCTTTGGCATCGGCGGTGGGGCTCCGCCGAAGCAGACCCAGAGAGATGGGGCGGAGATGACGCTTCCAAGGAGATGTTCCTGTACTTCCTATGCTGGAAGAACCACTCGCGAGTCGAGCCGGCCTCAGCTGCCACGTCGTCGGTGATTGTCCCCAGGAAGAGGCCTGCAGCGGCTGAGGCGGAGGAGGAGGATGGGGAGGTGGCATTTTGGCAGGCGATGTGCTACGGTCCGTCCAGGGCGCTGTATACTATAAGGGAGGAGGAGACGGAGGGGACAGAGGAGGAAGTGAGGATGAGCGGAGGAGAGGAAGAAGGGGGCTTCTCTACCCCATGCTCATCGCCGCTGTTCTACATGCCGTCGTCGTCGCCTCCTCGGTTCTCGGCAGACGGGAATCGCCCCTTTCAGCACTGCATACTTCAAGTGTTTCGCAGGACTATGTTAATATAGGCTTTTTGCCAGGTGGACGGGGCTTTTGCCCCAAAAACAGTTTGTGTTGTTTTATTAGCAAAATAAGTCCCGTCTCATGGGCTCTGGCCAATTCCCCCTATAATTTAACCCCTATGTTGTCCTATGTGAATCCTACATGACAAGTTTAGTCCTACGTAGAGCCTACGTGAAGGAGGAAGGTGGTTAATGAGGAAGTTATTGGGTGGTTAATGGGGTGGTTAATGAGAAAGATAGTGGGTGATTACCCTGCAAAGTGACAGGGGTCCACTAGTATGCATATATGCTCTATCGACAAGTTTTATGTCTCATTTCTCCTCCCAACTGTTGATGTTGATATCCAGGAGAGTATCAATGTGTCTGGAGGATCCTGGACATACTAGTCTTTCAAACCATACTTGGTACTTCAAAATCGAGCATTTGGTTAGATTTTAGGAACTGTTGAAGGAATAATCCTTAAAAAGACGGAAATATACTAAATTACTTAATTACCCCCTTGTCCCAGCCACTGGAGGAAGAAGATGAGGCGAAGTCACGGGGGCATTCTCATCATTTTACATGCCGTGATTGGATATAACTATGGTTGAGTCTCTTAATCGAAAGAAAGGTGAAGTCTTTTATATGATTTCATGGACCAATATGATATTGTCAGAATTTGACAGACTAATATGTAATGTTATATGATTTGAAGGATTAATATGATATCGATAAAAATGGACAGATATACTTGACGGAAGAGGGGGATGGAGTTTATTAATTTAGGTCAACTCAGACCTAGCCCAACGCTTGGGTCAGACCCAAATCGGACCCATTAATGTCGACTAATATACACATCAAACGTTACGTGCAACACGTGTGGGGCTCACGTGTTACTGGACTCGATCAAGCGTGGTATAATCTTTAGAGCGTATCTTAAAGAGGCAGGTGTGTGTATATAGCGATGATATGAGACGCTGGTGGTGGGGCCCGCTCTATATAACCGGATCTCACCCGCGGAGACAGTTCGGTGATTTCCCAAATCCACCGTGGAAATCACCAGACCGGACTCTCTCCCGGCGATTCTATTACGTCTCGATCGTGCCCTAGGATTCCTGTTTTGGAAGGTTTTCCTGGCTAAATTAGGTAAATTTTACCTTTTTATTCTCAATATGCACCCTGCTTGTGATGATTTGAGAGAGAGCTCGTTTTGTTGGCCGGATGGGATGGGATTTGGGAGTTGAATAGAATACTTGACCTAATTATTGGAATAGATTGCTTGAATTGTGGTAGCCGGTAGGAGATTGGTCTCGGATCTGTTTGTGTGCAATGAATTGATCTCGAAGGTGGCATTTTGCATGAGATTTGTCTCCTTTTGATGTCTGTAGCTTGGTGATCCCCTTCCTGACTAAATTACGATATCTTGGTATCGTGCCGATGAGGTAATTTGAAATGGGTAATCAAAAGCATGATTTGGGCTGAATAGGCGTGCAAATTAAGATTTCGTGATGTAATCTTGGGTTGGCTGAGACCATAGGGTGTATCTGTTTAGCAGATTGAATGGAAAAATTATCGACGCTGTGTTGGCTGAAGTATTGTCATCGTTTCCTTGAATGACTTAAAAAATATGGTTGGTTGAGCTTGGTACAGCTTGAATCCGCATTGGCTCATGTATTATGCTCTCCTCTAACATGTAACCCTATTCTGCCCTGAATTATACTGCATGCTGTTGCTTAAATTTCTAATCATCAGTAAGTAAAGAATTGTCCGCAACAACTGCAAGTGGGATATAAAGTAGCTATAACAGTGTGATTCATCCAGTTGTCCTCTAACGAACCCTTGTTATATTTATTAGGATGAGATCGTTTTTTAAGATGTTACCACTTACCAGTCTGATATTACTTGATCTTCATGTGAGTTCAGAGGAAAACTTTTGGATAATTGTTGTCAAAATCAAATTCATATTGCGAATTGAGAAAGTGTGTCAAATCCTATCGAAACAAATAAAACTTTTTGTCTGTGCTTTTAACATTAAAGGTCAAAACTTCAAGCTTTCAATACATTTTGATTCCAAAACATTAGTAGATACGAGGTCATTATAGACCATTAAAGGTTTTCACTGAAAGTTTGTCTATAGATGTCAAAATGATACTAACAATTGAAAAGGCTGGTTGACTATTATGTCAAAACTTGATTGACTAACTAGAATCAAAATCTCCAAGTCTGAGCTTTAGAATCTTAATCATGATATTCTGAATTCTAAATGATGGTCTTGTGATTTCACTTAAACCATTAGACCCAAATAGGAATCTGTATGATTTTGGGTGCGTTTGGCAGCCTTGGATCCGCTGGGATCCAAGGGATGGGGGGGGGGGGGGGGGGGCGGACCGGACGGGATCCACGCGTTTGGATCGGCCTCTGATCCCATTTTCGGCGTCCGCTCTTCACACCCGTGGTATCCGTGGGAGCGGATACCATCCGCCGGATTCCACATCCCGCGGATAGCCAAACAGACCCTTTGTGAATACAGCCGGGTTGTATAGTTTGTGCCTGAGAGTTCTGAATATTTTATGGTTCCATTTAGTTTTATGCAAGTTTGCAGGATAACTTGCTTTTGACTCTTGTTTTCTATGTGGAATTTAACTCAGCATATTGTTTGTCTTGCTCAGTATCCTTTTGATTGCATTGTTTTCAGAAGGAGCTGTTGGTCGCTGCTGCTTACAGCGGATCTCTTTAGTTCAGATGGGAAGCTGCTTAGGAAGGGTTTGTTCTCATACAAAACAATTGATGATGTTTGGTTTTTGCACTCAGTGATAACCTTGATGTGTTTACTTGTGTTACGTCTTAGTTAAACGTAATCAGGCCCTCTAATATTATCACTTTAATTTTTTATGATTCACCTTGCTTTTATCTATGTGCTTCGTATAAGTGGTTAAAGCTAAGACTCTTGGGTATAAGTAGTAAAAGCTGAGACTCAGTAAAAGAACAATGAAAAGTGATTGTATCATATCATTCTGTTGTGTCCTGGCTTAGAGGTTTGCAGACTTTTTTGCTTTTGACTCTGTCAAACTATCTCTATAGATTTTCAGACTCTTGTAGTGCAATTCTGGTCTATATAAAATGTATATCTTCTTGTCATTCTAACAAAATTATTTTAATTGTTTACATGCCTTTTGAATTCTTTATTGAGTTCGAATTATGTATAATGAATGCCTTACTTATTGGTTAGCCTTCTAATATTGGATATAAATGTTCTCGAAGTTAGCACATACCACTTTAGATTTCTGCTTGACGTCTTGGTAAAATGATAAACTTGTTTGACCGTCCTTGTAGAATGGTGGCACTGATGATTCTGATGACCATATAAATCTTAGTGGTGGAAATGTACACCTCATAAATAGCAAGGAACTCTGGGATCAGAAGATATCAGAAGCAAACAAGGATGGCAAAATAGTAAGTGCATCTGAACCTCCTGGAACTTGCCCGAGAACACACATTCTGACATGCACCCTGCCAAAACTGGTGCATCCATGCTCACTCTCTCTATGTTTGTGTGCACACCCTCATAGAGAGTGGAGAGAAATATGGCTTAAACTATGCCACATAGACTAGCTCATACATGACGACTAATCTGTGATTTGGTGTTAGACACATCAAGTACTAAGACAAGGATATTTGTTCACTATGTCATAGTAGATAAGCATTTGGTATCTGTTACATTTTGTTTTAGTTGTTGACTTGTAGCTCTTAGCTATCATGATATCTGCTGTTAATTTGTAAGTTGAGTAGACTTTGAGCTTTTTTGGGGAGTTGTTGACGTCTGATAATTCTCAAAAGTTTCCTTTTGGCTGAGTTCACCTCTCTGCAGGTTGTGGCAAACTTTAGTGCGACTTGGTGTGGTCCATGTAGGATGATTACGCCTCTCTATGTTGAGTTGTCACAAAAGTATCCTTCACTTGTTTTCCTGTCAATAGATGTTGACGAGTTAATGGTATGTTCTAGTACTTGTTCTGAATGATGCTATTGTCCTTAGATTATGACTTCTTCCAATATATGCTTTCATCAATGATTTCTATATTTCTCGCACATGTTCTCCAATTAACATTAAACTCCAAGTCCTTGTTTTCGAAATCTTGTTCCATTCGTAGGTTAATATTTTCAAAGCTCTTTGTTGTACAATTTTAGGTCAATTATGTCTATTGCAGCACATGGGAATGTGTGTGCTGCCTATATATGATCCTCCATCCTGGGATAATTTGTACATGTTGTATAACTTATAGAAAGGATCCATACCTTCATCCTTCATGATGAATTTTGAAATCTAAATGATTTGAAACCATCCTCATTTATAGATATTTCACAAATGTTTTTTTTTAAATTTTATATGGGGACATCTACAAAATGATATCTCTAAAAAATTTCTTGCATATATATTCTACCTTCTGTGTGCTCTGTTAAGTTTTAAGTTTAAGATAAAACCTTCCCATCATGCATCATAGATGTTTCTGCTCTCTTAGTACTCTATGGCTGTGGTACACATGGCTCCAGCTGTCCCATTCAACTCTACTCTGTTTGCCAACTCATCTTTGTTCTGACTCGATTGCTTACTAGATGATATTGAATTGCTCGACTCCTCTGAATGCCACTCGACGTCATAAATCACATATTTTGAGTTTCTATAAACTTCATGACGGTGCACTCTCGTACTATTGGGCTTTTTGGTAGGAGCCATTTATGCTTCAAGCACCTCTCAAACTGTTTCAGCATGCACTGGAGCTGCCATGTCACTGGCATGATAACCTAATTAGAGCAGGCCAGCGTGTGTGAAAGTCAAACATGTATGAATAGCCGAACCTAGGGCACTTTCCTCATCTTGAACTTCATCTCCAGCCTGGCTTTTATTCACCGCTTCTGTTAGAATACATGAAAACCATGTGCGCGATAAAATGGGCAAAAATCTTCGCATGCACAAATCTTTCATATCATCAGCTTCTCTGAATCTATCTGTGGTTATTTGCAATTATTTCTGCATGAAATGGCAGTTAATGCTCTGTTTTTCCCATTGCAGGATTTTAGCTCATCATGGGATATCCGTGCCACTCCAACCTTCTTTTTCCTTAAAGATGGGCAGCAGCTGGATAAGCTTGTAGGTGCAAACAAACCTGAGCTCCAGAAAATGATAATAAAGTTTGCCGAATCTGCTCCCATGAGCTCCCAATGACCCCAGCTGGCTGTTGACATGCTGAGGAATTACTCTGCTAGAAATCTGTATCATAGCTGTTCTTGTGGCCGCTTTTCTTTAAAGAGATCCTGCGATTCTTTAACTGTTTGCTGCCAGTCTCTGCGTCGTTTCCCAGTACAAGTCGTGTCACTATGATTGTATTGAATCTTGCAAGCCAATTTCTCAAAAATCTGGAGATGAAAGCTTGTAATTTTTCTGATTTATTTGTCAAGATGCAAGGACAATCCAAATGTCTAGGTTTATGGCATAGGGAACTTGTATTGTATCTTTGTATTCGACTTGAATTTTTCTTTATAGCTTGTGTGAAATGTTAAAAAAGTCTTACCACTTTGCGAAGATGTGAATCGGAAAGCTACCACATTCTAGCAAGCAGAACGCCCACTTTTCTCCAACAAAACAGCTTCCATTTATTTTGTAAAGAGATCAAAGAAATCCTCTCTCCTGATTTATAATGATATCAAAGCAGAAGACACCTGGATATAGGGGAATCCAAGCTGTTCTACATCTACGAAACGCGTTGCTCCACCCACCCCATTGAGAAAATAATAAAGTCCACTACTGAATGACCTACACGAGTGTCTTTTTATCAAGTTCATGCTAGGATGCTCTGTAATGGGACCCATTCATTCATGTAAAACAAGATGCGAAGATGGACTTGACTAATATAAAACTAGAAGAATCAACGAAGGTGGTCTTTGAAATGGACAATTTTGCAGCTAAAAAATCCGAAGGACGGTGGCTAAACTAGCCCGACGAGCCAGCTGAGTTGCCGTTGAAACGTCGACCAAGACAAGAAGAATTCCATGGCTTCTGCTTCTTATCTTCTGTTTATGGTCATTGCATGCACAGGAAAATGGCCTACTGACCGACTCTATCCGTCATCTCAGCGAGCCACAAACATTACTTTCAAACCGCAGGCCAAATGGACCTCAAATCACCAATGGCACCTCATTACCGAAGATTCTCAGATGGACTTCAATTACATATGTAGTTTTCAGAGTTTCATGACAAGCATGACAAAACCATGAAAGATACATTGAGTTTATGAATACAAGCAACATTGAATACAGAAGTTTTGAGTCCAATCCGCGTGGAAAATTACATAGAAACCATAGTTTGAGTTTATAAACAGTTGGGTTTCGGAAAACACTACCACCTCATTGATCTCACTGCGAGGCGATGCTGAAGGTGTGATTGGCTCCGGAACTTACAACTATTGCAACAAACAGTACACCGTAACAAGAACCGAATAACAAGATACAGGACACAACAAAGTGTTTCAAGTTTCCAGTGGTTTCAGGATTACATAAAATTACAACACAAACTCGGTAAATATATGAATAAAAATAGAGAACAAAAGGAAAGCTAGCTTCCGTGTTGAGATGAATCCCCGACAGCGACCCATGGCTTGCTTTAGAGAGATCTCATCGTCCTTTGGGATTCATGATTTGCGAAAACACGGCACTGGGCGTCAACCCATCAGAGTCCTCACTCACAAGGCTCCGTCCTCCGATACTCACTGTTGATGCGGTTGTGGTCGTTGCCATGCTGTTCCTTGAGTCCATGGCTGGATCATCGGCCTCTTTCTTCCTGTAATTCACACGCGGTGTTGCGTCACCATCAGAGAGAGCGCCGATGAGCAAACCGCTCTCCTCCACGCTCTCCTGCAGCTGGAGCGCAAACTCAAGGTTCCACAGCACATCGCCCATCGACGGCCTCTCAATCCCCTGATCAGAAACACACTTCTCTGCAGTCTCCGCGAACTTCTTGAAACACTGCGGGGCAATCTTTCCTTTCAGAAATGGATCCATGATCTGATCGAGAATGCCCTTCTTCTGGCAATGCAGGGCCCATTCAGCTAAGCTCACTTGTTCCTTCGGCAATGTGGGATTGAGAGCAGGCCGTGCACACAAGACTTCGAACAACACCACACCAAAAGAGTACACATCCGACTTATCCGTCAACTGCTGCCGCCGGAAATACTCCGGATCCAAGTATCCAAAGCTGCCCTTCACCACGGTGCTAACATGGGTGTTATCCAGAGTAGGGCCAGTCTTGGAGAGCCCAAAATCAGAAACCTTTGCGACCCATTTGTCGTCGAGGAGAATGTTGGTGGTCTTGACGTCCCGGTGGATGATGGTGTGCTTGGCGCCGGTGTGGAGGTAGTGCAAACCACGGGCGGCACCTATGCATATCTCCAGCCGCTGCTTCCAAGAGAGCGGCAAATTCTGTGTCTTGTAGAGATGCTCTCGTAAAGTACCATGAGCCATATAGTCGTAGACCAGTATCATCTCCCTGTTCTCCTCACAGTAGCCAATAAGAGACACCAGGTGGCGGTGCCGGAGCTTGGATAACATCTCAATCTCAGTCTGGAACTCATGCACTCCTTGCTCAGATAAAGGATTCCCGCGCTTGATCGCCACCTTCATCGACCCACCATCGATATCGCCTCTATAGACCTTCCCGAATCCACCGACCCCAAGAAGCAAAGCCTCATCGAAGCCATTGGTGGCAGCCTCAATTTCGGCGAAGGAGAAGTGGCGGCAGAGGTTAGACGGCAAAGAAGGCGCGTAGCTCCCGGTGGTGTTCGTCTTGGCCGACACCGCCGAATGAGAGTTACCATACAGCGAGAGCGGCAGCCAGCCGGAAGGCCCGTCGCTGGCGCCAGAGTCCCTCGTCCGCTTCTTCTGACGCTTGCACATCCAAAACAGCAAGCAGAACGCAAGCAACAGCGCGACGACGCCGCCCCCCGCCGCCGACCCAGCTATCACGGCGACGTTGCTCTTCCCTCCCGATTTGGGCGGGAAGGCCTTGCTGGGATCCACATCCGGCTGAGGCCTCGGCGGTGGGTTGAGCCCCGCGAGGCTGTTCAAGGGGCTCTGGACCTTGAATACCTCGAGCCCATTAAGGATGGCGTCGTAGTACTCCGGCTTCGAGGTCACATCCGGGTGGAGCTCCACCCAGAGATCCATCGGCCCTTGCCCCGACGTGACGACCACGAAGTCCTCGTACACCGGCCTGCCGATCCCGTTGCTCATAGTGATGACATCGGCCTGCGTCTGGGCGGTCTGGTTGTTGAGATATATATCGAAGACCTTCATGTTCGGTTTCGTGAACGGGTACTGGATCTCGCACATGTGAAGCCTGACGAGGTAGTAGAACCCGGCGTCCACCGGGAGAATCCAGGTGAGGTTATAGTTCAAGTTGATGTTGTAGTCCGGTCCCATCGACCTCGCCGTCGAGTAGACGTTCAACGGGGCAATGTACGCCGGCACGGCCGCCGAGTACGATATCGAGACGTTGGGGTCGGCGGGGTAGGAGACCCCAAACCCAGCTCCATAGATGTAGGCCGTGTCATCTTCCCAGGAGCGGTACAAGCCGGAATCTTGCGTCGGGGGAATCGCCTGCCCGCCGACGTTTAGCCGGTACATCATCTCCAGCGCCTGGCCTTGATCGATGCCGAAATTGGTCCCCGTGTTGACGAGCGGTGGGTTCGAGGCACTGAAGAAATCCGGCATCGAGACGATCCCGATGCCGTTGACGAAGGCGAAGGCCTTGGGGTGGGTGGTGGAGGGGGAGAAGGTGAGGTTGAGGCCGGGAGAGGAGACGTTGACGGAGTACTCCTTGATCAGGTAGGCGAAGTTGAGGGCGTCGGCGGTTAGGTAAGGGGAGAAGTTGTCCAGGAGCGTGTACGGCCCGGCCGAGACGGAGAAGAAGGCGTCGGCGGTGTTGAAGGTGGAGTAGTTGGAAGGGTAGAAGTACAGCCGGAGGAACTTCCGGCCGGGGCCAAGCGGGAAGAAGTAGGTGAAAGGGGAAGAGAAGATGCGCGCAGAAACGTAAGGGACCTGGGGCACAGAGTCCTGCGAGGCGGCCGTCGGGCCGGGCGACGTCAGCGACGGGGAATACTTGGATCCGGCGTCGCCGGTCCACCCGCGGCCCTCCTCGTCCTCGGAGCTGCCAGCGGAGCCGCAGTTCACGAGGATCACGTCACGGGGCTCGTAATTGGCCGAGAAGTTGGCGGTGCTGGGAGTCGTCTGTGCCATGGCCGGTGACCAGACAAAGAGAGCAGTGAGAAGAACGAGTACCACGGCCTCCTTCGCCATGGATGAGACTGGTAAGACCTCGATCTCTAAACAACCAAAAAAAGAGAGAGAAAAAAAAGAGGGAGAGATCTATTTAGCCCATCATTCTTGCAAAATTAGAAATCCGGGCTAGTAAATTCTGAGAATTTAGAGAAAATTTGGATCTAGATGGGAAGAAGAGGACTCGGTGAGGAGCTGAGTAGAAAGATGAGATTTTTGTAGATAAAACTGGAAAGGTGCTGGAAAGCAGCGGGTTCGGGTTTAGATGAGAACAAAGCGGAGCAACTTCCGTGCTATAATATTTGCATCCGACCCGAATATTATGGTTAGAGAGACCAAAACTTGGACCTCATTCCCGACCTCGGGGCTTAAGTTTAATTTGGGGAAGGAGAGAGGCAGAGGGTCGTCTTTGGTGGGATTCGGGATTGGGTGAGTCTGTGTCTGAGTGCCGCCCGGTGTGACGCGTTTAGTGGGACAAGAGTGGGCTTAGGCGGCGAGCTGGGTCACACGGTGCCTGTGTGTGGTGCGCCACACTGGCTGGATAGTGGTGGGGGCCCGCATACGCGGTGAGATCCTTGCCGTTGGATCGGGTTGCGATTTGGCTGCCAGGGTGGCTGTTTTGTATTATCGGTGACTGGCGAGAGATTGGAAGAAGAGTGTCGCACGGTGCGGTCTCTTAGCTTGCCACCATGCACGACTCTCCATGTATTAGTAGACTACAGCTAGATTTGGGAGGAGAGTTTCGCATATTGGTGGACCAACAATATAATCGTGTTCGGGCCGGGCTTTCATCTAAGGAGTAGCAACAAACAAATCATGTTCAAGCCTGGTCCGGCTCAAGCTAAACTTTGCGGACTGGGCCGGGCCAGGACGGGGCCTAGACCACTGCATGGTGAAGGCCCAAGCTAAACTTTCGAGCACAACCTTTGGACCCGGTTATGGGCAAGATTGTTTCGGCCAATTACAAAACTAGGCTGGGCGGGCCGGGCTCTACTTTGGTTTTGTGTTCTTGCTATTATGTCTTCTTATTACTCTTTTCTCAATGAGGCATGTGATGAGTTGTAATTATTTTGCCTACATTGTTTGGTCATTGTTTTGCTTTCTCCAAACGTGTTGAGTTGGATCTGGGTCCATCACCAGGTCCTGTGCAATCGATAATTTATTTGAGTATGTACCAGTAGTATATATGATTATTCTGGAAACAAGCATTTTAACCATTGTACATGCAGCAAATTGTGCTGTTTTAGTATCTTTTTAGCCTACTTTTCGGCTCATTGAACAGGGAATAGCAGGATTATCATGCATGTGTCCGTCCACAGAATTATTATCAATGAACTTTGGTTTGCTATTAAATGTTCATGTCTCAAATACCTGTTGGAGTAATGCTCCAGCCAAGATAGTTTTCTGCTTTGGGTAATAAAACCACTACTGTTTGAATCAATCATTGCTAGAAACAAAGAGTTCATGACTTTTCCGATTAAAATTAGATCCATGGGCCTGTTGATGTCTCTTCCAAGTTTTTCTTCACAGTTAAGCCGAAGCTAGATGCTGCGTTTGGCGGCTACTAAACGGACATCGATGGAGGATAACCCCACTGTTACATATAGAAAGCCTTATATTTCTAACAATGCTATCAGCCTGGTCATTACTTTCTATAGGAATAAAAACAACATAGAATGCATGAAAATGGCCAACATCCCACTAGATATCTTGTAAAATATTTGTGCAACCTTCCTTTGGTGGAAATCCTGCGGTTGATCATGTCCACAACAAATGAGCATCGCTTTCAATTAGCAGAGATTATATGCCCTTCCTCCGGCTTTCTCTCATGGCAAACAGAATGGCCTGCAGCAGCTCAGCATGCAGAACAGTATCCGCAAATGAGACGCTTGATTCTTCCCAAAGTATCTCATCATGTATATCTCTGCAGATGATTCACAAGTCCTGGTAATCTCCCCTCCTAACCTTTAGAAGCATTAGTTTGGACTCTGTGACTGTGACCCTCCATCTCTGATATACACTACTCCCGTTGCCTTTCTGATCAAGCAGTAGATACTCACACACCTGTCATCTTATGCTTCTAATTAGCTCCTGCGGTTGGAGTCCACAATTCTTCCAAGATGAGAACTAGATATCTCTTCCAAGTTGGGAAGAATCAATGAAACCACCATACGCGCAATCTAAGATCTCTAGTATGCTGTCATGAAGGATCAAGTCCCAGTCCTTGACTATTAATGGAGAGCGGGGTGAAAATAAGGGTGCACCACTCTTTGAACTCAACACCCCACACTTCAGCATTTTTTTTTTGAAAAAAATAAAAAAAAACCCTAAACTACCCTCATCCCCTACCTTCCCCTCTCCCCCCCATCCCACCCTCACCTCCTCCACCACCCCCCACCCCCCCACCACGCCGGCAGCCACCGCCGGCCTGCCCGTCGCCTCCCCACCCCGGCGGCTGCAGCCGCCGCCC
>OY986966.1:2854556-2889458 GCA_963920575.1 Narthecium ossifragum
TCTCTCTCTCTCTCTGAATTTTGAATTTTGAGAGGGTGGTGGGCTGAATTTTGAGTGAGTGAGTGAGTGGGTGAGAGGAAGAAAGTTTGGGCGGGAGTTTTTGGCGGGAACTAAAATTTGGCTGTGAATCTCAAAGCTGATGATGAACTCTGAACCGTTGGATGTGTTTGGAGATGAATCTGGACCGCTCTTTATGTTTTATAGTTGAGATATTTCAAAAACCGCCCTTCCTTATATAATAGATATATATATTATAAGATCATGTTTTATGAGTTATAATCTGACTCATTTATTTTCTCACACGTGACAGCTGAGTCATCCAGGAGGAGAGAAGGGGATACGTGACAACTGAGTCATAAAGAGGGTATGAGTGAGGGGGGCAGTGGAGGTGGATGATTAGAGGCTAGTGGGGGTGGATGGTTACCTGTACCAGATGACACAGGGCCCACCTAATATATATATATATATAATTACTAGACAAAAATATTGAAAGCACGTTCTTCTCATGTGAGATTCAATGCTTCAAGGGTTAACTATCTTTTTTCTTGAAAACCGCGCACAAAGAAAATTCAAGTACTCAAAACTTTTAGCACTGACCAAGCTAGGTAATCTCTACCAAAATTCAGGGGGCGTTTGGTTGCTTGCATCAGTTGATGCAGTGCGTCAGTTGATGATGCATCAATTGATGCAGTATTAGCATCCCCTATTTGTTTGGTTGCTTGTATCAACTGATGCAGTATTAGTTCATTTTTCGTTTGGTTGGTATGTATTGCATCAGTTGATACAGCTGTTTCATATCATTTTTTTTCTTTAGCTGTTTTTTATTTAGCTATTTTTTCTCTGACTATATTTATTAAATTATTGAGCTCGTGCTAACTTAATAATTTCTTAATTATTAAAGTAAAAAAGATCAAGCAGGTGTGAGTATTAACCTAAAATCGTCTTAGCAAACTCTTAACTACAAAGTATCAACCAAATCTTGAACAACAGTGTCCAATTCTTTACTTATCTTCCGGACTTAATTCATTTATGATAATTTTTTTAACAAAAAAAAAATACAAGCAAAAATAATATATTCATGTAAAGTTTTTTTTTCCACAAATTTTCGGATTTTCTGGTTGGGTTTTCAGATTTTTCGGAATTCATATATTGATTTTTCAGATTTATTCAATGTTTTATTAATTCCGAAATAATATATTCATGTGAAGTTTTTTTTCCACGAATTTTTGGATTTTCTGGTTGGGTTTTCAGATTTTTCGGAATTCATATATTGATTTTTCGGATTTATTCAAGGTTTTATTAATTTCGAAAATAATATATTCATGTAAAGTTTTTTTTTCACGAATTTTCGGATTTTTTGGTTGGGTTTTCAGATTTTTTGGAATTCATATATTAATTTTTCAGATTTATTCAAGGTTTTATTAATTCCGAAAATAATATTTTAATTTATATAGTGATGCATCAGTAGAAACAACCATTTTGACTGCATCAGCTGATGCAGCATCTGAGCCTCTTTTTGCATGAGCTGATACATGTATCAGCTAATGCATTTGACCAATCAAACACTGATTTGTATCAAAAGGTTGCATCAACTGATGCATGTATCAGCTGATACATGCAACCAAATAGGCCCTTAAGCTTTTCTTGATTAGGACTCATGCATGCTGCATCACCTCATAATGCACCTCACATCCCTGGACCCATTCAAAGTTTTCTTTACTCCTTGTTTCTCTTTCATTCCTTATAAGACACGTACATAGGGGGAGCTTGTAAGCATGGATCTTCTTTCTTCAAAGCCAAGAACCTTGGCATTCATTGTTTAGCTCTTCACACTTACATGTACATTCATATAAGAACACTTGAATGGAGCTGGTAAAGCAACTGGAAACAAAATATATATGGCCATCCAACAAAAGACCATCCTCCCTTCTGGAGCTCATATCATCTTCATGCTATCTTTTCTTATAGCTTCTTTTGAGATATCTAATGCCAATCACTTGGAAATGCTTGAGGACATGGAAAACTACTTCCATTCTCTAAACAAAGATCACTGGTATCAAGCGTAGAACAAGACCCTTCTCTTTTCTTCTTTGTTAATCATGTAACATGATTATTTTGTTTGATGTCCTCAGCTCTCATGGAGAGGATGGAGATGGAGATTGGGGGATGGTGGAGAGGAAAGGGAACCAGTTTATGGTTGGAGGACAACCATTCTATGTCAATGGATTCAATACTTACTGGCTGATGGTACTCGCCGTCGACCAGTCTACCAGAGAAAAGGTCAGTGATGTTCTTCAGCAAGCGTCGTCGGTTGGCCTCACCGTCTGCCGGACTTGGGCCTTCAACGACGGAGGATGGCGAGCTCTTCAGAAGTCTCCCTCTGTGTATGATGAGGAGGTCTTCAAGGTGATATGCTCCTCTTCTATTGTCTACATGCAATTGGTTTTTAACTTGGTAATAATTAAGAGCTTCATTTTAGCATGCTGTCAGCTCCTTTTGATATATATAAGATAGGCATGTTTGACCTTAAAGATATAAATAAAAGTCTACAGGACATGAAGAATTAGTGATGGTTGGTGGGAGAAGTATAGTTTTGTGGCACATGTTGGTGTGGATGTCTAATTAATACAAACAAAGAGTTTAATAACATTAAACCTTCCAATATTGAGTTGTTTTTACTCAATCACTGATGTGATGCCTTGTGCATGACAACAATTGACAGGATGATGGGAGTGATCAACTAAGTTGGCCTTCTCAGCAACCTCAAGGCAATCTAATTACACGTATAAGGGCAGCGCTTTTATAGTGTTAAGGTCGCTAATCAGTAAAAGCTTAGTTAAACGAACATCGGTCATTCTACGTGAATATTAAATTTTAAGGCGTGGTGCTACTCTTCTGTTCCAGGCACTGGATTTTGTAGTCAGTGAAGCAAGGAAGAACAACATAAGGCTCATACTGTCATTGTGCAATAACTGGGAAGCATATGGAGGGAAGGCTCAATATGTCAAATGGGGCAAAGCTGCCGGCCTGAATCTAACTTCAGACGACGATTTCTTCTCCGATCCTACTGTCAAGGGCTACTACAAAACTCATGTCAAGGTGATCGATGGCTGGCGCAATCAATCTATTCTGTAATTTTTGAACCAGTACTAGAATTCACTACTACGTACTAGTCTTAATTACTATTTGTGTTCATAGGAAACCTTAGTTAGTTCTCATGCATTACTTGATTTGCATGCTCATGCAGACAATTCTGACAAGAGTTAATACGATAACAAACATTGCATACAAGGATGATCCAACGATCTTCGCGTGGGAGCTGATGAACGAGCCACGTTGCGTTTCTGATCCTTCAGGAGATGAGTTGCAGGTCATCAGATCATCCTACTAATATTGTTCTAGTAATTAATTTATATATGCAGTTCTGCTCAATTGTTTAAGGCCCTTTTCTCTATGACCATGGATCTTAGCAGTACTACTGGCCTCACTAATTAATTACTGGATTTTGTTGGCTGGCTATTTTCAGGCATGGATTCAAGAAATGGCATTCTATGTCAAATCTATTGATCCAATGCACCTTCTAGAGATCGGAACCGAAGGATTTTACGGCCCCTCAGTCCCCGGCAGGATGCAACAAAACCCCAACACCTTCGCCGGACAATTAGGCACTGACTTCATCAGAAACCACCGGGTTCTGGGCATCGATTTCGCCTCTGTTCACATCTATCCAGATTCTTGGTGAGATAGAATTACTTATTGAACTGAATCATCTAAATTATATATAGTCTAACACACAACAAAATGCATCATGAAGGTTGTCGAACGTGGCCGCCGATGCCCGGCTCCAATTTGTGAAGACATGGATGCAAAGCCACATTGACGACGCCGAGGACGAGCTCAACATGCCGGTAGTGTTCGGGGAATTCGGTGCTTCTGTGAAGAATGGCAAGTCCAACATGACGTTCAGAGAGGCCGTCATCGGTGCAGTCTACAAGACTGTACTGAACTCCACAATGAGAGGGGGCAGTGGAGGAGGGTGCCTTCTGTGGCAGCTATTCCCTGAAGGAACTGAGTACATGGATGATGGCTATGCTGTGGTGCTCAGTAAGGATCAGACCACATCAAACCTCCTCTCTCTTCAGTCCAGAAGGATTCAGAGCGTCAACCAGAGGTGTTCCTGGCACTGCCATTGGAATTGCAGGAAGAAGATCCCAGTATTGGACTCGTTTCTTTGAACTCTGATGGAGATGAACAGATCGTAAGCTAGGTATCTGTTTCTTTATTCTTTGAGCATTGTTTAGGGAGTTCATGTAACATGCCTGGGTATCATTGCTTAAAACATTGTAGCATTGCTGGTCGTGTGCAGAACCTCTGTAATGAACTCAGCATGGGGAGAGGATTCAAACATGAGATGCATTGTTTGGCTTAATAAAAATTACAGATTGGTGTAATTCAGACTTAATTTGTGTCGTTATGTCTTTTAGTTTTTGAATGAATGATTGTGAATTTATTACATCTAAAATGTGAAAAAACAGGATGGAGAAAAGTGAAAAGATAAACATCTAGCTATGCTATTTGCATATGAACAGCGTTCCTAATGAGCAACTCGTCAAAAGATCCTTTTTTTTTCTCCTTTTTTTTTCTTTTTTTTTGGGGGGTGGGGGGGCCTACGTTAAAAATAGGATTAGTTGCACTGGCTTACTGACTTATTATGGGCACATTATCCTCGACGGCTCGAACCCAAGACTTACATACTTAACCAAACTGTGCTAAGCTCTCAATAACTCACATATTTACTTGCAAATTGCACCGTATCTACACTGAAGCAAATAAGCAATTCATGATAACAATATCCAAGGATGTTTTGATACTATTTCCACAGCAAGTCAAGAAGATACATGATTTTTGCTCCAACTTTGATGCCGAATAGTGCTCATTCCAGATCAAACGAATGTATGAAAGGAATCATGTTAGCAAGAGTCAATGTAGCATTGCCGGAAATCATGATAGAAACGTTTTACATGTCATGCAGACTTGTTTTGCATGTTCATACAGTTAAATAATGCAGATCAGGATTACAAGCAAGAGCCGAGAAGCAACTATAAGTTACAGAAGCTAAGACAGCAACAATATAATAGGTTATAGTTGGAAACTGGCTAGGTCCTTTCACGCAAGGAACTGAGCTGATTAAGGAAAGGCGCAGGCCTCACGTAAGTAAATCCTGCGAAGTCACTGTTTCCAGCAATTGGGCTGGAAACAGGAGAATCGGACACCGGCATGCTAGTCCAACGCTCGTCAAAGTTGGCGATGCAGTTCTTGTCAGCAACATTAGGCCGGAAGCTTGGTTGGATCTCACGGGCATCCAGCTTCCTCCAATTAATTGATTTGAACCACTTGTGGTTCTTTATTTCATTGCTGCCACCAGGTCCACTGCCGAGGCGCCTGCTAACTTCTTTCTGCAACAACTGAGGAAACCAAAGCAGAGATGCAAGTAAGTTCCCTCTGTAATCACCATTCACACAATTATTAAGAGGGGCAAGGAATAACTGGACTTATACCCCTTTCAACATGGAATGTGCCTCGCTCGTCAAAAAGGCTGGCAGCTTAATCTTATCCTTCACTATTTTCTGCTGAATCTTCTCCCTATTGCCGCCGATATAAGGTGGCTGAAAATGTAGACAAAGATGATTAGAGTAGAACAGTTAACAAGGGCTGGAATTGATGCCCCACTAATAAAAACATGTATGATGGGGAACATGGATTGCCGTCCCGGTGGCACGCGCCGTGCCGGCAGCCTGCTGGCACGGTACGTGCCGCCGGCACGGGGGCGTGCCGGTCCGTGCCATTGTTGTTTTTCTTCCTTCTCCTCCTCCTTCTACTCCTATTTCTTCTTTCTTCTTCTCGGCACGGTACGGGGTTTTTTTGTGCCGGCAACCCACCGGTACGGTATGTGCCGGACGGCACGCACAGTGCCGGACCGGCACGGCAATCCATGATGGGGAATACCAACCTTCCCAGTAAGCATTTCAAAGAGAAGAATTCCGACACTCCACCAGTCAGCAGCTTTGTCATGGCCTTTTCCGAGTACAATTTCTGGTGCCATGTACTCTACTGTACCACACATCGAGTTAGATCTGGTATTTTCTTCAAATTGCTTTGCCAGGCCAAAGTCAGTCAACATAGCCTGATATCAAGACATGAGCTTCTCAGAGGAGATGGGGCAAAAAAAAAAAAAACGAAGAAATATATAATTTGACAATCTCTATAGGCTGCTTCACTTGGTACCAATCAACAATGTGTAGCCAACATAAAAGCATTAGTCAAGTGCAAAGCATTCTCACATGGCCATCAGCATCCAGAAGGATGTTTTCAGGTTTCAGGTCCCTATGCATTATACCATTTGCATGCAGGTGGGCAACAGCAGATACTATTTCAGCCGCGTAGACGCGTGCCAGATCCTCTCTGTACAGAAAGCAAGTGTTATATTCAAGATTACATGCAGATACATGCATTTGACAACTTATGAAATACTTGCATCAATCCAATCACCTGAATAAACCATGATGATAAAGCTGGAAAAACAGGTGGCCACCGTTAATGAAATCCAGCACAAGATAGAGTCGATACTTTGTCTGCATGACAGTAAGTATCATTAATGCAAAGTTTAACCACTGTGAACTTAAAGAATTTAATGCATCAAAGGATTTCCTCTGATTTCCGTCCAATTTCTCTAACTGTCAATTTTTCATAAAAGTTACATTAGCTAATTCACAAACTCAAGAAGATATGGTACTATGATTTTTCGAAGTCAATAACAAAATCTGAGAAGCATGGTTTATTGTAACAATATATCAAAATAAAATTAATACTGAGATTATGAAAATTAGATTAAAAAATGTTCCCAGTATATAGGCAGACCTAGGTAATCATAGCAAGATGATAATCAGATCGCCAGATTAAACAAAAAGAGTTATCTTTGCTTCCAGGCTCCAGCATACTCTAGGTTTAAAGCCATAATCTGTAAAAAATTGGTTTCAATTATTCAAAGAAGAAAATGGTGTTTAATCAAAGACGTAAAAATCAGCATAAATATATTCCACAAAAAAAAGAGCATGACTGCATTTTAGCAGCCTTACATATGCAATCACAACAAAGATATTCATTTTATATGGGCTATGTAGACGGGGTCAAAGCAGATCCAATTAATCCAAAACTTTTCCCACCTTATACTGTAGGTTTTGAAATGTTGTGATCCTGGGTTTGCTAAATTTGTATCATTCAAATGATAGTATGACAGAACCACACATTACCTGGAAGGAGTATCTGAGCTGCACGATAAATGGATGGTCAACTTGCGTCAATATATCTCTCTCAGCTTTCATGTATCCAGAATGATTCTTTTCCATTATCTTATCCTTTCTCATCACCTTCATAGCGTATATTTCGGAAGTTCCTTTCTTCCTCACCTGAAACACCTTTCCAAACGCACCTTGTCCAACAAGCTTCAAGACGTCAAAGTCATCAAGTCCTACAACACCTTCACCCTTAGGGGAAATAGCTTCAGAAGCTTCCGCTATACAATCAAATGGCTCCTTACTTTCAAACTCTGCTTCTTCAGAGGCACACTCTACAAGTTCCAATGAGCTCTCGGTCTCATGCAATGTGAGCTTGCTGAGTTGCAAGGATCGGGGAACACGAGCTGTGGGTCCCACCAAAGAATGTGATCGAGTGTAGACAACCACTGGGTCATCGTAAACTTTCTCGTTACAGCCTGATGGAGGCAAAGGAACATCAGAAGTCACCCCAGTCACTTCAGTCGGGGATGGAACAGGGGCACCAAATACATCCGAAAAATCAAACTCCAAATGCTCAGAGGTAACAACATCAGGAGGGCCCATAGGAAGAAGCAGCTGTCTCTTAGAAAACTTCTCAGCACTGGTCTTGGTGAGATATGAGATCTCAGAAAATACCATCTCTCACACTTTCAAGGAGGAGAATTGAGACAAATCGCATAAACAAGTTGCAAATATCCCCGCTATGGCTGGCTCCCTCCACAAATATCCAAGACAACAGCTGATGAAGAAGGAATGCGGACAATGGCCATTAACAACTGGAAGTTCACGTATGCAACGGGAACTCCCAGGAATCCTGGGAGTAAGCAAACCAAAATCCAGAAGTTGCCCTTGTTTCCCGATGGACAGGAAACAGAAAATGCCACAGAACTTCTTGAACTCATGAAGATTGAGTTGTCTACAGCTGTTAACCAAGGCTAAATAGCATTAGTAACATGAAAGAACAAATCAGGAAGAGAAAAGTTGCTCATACAGTAAAGCAAATGTAGCAGAAGGAAAGGATCAAAATAGTAGCAAACTAAATCATAGAAAACCTCTTTAAACTCAACTAGAACACCATGACATAATACGAAGCACATAATGGAAATGCACTCATCAGCATATGCACTCGTCAGCATTCTCTTAACTGAGGCATCATGATGTAACAAGACAATGTAACCTGTAAAACTTGTCATCCTTCATGCTGTCATTCTACGAGAATGAAACCAGAAAGAATAACATAAGAAATTTAAGGCCATCAAGAGTTCTTCATTTGTTGGCAACCAAAATGTATTGATATGAACAGTTTTCTACATAAAATAGAAGCAAAAAGGAAAGAATATCTGGGTAAAAGCAATTCGATACAAGATTTCAAAACATCCAGTAGAAGAACTTCATAAGCATGAGACAACCAGATTAGAATGTGCAAAAACAAATAAACAGGGCCATACAAGAAGTTTCTTGATTCATAGAAATGAACCACAAATGACATACAACAAACTAGTCATAGCCATCTCGGCAACAATCTAAAGCTAATTGCATGTTCTCCTTTTAGCTGACAGTAGCAGAAAGCTTGTAACCAAGTTCCCAAAAACAAGCCAAAAGACTAGCAGGCAAATAACCAAAACTATCTGGGAATAGCCATGTGTAGGTGTGTAATAGTGCAAATTAAGGTAAGTGAATGGCCCATAGATTGATCCATCAGATTTTCCATGGCATAAAATCTTCAGGTGCGCATCATTCATCCATTTTTCTCTCTCCAATAATGTGATTAATGAATTCTAGCCAATCTACTGAAAGGAGAAATTGGCTCGACTCAATCTCACAACAAGGTTTCTCCCAAGTTCTCTTGGCAGATATAAAGAACATCAACAAGGTTTCTCCAGATTTTATGCACCAAGATATAAGAACACTTCCGGACATAGCACTTTTTCGACCAACGAAGCCATCACAATTAGCTAATAAACGCGTCCTGATGTTCTTAATCTCGTAACTACAATCCCCAAACATAACCTGATGTACCAAATTGATTGCAATAATATCCTTCCCTAATTCAACCTCGAACTTCAAAATCTTATCATCTCTTCACAATAACCTTGTTATAGCTCCTTGCTGAGAGTATTTTTACGACAAAATAGCATATTGTAGCAAACACCACACGCTCCAGATTGTAAATCTCTCTTTCACTATGAATTGAATCAAAAATCAATTCCCAAAAGAACGCCTTCCATCATGCTACTCATACCAAGACTCAAGACTCCATCGCCGGGGATCTAACGATTTCTTGAAAAAATTCAAGAAGAGAAGACGAATCATCGACCTCTAATCCTAAATCCATCCGAAAAGAGGAAAAGTTGATAGAAACAAACGAAACATTACAAATACAAAAGAAATCCCTCGTTCATCCAGAACTTAACACATATCTCCTCACAAATCTAACCAAATCCCACCAAAGATAAAATTGCGCAAATTCGATATGCAAGAACAGACGCGCACGCATTAATCACCAAACAAACTGAACAAATCTCCTCATAAATCAAACCAACTCCCAAAAGAAACAACTTTTAAAACTCCACATCTAAGAACGTCGCGCATTAAACACAATACAAGAAAGTTTAAAATAATGATAATAATAATAATAATAAAACAAACCGAACAGATCCAATCGCCAGAACCCCAAATCCCAATCCCGACCCTAACCCTAGACACGTAAGGGAAAAGAGAAGAAGAAAGATCTCTCACCTGAGGAGAGAACAGCTAGCGGATTGCAGCGCCTCGGGCGATCTCGAAAACGAGTTCCACTCGACAATAAAGCCCGCCGCTCGTCTTATAACCCTTTTCCCGAATCGATCCCAATCGACGGTGGGGTCACACGTGGCATATTCCCAATGGACGACGGCAGCATCCTCGCGCGGGATAATTGAGGCGTATGCGTGGAATATGCGGTCAGGCCGGGTTGGCCCTCCGCCAAAGGAACGCAATTAATTAGGGGCACTATGAAATAACTCTTTTGCCCTTGTCGTGTAAATTCGCGTGCTCCGCGGGCGTCGTGGCGTCGTGAGCCGTCCGCGAGTTTTGTTCCGTTATTCGTGGGGCCCGCAAAAGATGAGAACTATGATTTGATGATGATTGTGATTTGGTGACTCATGAGTTCAACGCTTATGGAAGGAAATGTGGGGATAGTTTCGTGTTGGATTTGGAAAGCGGTTAGCCATAATATAGAGTTAGTTTCTTTTAACTTAGAATATTTAATCCTTGTTTGACAACGGAGCTAAGAGGTTACTAGTGAAGGCAACAGGATGGATTGGGACGGATATTGGAATTTCAGTCCCCGTCTCCGCGCGAATAATGGGGATTGCGGACCATAATCGTCCCCACGGGTACGCGAATATTACTCGCAACTCACGGTTATCCGTAAAACCTAAAAAAAAATCATTCAATCAACATTCAGTCCCTAAAATATAAATCTAAATCCACCAAACTATAATCAACATTCAGTCTCTATAATCTCTAAAATCTAGATCCACCAAACAGTCATCAGCATTTAGTCTCTATTAGAATATTATTATAAAAATAAACTCTCTAAAATCCACCAAACCAACATTCAAAAACCAATATTCAGATAGCGAGGCGGGGCGGATATTACCCAATACCATAATCCGCCCCGTACCCGTGTGGATTTTAATTTTGTAAACCATACCCGTATCCACGGGTAAAAAATCTATACCATACCCGTCGCCATCGGTGCGGATCGGCTCAGTTATCCAGCGGTGCGGTCGATTTTGTCATCTCTAGAGGTTACACCACCTTATTCTTATTTTTTCACCAAATATTAAAAAAATAATTACAAGGTTATTACTATTTCACTTATCATATTTCTCTTTATTTTTTTCTTATCCTCATTTTTTTTAACCTCATATTCACCTTAGTCCTTTTAACCCTGATCCCGAACTAAACGGTGGCCAAGGAGTTTGAGATAGTTTCCACATGTGGTTAAACTAATCGGGAGCTGTGATGGTTGGGCTTTGCCCACTCCACGTGCTGAATATGAACTTATCATTCCAATTTTTAGCGTTTTCTCGTTTTTAGGTGAGTGAGAGCTGTCATGCAGTCCGGAAACAATGAATCAATTAATGTTGTTACAAATATGTGCTATTTGAAATGGATATTCTTGGTACAGTAATAATATGCTTCTGCGCCACGTGGAGGGGACGCAAAACGCCAACCAGACATCCACTCAGGACGAGCTGGAAGGTGAGAAGTGTTCTGTTGTGGATAGGATGCGAATTATATTTTTCTATGGTAAAAATGAAATGTGTATTTGGAAAAGAAAATTGTGATTTATTAATGTAATAAAGTTTTGGGATGCGCGGAGTCACCCGAGATTGTGTGATGTAATCATTCCACAGAGTAGCCGCTTGATTTTGGATCTAAATTCTAGACTTCCAAATATAGAGCGGGCTCTGTGTGGGTGTCAATAATGGGTTCGGTATCTTTGCTTTTAAAACTCAAATCGTTGAACCAGCTAACGCATTCATAGGGTGTCCAAAAGACTCAAATGGTCGGGTGTTGGATCTGTTGGACCGAGCTGATCCCGGTTCAGGACCTTTTGGTCAAAAACTCGATCCAACCTAACCCGCACTGAGTTTTAAAGGTCTAAAGGAACTTTTTTTTTTGTGTGCTACTTGGAACGTCAAATCAGCAAAGGAAGGGGATCGTCGGTGGTCGGGATCAGTTGAATGGGAGCTGGAGGCATGGAGTGGTGGTGGTGGAGGAGACGGTTGTGAGTGGGGTGGCAATATCAATCTTGTAGGCGTCTGTGAGAGGCACGGTGGTGTTGTTCTTGGCGTCGGGTGGGAGCCCAGTGATGTCCACAAGCCGAGTAGGATCATACTTGGGGCTAGGGGTGAGCAGAACCGAACCGAACCCGAAAAACCGAACCGAACCGAATTAGTTCGGTCCATTCGGTTCGGTTCTTCGGTCCATTCGGTTCGGTTCTTGAAAAAAAAACTTCGGTTCTCGGTTCGGTTCGGTTCTTGAAAAAAAAATTCGGTTCTCGGTTCGGTTCTTGAAAAAAAAATTCGGTTCGATTCGGGTCAGAACCGAATAACCCGACTACCCGTTAACCTAGACTACCCACTAACCCAAACTACCCACTAACCGAAATTTTCGGTTCGGTTCGGTTCCAAGCCGAATTTCGGTTGGGTTCGGTTCCAATTATTTTGGAACCGAAAAATTCGGTTCGGTTCGGTTCCAATGGTAATTCGGTTCGGTTCGGTTCTCTAAAATCTGGATCGAAAAAAATTCGATTCTTCGGTTCTGGACCGAGAACCGAACCGAAGAACCGAATGCTCACCCCTACTTGGGGCGGACATGATGGAAGGCTTATTGGATCCAGCACTGATCCGGCCTGATCCGGATGATTATAAGGACCGGACTGGGTACTCTGACCCAGAGGGACACCCCTATGCTGGCTGGGCCGGACACCCCTACGCATTCGAAGAACTCGTTATCTGAAGCGCCGTTTCCACAATTGGATCGCCCATCTCTCGCACTCTTTAATCCTCTCCTATACGTGTTCGCATCCTCTCCTGTACGTGTTCGCTCCCAGCTTCCCGCCCTAGAGTACCGCCCCAATATCGATGCTCCAGCTCGCTTATCCGCCTTCTTCACCCACCCAATCCATCATCAAATCTCCATCCCCTCTCCATGGATCCATCTCGACCTCGCCATGCCCGAGAAGCCGTGTCCGGAGAAAGATCTCCATTCGAAATGCTCCAATCGCGTGGATTTCACTAGGTTTTGATGAAGTAACCACTCGAAATCTTATGATTTGCTCCAGAAGATCTAGGTTTGGATTCCTTGGAAGTCACGGAGGATTGCTCGGTGAACACTGTCGTTCCACACAAGTTAAGCCGAGTTCCGCGGAATTCGAACCTAAGAAGTACGGACTCAACGAGGAGTTTGGGGCAACGAGGTCTAATGTGGGCCGTAATGATTCAGATGGTGCAGTGGATGTGTCGGGGGATGATGCAGACAGCGGGCCGACGAGCTTTGAGTTCCTCGAGTTGAAGAGAGAGTTGGAGGAGAGTGGAGTAGAGGATTCGAAGGAAGGCGATTTGTTAGCAAAGGAGGGTTTGGGAAATGATGTTGCGACTACGGAGGAAGTGGGAGAGATCGTAGGTCAGCGGCCGAGCTCGAGAGGGAGGAGACAGACAATGAGACGATCGAACTTGCTCGCGAAGCAAGTGATCAGCATTAAATCAGCGTGTAACTTGGGGTTTGTTTCACAGCTGTGGGTTGATACCCAATCGGTATAGTCAATTTTATATTTTCTCTTTTGCGACTATAAGGTTTCGTGCAACCAAAATTGATGTTTGGGTAGCTCTGAGTGTGGATTCAATGGGTTGATTCAGTGGATGGTGATTTTAGTCGAACTGAGACCGAACTTGCTCTCCGGGGAAAACGAGAAGTTTCATCTGGAGGATATTTACCAGGTTATTCACAAATCTGAAGCTGACACTTTGTGATATCTTGCTTGTGAAACAATTCCATGTTCTGCTTACATTCACCAAATGAAGCCTGCTTATACATCTAGTGGCCTCGTTATTCCAGTTTGCTGCATATTAGCAACCTAAAATATTTGGTGGTTGACAAAGAAGTATTGAAATATTCATCTGTTAAGCATATTGACATCTGTTGTGGACTCTTATAAGTAGAATATAGTATTTAATTATATACTTGCAGGGATTTTGTTGTAGCTGAACTGAATAAGTTATGTAAGACAAAACAAGTGTTGTAATCTTGGCATGATAAATGCAAGGTCAAGGTTTGGGAGTGTGGTGTTGGAGTTGACTAGCTAGCTCCTTTGAGAAGCATGCCACTTAATTGATTGCCAGCATACATATAGGGATCTCTTATATTTGTAAATTTAGGATGTAATTGAGTTGTTCATTTATAATTAGGAGTTCCCGAAGGCGAAGCAAGAGCCAAGTTGGATAACTATTGTGGCAGTTCTTATTCTGTATTATGGCAAGGCATGAAGATTGTACTGTACAATTTGTATTGAAGCACTCCCAAATTTATCTCCAGACAGGTGTTTTTCGATACGTGAAGCATGCAAAGAGCAGGCCTTTGAAAATAGCTATAAAACATTAAAAGCCCTTAACCTTGTACTGTGTTTTTTTGTCTTACTCAGTTACTCTGCTTTACAGGTAGGGGATGTTGTGCTTGTCCAGGATGAGAGCATTATGGAAAATGAGCTTAAGATGGTTGGCTTAGATACATTGGTATGGTACTTATCTGTTAGCTTTTATAACATAATTATACTAGTTTCTTAAATTTTCCTATGTATACGTGATTATTGGAGAAAAATCCACCATCATAATTTTTAATGTCGGACCTTCTCAACGTTATTTGAGATATCACATTGTTATGCAAATTGATTTTCTTCTATCTCGGTGAATATTATGTCCCTTTGCTGTTACCTCACACTCAAACTTTTTTCCTGTTGCATTTGGCTGCCACTCTCCAGTCAAGAAATTCCTCGCTGGCTTTCAGTGGCATCATCATGACATACAGGGTATTGGGGACATTATGTAAAGTATATTTTGCGCCATACCCTTGATATCTCTCGAAGTCATGTTTTTAAGTAGTGTCTAAAGTAGGAAGTTCCTCATATTCTCTAGGCTCAGCTTCAGTGCTTCCTATCTGAGTAGTGCACAAATATCGAGACCACTATTAATCACAATTTCCTGGAAATGATAGGTAAATTAAGCAGTTAATTTACTAACTTTACAAAGAGCTGCAGCATGAGGATGCATGGCAAATGCAGTGGATACAATATCAGTTTCGTTTTGGAGTTAAAAATTTTGCGATTTCTAGCATCAGCTTGACTTACTAGAAACATGTTTTCCTTTTCCTTCTTTATCTGGTTTCAACACTTGGATTGTTAGTTATCATTCTCCTTTCCTTGCCCTTGCAAATTTATCATCGATTTCACCCACCTTGAATGCTAGTTCAGAGAATGCTTACCATCTATCATTTGTCAGGTAGGATACAGTGTCGTTACGCCAGGTCGGCAAAATATTGGTAAGGTGAGTTTTGTGCTTGAACATGAACTCTTGCGATTCTGATTTTGTTTTTCTTTTCTACTCAGCAATTTGATGTCTTAGTGGTTCTTTTTGCACCAAGTGCATGTCTCATGCTTATCTGTTGGTTATTTTCAAGGTTCGAGGTTATACTTTTGACATAAATTCAGGAGTTGTGTATTCACTCGAGCTTGATTCATTTGGCATCTCAATAATACCAGCTAGTTTGGTAAACACAGGATGCTTCTATATTCCCATAATTAATCTTCAAATGCACGTCAGGGTCTAAATAACACTAGCTACTATGTCTTGTAGGTGAGCACTTATTGCTTGTTCATCGAAGATGTGCTCGAGGTAGTGTCAGATAAAGTTATAGTGACCGATGATGCGATCTCTCGAGTTCAAAGATTAACAAAGGTGAATTTGTCCCAACACTTCAAAATAGTTTGCTATTTGGAATCAAGTTCTGTGGTAAATTACTGGATCCAACCTTACCCAAAGCTTCATGAACTGACAACTGTTGCCAGCCTTTCCTTTTCCTCATAAGCCATTGTTTGAATTTTTGCCTTCTTTCCTAAGTGACTATTTGCCTTATGCTGTATTTTTTTGTCTCAATGACTTTTGACTTGCCTTACATGGCTCCCTTGCTATGATTGTGGCTTTGGAGCTTTAAGAGCAAATATAAGAGTGTTATCTTACTCTATGTATGACATCCTTCAATATCTAATACTACCAAATATCCATGCATAAGTAAAGTTCGAGGGGGTTGCTTTGGCAGATATTGTGTACTATGTGGACTTGTGATTCGTACGAGAAAGAAAATTTTCGCATGATACGCACATTTGAGAAAAAGGCTTTTTGCATATATGCTTTTTCCTCCTCTGGTCAGTATTTTATTTGTGCCTTTTTGCCTATTCACAAATCATGTACCATGCCAAAGCAATTTTTAGCAACCACTTGAACCATAAGCCGGCATTTGTCATGAGGTTCTTTGCTGCTTTTACTAGCAAAAAAGAGCGACTGACTATCATTGTTTTCAAGGTCAATTCAAGTCCCGTTACAAAAAATATGGTGACTCGATCACATAAGTTGTTGATCTTGAATTTGTCGTTTCACTGTGGTTCTACCTAATCTGAAACATGGACTTCTTTTTGCTTAGGTTAGCATACAATTTATATGCTTTTGTTCAGTCCTGTCTGCAAAATTGTCTTGAGAAATAAATTCCTTCTTGATTTCAGGGATTTTGGAATACTCCAAATTCATATAGTTCTGAAAATGTCATGGGGAGATATTCTGAGTCCAGAAGACAAAGTGTTCAGCCAGTCTACGATCAGCAAGGTCAAAAAAATGCAAGGCGACGGCAATATCACCGGAGAATGAAGGAATTGGAGGATGATTGGGAGTTTCCAATGGACTATTGATGAGGTTTACCATCACAATATGCCATTCTTTTGATTTACTATTTCCGGATTCGATATTTCTGTCAACAATGACCTGTGATTCTATTGTCACTTGATTTGGCAAAATTTTATGTGGTAATTATCATTGCATCATGAAATCTCATTCCAATCCTCTGCCATATGACAATTGTTTGAGGGTATACTTTTTTGGATTGAGAGGATGACAAATTCCTCTTGTTAAACATGATAGTTACCAGTCAAAGAATCCCCTGTTGGTGCCGAACAAGTACTGTCTGGCTTTCTTCAACCCTAGATCCAATACAAGTCATATAGTTGGATCTTCAATCTTCGCATGCTTGAAATCTAGTTCTCTCATCACTAAACTATAAAGGTCTTGGTTCTTTTGTCTATGAAAGCTCTTTCCTCTTTTTGTGTTCGCTCATGTTTATGTTAACTTTGGTTGTGTTCCAGGACAGATTTTAAACAGATCAGGCTCCAGAGGTCAGTTCAGGAAGACATTTGCTTTTATTTCTGGGGTGCGAAGATATATTTGTGGACAGTGACGAGGACCAAGCAACCATACATGATTCTGGCTTTTGGGTTCATTTCCAACATCCAAGCCCATTTGATCATCACCATAGGTGAAAACTTTCATAAATTTTTAAGAGTAGTCGGGGATGCGATCAGACATACGGTTCCAAGACTGAAGCTGCCAGCAGCACTCCTTATGGCTTCCAATATTTTGGTTTACTGCGGTGTAGATTTGTGACATAATTCGTTTGTATAGAGCTCTCGTATGACACATTCTGAAGATATACGACATTGCACAGCATTAGTAATGTAGTTACTTCATCTTCAATTGTTAGATTCGCAGTTTTCGATCACAGGGACAATCTCATATAAGAGTGATAGCCAATTTGATTCGATGGTTGTAGCATTTTATACCAGTAACAAAGGTGAGTGGTGATTGATTGTTGTTGTGTATCTGTTAGGGCTTGTGATGTCCTAGTTGAAGTCTTGATTCGAATTGTGTGAGAAATTTATGATGAAAAATGATTTGTGCACATGCCACGTGTGCATTTCACATATCGGTAGTAGACTACCGATAGGTATGTATCAGTAGTGGGCTACCGATAGGTTGTATATGCCTATCGGTAGCCCACTACCGATAGACATGTATATGAATCGACAACGAATCTTTCGGTAGTGGGGTATTGATAGGTTGTACATGTCTATCAGTAGTTCTACCACCGATAGGCATGTATATGAATTGATAGCTGTAGCTATCGATTTAATAATGTGAGATGCACAAGCTGGCGTGTGCACCAATCAGCGCGTATGGGTATTTACCCATCCGAAACGAAGGTAAAAGTCTTAATTAAAAATCAATACAAATAAAATAATTTGATTGTGGCGTGTGAATTTTAGTTATTACCGTGTACAGTGTTCTTTTCATCGACAAGAGTTTATTTAGTTTAAAAAACAAAAATTCATTGGCCCATGCAGGTCTCGAACCTGCGACCTTCGCGTTATTAGCACGACGCTCTAACCAGCTGAGCTAATAGGCCGTGATGCTGATCCTTTCCCTGTAATGATCATATTATTGTCACTAAGTTTAGCCTTTTAGCTGAACTAAAAAAAAAGAAGAAAAAGAGGAGAGCAGTCTTCAATGCCGATCTCGGCCCAGTACCCTCGTATGCCACCACCCGCTGCCAAGACTGGCACATAAACACGGTTGTATATGCTTATTATTAGACTATATGATTGCGGGCTTTCTCATTTATCGACTTAGACTTTTGGGTTGAAAATTTGAACTTAAAATCGTATTAGAGAACATGTCCCGAGCTCAAACCATTATTTTAATTAAATATGGCGATTGTGTGCAAAAGAAACATCATATATGCTACACCATCTTTTGTTGATGAATCATGGTTTGTGAACATGAGCCAGAGCATATACATTGTACATGCCTTCAAATCAGTATTGAGATACTAATTGGCTGAGTCCATCGGTAGAGCAATACCGATGGACTATATCAATCAATTGATATATTCCTACCAATTGAATGTATCAATGATCGAATCGGTAGTAATGTACCAATTGGTTGATCTAGTTCATCAATAGAACAATACCGATAGAATAGATCAATATCGATATACTAGATTAATCAATCGATATCTTGTTACCGATATACTAGATTAGTCAATCGGTATCTCGTTACCGATTAGAGGACATATGCAATGTACATGTCACATGATCATGCGTGCAAATATTTAGGGGGCGTTTGGTTGCTTGCATTAGCTAATGCAGTGCATTGTTCAATGCAGTGCATTGCATCTGCTAAATTGCATTGTATCTACTAATGCATCAGTTAATGCAGTGCCCAACCAAACAACCTTTTTTATTAGCTAATGCATGCATCAGTTAATGCAGTGGCCAACAAAACAACCTTTTTTATTAGCTAATGCATGCATCAGTTAATACAGTGACCAACCAAACACTAGTATAATTGCTAATGCTGCATTAGCTCATGCATACATAAGCTAATACCAGTAACCAAACACTTGATATACCACCGTTTCATAGTTGATTGTATAACCGCGTCCCGCCGCGCCACGTCACTTCCGAGGTCGGCAGCCTGCTCCAAGCGTCAGGAAGTAATATTATTAGTTTAGCGTTTTCTGGTTTTTAAATTTTGAATCTGAACGGAGTCCCCGCGCTAGCGGTCTCTACAGTCCCGCTTGTCAATTGTCATCCGCGCCCCGAGCTTTTAACCCAACGTGGTGGGGCCCAGGCCCAACCTCTCCTCCGCAACGTGACCCATGAGCCCACATTCTCTATTCCCAAACTACCCCTCCCAATATCACGGGCATATATTGGAAGAATGGGTCCGTCAACATCTCACCCGGTAACCAATGACTCCGACCCGAATTATCTCCGATTTCACATTCTAACCCATTATTCAAGAGTATAAATGGGTTTTCATGACAATTGAGTATCTTAATTGAGTTGAAAGGATTTTTTGAAATGATGGGGTTATTAGAATTGTCGAGATTAACCCTAGCACTGCAACCAGTGAACTAGGCAAGTTTATCTCTAATTTTATCGTATATGATGGGTGGAGTCAGAAGCAAGATTTATACCCACTCTTGTCCTTTTCATCCTCATACCCAACATAAGGAAAAAAAAAATATTTTTTTCTCTCATGTCATCTTAAAATAGTTTTATTAATTCAAGTAGCTTATTTACAAAGCACTAAAATCAGAATAGATGTACTTTTCTGCTTATTTCATTATTAAAATAATACTTTTTTCTTGATTCTATAATTACTCATTCTCCAATTGAGCAAATGGGACCTTACCGGATCCGGACCCTAAAAGTTCCGTATCCTAGCGGTTCGGCCATCTGGTGGGAAGAGAAAACCCAGTTCGGAAGGGTAAACTGGTCATCGGCCGGACCTATATATATAGCTACGGACCCGCCAGTCCGACAACCCCAACTCTTCAAGGAAGAGAGAGAGAGGGAGAGAGGGAGAGAGGGAGAGGTATTTCCCCAAAGATTCATCTCGAATGGTTGTGTAGAGTTCCTTTGGATCTCTCATCGTTTGCTTTGGTTGATCGATCTAGTTCTCTCTTGCAGATATTTATCCAAGCTGGGGATTGCTTCCGATCTCGGCTGCTCGAAGTCCAGTGATCCTCATCTTCAGTATCGATCTAGGTATTTTACCAGCTTGGCTCTGCTAGTGTAGTCGATCTCTTGTTCTTTTTCTCGGTTTTTCCCCTTTTTTTTTCTTAAATGTGTTTTTTTCTTCTCATTTTAAGCCACGATCTGGTTGTATAATTAGGATTGAATCCTCAGGATTTCCTTGTTGATTTAAAGCATGGGTGACTGAAACCTAGATTTTGGAGTAAAAGCTTGTAGATAGTTCATCTTTAGGGGCATTGATGCGGTTTCGGCCGTCGGATGAGCTAAAATATTATTAAACTGGCAAATCAGCGGTGATGAGCGCGACTCTGAAATCAAATGGAAAAAATATTACATTGTAGATGCCAACTGGTAATAAAATAGGACTAGTTAGTCTTTTTTTTAATTATGACCATTATGCCCTCAACTACCAGTACAATGAATCTCGGAATTCGACAGTTGAAACGTGTGTCGGTATTGGTCAAAGGCCATTTTGGTCATATAGACTGTTTACATTAACTACACCAGCTGGTTCTCAGGTGGAAGCACCTTGAAATGGCTGGATCTCTCTATTCCTATTAGCTTCCCCAGTGAATAAGATTGCCAGGCAGTTGTTACACACCAAACTAATTGTTATTTCCAAATCCGGATATGTTGATTTTTAGTTCTCCGATTGATTTCTTTGTAGATATTTCCAAAATTATTCGTTTAATGGTCCTAGATGTGTGGTTATATAACCAAGAAAATGGCATAATGGGTGTCAGCCATTATGACACGATTCTGCAATTATTTTTGTAGCAGTGTCGTGAGATTGTCACAAGTGTACACGTAGAGAGTTCAGAAGATATTGAATGTTATTCTGGAGATATCTCAGCTGGTAGTTGTCCTTGTGTCATGCTTAAGCTTTTGCCATCTTGCTTCCATCTGGCATTTGTTGGTGATACCGACATAGTGTATTAGTTGGCATTTATTAGTTTGTGGATGCATTGACCCAGCTATTGATATTGGGTTGGAAGAACACCTCAGGGATGCCAATCACTCTGTTATATTAGGATAGAATTATATGCTAGGAGTTATTTAAGTCTTTCATATGTAACCTTATCTGTCCAATATGCCATGGTTTTGGTCTTTGGGCTGTATAGATCCGAGCCATCTTTGATTCCTATTAATACCTTTCTTTATTTAGCCGTGTGTTTGAGACTATCAGTGAACGGGTGAACCCTGATGTAAACTTTCTGGTAAAGTACATGATCTGCTCAGAAAAATGTTAGGATATAATCTGTGCCTTCTAAAGCTCCATAACCAAATGCTCTGTACCTTGCCTAATTTCTTACTCTCAGACTAAATATCACTAAAAGAAAGGTATGACATAAGAATTTGCCAAAAACTTCTATGCAGTATAGTTTGATGTTTTTGCTTGATTTTCACTATGCCGGAAGTTATACAGCCCTTAATCTGTAAGCCTATCTTTACACACCATCAAAAGTCCTTAGATCTGAGCCATTTCTGATATATATTCTAATGCTTATCTTTTCTGATGAGCTCGAGGCATTTGATTAATCTAACAACTTTCAGTGAGCTATGTGGGTCTATAGTAGATAGGCTTGCCTTCTTTATTCTTGTCAGACAGCTCCATGCTTTTGATTCAGTTGTGCTGAATGAGTTTTGAAGTTTTGAAGGTGCCTATAGTCGTGATAGAGGGTCATTGAAATCAGATACTCATTCCTTGATTTCTTGTCAGTTTCTATGCTGTAACAAAGTGTTATCCCAAAAAGGAAAGAGAATGACTTCAAGATTTTTTTAAAAAAATTTAATGTTATATCCTCTGAGGTGCTGGGACCCAAACTCTGTGGCTTGCAATTATGTCATACTATATTACTATCAATGTTCCATCCCATCTATATCTTAGCTCCATTCTGCAGTTAAACATATCTGAGCAGCATAATCAAATTGCTTGTAGGTATATGATGTCCTTTGTTATTAACTTGCACTGAGATTAAGTTGAAGCTTTCTAGCTCATGCCATGCTCGAATAGGGCGAAAAAGGCATCTAAGTTTTAATCTTTAACTTTACACCCTAACTTCTTTTGATTTACATGCGATTGCTAGACTTTGATTTGAGTCAATGGTTCTTGTCCTAATTTTATTGCATCTAGCATGTTTTGCTTCGTAAATTGGCTGAAGAATCCTTGACCTTTTTTTTCATACTAGATTTTGTGAGAGATATGAGTGACTCATGATGCTTGAATACATAAGCTCTGTACCGAGTGAGAGGTGCCTTACCATATCAGCTAGGAGGAATTGGCATTGTTGTTTCATGAATACTTTACCTTGTTCGATGTATGAAGACATAAAAATGAATCAAAGCATACATGGCTTATTTTGTTCAGTCACATTGTTGTATGTTTCAACAATCACGAAATCTCTTGTACCTGCAGGAGCTAACTAGGCTGGGTTGCTGGTCTCTTTCATTTCTCAAAAATGAAGAGGATGATGTCTAGAAAGTCTCATTCATGGTGGTGGGATAGCCATATCAGTCCCAAGAATTCAAAATGGTTGGCAGAAAACCTTCAAGGTAACATCTAGAAGATAACCTACATGTGACCATAGTTCTTTCACAAACCTTCTGTTGATATTAATTTTGATACATGGCCCTCAATACCTTCTGATTTGATTAGATAACTAATTTGGTATGTAGTTTTGTACCATGCATCTATAACGCTAATTATTCAACTGCTATGGAACTTGCAGAGATGGACAAATGTGTCAAAGAAATGCTGAAGCTTATTGAGGAGGAAGGCGATTCTTTCGCAAAGAAAGCTGAGATGTACTACCAGAGGCGTCCGGAGCTTGTCTCCCATGTTGAGGACTTTTATCGCATGTATCGAGCCCTTGCTGAGCGTTACGACAATGTTACCGGTGAATTGCGCAGGAGTATCCCATCAGCTCTGCAGAATCAGGGCTCTGGCAGTGGATCTGAGTTTGGCTCAGATATGCCATCTCCATGTACGTCACCCTCTCCTAAACGCAAGCAAGCTCGTTCCAAGTCAGGCCCAAGAGCTGCTGGCTTTGATTTCTTCCTCGGCTCAGGTGGCAGCTCTGACCGTTCTAGGAAGGAGAGTGATGGATCGTCATCTTCAGAATCTGATTCCGACTCTGAAGATTCTAAGGATGCAAATGGAGACGGTAGTTCTGATGAATTCCAGCAGAAGATACTTGAGCTAGAAAATGAACTTTGTGGCGTGAAGGAGAAACTGCAATGGTATGAAGAGAATAAGTCTGATGAGAAGTGTGAACTTGAGGGTAATGGGGATTGTGATGAATTCAGCCTTAGAATTTCAACATTGGAGGAGGAGCTCAATGCCACAAACAAGAAGCTTCGGTTTTCAGAAGCAGAGATTGCAAATCTTAAACAAAATCGTGCGGAAGAGACTGCATCCTCAGACAGAATATCAAAGTTGCAAGGGGAGCTTGCAGCTTCAACGAAAGAACTTCAAATTTCAGAAGAAGAGGTCGGTACCCTGAAGCAAAATATTCTGGAGGTTAATGCATCTTCAGGTAGATCCTTGGAACTGGAGGAAGAGCTGGCAGTCGCATACAAGAAGCTACATGCTTCAGAAACAGAGATTGCAAACCTTAAGCAAAAGCTTGTAGAGATGAATGCCCTTAAAGATACTGAAGATATTGAACTCAACAAGGAAAGGCAACAGGTATCAGAGCTGAGAGACCGGATTATCATCTTGGAAGCTGAAATATCAGCTCACAAGCATGAAGTAGAAGACTTGGAAGGAGAAATAGCGGGAAAGTCGAAACTATTTGAGGCTGAATTATCCACCAGAGAACATGCCATTGATGGGTACAAAAGAGAGCTCGCTAATGCTTCTGAAGGATTCTTGATAGAGAAATCTCGTCTGGAGGCTGATGTTCGTAAGCTTGAAGGTGCCATTCAAGAGTTAAAGACAGAGATTAAGATGCTTTCAGTGGAAAAGTTCCAACTTGAAGCCAGTGTCGCAATGCAAGAGAATGTTATCAAGGAGCTAAAAGACATGGCAGCTAGTTCTGATGAGAGATTTTTGCAGGAAAAGTCTGTGCTTGATGCTGAAATTCTTGGTCTTACAGAGTCTCATTCCTCCCTTGAGGCAAAGCTCGCGACTTTGGAGGAATCATTGATGTGTCTAGAGGCTGAAAATACAGAATTACGCATAGGTAGTGAGAAAAATGTCACCGAGTTAAAGAAAAACATTGAAGAGCTCAACCTGAAAATTGAGATACTAGTGTCTGAGAAAGAAGAGCTGGGTGGTAAGGTTATCGTACTTACCAATGATGTGAAGAGCCGGGACAATAAGCTTGGACAAATGGAGATGCACCTGCACCAGTTACACTTGGAGCACATGAAGCTGATCGCCGAGGTGGAGGACGCACGGAGAGCTGGTGTCGAGCTAAAGGCTCGCGTTAAGGAGCTCGAGTCAGAGGTGGATATGCAGAGGGTTGCAATCTTGGATGGTGCTGAGGGGAAGAGGGAGGCCATTAGGCAGCTGTGTTTCTCCCTGGAGCACTATAGGAGTGGATATATCCAGCTGAGGAAGGCGCTGCAGGGGCCGAAGCGACTCCCTGTCATGGCCACCTGATCCTTGAAAAGTGCCATTTTCTTGTAAACTTTCAGTATCCCCTGCTTCCTTTTCTTTCATTCTACCTCATGTAGTACTGGCCCTGTTCTTTGTTTCAAGTTTTATGAACAATTCTGTGATCCCAAACGGAATCCATCTACTCTCCAGTGTATACTTTCCAAATGTCAGCCACCATGGTTGTTCTAACAGTAAAGGCTGCTAGGAGTGCTGCATCGCACCACCACTGGGATGTTTGTATTCTATAACTTGGCTGATTTGGGAGCTTTGAAGGGTCCTTCAAGCCTTGTGGCTGAACTCATAAAAATAAATAAATAAATAAACATGGCCGATTTGCCAGCATCACATGATATTTAATTTCGTGTTCCCGGGATTACGAAAAAAAAAACTTAAAAAATGATATATGTCTATTCTTTAGTTGGTAATCTTGACCATATTTTTCTATGAAAAGGTCAACTTGAATTCATGAAGGTCAATAGCTCCCAAAGATCCTGACAAACCAATAGCAAAACAGCTTCACGCGTTACTGCATTATTATGGAATCCAGCTTCAAATGATAGTAATGGCCGCCAAGACGATAATATAGGCAAGCCACATCAAATCAGTCTAAGTTAGAGGCCCCACTTAGATTCTCACGATAAACAATCAAGAAAGAAAAAAATAGAAATTTAAATGGTAGTCAAAATACCTTTTTTTTTTGGCGTCACCTAAGCTGATGTCGCATTCGTGTCCAATGTGTGCATGCACCTCCAGCACTTTTCAAATTTTTTATCTGTTGTTTTTTTAATCTTAACCTAGAGTGACGAAACTCTTGCCGTGTCAGAGTATATTGGATTCTGGGGGCCTCGAGTGACACTGGCCACCGCACCTGGGGCCCACCTTATAACAGAGCCAAACGACATTACACGGTGAAGTCGATGACACAGTCTCCCCTCGCCGGCTTTGTCGATCGCGACTGCGCCGACGGTGAGGCCAAGCGCACCTGGCTTGACGTAGCGGAGCTTATGATAAAAAATAAAAGAGGAGACGAAACCTTGAATCCACAGGTGGGAGGAGGGAGGAAGAATAATTGGAGGAAGTTCGGGATTTAATTATTCATAAAATTATCAACCTTTGTTACAAAGTCATACTCTTTATAATAGAGGTGTAGATCCCAACCTATTAGGAAAATTATTAAAACTAGTAAGGAAATTAAAGAGGAAAGGCACAATCAAATAAGCAAACTTGGAAATCAAATATTCCTAAGGATCCTAAGCAAAATAGGAAATTAACGAGGTCTATCTTTCGTATGCCCTCATCTTTGGCAAGAATTGGTGATGCATTAATTAGTCATGCCTGAGTCGCTTTACGGCGATCCATCTAATCCAAATAGGCGTAGGCTAACTGCTCAACATCAGTCTCTCCTGCCTGAAAAGAACTTGACCTCGAGTTCACAATCAACAAATCTGACTCCGGGGGATAGTATTCAAATAAGTCATGCACATTGAAGGTCTTGGAGATGCCATAGGTATCAGGTAGGTCGATCACATAGGCATTGTCACTGATCTTGTGAAGGATACTGAAAGGATCAATTTTCTTTGGATTCAACTTGCTATATGTTCCAACAGACACTCGTTCCTTTCAAAGATATATCATCACTAAATCACCCTCCTTGAACACTTTGAGCCGCCGATGCTTATCAGCATCTTCTTTGTACTTGGCATTAGCAGCCTCCAAACGCTGCTTCACCTCGGCGTGAACATTTGCCATTCTTGTTACCATGTTTTCAGAAGCTAGATTACCACCTTGAACTCGTGGTAAAGAGGCAAGATCCACCACCGTGTGCCGTGGTGACCTGCTCAAGACGATTTCAAATGGTGACTTGCTAGTAGACCTATTCGTCATGTTGTTATAAGCAAACTCAGCCTGGGGAAGAGCAAGATCCCACTGCTTAGGCCGATCACTAGATAAGCATATGATCAACTTGCCGAGAGTGTGGTTAACGACCTCAATTTGGCCATCTGTTTGCGAATGACACGTGCTATACTGAATTTTAATGTAGTGTCATACCGTGCCCATAAGTATTGTCAAAAGTGACTGAGGAACTTCGTATCACGGTCAGAGGTGATGGTCTTCGGAATACCATGCAGCCATACCACTCTCGGAAGAATAATTGAGCCATGTGCGACGCATATGAAGTCTTCTTGCACGCCACGAAGTGGGCCATCTTAGAGAAGTGATCCGCCACCACAAACACTGAATCAACTCCTCGTTGTGTGCAGGGTAGCCCAAGGACAAAGTCCATGGACAAGTCCTCCCATGTCGCGCTTGGCACATGGAGCGGGGTGTAAAGGCCGGTATTATGTGCTTGTCCCTTCAAAGCTTGGCAAGTGTAGCACATCTGCACAAATCGGTCGACATCTCGCTTCAAGTGTGGCCAGTAATATCGTTCTTCTACCTGGGTTATGCTCTTGTCCTTCTCGAAATGATCACCCAGGCCGTCGTCATGTAGTTCCCTAATGAGGTGCTCACGCAAGGAGGATCTCGGTATGCACAACCAGTCCCCTTGAAGAGAAAGCCGTCGTGAAGATGGTACAGATCTCCGCGATAAGGGTCTTCCTCTTGTTGCCGCTTTCAATCCTTGGCAAAGTCTTCATCATCAGCATACAAATCTTTCAGATAGTTAAAACCAATTATGTCACCTCGTGCAACATTGAGTAGCACTGCCCGTCGACTTAAGGCATCCGCGGCATGATTGTGTTGGCCAGCCTTGTGCTTCAGCACGAATGTGAACTCATGGAGGAAGGCAATCCGCCGAGCATGCATGTGATTTGGTATGCGATTTGGGGTAGTGGACTGATTGATGGTCTTCAAGGCCTGATGGTCGGTGTAGAGGATGAACTCCCACTGGACCAGATAGTGCTTCCAATGTCGTAACGCCTAGACCACTACATACAACTCTAGCTCATATGTAGACCATTTTGTGCGCGTGTCACTCAGCTTCTCGCTAAAATACGCCACTGGCCTCCCTTCCCGAGATAAGACAGCTCCAATGGCAACAATAGAAGCATCGTAGTCAGCTTCGAATAATACCTTATCGAAGCATGGCAGAGCTAAAACAGGGGCGGTGGTAAGCTTCTCCTTGATCAAGTGGAAGCTCTGTTTTGCAGCATGGGTCCAAGCTAGACGAGTTTGGTTCAAGCACTCAGTGAGGGGGGCTGCAAGGGTGCTGAAATTTCGCACAAACCTCCTATAGAAGGTAGCCAGGCCATGAAAGCTCCGCACCTCACTCACTGTCTTCGGCGCAGGCCACTCCCAGATGGCTCGCACCTTCTCTTCATCTACATGAATGCCAGAAGAACTTAGAACATAGCCCAAGAAGATCAGCTTGTTAGTGATGACAATACACTTCTTCTTGTTCAAGTACATGCTACTTTCTTTCAGGACCTCAAATACTTGACGCAGGTGCTGCAAATGATCCTCTGTCGTCTGGCTGTATATGAGGATATCGTCGAAGTAGACGACTACAAACTTCCCAGCGAATGGCTTCAGCACTTGGTTCATCAACCTCATGAAGGTGCTTGGGGCATTAGATAACCCAAACGACATGATGAGCCACTCGTAGAGGCTTTCCTTCGTCTTAAACGCCGTCTTCCATTCGTCTCCTGGTCTGATGCAGATCTGGTGATAACCGCTTCGAAGATCCAACTTTGAGAAGACCCTTGACCCTGCAAGCATGTCCAACATGTCATCTAGTAGGGGAATTGGGAACCTATATTTGATGGTGATTTTGTTGATAGCGCGGCTGTCAATGCACATGCGCCAGGTCCCATCCGTCTTTGGTGTCAGTAGGGTTGGTACAACACATGGGCTCATACTGGTGCGAATCAAGCCCTTGCATAGGAGGTCCTCCACTTGGTTATGCAGGATCTTGAATTCTTGAGGGCTCATCCGGTAGTGTGGCAGGTTCAGCAGATTTGCATCATGTACAAAATCGATGTGATGTTGAATCTCTCGATATGGTGGTAGTCCTTCAGGAAGCTCATCAGGCGTGAGGCTATCGAACTCTGCTAATAAAGGAAGTATGATTGTTTTATGAAGCAAACACAGTAAGTGTGAACTTGAAACTCTTTAATTAGTTTTGGGCTAGAAATAGTTTTCTTGTCTTGTGGAACCCTCTTTCATGGTGTTTTAAGATATCCTGATCAAGAGCAAGTTCATCGATCATTGCTGCACAATTCTGTTTTTGATGATGATGGTGTTGGAATAAGGCTTGAATAAAAGCCTAAAACACTTATTAAGTAAGTGTGGGCTAAGCCTAAAAGGGTTGAATCAAATGGGCTAAGAGAAAGCCCATTATTAAATAATTAAATGGAGGAGCCCATGTGGTGTAGTAAAATGTTTAGTCCCACATTGGTTGTGGAGAAAACATTCCACCAGTTTATATAGTGTTTAAAGCTTCTATGCTTTGAACACTTGGGTGGACTTGATAGAGGGGACCCACACGCGCGCACCACCGCCGCCTGCCGGCCGGCCGCGCTCGCGCGCCGTGGGAGGTGGGTGTCCTTTTTGCTACACGGCGACCTGGTCGAGTCAGGTCGAGTTCACTGGACCAATTGGGCTGAGTCAGCGACTTGGTTACAGAAGGGTTGGTTGAGTCTAAATGGCTCATTTAATCACAATAAACGGGCTAAGTCAGTTATGACTCTTGGGCTACCCATGACTGGACAGTTATGGGTGATGTGGCAGCTCATTACCTCCTGGTCAGCAGTTACTGCTGACGTGGCGACCCTTGAGCTTCCCAAGTAGAGGTTACAGGTGATGGCAGCCCATTACTGGGCAGTTACATGTGACATGGCAGACCATTACTGGGCAGTTTCGGCTGACGTGGCAGTCTCTTCACCTCCCCATTAGTGGCTGATCAGATATCCTCCTCAGCCTATAAATAGGACCCCCCTACCAGCCTAGAGGGTACATGCATACACACTTGCACACCACCACTTTGTAGAGGGTTTTGTTGGCTGAGAGTACCAACCGACGAAGGCTCGACGGGCGATCGGAGGCCTGCTTCCTTCCGTACGCGCAGAAGATCGTTGTACCCTGGGAGCTTTTTGCCTGAAGAACCAGAAGCTGTGGTGGTGGGCAAACAAAGCTTAAGGGCACAGTGTGATACACTGGCCTCGATCCAGTTCTTTTCCATATTCGGCGGCTTCCTCCTTCTTCTTTCCTGTACCTGTTTAACGGTACGTTTGTTGTTCTTGTTGTTTGTTTTAATCAGTGTAAAGGATTACTTGCTATCTAGTAAAAGCAAGAATCCTAGTTTAATATTTCCGACATTCTTAAGCTTTGTTTTTGGTTTTTCCGTATTTTCGGGATCCACTTCTCCTACGGATCCTCTTCTGTTTTCTTTTATTTTTGAGTGGATGTTTTACTTCCTATAAGAACTCTAAAACACAAGAACTGAACCACTGTGTGGTTGGTCTGCTTTTGCAGATGGCTTCAGGAGCAGGTGCTGAACCTGTGATCCCTCCTCGTGTGGAGGAAGTGCCTATAGGCAATCCACATGTAGTGGAAATGCCTAGCATGCCGATCGGGCAGCTAGAGAGGCCTGAGAAGTTTAAGGGGTTGAATTTCAAGCAGTGGCAGCAGAAAATGCTGTTCTACTTGACCACCCTTAAACTGGTTAGGTATCTCACTGAGGATGAGCCTGTTCTAACTGAAGAACAGAAGAATGCTCATACCGTGGCTGCAGTTCAGGCTTGGGGTCATTCTGACTTCCTATGCCGGAACTATATCCTGAACGGCTTGGACGACAAGCTCTACAATGTCTACTTTCCCAAAAGAACCGCAAGGGAACTTTGGGAAGCCTTGGACAATAAGTACAAGGTGGATGACGCCGGCGCAAAGAAATTTGTTGTCGGTCGATTCCTTGAGTACAAGATGGTAGACGGTAGAAGTGTTGTCGAACAAGTTGAGGAACTTCAGCTCATCTACCATGACATGAATGCTGAAGGTATGATTCTGAATGAACCAGTCCAAGTGGCGGCAATGATAGAGAAGTTGCCGTCTTCTTGGAATGACTTCAAGAACTACCTAAAGCACAAACGAAAGGAGATGAGTCTTGAAGATCTCGTTCGGAGGCTGAAGATCGAGCAGGATAACCGCAAGACCGATAAGAATAGCGGTCTTGGCATTTACTCTAAGTCCAACTTAGTGGAGAATGCCAGCGGTTTGAAAGACAAGAAGCGCAAGCGCTTCGATGAAGGCACTAAGGGAGGCAATGGGTCTCATAAATTCAAAGGCGAGTGCTTTGTCTGCGGGAAGGCAGGACATTGGGCCAAGGATTGTCGCAACCGCCCAAATGCTCAAGGGAAGAAGAAGCCAGCTCCCAAGAGGAAGAGGACAGAAGCCAACATAGCCGAAGGTCTCAGTGCGGAGATGGATGACTTGCAACTAGTTGCAGTTGTCTCAGAGGTGAACCTGATCGGGAGCAACCCGAAGGAATGGTGGGTCGACACTGGCGCTACTCGCCACATCTGCTCCAACAGATGGGTGTTTGACACCTACCAGGTAGTGGATGGAGAACGCTGCTACATGAGAAACTCTGCAACCTCCAAGGTGGAAGGTAAAGGGACTGTGAAGCTGAAGATGACGTCTGGGAAGGAGCTGACCCTGACAGAAATCCTTCATGTGCCAGAGATACGCAAGAATCTGATCTTAGGTTCTGTGATGAGTAAGAAGGGCTTCAGGTTGGTCTTCGAATCTGATAAGGTCATCTTAGCAAAGAATGGCATGTACGTTGGCAAGGGCTACATGACTGAGGGGTTGTTCAAAATGAATGTAATGACTGTAATTCCCAAAGTCAAGACTAGTGAAGCCTTAAAGGCTAGTGCGTCTACTGTACTCAATGTTGCCCAAGAGGCCAATAAAGAGAAACTTGCCTATGTGATTGAGTCATTTAATTTATGGCATGGGAGATTAGGACATGTGAATAAAAATTCTATGAAAAGATTGATATCCTTAAATCTTCTTCCTAAATTCACAATTGATAATGAACACAAATGTGAGGTTTGTGTAGAAGCCAAATTGGCCAAGACTTCGTTTCAATCAATTGAACGAAGCACTGAACCTTTAGGTTTAGTACACACAGATGTTTGTGATCTGAAAATTGTACAGACTAGAGGTGGTAAGAGGTATTTTATTACCTTCATCGATGATTGTACAAGGTATTGCTACGTCTACTTAATGAGAAGTAAAGATGAAGCAGTAGAGATGTTCACTCATTATAAGAATGAAGTGGAGAATCAACTCGATAAGAAGATAAAAATGCTGAGAAGCGATAGGGGAGGTGAGTATGAGTCACCTTTTGCCCAAATATGTGCCGAAAATGGCATTATTCATCAGACCACATCACCCTATTCTCCAGAACAAAATGGAATAGCAGAACGTAAGAATAGGACGCTAAAGGAAATGATGAATGACATGCTTATAAGTTCAGGCTTACCCCATAACATGTGGGGGGAAGCGATACTTACGGCAAATCATTTGCTGAACAGACTACTGCACAAAAGGCTAGATAAGACACCTTATGAACTATGGAAAGGCCGTGCGTCTAGTTATAAGTTCTTAAGAGTTTGGGGATGTCTAGCGAAGGTACCAATTCCAGTTCCTAAACGAACTAGAATAGGACCAAAGACGGTAGACTGTGTGTTCATTGGATATGCACAGGATAGTAGTGCTTACCGATTTCTGGTTAATAAATCAGATAATCCTGAAGTGCATGTGAACACTGTATTAGAGGCTAGGGATGCATCGTTCTTCGAAAACGTGTTCCCTTACAAGTCAACTCCTACATCAGAGGGTAGTGAGAGAGCTTATGAGAACACTGGGGAAGAAGAAATCCAAGGGTCCTCAGTTCATGAAGAGGATGAGGAACCTAGACGGAGTAAGAGGGCGAGGAAAGAAACTTCCTTCGGACCAGACTTTCTAACATATTTGTTAGAAAATGACCCTCAGACATTCAAGGAGGCAATGTCAGCTCCAGACGCTCCTTCATGGAAGGAAGCAGTGAATAGTGAAATTGATTCCATCATGCAGAATCATACTTGGGAATTGGTTGATTTACCACCAGGTTGTAAACCTTTGGGTTACAAGTGGGTTTTCAAAAAGAAAATGAAAGCCGATGGAACGGTTGACAAATACAAGGCAAGGCTTGTTGTCAAGGGTTTCAAACAAATTGAAGGGGTGGACTATTTTGACACCTATTCTCCAGTCATTAGGAAAACTTCAATCAGATTAATTATCGCCCTTGCGGCTTTAAACAATCTGGATATACATCAAATGGATGTAAAGACAGCTTTCCTAAACGGTGATCTGGAAGAAGAAATATACATGGAACAACCTGAGGGGTTTGTGGTTCCTGGGAAAGAAAAGAAAGTCTGCCGACTTGTCAAGTCTTTATATGGGCTAAAACAAGCACCTAAACAGTGGCATGAAAAGTTTGATCAAGTAATGTTGGCAAACGGCTTTCGCATAAATGAGTGTGACAAATGCGTGTACATAAAAGGTGATGAAAAGGAATGTATAATCCTATGCCTTTATGTAGATGATATGATCATCATTGGTAGCAATGATAATATCATAAAAACTACTAAGAGCATGTTGTCACGAAACTTCGATATGAAGGATTTGGGTGTCCCTGATGTGATACTTGGTATGAAAATTACCAAGACTTCGAATGGGTATATATTATCCCAAAGTCACTATATTAAGAAAATTCTTGATAAATTTGACAAAGGGAGTGATGTTGTAGTCAGGACACCGCTAGATGTCAACTCGCATCTAAAGAAACACCACGGTGAAGGTGTACAACAAATAGAATATTCTAGGATCATAGGCAGTCTGATGTATATCATGAACTGCACTAGACCGGATATTGCTAACTCAGTAAACAGGCTGAGTAGATACACAAGCAATCCAAGTACAGATCACTGGAAGGCAGTTATCAGAGTCCTTAGATATCTAAGGTACACAGAAAATTTTGGATTGCATTATACGAGATATCCAGCAGTACTTGAAGGTTATACAGATGCAAACTGGATATCAGACTCCAATGACACAAAATCCACAAGTGGATTTGTCTTTGTAATTGGAGGTGTAGTTGTGTCTTGGAAATCATCCAAGCAGACTTGTATAGCAAGGTCTACTATGGAAGCTGAGTTCATAGCATTAGATCTAGCTGGGGAAGAAGCAGAATGGCTGCGTAACTTCCTAAAAGATATTTCTATGTGGCCTAAACCTGTGCCTACTATCAGTATACACTGTGACAGTCAGTCAGCAATAGGGAGAGCACAAAGCCATATGTATAACGGAAAATCTCGACATATACGACGACGACACAATTCAGTGAGGAAATTGTTGTCTACCGGTGTGATATCCATCGATTTCGTGAGATCGAAGGAAAATATTGCAGATCCACTAACAAAAGGTCTAACAAGAGATCTAGTGGATGTTTCTTCAAGGGGAATGGGGTTGAAGCCCATGAAATGACGATACTCCTCAATGGCAACCCAAACCTAGATAATATGGCAGACCCAGGTTCTAGGTTCAATGGGACAACCGAATTGTGGGGGCAGTTGCTACGTTCACTCTTACCCATTCCTATGATGAGTAAGTGACAAACCTGCATAGTATAGAGGTTAAGCTTATGCTTTTAATGATCCTTATTACTCAAAGAGTAGGGGCATAGCAGGATGCTCTTAATAAGAGATCACCTATATCGAGTGAGAAGGGGC
>OY986966.1:2889658-2918163 GCA_963920575.1 Narthecium ossifragum
CTCCTGGTCAGCAGTTACTGCTGACGTGGTGACCCTTGAGCTTCCCAAGTGGAGGTTACACGTGATGGCAGCCCATTACTGGGCAGTTATATGTGACATGGCAGACCATTACTGGGCAGTTTCGGCTGACGTGACAGTCTCTTCACCTCCCCATTAGTGGCTGATCAGATATCCTCCTCAGCCTATAAATAGGACCCCCCTACCAGCCTAGAGGGTACATGCATACACACTTGCACACCACCACTTTGTAGAGGGTTTTGTTGGCTGAGAGTACCAACCGACGAAGGCTCGACGGGCGATCGGAGGCCTGCTTCCTTCCGTACGCGCAGAAGATCGTTGTACCCTGGGAGCTCTTTGCCTGAAGAACCAGAAGCTGTGGCGGTGGGCAAACAAAGCTTAAGGGCACAGTGTGATACACTGGCCTCGATCCAGTTCTTTTTCATATTCGGCGGCTTCCTCCTTCTTCTTTCCTGTACCTGTTTAACGGTACGTTTGTTGTTCTTGTTGTTTGTTTTAATCAGTGTAAATGATTACTTGCTATCTAGTAAAAGCAAGAATCCTAGTTTAATATTTCCGACAGATGGCACTTGTTCATGGTGAAAATGAGGTCTTTTGCCAGGGAATAAGATCATCTTCCTGGGAAATTAGTATGTCTAACTTTTCATGGAAACTTAGATTTGTGACATGCATGTTTATGAGCATGATATCCTGATCAAGTGCGAGCTTCGTTCACATCCATCGTGTGCTGAATTCAGTAGCGGACAGTATCGACCTTGAGTGCAGACTCTCGATCTCTTCCTTATTTTGTTTCAACTTTGCTCTGTTTTTTTCTTTTTGGTCCTCAGCACTTTGGGCTTATCTATTATATCACAATTATATCATATTATTAATGTCATAAAAAGTTTAATAAATATCATAATCGAAATACATAGTGGTATTCTCACCACTAGCATTCAGGGGTGATCATATCTCCCATTTCATCGCAAAACAAACACAAAAACTGAAAAAGTCACTGGATTCTGTTTCCATTACAACACCAAACAAACAACAAAAATGACATGACATTCCATTCCATCACCACCAAACAAACAGCAAAAGTGACATTCCATTCCATTCCATTCCACTGGAATCACATTCCATTCCAATTTCATTCCAAAAGCATTCCAACAAAACAAACGCCCCCTAAACCAAAAAGACATGCATGTTTATGAAGTTCTATACTTCTATTGGATCAAGCTTCTGTATGGCACTTCAGGAAAACCAGTACAATGTTAGTTCCTTATTTGTGCTTGGATCCTGGTTCTTAAACATTGCTTTCCACTTGTGTAGGTATTTGCAGCCGTGCAAGTAAAAGAAATGGAAAACCTAAACAACTATTCTTCTCCATAGACCAGGCAAATCCATGACAGCCATGGGTAAGAGGATAGGATGACAAGCTAGAGGGGTTGGATGGCCCCAAGTATGGTAAACAGTGACGCAAAGTACATAATATTAGCAAATATCTCATATCATACGAGGAGCAGTTCATGCCGGCTTGATTACTGCTAAAGAATATGTATTAGTTGTGTGAAACCTCTCTCAGAATAATAACCACCTGGAGAACTTTTTGTTCTGAATCATACTAAAGTTTTTCTTGATCAGTATGTTTTAGTATTATAATGACAGTTTCAGCAATCACCCGATTTTGCTGTCAATGTAGATATATGCTCAAAAAAGCTTTTGACATGAGTTTTTGTATCTTATTCTCAGGGAAAACCTACAGATCCCAACTAGGATCTTTCACTCGGTGTCCCCGATTGACTTGCCGGCGTCGGACGAGGGAAGGTTTAATAGCCGCTGGAGAGAAGGGAGAGGAAGGTGGATGCAGAGGACATGGGGGGTTGCCGGCGGCGACGAGTTGGGTGAGCTTGGCCTCACCGTCGGCGCAGTCGCGGTGGAAAAAGCCGGCGAGGAGAGATTGTTCATTGTTCATCAACTTCGCCGTGTAACGTAATTTGACACTGTTATAAGGTGGGTCCTATGTGATTAAATCTTGGCCTTCCATTTGAATGGATGGTCAGGATTAGTCCTGCGGTGACTCTTCCCCGAATCCGAGTATTTTTATAGTCCAACTTGAATCCCGAATTTTAAAAGTCCGCCAAACATCATCGCGACTGATTCTCGCTAGCCGACAGCAACTTAGATACCACTATACCACATTAGCATGGGCATAATCCTCCGCCGCCGGAGTGCCGGACCACCCAAGCCGTCGACGGTGGCTCACTCCATCCTCCCTTCCGGCCGGCACTCGTACTCAGCCGCCACCTTATCCGTCATGTATCCCACCGGACAACCTCGAGGTGGTGGCCCCGGCGGGGGGAACAGAGAGAGATGCGCCGTTTGCGTTCACACACGTCCCCCTTTCAAAAGACTCATTCAAGACTCTAACTTTTATCTTTAAAAAATCTCTACGCGTGGCGTTCCCACGGCGTCTCAATCATTCGAGGAAAGAAGTATCAGCTAATAGGAAAGCGTGGGGAACGCCATGGGCGACGACGACCTTTTGGATCTTCTGCGAAGAATGGAAACGATTCGGACAAAACACGGCTGGAGAGGATTTGGTCAAGTCGAAGCAAGTGTAAATAAAGCATAGCTCCCATTTTTCCAAACAGAGCCATAGATTAGTGATACGAGGAAGAGCAAGAGAGGATCCCAACCTTCCTATGGCTAGCCTTCTCGCAGGTAAAAGACAGCTCTTTGTTCTTCAGCGTCTACTTTTGGATTCAATTGTTTGTTGGTTTTGGGATATCATGTTGATCTTTTGGAATATTTGGTTTGCTTGTCTTGGAATTGTAGTTGGATGAGTCGAGTGGATTTTATTAAGAAATAGGATTTTTGGTCTTTCTGGAGTTAAATCGTTATTGGTATGATTCTGTTTGTTGGTAAAGTTGTCTGCTTTCCATTATTGGAATTGGATGGTATGGTTCCCCTCTTGAAATCCACTATTTGGAGACGTTTTTGAGGGAAATTCTGTTCTTTTCGCCGTTTTGTTGGGCTGGTACCTTGGATGGCATTTGTAACTGTGACTCTGTGAGAATTCTGACGAATTAATTTGATAAAGAAAAGTGCTTGATGGACTGAATTTTGTGTTTAGTGGTAGGAAGCTGCGGTTGGTTTTGCTGTCCTGTAACTTGTTTTAGCTGCAAGAGTTCTGGCGTTTCTTCTTTTTTTCAAGAAATAGGATTAGGATGACAATTCTTTGGATCTTCCCTGCATGTGCTGGGCAGTCATGTATCAATTTTCAAATGACCAAAATTTGCCTCCATGGTTGATTGGGTTTTGGCTTTGATTGTTTTTGTTTGAAGTTGAACACTATCTATGTATTTTGCAAGAATAGTTTAAGTTGGTACTGATGGATATGAAGGATTTGTACTTCTATTGAAGCAATATAGAATGAGATGAGAATAGGGGTTCTTTTTCGATGATTGCTTCTGATGAGAGCATTGCAGATAGTCTTCTTTCATTGCTTATTTCTTATCATCCACTCAGCTTCAGAGCACTTGTGTCTGAAGAGCTTGCTTTAACTCTTTAAATTAGTTCTTGGTTTGTTCCTATATTGCAAGTTAAGGGCCTTTTCATCGTCAATAATTGCACAAGTCACGTATTGTATTGTTTTGCCTTGCTCATATCTCTTGTAATTTCTCCAATGCAGTGCGACTTTTCAGTTAATCTTCTCGTTTTGTGGGGCTGGTTCTCTTACGTCGAGAGAAAATACTGGAGTTTCTGATCCAAGCAGCCAAGTTCCAAGTGTTTTCATTGGAAATATCAGAGGTTGCCAGTGAGGAAAGGCATATGACACCACATGCTTTGAGGCATTGCATATAGATATCTCTGTACTTCGCCTGGCTTGAAACAAGATGACCACTGTGGCTGCAAATGTTCGATTCGTGACATGTCCGAAATGTTTTACGCTTCTTCGAGAATCCACAGATGTTCCGATATACAAGTGTGGTGGATGCAGCACAATCCTCCGAGGTAAACTCTTCCTGTATTCCTCTCGCTTAAAATGGTCACTATTCTTTTTGTTTGGAGGGCAGATCTTTAATTTGTCTTCCTGCAATGCAGCAAAACACTGCAGTACTTCCAGGGAAAGCATCTACTTCAACTCATTTGAAAACAAATCTCGCAGATTATCTGATACTGACTCTTTCGATCATGAGTCAACATCTGTGGAGAAGGAGACGAGATCTTGCCTTTCGGATGGAGCAGAACAAGTAAAACCCAAAAATTTCCATGCCCCTGATTCAGATGCTGCTCTCAATTGCGAAAAAGATGGTGAATCCTCCAATTGTGTTAAGGATGAGATCAAAGAGAGTAGGTCCACCGATGACATGACTAGTCCAGCTCTCCAGCTTTCTTCCGAGATAAAAGAGAATGGATCCGCCACAGGCATGGCTTGTCCTCCGGCTCACCAGGTTGCTTCTGAGAGAGAAAAGACTTGTAGTCCGGTGCAAAGCCCACTAGGTGACAGCATCCATGCTACAAGAGAGCTCGTTTCAGATAAAGAGCAGGGGGCATCTTTGAATCTAACAGAAGAAAACAAAGGCATATTCAGGTTGAGCAATACTGCGGAAGAATCAAACGGCATAAGCAGACAATGTGTTGCTTCAGAGGATGACCGTGGTCTTGATGGCCATAGACATGATAGTGCCATGAAATCTTCAAATTGGAAAAGCACTAATGCTTACAATAAAGACAGTGTCGGTTCTCCTGATAATGTTAGCTCCGTCAAGCAGAAACATCTGGGCTTGTCCAGAAGAACTTTCAGGCACAAGACGGCTTTTAGTTCAGGCGAAGGAGTCGTGGGAAATCGGGATTCGGCTGCTGATGCTGAAGCACTACTGCCGGCACGAGAACATTTGAATGCACCGAACAGGTCTGCTGTTCCTGGCAGTTGTGCTCCAAGTCCAAAGAGAGATGAATCATCTTTTAAGCCTGGAAGTGTTGCTAAAATTCGATATAACTCATTCGAGTCTGATGATTTTCAATCTGCCATGAGCTGGATGGAATCAGAAAAAGGTAGTCTTGGAAGATCTTCAGGGTGCTTCGTCTTGCAAAACGAGCCACTCCATCATCAAAATGGTGTCCCGTCTACCAAGTTTCATGGCGATGAATGTGATTGTGTGGAGGTGCTGAAGAGGGTTGACTCTCTGAGAAATCATCTTAATGAGTTCTGTGATCGAGTAGCTAAAAGGGAGGTACCATCCAAACTTGCAGGCAGCCGTTTAGGACATGTGCAGTCTTCATCATATAATCACAAGTTTGAGGGCCTTAACTCGTACAATGCTCATCCTCCTCCTCGAGCAAAGGTGCCAAGAAACAATGTGTCGTTGCCCGGTCGATGTGGAGCCTCACAAATGCCTTTCCCAGGACATCCCAAATGCTCATGTTCACATTGCAATGGGTTGCGCAGACCTTCTTCTCTTCACAGCAAGCGCTGGGATCACCCCAACACTTGGGATCCACCACATGATGTGAATCACTCCGGTCATCATAGCTTCCGTCACAATGAGTACCAGATAAATGAACTCGAGTTGGAGAAGTTGCGTCGTGAGGGGAAAAGACAGCCTGCGACGAAGCGTCACTGCCTCCCAGTTTCAGGTGGCGCACCTTTCGTCTTGTGTTCGAATTGCTTGCGGTTGCTTCAACTCCCAGCGGATTTTCTTGTGTCAAAGAAGAGCTGGCATAAGCTTCAGTGTGGTGCTTGTTCCAAAGCTCTTGTCTTCTCATATCGTGCCAAGGCTCATGGGCTCCCTTCAACTCCTGAGGCACGACATCCAAACAGCGAAATTTCTGCTTCGAGTTCTAGTGTTTCGGCTCAAAGAATGCCGTCTTCCTACAATGAAGAGCATCGCTTCTCTTTGGTGAGAGACTTTTCCACTGAGGAAGAGCATTCAGAAAGTGCATCTGAACTTAGGGAAGAGAGACGTAGGCGTGCCGCTGGCTCATCACTTCATCAGCTCATGGGGTATGATTCAGCAAGCGATCTACTGTTTAGAGACGGTGATGGGGTATTTTGAAGCTCTTGAACGTCCAGGAATTCAGATGGTAAGCCCAATTTTGGCACTAGAAAATCCCTGAACCTTATGGTATTTTTTCCATGTTGAAGATATATGGGCATTTAAGCTTCGAGAGATGGTGCCTTGGTATCTTCAAAGTATACGGAAACACATGGATGCCCGAGTCTTGTGCTGGTTGTCAAGAGGTTATGTTGCTGCCAAAATTCTGGAGTATCACAACCTTATTGTATGTAACATTGATCTTATTGGAGAAAAAATAGGACTTAGGATCATAGTTTTTTCCTTGTTTTTATCATTTGTTATATACCTTGTCCAATATGCCAATAAATGCGTTTAGTTTATATTCTTGTACGAAGTGTCATCTCTCCTATTTAATTTGTTTCATTTCAATAGAACGGGGGGATTGTTTAGCTGTACTTTGTGACTTCTTTATTTGTCTGTATGACCCCCATGTGAGATCCCCCCTCTGTTTCTCTAACACTAGCAAAAGCCACACTTTTCAAATCACCCAGTCCTCGATTCACCATCAATCTCCAACTTAATTTCTATCCAAACTCTCCATCTCTAGGCTTCAAAATCTAAATACAAATGGCAGGAAAAACAATAGAGTGATCAAATCTCCACAATTCTAAATCTCGTGTGTCCTCCTATGAGAGGTAGATCTTGGGCTTTACTCTTATCGAGATCATGAGAACATGATGATTGCAAGAAAATTTGCCTATCCTAGGCCACTATTAAAGGCTCAAATTTATTTATTTATTTTGCCATAATTTGAAATTCTTAAAGGGCTCGTTTGGTTTAAGGATAGAAAATGTGATGATAAGCGGGGATAAAGGGGTTTTGGGGATAAATAGAAAATGTGAGGATAACAGAGGATAAGGGATTTTGGGTAGAAAAAATGGACATAATAAGTAATGATTGAAAAGTGAGTGTAAATCAGTAATGATTGCTTGGGAATAAATGAGGATAAATGATTTTGGTGTTTAGTAAGTGATAAAGATGGGTTATCTCCACATATCCCTGAACCAAACAGGGCTAAAGAGGGAATTTTTTGCGTTTCCATACCCCCAAAGATGCTTTTTTGCGTTTTCATCCCCTTTTCTTGTTTTTTTTACAGGTTGATACCCCTCAGCTAATGAAATGACTATTATACCCCTCGCTGATACCATGGCAACATACATGCCATGCCATACCATATGACGTGGCATGACATTTAATGCGACGGCGACGGCAAGAGAAGACCGGTGTCATAGGGGACATTAATTACGTCACATGTGGCAAGCAACGTGTTTCCCATATGTGGTTAGACGCGTTTCTATGCGTGGTTAGGCGAGTTTCTATGCGTGATTACCAAGCCTTTTTGTGGTTATATTAGGGGCATTAATGATCCCTCCACATGGCAACATCTTGTTAGCCAATAGCAAAAGAATACTCTAACGCATTAAATGTGATGCATGCGTGAGAAGACATGCACATTAAATACTCTGTCGTATTACCAAGCGTGGTTATCACTATATGCGCGTAGAAGATATGCTAATGTCGCACGAAAATAATATTCGCGTTTCTCAAATGTCGAATAAATACGCATAAAAAACACATAAACACACATATGTTTGTTTACGCGTTATTAAGGTGTTTTTTGTGCACTATTTAACAAAAGGATCAATACTTAACATGTAAAAATCATATTCTTAATTTCCGCAACCATATTATGGTCATCAAATGCTTATGAAGAAATTGAATCAATAATGGATATTTCACATGTGAAACATGAACATCATGTGAAGGAGAAGAAGGAAGAGCAGCCAGTGGTTATGAATGCATTCAAACTCATTTCAATGTTGAAGGGACTTAATCTTGGAAAATTGTTTGATTCAGAACATGTTAAGTATTGATCCATTTGTTAAATAGCGCATAGAAAACACCTTAACAACGCGTAAACAAACATATGTGTGTTTATGTGTTTTTTATATGTATTTATCCGACATTTGAGAAACACAAGTATTGTTTTCGTGCGACATTAGCATACTTTCTGCATGCGTATAGTGATAACCACTCGTGGTAATGCGACAGAGTATTTAATGCGCAGGTCTTTTCACGTACATGTCTCATTTAATGTAACATAGTATTCTTTTGCTATTGGCTAATAAGATGTTGCCACGTGGAGGGGTCATTAATGTCCCTAATACAACAGTAGGAAGGCTTGATAACCACGCATAGAAACTCGCCTAACCATGTATAGTAACGCGTCTAATCACGCATGGGAAACACATTGCGCATGAAGGCTTGGTAACCACGCATAGAAACTCGCTTAACCACGCATAAAAACGCGGCTAACAACGCATGTGAAACACGTTGCTTGTCATGTATGGCGTAATTAATGTTTCCTTTGACACCAGTCTTCTCTTGTCGTTGCCATCGCATTAAATGTTATGCCACATCATATGGCATGGCATGTATGTTGTCATGGTATGAGCAATGGGTTATAACAGTCATTTCATTGGCTGAGGGGTATCAACATGCAAAAAAACAATGAAAGGGGATGGAAACGCAAACTGACATCTTTGGAGTATGGAAACGTAAAAAATTCCTAAACATGGGTAAGTGGTAAAATATTTATTTAAATTGTGAGGGTGTTTTGGGATAAAGTATTTGTGAGGGTGATTATACAACCGTGGCTCTCCTGATTTATTTTATTTAAATTTAGATGCTAACCCACATTAACCAAAATTATAACTTGAGAATTTAGAACATTCGTCTTTTTTGTTTCAATTAGTTGAATCTTTTATTCCGACACCGGGTGTTATCAGTGTCACTGCAATGCCACGTAGTCACATATTGGTATGAGGATTCGTAGTAAAAGAATCAGAAAAGCTTTTAAGGGATTTTTGCATTCCAGTACCCTGCACTTCCCTCGAATTGCATTTTGATGCCACTGGATTTGGAATTTGCAATTTGATATATCTAACTTATACATTTGTGTATTTTAATACAGACCCCCGACACCGTTGCACTAATTTGATGGCAAACAATCATACGTCTAATTTTGACTGGTTTTCAACCGGTTTGCTGACGTATTTACTAACGTGATAATAAAGAGAAAATAGAGAAAGAGAGATGGGTGAAGATGATGACGACGAAGGGGAGGGCGGTGGCAAGGGATGGGGGCTTCTCGTCGATTGGTGCTGGCTATGTGGGTAATGGGGGGCAGAGATCGATCCTGGCCATCCGATTGGACCCCCTCCATGCTCAGGTGGAGGTGCTTCGGAAGCAGGCTTCCGACCATGCTGTGCTTGCCTCCGCATGCCGGCATGCGCCTCCTTCGCTCGTTGGCTCAAGCTCGAGGCCTCCAAGCACCTCCGGCTCTTCCATCCCCTCTCGATTAACTACTCGTCCTTGATCTCCTCCATTAGGTTGGAGATCGATGGCGAGCTCGACTGGGAGATCGACGAGGAGGAGGCCGTTTGACGCCTTGAGATCTCTGTCCGAGACCGAATCCAGGAGACACGGAAGCTTGTGGCGGAGGCGAAGGGGTCGCTGGACAACGAGCTCAAGATCCAGAAGCTCAAGGACTCCATCTTCGCCACCAATGAGCGTCTCACCAAGGCCAAGAAACAGAGGGCCTTTGCCAGCCTCATAGCTGCCAAGAAACAGGGGGCCTCTGTTTTCTTCTCTGTCTCTCTCTTCCTCTCTCAATCTCCCTTCTTCTCCTCCTCCTCCTCCTCCTCCTCCCCTATCCCTCTTTTCTTTCATTTGTTTCTCCCCCTCCTATGTTTTCTTTCGAGTATGACATCAGCACAACCATTGTCGCCTCCCCCCCCCCCTTTGGTCCAAGAGGAAATCTCCCTATGGAATCGAAAGAAGAAATCCCTCAAGATGCGGTTGTCCTCCACTAGCGAGCACACACCCTCGCATGCATGCCGACATCCGCCTCGCATGCACGTCAACGTCTGCCTCGCGGATCGTGAGAAGCTTCGCGGCGGCCCCTCCTCCGTGAGAAGCTTCGCGGTGGTGGCGTCAAGTTGGTGCACGATACCTCCGCCGACCATGCCTCCGTGAGAAGCTTCTCACAGTGACTAACTCGACGACCCCTCGCATGCACGTCGACGCCACCAACTTCTCACGGTGTGCATGCACGCGCGCTCACGGTCGCCTCCCCTATGACGTTCGCCTCGCACCAACTCGACGCCACCAACTCACATCGTGTGACATTGTGTGCACCGGGGAGATCTGTTCCACCGCCAACAAGTCCCTCATCGTCGTCCCTCTCTCCCTCTCTCTCTCTCTCTCTCGCGGGGAAGGGATGCTAATAACGTGTAAATGGGTTGCACGTGACCAGTTTACCGTCAGGCCACATAATATCGTTGAGGGGCTCGGACCACTTTGTCATGGTATTATAACTTTGTGTTATTGAATTGTAAATCTCAAACTCGATGGTAACAAAGTATAATTCGAGGTAAATACAAGGTATAATGCAAAAATCCCAGCTTTTAATAACGGTAATTCTCGAGTTTACGGATTCGGATCAGGATTGCCTGGACCCGACGTATAGCTCCGATTAAAGACCAACGTCGCAGAGGACACCAGGGAACTGAGCCAACGGCTAGGATCGAACAACACCTCGTTGCCGTGCGTGGACGTAGAGCCGCCCCCACCGTGGGACCCGTCCCGATTCATCCGTTGGTTTTTAAAATGACTAAAATATCCTTACTTCGCCGTTATAAATCCTAAAGCCGAGGTCCGAGAACTAGAGAGATAAATCCTAAAACCTCTTTCCCCGGCTCCGAGCTCTGGAGTCCCAAATCCCTCGTATTGATCTCTAAAGCCTCTCGTTTTGACTCGAATTATCCTCCAATTGATGCGAGAAGCTCTCGATTTGAGGTACTTTCAATGGAATTCTCCTCTTTCGGTCTATGAATTCTTGCACGTCTTCTTGATCTTTTGTCTTCCTAGAATTCCGGTTCCAATTCTGAAGATTTATGACGCCTTTCAGTCCAAGATTTGGTTTATGGATGAGTTTGATCTCTTCGCGTGAATCCTTTTTCCAAATCGAGTTCTTGGAGCGTGTCTATGCGTTTTTTTTTTGTTGATGCTCATCAAAAGTTTCCGTGTTTGATTTTTCTCGTCGTAGAACCGTTGTTCTTTAGAAGCTTTGAGATAGTTGCATTGTTTAAAGGATGAATTGCGCAGTTTTTTGATAGGTCATGGTTTTTGGGTTCGATTTTCTTGTTTAGGTGAGAAGAACGACTTGGTTTTTCTTGATATTCTAATAGCAATTCTTTTACGTCGACATGGATCATTTGATATCTTTTTTCGGCGTTCTAGTGAATCTTTTCGTGTTGCCCTTTCAGATTGAAGGAGTTTTTTATGCCGTTTTGGCTTAGTGTCGGATTCTAGCACGCCATTGGTCTGTCTATAATTCCGGGGATTTGAATTTGTTGTTTAATGCCAAAGGGCCGCAACCTTGTTAATGGTTCAAGAAATCTTATTGTTTTTTTCCTGTATCTGGGAATAGAGTGCCGATCCTTTCTCTAGAAGGTTTGAGTGCATGTTTGGACATGAAATTTTCTTGCAGAAATGGGTAGAAAGAAATCCCGCCCAGTCCGCTCTGGAGGAATATTATCTGAAGTTGAAACCTCCAATGGCGGTGGTTCTGAGAAAAAGTTGGAGAATGGCGAACGTTTTGAAACAGCCAATGCAGATAATAGTCATTCCGAGGGGGCATTCTATATTGATATTGATCGGAGCCATTGGGCTTCAGAAGAGCATTTTGATATAGCTGAAATCACTCTTAGTGACTTGAAATTTGCTGATGAAATAATCGATAATGGATTGATCTTGGACGGTGAGTGGGATTCCAGTTTTTCTCTTCAGTTTCGATTAAATGGTGTCGAAAATGGTTCCTTTAGGCTGGGTCATTGGCCACTGTTACCGGCAGATAGTGTCTTTCTTGAGTGCTCTGCCTTAGAAGATTCTGGCTTGAATGACTACAGAAAGTCTGCTGTAATTTTCTCTGCTGCATTTGATGGCCCAGACGAGGGTGTATCTGCACTGGTTCAGTTGGTTAGCCAAAAATATCTGGCACTGAGGCTTGTTTGGGAAGCTGGAACTTTGGTGACTATTCCATCCTTTAGGCTCAGGATAGAGATACTGAGAAGTGCTTTTGATGCATGTGAATCCCTGCTGGAGCTTGGTAGGCAGTCATGGCGAAAGAGTATGATGCATGTCATGTCTTGGTTGCGTCCTGAAGTTACAACTTCAGAGGCTATTTATAGAGTAGATCCAGCAGATATAAAGGTGCCCGATACGGATTCAGAAACAAATGCCAATTCAAAGGATCACCCTGGATTTAATGTTGCTGGCTTTTATGAAGCCATTAAGCCTTCAAAGTGAGTATTCACGAGTATCATCTTCTATTGCAATAGAAGAATAGTGTAGACTCTAGACATTTTTCTCTGAGATCTGTAACCACAATTCGCCATAAAAGGAATTGCATGCTAAGTGGACTATATCATCAGATAGGAGGGTCGCTCTTAGATTGAGCATGATCCCTATGGTTTGGTTAGGAGTTACTAACCGAAGGACACTTGCTGTGCTGTCACTTGAGAAAGTTATTGACTGATTGCATTTGTAGGATTCCTGCTTGCTTCCATTGTTGTCAAATGCTCTGCTCGATAGGCAACCCTGATTAAGTAAATTTGATTATTTGCTTGTAAACTAAGTTTTCAGGAATGCATTGGCCAATGTTTTGTTGTTTGCTCTCTTTCTTGCTATTTGTTGTTTTCTTTGCTTTCAGAGAGGAGCCTATGTTGGAAGATGAACTTTCTGACTTGCTTCCGAAGCTTAGACTGTACCAGCGTCGTGCAATTTATTGGATGGTTCAACGAGAGAAGGGAGTTACAAAGTCTGCGGGCATAAGTATGCAGGATCAACTATGTGCTCCCTTTTGTGTACCAGTTGTTTTCCTTGAAACTTGCTCTAGAATGTTTTATAACCCATTCAGGTAAGTTTTTTGTAACTGAGCTGCTTTGTTGCTCCTGCTCATTTATTTGACACAAATTTGTATTTATTTGACATAAAAATCAATGGTTAAATGAAATTAGGAACGCAAATGCAGTATAACAGGTTATATAGGAAGCAAGATCATAGTAGATCATGTAATGAAGATCTTGATTCCATGTACATTTTTCTTTGGGATATGTAACTATTTATGTAGAAGGTTGAATTCTAAGGTCTCATGTTATGATTATGCATCACACTCTTGTTATCTGAATTCTGAAGTTCTGAACACTAATTAACATAATCAGCTGTTTTCACTTGGCTGTCATTAATTGTAAGTCATTCTTCCAGTTGTGTTTCTTCTTTATAAAAAGCACTTTCTATCAATATTATGCACCCATATTTTGGTTTAAGGGTACATAATTTGCGTCTCATATCCATCATATTATCCTGCTGGTCGATTACTGCTTTATGAACTATATTTATGAGATCTGTTTGTTTTCAGTGGCAATGTCTCCCTAGATCCACAATTGTATGCATCATACGTTAGTGGTGGAATCCTAGCTGGTAAGTTCTTTCCTTGGCTCTTAATTTACACTGTTTGCCCGTAATGTTGTTTTTACTAATCTGAGTTCTCATTGTTCCCCTCTCTTACTGCCAATTGAAGATGAGATGGGCTTGGGGAAAACTGTTGAATTGCTAGCTTGCATCTTCGCTCATCGTAAACCACCCTCAGAAGATGTCATTATTTCTGATCATGACACCCGAGATATCGGGAGTCAGATAAAAAGACAGAAGCAAGAGCGTGTTGAGTGTGTTTGTGGGGCCGCAAGTGAGAGCTCCAAGTACAAAGGCATGTGGGTACAGTGTGATATCTGTGATGCATGGCAGCATGCTGACTGTGTCGGCTTCTCTCCGAAAGGTAGATCTTTGGTTTCTTGCGAAGTTAACAAGAGAAGAGGCTTTGAAAAGGTGTCACCGATTAAGTCAAAGAGAAATAGAAGCAAGAAAGACAGAAGCAACATCATAGAAATCTCAGAGAATTATGTATGCTCACTGTGTTCAGAACTTAATGAAGCAGCAAATACAACTATATTTACTGGTGCAACGCTTATAGTTTGTCCAGGATCTATTTTGGCACAATGGCAAGCAGAAATCATTCGGTATCCTCTAGCTCTTTGATTAAGATCTTGCATATTCACATGGAAATAGTTCAGTACGCCAAAAGTTCAAAGTGACTGAAGACAAATACAAATTACACATGAATTGAGCTAAATGATATTTTTTTACGTAAATAAGCCAAGTTATTTTCTAGGTAATGACATACAAGCAAACACTCAAACATAATAGAGGGATGAATTTGTGCCATTATGCCATTGAAGTGACCTAGTTATCTTATAGTCAAATGAATTTGTATCCAAATAATGAGTAACAAATTGGATAGAAAAGGTAGTTTTACTTGTAATAATCACGATAGGTGAATCAGATGGCTGGATCACACTGTAGGTGAATCAGACAGTAGAGAAGCGCCGATGATGGATCGACGGCGAGGGAATCTCGCCGGAGGCCAGCGGTGTGGCAGAGGAAGCTTTGGGATGACCTTGGGATTCAATCCCTAGGGTCCGGTGAGGCTCGTCGGTGACAGGGCGGCAGATCTGGAAGGGGGTGGCGGAGGTGTTTGAAGAAGCCATTATCGGCGATTTGGGTTGGCTGAGCGGGGCTCAACGGCATCGGGGAAGACAGAGGAAAGGTTCTGAGACCTCGTGGACGTCATCAGGTAACAGGGAAGGGCGTGGGCGGACGAGGGCGGCGGTTGTGACCTTGGCTGGCGTTGGGGGTGGGGTGGTGAGCCGGAGAGGAAGGGAGGGCGTAGTCGGAATCCGTCGAGAAGGGGCTTGGAGGGGCGGAGGTGGTTGGTAGGCGAGATAGGAGATGATGGCGAGGTTTTAGGTTGCGATCGGTGCTGGCGACGTTGAGGTCGCGATCAGGCTCGAGGAAAGGGAAGAGAGAGATCGCGAGAGGGGGAGGAGGAGAGAGAAGAAGATGGGTTCCGGCGTGAGTTAGGGGTGAGTATTTGGTAAATACCGAACCGAAATACCGAATACCGAAATACCGAATTTTTTTCGGTACACCAGTTTAAAAACCGAACCGAACCGAATTAGTGTATAAAACCGAACCGAACCGAATTAATTCGGTACACTAATTTAAAAACCGAACCGAACCGAAAAAATCGAAATAATTTGTAGTTTTTTACTTTACAATATAAAACCGAACCAAAATAAGGTGTATAACTTTAAATTTTTTGATATTTCGGTATTTACCGAATTTTAAAAATAAAAATCGAAACCGAATCGAATACCGAATTTTTAACAAAAAAAAAAAACTGAACCGAACCGAATATACCGAAAAACCGAACCGAATTGTTCGGTTTGGTTCTAGGAGTTCGGTTCGGTTTTGCTCACCCCTAGCGTGAGGTGTAGTCGGCGAGGTCGGAGGTCGGGGTTTGGAGCTCACGGGAAGAGAGATAACTGGATGGATGGAAGAGAGAGTGCTCGGGGAGCCGATAGCCGACGACGGCGAGATAGGTGGCTGCGGGCGAGCTTGAGAGGGACGACAGGAGACCGGCGAGGTAGGAGAGAGAGACAAGCGGCGTTGAAGCGTCGGACGAGAGACCTCCGGCGTGGAAGAGAGAGGCGAGCCGTCGAGATCGTCAAGACTCGAGGCCCTCAACTTTTTTAAGCCAGGGTAAAGCTGAAGGATAAGAGGGTAAATAATAACTATTTACACCCCATTACCCACCTAGTTTAGGTGATAACCATTATCCCCTTTATGCACTCATATGAGGATATGTTTTAACTGGGTGTAAACTTTAAACTATCTAACCAAACACAATTAAAGTGGGTGAATGTTTGCCCCTGTATCTTTCACCCCCTTTACACCCTTACCAAGCACACCCTTAGTGGATTATGAAATGTACCAATAAGTCTTCAATCATTCATTGTTTAAAGGAGATCAATATGGCTAGTATCACTAGGTACTGAAAATGATTGTTTTTTATTCTTCATTTGTAGTATTGGGTTCTGTATCATATGCCGTATGGTTGGATGGATGCAAATCCAAGCATGCGTGTTCAACGTAAACGTGTATTTGGCATATGTATAGTTTGTCTCTTGTGAAGATGCTACATTTCTTCAATATCATAAAATTATGTAACAACTTGCTAATGTTGTAGGTAACAAAATGAAAATTCCTTCTTCTAGGAGGCTCCTTAGGTCTACATTGCACATGGCATATGTATGGTTAGTCTCTTGTGAAGATGCTACCTTCAATATCATAAAATTATGTAACAACTTGCTAATGTTGTAGGTAAAAAAATGAAAATCCCTTCTCCTTCTATGAGGCTCCTTAGATCTACATTGGACACCATCAAACCATCTAAATTAGTTCTCCACAGAATTTTATCCACAATTGGCACTACTCCCACTTCCTTTTAGGCCATGTTTGTTTCTTGGGATAGGATAAAGGGGGATATAATCTCTAGGGAGATGCTCTCTTGGGAGGACAAATCATCGGAGATGTTCTGCCTGATAGAACTCCTTTTCCAGCGTCTGGTAAGTTGCAGGATAAGGTGGAATAAAATTACGTGGACGTTGAGAAAAGTGAGCAAGAAGTGGAGTGAGATAAACTTTATATGCTCCATCTTAATAAACTATGTGCTTAAAACAAATAATAATTCTACTTCCAATGGAATGCAAAGAACTTATAAAGCTCATGCACAATGGACTATGGTTATCTCACCTAGCTTATGCACAATGGGCTATCGCTAAGAACACCAAATGACACCACATGTTAAACATAAGGCAATGATTCTACGTAATTGTGCATTTCTTGCATCAGATAATAGTAATCAACATTCTAGAATGTTGTTTCCTAATATGCTGAATATGTATTGTTGTCTCGTTATGACTGGATTGGCTAGGTTTATCAAGTGATTTGATAAAGTTTAGTTATTTGTTTATACTTGCCGACACTCAGCACTGACCTCATGCCAGTTACACAAAGATCTTTTGAGCTGATACATGCATCGGCATTTATGCCGATACTTGTATCATGCCATTAATTACCGGCACGTGGGGCAATGGCTGGACTCATGTACGAGATAGGTGTGTGAGTCTCTTCATGTGTGACACCCAGCAACCTCGCATAATAAGGCCATTAAATGGTTACCCAAAGAAAAACAAATACAAAAAAGACTACCTTAGACAAAGGGAAGAGAGAAAAGGAGCACCACTTTCTATGATTTTCATCCTTGTCATGTATGATTGTTTCACGATCATGGCAGTCCTTGATTGCTTGTGGCATTTAAAGCGTTTAATCTTCTTTTCCACTTGGTGCATTGATGCTGTTATTTTCATCCGATGGTTGTATTATATACTTATAGCATGTTTAATAAAAGAGCCTTGCTATTCTTAACGAAAAAAAGTTTGGTAGTTAGGCCATCTATTTTTACTGTTGTTGTTTTAGGCTCGAGTATGGAACTGACCAGTAATTTATCTTAGTCACACGAGGCCTAGTTCTTTGAAACTATTCGTGTATGAAGGTGCAAGAAATTTAGCCTCTCCAGCTACCCTGAGAACTTATATGACTGAACTAGCCAGTTATGACATTGTCCTGACCACATATGATGTGCTGAAAGAAGACTTGTCACATGATTCTGATAGGCATGATGGTGATCGCCGCTTTCTGAGATTTCAAAAGAGGTAAAAGGATTCTTTCTTCCGGAATTTCATACTAGTGATACCTTTTTTTCTTCTTTCTTAACTTTAGTGTTGTGATTCAGGTACCCTGTGGTGCCTACAATACTTACAAGGATATTTTGGTGGAGGCTGTGCTTAGATGAGGCACAGATGGTGGAGTGTAACACAGCTTCTGTAACAGAAATGGCGATGCGGTTACGTGCTCAACATCGTTGGTGTGTCACAGGAACTCCGATACAGTTGAAACTCGATGATATATATGGCTTGTTGCGTTTCCTAAGAGCGCACCCTTTTAATGTCTATAGATGGTGGGTTGAAGCAATCAAAGATCCATATGAGGTACACCACCATTGTTTCTTGTTGCAAATGTAATTCTTCTGGTGCTTCTCATGATCACGTAAATGTTCATTAAGAAGGACATGCTGATCAAAAACTATTTTCCCTTTTCCAACTAAATAGGATTATTTGAGATATTATGGTTCTATTTTTTCCATTGAATAATTCAGTAGATAAAATGTTTTTGTTTACTCATTGTTGAGTCCCCACTGCTGTGCTATGCCATTGATTTATATGCATTTGAACTGGATTTTCCATGTCGCATTAAGACTTTTAAAAGGCATTTTTTAACTCAATCAATGGAAGATGCTTGACTATGATTGCTCCTGGTAATAATAGAGAAACTGGTTTGCATGTCATCGTGGTATGTGCTTTTAATTAGAGCTACGTACACGAGGTTCTGATAGATGCCATTTTTCGAGATGTGTCATGTTCCCATCACTTGCTTTGATTTGCATTTATTTCCACTCAAATGCTGGTATTCCCTATACGAAACTTTAGATTCTCTCTCTTCACACAGCTTTTGCATGAGATTAAACAAGGCATCAATAGTAAAGAACTTATTTATGGGGAGTTGGCTGCAGTTGATAAGGCTATTTTGAAAGTGTTTAACCTCTTTCACAGAACCTTCTTAACTTAGATTTGTGCTACATGATGACCCTATTTTGTTGTGAATAGGCTTGCTTGAAAATGACGCCAAGTCCTTGACTATCTGAAGTGTGGTTACGCAGGACGCATGTACACAAAACATAACAAACTACAATGTTGTACACCAGAATTCATAATATTGTACATGTTGTTTGAACACCAATCCCAAGCATAATGTGGTTTGTTAGGAGGAATATAGTGCAATAAGATATGATGCCTCCATGGTTTTGCATGCCAGGGGCACGCGTTGTGCTGGCCTCTGGCTGGCTAGAGGTCGGCACGACACACACAGCTGATGTTGCCACAGACATTTAGTCGGCAGCATGGAGGATGTGAGAGAGGAAATAGAGATGCAGAGAGGAGGTGAGAAAAGGAAGAGAGATAGGTAGGGTATGCGAAGAAGGGCGGGGGGGATGCCGGAGGAGAGGACAGAGGAGTATGGAGGCCAGGCTAGGGCTGAGAAGTGTTTAAATATTAGCATATATTCTTAAATGAGCGGGTTTCGGGCGAAACTCACTCAAAGCATACCCAAAACCCATTTATGTACATGAACTAGTGGGTTTCGGGTTTGATTCAGATGGGCTTCGGACAAATCTGGTATCACAATACAGTCTATGTATCGTGCCAGTGAATTGCTAGCACGATAAGTGCCCGTCTGCACACAGAATGTCGGAACTGGCACAAGAAACTTGGATTCCTCATCAAATATGAACATTCATTGCCTAATAGGGGAGAGCAAAGCAATGAGGTTTACCATAAGCAGCTGGATTATTTAAGACTTGATTGCATTGCCAAATTCTGCCAAGGCACAATGCTATGGGCAAGAAAGCTGCCTATTTTTTTTTGACATCATACAATAAGTGTGGCAGTCCCGAATAGATTGACCTGAATCATGATTCTAATGATTCTGGTGATTTAAGAGATCAGCAGTGTTTTTAGCTGAAGTGATTAATAGCTTTGTAGATGCATACTGTCTTAATGCTTCATGTAAGTGTTGTTCCTCTAAGCCTTCAAAATGCTTAAACATGTTTTGCCGTATAAATCTTTTTGTTGACGGACTCTTGGTTTTGAAACTGGTACCCAATCAATTTTCTTCATCACACTGGAATATATTCTACCAAGTTGTATTTCTGAGTATGAACAACCTTTTGCTGCCTTATGCATCCCAAAGTCTAGTGTATATGGACCTATCCGAATTCATTTGAAAATGATCGACATACAGGTATTACCTTTAAACACAATTTGTCTTAGGTCTGCAAAACAACGAGCGTCCTATGCTGTTATGCAGTGCAAGTCTAATAAAGGATTTGTTATATATGGATTCATATCCTAATTAGTTCACATGCAAATATTACCTTCAGACATATAATGTCTTAGGGCTGCAACATGATGCTATACAGATTATCTCTACTTAGGAATCCTTATAATGCAGCCCATGATATCTTCTTCCTGACCCAGGCAGATGGCAGTTTTAATGCAATTCATGTTCGATGTTACAGAGGAGAAATATCGTGGCTATGGAATTTGTCCACAAATTCCTCAAGCAAATAATGTGGCGTTCATCGAAAGTGCATGTGGCTGAAGAGTTACAGTTGCCTCCTCAAGAGGAGTCTGTATCATGGCTCACATTTTCACCAGTTGAAGAGCATTTTTATCTGAAGCAGCATCAAACTTGTGTGAGATTTGCACAAGAAATTATTACAAGTCTCAAAGGTAATACTCCTAGAAGACAAACCCATACCTGTCATTTGATTATTCAATATCGTCGAAAACAGATGAATATGAGAATGATCTTAAAGATGTTTTGTCTCCTGTTTTCCAGGTTCTGATGCTTCATTCAATCGTGTTCTTTCCCACAGTGAGGTTTCAAAGCTTCTGTACCCACTCTTAAAACTTCGTCAGGCATGTTGCCATCCACAAGTTGGAAGTTCTGGTCTTTGCTCCTTGCAACATTCTCCCTTGTCTATGGAGGAGATACTGGAAGTCAGCCTCGTACCTTGTGTTTCCTATTCTTTTGTTAAATAATGATAAAATTTCCGATCACATATTTCCTTACACTGGAGGCTATTGTGCAGGTCCTTATTGGAAAAGCCAAGATTGAAGGAGAGGAAGCTCTAAGAAGGATTGTTGTTGCAATAAATGGCCTAGCTGCAATAGCTATAATTGAGCAAGATAATGCACGGGCTGTGTCACTATACAAAGAAGCATTAACTTTAGCTGATGAAAATTGTAATAATTTCCGTTTGGACCCATTGTTGAGTCTCCACATTCATCATAACTTGGCAGAGGTGCTCCTTAACACTTCCGAGTTCCTACAAAAATGTCCCTGTATGGGGAAACATCCTTCTGAAACTAGAGCAGAGAAGAAGAGAAAAACCCCTGTAGTTGGCAAGTTTGATCAATACTATGTGAAGAGGAAAAAGATTGTGGATGGAAGTAAGGCAGATTCAAGAACAAATGGAAGGCATCTGGTATTGTATGAGAAAGAACATGATAGAAATTCACATCCTTCAGTGGGAACTTGTGATTCCCTGGGAAAAGGCACAGAAGATGATTCCCAAGATGATTCCGAGAACCAGATAGTCTCCCGATGTTATGCTGACGAGTGCTTGAGAGCGACATGTGAAAATATTAAGCGAAAGTTTTTGTCTATGTTTGTCGCGAAGCTGTCTTTGGCCCAAAAAGAGTTTAAGAGTTCACATGAGCAGGTGCTTTTCTTTTGCTTTTGTTGTCCCGTCTTCTGACCTTCTTGCTTGCGTTTTTTGCTTCCTTTCTGCATATTGTTATGTTGTATAGTTCTGAGTTTTGCCTCGATCAAAGGGGAAAGTGTTTGCTCCCAAATTTCAAGCCCTCACTTTGAAGTTTTGAAAAATTGATATACGCTGACTTCTGTTTAGTCTGTATGTAAATCTGAATAAGCAGATGACTCCTGATAGCATCACTGTTCTTTGATCATGTTCCTTGTTAAGAATGAAGTTATTTCATCATGTTTTAGTCAAGATTTCAGTTTGATTCCATTTGACTTTGCTATGTATGCTTGTATTTCCTCCGTGTATTTCTTTATGTCTAAGTTAGAAAGCAATTCTCTTTTGTCTTCTACGGTTGCAGATGACAACAATAATAACCTCCTAATACAATAAAGTTAGTTTGAATGCCAGGTGTAAATGTATTTCTCTATTTTGTATTTATTGTGAGGGCTAAATGCGTCACATCATCTGGTAGAAAATGATCAGCTAGCTCTTAAGTTTTATAAGCAGTATGCTATGGAATTTTCTTGGCTTTCTGTGTGCCCATAACCCTATTTTCCATCTTTGCAGGTTGGTGTCATATCTAGAGAACTAACAAATCAGAGCATAGGTTGGTGGTTGCATGCTCTCAACCTTATTGAGCAGGATGAGAGTTCTTCCAAGGAACTCATACAGAAGATAGATCAAGCCGTTTCCAAGGCAGTGAACAGCTCTAGACAATCAAAAGTTTCTTCAAGGTAATTTTTGACAGAAAATTTGCTTCATGCATGCTTGCTCTCTTTTGACCAAACTTGCTGTAGACAATTTCTCCTTTTCATTTGTTGGAATTTTGAATTGCACCGGAGGATTGTAGAAGGGTTGCTTGGAGGAAGAGGCCACATGCTGCTTGAAGCGTGGTGCTTTTTCATATTTCTAAGACCTTAAGGACTATATTGTGACTGGAGAGGATTAGACACTCTCTACGAAGCCCACATATGTAGCATCAATAAGAAATTCCTAATAGGACTAGAACCTCCTCATACAATGCTAGAGAACTGTAGAATTTCTAATTCTAATTAAACCAGTCCTAGCACCCCTTCTCAAACTCAAAATGGATTAATTAATTTGAGTTTGCTAAACTAGATTATGAAAGGAAAAGACATCCCTAATCTATCTGGATGAATCATTGGATAGGATGATGCCTTTTGCCGCCTTCTTTCAGATCTGAAGCATGTGAGGTAACGGGATTGAAAATGATGTCGTGTGTGGCGAGTTTAGGAGAGGCTTGCGTGGGGAGACCAAATTTGGATTTGACGGCTCAAATAGCAAGACGAGCAGTCTGAGATATCTGTAGCTTTTGTTGAACTCTGGATAGGATCTATTGATCTAAACATTCTGTTTCCTAACTCAGGTTTCGGAGTATAAGTGGTCTGAAGTATGTCATCCAGACTGGTCTAGAATCTTTGGAAACTTCTAGACAAGCACTACTTGACAGATTATTGGAAATTGATCGGCAAATGGAGCAACCAAAAGATGATGATATTGAACGTGTGAGATACTGTCCCATTTGCAGTGATGGTGATGGTGCATTGTGTGTCCCTTGCGAACTTAATGAACTCTTTCAGGTTTGTCATGTTACCATAAAAATTCATATCAGTCTAGGACTTCTTACAATGGTAATTTGTTTTCGTTGTGGACCTTCCAGGCTTATGAGGCCAGGCTATTCCTTTTGAGAAAAGCAAACAGTGGTGCTGTGATTGCATCAGTTGAGGAAGCACTGGATCTGCAAAAGCAGAAATCTGAGTTGTTTCGTTTTTTCCGTGATAGCAAATCCACGATAGACTCTGATAATGATGATGAGAAGAATAAAAAGAGGCATGTCCGAGCTATCGTACAGGTATATTTGTTACGCTTAGCTAGAGTACTCTGATTGATCATGGGCCAGCTGGTATACAATCCTCATCTTCCTTGTGTACTCGTAATTCCGTCATAAGCTCAGATTAGTAATAGCATCACTCTTGCAATTGATCATGAGGACTGTGTAGTTGCACATAAGAGACAATGGGCAACTTTGTTGTTTATGAGTATTTAACAAAAGCAGTAACTCTTGCCATATGATAATATCTTTGGGGTTTATATCATGATTAAGTGAGTTGCTTTTCTATCTTTGACATGCTGAGTGGCTCATGCAGTGTAATAACGTCCCTAGTCAAATTTAATTATGTCAATTAGGAACTATTATGGTACAAGGCGGTAAAATGTTGAAGATGCATAAATCAGGATAGTGCATTTGAATTAATGGAGTTTTATTGAGAACCTGAGCTATGATTGATGTGAAGAACCTTTAGGTATCTTTTGTTATAGCTCAATGTTAAGTGAAATACAATTATGGAGTCTGTTGAATGAGATTTCTATGTATGTTATCTCTTCTTAATGCAGTCTCATCGTCGTCGCAATATGGCTCATTAAGCCTTTCACAGTTGAAGGATTATTTCCTCTTTAGTTTCCATTCTGAATTCAAAGATCCAGTGTTAAAAGTTGAAGAAATTTGTGTTCTTGATCTGATCAGCTTATTTTGATGTCCACAAGAATAGGTATAGTAATCTGAAAGTGGGAGGGGTTAATATTACATAGTAGCAAAATTTTATCTTTTTTTAAAAAACTTTTTAAAGAGTCTAATATATTAAATTGGACTTAAAAGCTAAAATTACAGAGAGTTTATCTTCTATTCTGATACATATCCACGAGCATGAAGCATAGTTTGAATATGTATTAACTGGTTATGATGTAATGTAATGTCCAAAGCCAAAGGGTATAGTTTTTAATAAGTTGATTAAATTCTCAAATGTACAAGTGCCAAGAGTGATGCGAGATGGAGAGGATAAAAAACTAGTTACTTTCAGAGCATGTGATGATAGTTGTGAGATTGTTAAACTTTGTTTCAAAGAGTCTTAAATCCTCAAAATAAACTGTATTTAAGGAGGATTTCACCAAATCCAAGCTAGTGGAAAGGATTTTCGTGATGTACTCATTGGATGCATATCGGTCTGTAGCCACAGCTATATGAGTGGAAGTTATCAAAGTTTTAAGATGCAATGTTAACAAGTGTGATTGATTGGCTTATGACAGGTATTACATCCCTAGTAGTTCATGAAGAAATGTTGGTTTTGATGAAGCTGCTAGCTAAATCTTAACGAAAATTAGATGCACTTATGTGCAGAGGAACAAAAGTTTCCTTTACATACATCATTGACATTCAATTTTTTGTTATCTCAGTTTGGGGTTATACCTGATAATTCTAGTGACATTTCTTAGTTGGTGATACATGGATGAGTGTATCATAATCATAATTATTCCTAGACATGGAATAGTGGACCGAGTGGTCTTCATTTTAGGCTTTCTGTTTGTTACACAAGCAGTGAGAGTGAAATAAGGAGTGTCACTAGAGAGATTTAGACATGGATCCAATGTTCTTACTTCTCTGTACTGTGATTCTCTGCATCGTCAATTTAGTCAAGACTTTCTGACATAGTAGATTGGCAAGACCTACAGCTTAGCAAGTTGGGTTGATGTTAGGAATGAAGTGTAAAGTATGAGAAGACGTGGCTGTGAGTTCACAAAGGTCCTTTGAGGTTTCAATCACATACATCCTCACTATAGATGAAAGTGATAAGTGATGGCATTTATATTTTTTAAAAGTAACTGTATTTTCAAGGCGGCTCAAATCGTTTTGATTGGTCATCCTGAATGCTGTTTGTGAAGGACTGCTGCGAAAAAAAAGGGAAGTGGGGAAATTGTCTGATCTCGTTGATATCCATGTGATTAAAATAAAAGCTGGGACAAATCAGTTATTGAGTTATTTTCCCGTGAAAAAATCCGCAAGTTTACTTTTCTAATTTGTTTTTCCATTTTACTACGTTGAAGAATGGGGATGTTGATGAAAACCTTCGCCTGCAATCATATTTGTGTTGGTTATGATGGAAAGGCACTAGTATACTCAATGAAAATAATCAATGATTGAAGAAATATCAAAGACACAGATATAAGGAATTCTCCAAGTATCTGGATTCGAGAATGTATTATGTAACACTAGGATCTGCTCTTTGATACCTAGTTTGCTTTCTTTTACTTGTTTTTTTGCAGACCAAGTTGGGGTTTTGTGGACCTGTATGTAATCAGTGAGACTTGAGGGGCTTTATGCAAAAGGCAATTGGTGGCTACTCTTTTAAGTTTAAGTCACTTGCCCCTTTTTATCTTTTATCCTTGATACCATTCTGCTACTAAGTCCTTCATGTAATGTCGGCAACTACATTTCCTGGATTGCAAGAATGTCTGCATACATGGACTAGGAGTGCTATCTTTGGCTTAATAAGTGCTGATTCATCATGTGAGGCCGATTATCTTGCTTTTGGTCTTATTGCAATACAGCTTCTATCGGACTTCTATCCCCTGGGAACTAGTGTGTACCATACGATCCTTCACAACATGCCCGATTGTTCTTTGTGTGTTTTATTCTTCCGAATAATAGGTGAAAGGTAATTTTCTTACTTAAAAGGCTATTTTATGCAGGTGTCAAGAAATCCTTCTGAGTTGGAGATTATTCTTGGGGTAATTAAAAGTTATTTGAAAGCAAAGTTAGGAAGACATGGTGTGGCATCTGCTAGACAGCACTTAATTCTTTTTGAGGTACTGGTTTCTTCATGGTGTGATTCTCACATTGATCATTTATATTATATTATCATACAATTCTTCATCGCAAAGGCATCACTTGTTTGCTTTATGTGCTTTCGATCTGTAGTTTTACATACTTGCCATAACCATGGATCCGCCTTCCAGTAATATTATTGGAACAAGGCATACTCTGTTGTAGCACATGAATCATACTTTATCATAGCACGTTAAAGTGGAAGATGTCATTTGACATTTTCAATTGCCGAGCAGGTTGTGTGATATTCTGCTGCTCTGTATATCTCTGATTTATCTGGTTGTTCTGTCCTATGTTTTGGAGATATCAGGCATTCAGTTTCCAGATATTGATCTTTAGATCATGGAGCATGATTAGAGAATGTTCTTGTTACCTTCCAGCAATTTATGCATAAATGAAATGGGAATCCTTTGTAATCTATGGTGAGTTATATATGTGCAGGCTATGCGTAAGGAAATTGCTCAAGCAAAGTCCTTGTCAGTGGCTCAAGCTCAGTTGTTGCGTGCTCATGATGAAATTAAATGGGCCACTTCAAGGCTACGTCTCAGGGAGACAGAGGATGAGCCTACTGCTGTCAATATACTAAGTAAAGAAGAACTGGTTTCATCTGGTTTGCAGTTTTCGAGTGATAAGATTTTGGCTTTGTCTTCATTGGCACGAATAAAAGGGCAACTTCGTTATCTGAAGGTACTAGCATGATTCTTTGTATTCGCATCTTATACTTCATTGCACATAATAGTCTACAGTCCACATCTGCTGTGCATGTGTGGACTATGAAATGGCAAAATTACAAGTCATACTCGTAGAACTTCCTTTTTTCTTCTTGACAGCGGTCATTATTTTTTATCTTCTCTTATATCTTTATTACCTTTTCTCATTTTTCTATTGGAAGGCATAGTTATATTCCATGTTTAAGATTTCTCAAGAATCTGTTGTTTTTCTCTACTTTTGTGTGTATTAGTATTTGTGTTACCAAGTATTCTGTATTTGGTGAGTTTAAGGTTTCTTTGAAACTATGAAAAGCATGAAGTTTTATTACCACCTTAGACTTACGGATGACATTCTTGCCAGGGACTGGTGCTATCCAAACAGACAACAGAGCAGGAATGCCCTAATATATTGTCCAGTTCACAGGACTCGGCTAATTTAACAAATTCTTCCCTTGCAGGGGAAGAAAATGAAGGTCCTTGCAAGAACGATGATGAGCCCTGCCCCATTTGTCATGAACATTTCAACCAGAGGATGGTTTTTCAATGTGGACATGTTGTTTGCTGCAAATGTATGTGCCGATTACTTTTTATGTCTATGCTTAACATTGCAAGAACTTACTCAGACATTAACTGCTGCTAATACTTCGAGTTATTTGTGAAACTGATATTTCTAGATTGACGGAGCTTCTTAATAATTAGTATCCCAATTTTGCAAAAGGCCATCCATGTTAACTTGTAAAACTCATGTTTCCGAAGGCCTTTAAGCCTCTGATTTCGGGAAGTTCAGCTAACATACCGAAGGCAACCATTAGAGTGAGTACGCGGGAAGAATAGTCATAAAGAAAAATACTGAAGAAGAGGGTAAGGATGAAGAGACACGTGTAAGTAGTGAAGATATTCGTATCAAAGTTCTCAAATTGTTTCATATTCGTGGAAACTTCGATATGTGGTGACTAAGGTGAATATTTGGGTGCTCTTAATTGACTGATGGCCCAGGAGAACAATTTATGCCAGAATGGAGTCGACTAGGATTATAGTGTGTTCTTGTAGTGCTTGGCATGCTTAAGGACTTGCTAATAATTGTTGATATTGCTGCGGATGTGAATTTTTGTTGAAGAGTTTGGATATCCAGATTGGTTCCCTTTTACCCTTTTATTCTTTTTTTCTCAAGCATGCATAAAAAAAGGTGTTCAATTAGTGTGTTTACCACAATCATGTGCATTCAACAACCCCAAGCTGGTTTCTTGTTAGACTTCTTTATCTTGGGTGGGTGTGAATATACGTTGATTCTCATTTTGCTTTCTACTAAGGAAAGTCATACAAATTGTCAAACGTTTCTTTAGCTCCACATTATATTTGTTGCAGGCTGTCTTCAAATGACAGAACAAGCGGTGGCTCAATTTGGAAGGACTCAACAGAAATGGATAATTTGTCCCACATGTCGGCAGCATACGGATCTTGAAGATATAGCGTATGTAGCTGAGAAGCAAACAAAGGAGTCTGATCATAGGACGCCAAATGCTTTCCAAGCTCAAAACGTTTGTGAAATGTCCATCTCAGTTCAA
>OY986966.1:2918363-3159570 GCA_963920575.1 Narthecium ossifragum
AGTGCCAGTCAAACACCAGCTTGACAGGAGCCGCCAGCACGAAAAACCTTGGTATCCGCAATTAGCTTTTCCTATCATTTTGTTTGAGACATTTATATCGTTTGACACCTTCATATCGGAAATCATGTAAAGTTGTAGTGCTGAAAATGAGTGAGAGTACTCATACTTCAGAACCAATAATTTGGAAAATAAAGAAGTTCAGACCTTTGACTTGTCTTCCCTAAGGTTTCTAGTATGTTGATCTTTGACAATAGCTACTTTCATTTTATACTTCTCTTCCTGGTTTTCAAGTTGGTGACATGCATGTCGGCATTTTATAGTAAGTTGTGGCATCAGCTCGAGATCTCAATAACAATGCATATCATGTTTATGTGATTATCTACAACTTAGTTTTCGTCCTTTCGAATTATTATCACACCCATTGCACTCTAATTTGAACTGTAATCTACGGCCATATTTTATCTGAAAGGGATAAAAAGAGGCTTAATATCATATTTCATCTTCAAAATTTGCTAAATATTACATTTTTCCTGCAATTCTGACAACATTTCAACAATGTGGTTCTGGTCCTAACCGAATTTTTGTTCACCTCTGTTTGGTTAGGAGACTTAGCCATGATAAGAACTCAACCATGGGTTGTCAAATGTCTTAGATGCCCTTTGACAATAAGACAAGGATTTAGTGCTTCAAAAAAACTCAGATATAACTATTACTCTTGTGAGGACATTTAAGTAAATTTCCCTATAGTCTCCTGCTACTAATGGTAACAGTAGGAATATTTGGGTAAAACTAATGCCAAGGACATTTTTGAGATGAACCCCAAGATTGTAGGGGAACATATGATATAGTCAGAATGGTAGGATGAAGTATGATATTTGGGTTGTTTTCAAGGTGAAATACGATAATTAACCCTAAAAAGATATTGTAGGAGTATGTTCGTACTTTAATTAAGTGCTTAAGTATGGATTTTATCAAAACGAGAGCGAGGATTTGAACGGTCTATATATGTTCGACTAAGTTATGTTGTTTGTTTATGTTGTTTGTCCAGCAATCTTAAGAGCAGTCAAGATGGTTTACTCCTTTTCTCAGATGAATCTGCTACAGCCTAGGTCTTCTTGGTAGCATCATCCTTTTATCTCTCCGTATCTTCTATTTCGGACCAAAGATCATTAAGTTACATGGATGCAGATTTTAAATGGAAACAACTTGATCTGAATTATGTATTGCATAATTAGTAAGTGCGATTCAAGGGCTGAACAAATGATAGAGTGCATTCTTTTGATCACAGTGGTTGTCACATAATCAAATCGAATCTTTGTGATTATGCAAGATATCATGGTATTATTGGTATTGTTAGACTATATATATATTAACTCTCCCTTTCCCTAAGCTTTTGGGTTGAGTGGTTAGAATGTCTCACATGGTATCAGAGCAGAGGTTTTGGGTTCAAACCTTACTCCCTCCAATAGTCGCCTCAGCCGCTCCTTAAATTCAATATTCACGTGTGAAGAGTCATGCCACACGTAAAGGGGCGTGTTAACTCTCCCTTTCCCAAAGACTTAAGCTTTTGGGTTGAGTGGTTAGAGTGTCTCACATCTATTATATGCTAAGAAAAAAAATATAACTTGCAAAATTTTTTTGTGTATTTTGACTAGGTTGAAGCTGTCACAAGGAGAATTATGTGGATAAAATCAACTGATGAACGAGCTAAAATTCTTGTGTTCTCGAGTTGGAATGATGTTCTTGATGTTTTGGAGCACGCACTGGATGCCAATGGTGTTACATATGTTCGGATGAAAGGAGGCAGGTAGATATTTGCATAAGCTGTGTATGCCAATTATCTTCTTTTGTCACTTACCTCCCTTCTTGGGAAACATACAAGTGGAATACAATACTACTAAAAGGTGTGAAGTGCAGTTATTGCACTTTCGTCTTAAACAAATCCCTGCTTCAATGGCTGTCTATTCTCTCGGTTTAGAACGACCTCTCTTCTATCGCAATTTTGTCTTGAAAATCTTGAAAACCTGTAACAGCAGAATGCCTATTTCAAAGACTAATGATGATTGCGTTCAAGTAGCATTGGTACAGTTCTCATCTTCAGAATCTTGATTCTTTGAACCCACAAAGTCCATGGTCATTCAGTCGCCATTTCAGTTAGGAAATGTTAAGTCTGACTCTAAAGCTGACATCCTTTTCTATATGTGTCATGTATAAAGCCACACAAATATGTCTAAAAGCTTGACCTGTTGACCAACTACTTTTGAGTGCAAGTACTTTTATTTTTGGAAATGACTACCTCAAATTTCATTCTGTTGAATTTACTCGGAACTTGTTAGCTCACAATATTCAGTTTTTAAGCATTTTAACGTTAGGTTAGCATTTGATGAGAGTTCTAAGGAACAGAAAATGGGACTACAGGAAATCACAAACTGCAGTTGCGCAGTTTAAAGGAGAGAGGAGCAACGTGGAAGGCATTGGGAAGCTAAAAGGCCAACTTTCCAGATCAAAACCTATTCAGGTCCTCTTGATGTTGGTCCAAAATGGAGCCAACGGCCTCAACATCTTGGAGGCAGAGCATGTCATTCTTGTAGAGCCGCTCCTAAATCCTGCTGCTGAAGAACAAGCAATTAGCCGGGTGCACAGGATTGGACAGGAGAGGAAAACATTCATCCACCGCTTCCTAGTACGCATTATGCACAATCCACGCAACATTTCCTCTTCCTTGTGAGGAGTACAGGAAATGCGCATCAGCTCATGTGTTTCTCTTTCTTATGGACAGGTAAAGAACACTGTAGAAGAGAGCGTCTACAGTCTAAGCAGGAGAAGAGCTACAAGTCCATTTATCAGTGGCAAATCTAAAACTGACTATCTGCCTGAACTGACACTCCGAGATGTGGAATCTCTATTTCCTTTGACGATGACAGCAGCCGAAAATGAGGATGCCCCAACAGGGAGTTTAAGTCATCTGCCTGCAGCTGTTGCCGCCGGTTTAGCTGCCGAGAGGAGATTGTTAGAAGCTCGCAATAACTTAACATAAGGCTTTTCATGTTCCATCTCCTCAGGTGAATGCTAAGGTGCAAGTTAAAGCAAAAATGTCAAGAAAGATCTTGCATGTGGCAAAATCTACCAGCAGGAAGCTTCAGAAAGAAGTGCAGATCTATTGATCCTATTCATAATAATCCTGAGCGAATTGGTTTCGTAGTTCAGCAATATCGGGCGTTCATACTGGAGGAGGAATAAGGAAGAAATTTCTGATTGCTTTACCGAGTATTTATCATGCTGTCATGTACAAAATATTGTCAGTTTCGATAGAGCATGTACATGTTGTTTGTCAGATAGTTTAACTTATATGATTATTTGTATGTCGGAGGTACATTTCTTAGATTTAAAGTCTTCAAACAGGCATTAGGGTTTTTTGTGTGTCCTGTTTCTCTCGTAGGTTTGGATGCTAAGGTGCAATTCCATCTTACCTGCTGATAGCTTGCCCCCTTTATGTTTTTTAGAAAACAGACGAAAGATTTGCGAAGTCTCATTGTAGCTTATGGAAGTACGATTCATATGGATCTAGTTTATTTCAGTCTTTCAAGATCATATCATGATTTTAGTTGACGCTGATGAAGAGAGAATTTAATTCCACATTGTGAGGAGAAATCTGCTTCCTTTCTTGGTTGCATTTGGAAACTCAGGTCCTATTTTCACTACGCATACCTTTTTCTTTTTCTTTTTCTTTTTTAACAATCTTTGGACAGCAATTTACCTATATTATCCTCCTCACCGGTAAAACAAGTTTATCTAATATCTTATATATAGAGGAATTTTTAAGAGAAAATCAGTTCTCAAAGTCTTATACAGAGAACCAGCATCCTAATCGTCAAATCTATCTCGGTCCTCATCACCAGCCCACGTCATCATCTTTGCCATTCCTTCTCTCCCGTACCCAAGCTCTAGCCCACCGCCGATCACCACCTCTACCTCACCTTCCTGGCCATCCCCACCGCTATCCAAGTCCCAGTCCTCTTCTCCGAGCTCCCACGACCCCGTCCCACTCCTTAGCTACCGTCCTTGTCCTCTCCGGTGAACCCCACGGCAACCCAAAACCCACAACCACCGCCGTTAACCCGTGCCCGACCCCGATCTCGCCCTAAAACTACCGTAGACCTCCCCTAAACCTCTCCACGACTCTTTTCATGTTGATCCCCGACCAGATACGGTCTCGCCGAGCTCACGGGGACGACGCCGTCCTCCCTTAACCCGACCGTCGGCGTACCTCTAGATCCCGTGAAACCACCGTTCCATCGGCCAATAGAAACCATTGGATTGGTTCCCCTCATCCTGACGATCCTTCCGGCGGAGTTCCCCATCGCTGACGAGCCCCTACGCCGGCACTAGTGATGCGTTGTTAGAGAGGTTCACGATCGGGCTCGGTGAAGGGGAAAGGAGATGGTGGCATCATGTCATGCTAGCGTCCGTCGCCATCGAACACTCCGGATGCATGGCTGAGAAGACCGACAACATCCAATTTGTAAATAGAAACAACGCGTGGCATCATGTCATGCTAGCTGCACTTCCATGGATGGAGTAACACGTGTAGCCTGCCTGTAGGCGGCTCAAGCGGCGCTGACTCATTGTCGAGTTATAAATTAGGATATTGACATTGTTGTGAGAATATAGCGCGAAACACATATATGCGTGCGTGTCTTCATCTACATGGAAGATCACCGAGCGACATGTATCATATAAAATTTGTACAATTTGAGATGCACATGTCACTTGTAGTTTTCCTTCTCGCATGCCTATAAAAAGGAGGGCATTGGATTGGAATTAGAAGGAGAGTGCATTACATCATATGGTCCATAGTATCTGTATCTCTTTGTCGGTTTATAATTTACGGCGGTAGAACCGTAGAGGGGTGAGGGAATTAGTGGAAAAGAAGAGTGATTCTTTGTAATAATCATGTCAGGTGATATGGGCCTCCTCACTCGACATTTGCCACCGGCCATGTGGAGGAGCATTCTAGGTATTTTGGGAGGGTTTTTGAGGTGCATTTCTATTAGGTTATTTTTTTCATCAAGATGTAGATTCTATTTATCTGGTACTGGTAGTGTTTAATTAGTAAGAGAAGAAAGAAAAATAGGAATATTAACCATTAAGTAAGTCTTTGGGATGGAGTGGGAATTTTTTGCCATATGATACCCCTAAAGTTCACTATTAGCAATATGATACCCCTCACTTGTTTTTTTGCAACATGATACCCATCAGTCATAAAAATGACCTTCATACCCTCCAATTAATATGTCACATCATACATGCCCATCAACCCATGAGAAGACCTGCCATCATTCGACATTAAATGCATTTTTAACTACGCGTAGAAATTCGCGCGCGTAGTTAACAAACACGCATAAAAGTCTGGCAGCATATGCATATATGATTTCCACGCATGATTATCACTATACGCGCGTAAAAATTATGTTAACGTCGCACGAAAACAATACTCGTAGTTAACCAACGCGCATAAAAGATTAAAATACTCGTGATTATCACTGTATATGGCTGCAGCCTGCACTGTACGAGGCATTCCTACCCCTCCACTTGCACTCCTCCTCCTCCTCCATACCTGCACCTCCTTCCTTCGCCAGCTTCCTCCCTGCCCCGGCCAACCACCTGGAGATCGAGGCGGCCGGCTCCCGCGGCCTCTGCCTCGCCGTCAACCACGGCCGGAAGCAAAGCCACTACTACATCTGCCGGGCGGTGACTCAGCAGTGGCGAGAGATACCCAGACCCAGGGTGAGGTTCTTCACAGTCGGGATCGGCATGGCGGTGGCTGATCCATGGATCCTCACCATCTGCGAGCTATTCGACTCACGAGTCTGGAAGTGGAAGCGGGTCGCCGACTTCCCGGAGCCAAAGTTGATCATGATTCGAAAACCAGGAGTGGCAGCAAACGGAGGCATCTGCTGGGCTAGTGATACAAGAAAAGGCATCCACTGTTTTGACCTTGCTAAAGAAGAGTGGAAGTTCATACCAGGGCCAGGGCCAAGGCCAATATCATCACGTCCAAATTGGTGGTTCCTAACACAGTGCCAAGGCCGGCTATACTGGGTCCACGATGAACTTGAGGAGGTGGAGGTATGGTGGCTCGCCGGCGAGCAGAGGTGGGAGAGGGTGATAGTGGTGAACAAGGCAACCATCTGCAAACAAACTTGCTCAAAGTGGTGCACCTTGAGGGATATCATATATGCCCCTGCTGTTGCACTCCTCCAAACTGACAGTGGCCGTTTAATATGGTACGTATGCACTTATTAATTGATCACCAAATTCTATTACTATACTCATAGTTATAATATATATGGTTTGTTAATTATTAATGCATGGCTACATGCAGGTTTAATTTGGAATCCCATGAGTGGAGCAACATAACAGGGGACTTTCTCTGCGGGGTGGTGGGCTACATCAAGTTCGAATCCGACATGCTGCCTATCTGCATGGATTCCAGATATTAATGCAGCTGGTAACACGCGCGGCCGGGGATGCATATATGAAGATGTTGATGATGTGCTTGGTGATGGTGTTTGGTGATGGTGTTTAATGTGTACCTTAAGCAATTAGTGCATGTCAATTGAAGAAGATGAAATGTTTTTGGGACGTATATAGTGATAACCACGAGTATTTGTATTTTGATTTTTTATGCGCGTTTGTTAACTACGAGTATTGTTTTCGTGCGACGTTAACATAATTTCTACGCGCGTATAGTGATAACCACGTGTGAAAATCATATATGCATATGCTGTCAGACTTTTATGCGTGTTTATTAACTACACGCGCGAATTTCTACGCGTAGTTAAGGATGCATTTAATGTCGAATGATGGCAGGTCTTCTCATGGGCTGATGGGCATGTATGATGTGACATATTAATTGGAGGGTATGAAGGTCATTTTTATGGCTGATGGGTATCATGTTGAAAAAAAACAAGTGAGGGGTATCATATTGCTAATAGTGAACTTTAGGGGTATCATATGACAAAAAATTCGATGGAGTGATGTACCAACTTTTATTAATTTGTAGCGGAAGTTTTGTACAGGTCTAATCGCCAGAGCCACTGTCGCTCGATCCTCGAACCTCCCTCCTCCTCCTCCTCCTTCTTTCTTCTTCTTCTGAAAACCTTCACTACGGTACTCTATCAAATTTGGTATCAAAGTCGGCCGTTCGATTCTCAGATGAATGATTTGATTTGTTCTTGTTGAAGGAGTCATCTCACATGTTCTCTCCGATACATACGCTTCCGTTGGGAGGCGTGGACTATTGGGTTTACTTTGTCTCGTCGTTTACCTCTTCGCTCTCCGGCAGTGCCACCAATCTTTCATTCACAAGTCAACCTCTCCTCACAGTTCCTTTCCCTCATGGGCGACGATAGCGTGAATATTTAATTAAAAATACGGTAGCCGCATGCATACGCAAACACAATATTCTAAGTCAAAACCTCTCTTCTTATATCATGTTTAACTCTAGTTACTCAACGCAGCTTCTGGATGAGGACAAGTATGTATTAATAGTTCTCTCATCGATGGCTCACCTATTGGCTTAAGTATTAGAGAAAAGGTCTTTCACACGTGGCTACTATATTTAACCAGGTGAGCCCCGTGTCACCTTACACACACGAGTAATCACCATCCCATTACTTACTTCCACGTGATTTCATCTTAATCGTCTGATATATCCGGGCTTAACTTTGATCGGGCATCCATGTCTGTATAATAGAATGCATGAGATTTTATACAAAAGATGTGATATATGAGGACCATACATATCATACACTAGGTGGGCTAGGTGGCACAGGTGACCACTCATCTCCACTAGCACCTCTCTCATCCTCTCTCAATGACTCAGTTGTCATATGTGAGAAAACACATGAGTCGGATTGTGACTCGCAAAACCTAATCTTATATAATAGATGTAACTAGATTCTCGTGCTCCATGGTCCAGTTAATGTACGCACATAATAACTAACATGTAAATTACATATGTCATAGGGATTTAGAAAACGATCGATCCTAAATGTTAAGCATTATAGGTGGCTTTTGAGGCGTCTTGAGTGAAATTTAAACAAGATCAATACTAAGACTTGCCTGCAAATTGTTAGCAATCTTGATGCCTGATAAATCTGTGGAACCATAATAACAGCAGTACAAAAGCAGATGAAAAGACCTGGGTGGCATTTAGAATCTGTTTTGTTTCAAATTTATTTGCCTGCCAGCCAACATATAGCTGCAATATTCTAATCAATGTACTTCTGAGGTTCTAAATGCTAACAAATGAAATATAACATGAATTTTTTTTATGAACGAGTATAGTCAATAGATAATACATAACTGGAAACTAGAGTTGCTGTTTCTGAATTGTAATGAATGAGAATGAATTTAATTATCTGGTTTGCTGGAAGTGTTTTAACAGAACTTCCAGTGGTTGTTGCAGTTGACGCAGGTGACATACGTCGTCATTGGCTCATCAGCACTCCGAGTCTGCATCTGGTAGTATGTAGTCTTCCGCTGTCCACACCGCCCGCATTTGAACTGATCAGTAGTTGCTTTAGGAGCCCCTCCTCTCTCACAGTCAAACAAGGCCTTCTCTTTGATCATCTGATTAGAAAGCTTCCTCTCATCACTAGCCATCTCTTGAGTTGTCATCTCAACAAGTTTCTCAGGATGCACATGTCCAAGAAGAACCCTTCTTCTCAGGTCTGGATTCTTGCTATCCTTCAGATTGAACATTATGGACCTATATTTCATCTTGTGTACACCAGTAGAAGGACCTAGCTTCTTAAACATAGCACATTCCACAGAAACAGCAACATGGTTCAGGTCACATGCCTCCACTTCATCCCAGATGTTCTTCACTTCATCCCTTGAACTTGCCTTGGTCTCCTCAGAAACTCTAGCAAATGCCTCAGCAAGCATACCACGGAGCTTGCCTCGAGCAGGATCATTACACCTTTCTATTGCTGTCTGCTGTGGATGGTTCATCGGTGAGACCGATTGTTTTTCAACAGAAGCCATGTTCTCTTCCTTAGGAGTACCTTCGGCCTTGACAATATCACCCCCGTTGCCCTCCTCAACCTTTACATTCCCTGTCTTCGAAACCTTCCCAACCTTAATTCCTGGACCTGCGGTCATCTTCCCAACCTTACTGCTTTCCTGTTTTGACAGCTTGTGGGTCTTGACAGCCCCAGCATTTGACGTCTTCTCAACTTTGACAGTCTCTCTGCTCTCAGACTCGACTTCGACCATCAGAGAGTTCGTTCCTTGAGAGCTCTGCTTTTGACCTATACTTCTTGCTGACTCTTCAAGTACTTTTTTCTTCCACAACTGCAGCAAATCTGAAGCAACTTCCTTAATCTTCTCATTGGAATGTTTTGTGAGGACGCGAAGTCGTCTACCAATCTGAAATGAGGACAGCAGTATAAAAAAGAGCCCAAACAAAAAGGTGGTTAAGTTAGGTAATTAATAGTCAGATAACTATGGCAGTTGAAGCAAATTTTCTCTAACTTATCCTAAGAAGAAGACTACAAACAGTTGAAGAGTTGAGAAAGCAAATATATCACAGCACAGATACCACTAGTTCACAATATAATTAGGCAAGGAACTTCGATTACCAGATACCAGTCCCAAAGTCAAAGCCACTTGCAGATTTTGTTTATGCTATACAGAAATGGAGAAAACAAAGCATCCTGATTCACATTCCATATCAACTTTTGCCAGTTTATACCCACAGAGTTAATCAGAGCAAAACACAATGCAAGCAACCCATCGACACTAGACAAAATGCACAGATATATGACCATCATATTTCGCTTACTTTTGGAGGATCATTCATAGATGTAGCTTTATAGCGTACATTAATTACACGAGATAATACGTTCCTCAATGAACCAAATGATAGCATGGTTCTAGACTCCAAATCTTAACTGTTTGTTACCATAGGTGAAACCTCGAGTGAAAATAGTGCGAGTAATCAGACCATTGTTAAAAATCTAAAGGCACCAGATCACTCATTTGAATAGCGGAGATAAGGGATGAGCATGACTAAGCATATCCCAGATTAATATTTGGAAGCTAGCCACATTTGATCTACCAACAGTCCATCTATTTCTCATTCTGAATAAATCCTAGCTCTGAAGCATATCAGAAAGATCTATTCCCTGCAAAACTATACCTTTCAATCTCAAATTCCATGTGCATTTGCATGATCTATGTAATAGCAGTGTAAAATGTACCGACGAGCAAGGGACGTTAAAGCAGAATCTCCAATGGCAGGAAACGCACTGGAAATCATCCACAGAAGACTATAATTCTTGTGAATGAGGTGATCATAAGGAACATTGTGAAATTAGGTGGACCAAAAAAGGAGCAAATGCAGAAGCATTGATCGCATCATTCAGAAAAGGATGTAACTTGAGTGCTCCTTGTAAGCAGATGATTGATTGAGAAAAAAGCGAAGAAGGTAGCTTTAACAGTCTTGTGTCATTGATGGCATCATAACACCAACTTTAAGACTAATCTAAGTTATATCCAAGACATGAAATATCCAGATGGAAATTGTTATAAGAATCGAAAACAGAAGCATCTGTACTTCGCCACACATGGATCGGTAAAAAGAGAGAAATTATCCGCTAACAACAGAAATATCCCTTTTATAGCTAATTTCCAAATCAGCCGAAAATCTTTTTGAATCCTTCATGCTACCCCCAATCTCAGTGAGTCCCCACCATCTCCTTCTCTGCATGATTGCATGGGCGATTATGGAGGTTGAATTTGAATGCACGTAACAAAGTTGGATACGGCAAGTGTGAGAAATGAATATACATACGGACGTGTGCAGGATTCCATTGTACTATATATATGCTTTGTAGTAACAAATAGCAACCTAATTAAATAGGAATCACCTACCTAAACACATTTATATTTCTATTGGTCCAACAAATGCTCTTATCGAAAACTCACCATTTAAAACTATATCTAAACAGCTATTATTATCATTATCACTTTTTGGCTACTAAAAATGCATAGAAATAAAACCAATGAGAATTGCGTCATGTAGATCTGCTTGCTGCTCTAGTTGTAACAATTTCATCACGTTGACATTGATAGACATGTTTAAATCTTCTCTTCACTCTCTCTTTTGATGAATTAATATCTTCATCATCTTAATGAATCTTCCTCGCATGGATGGTAATGTATCATACAAAACAGATTCGTTGATCCAAATCCAGAGGGTAAATAAATGTCTCTAACATACCAAGTTGTTACCATCATTGTTGCCATACCAACATCAAAGGATTGCCATTTCGGTCGGCATCCAGCGTGCCAACCAAAACTAACAGTGCCACCAACGTATCAAGCTATCAGCATAATACAAGTGATTGAGCCGTGATCGTGAAACTTCACACCTGCAACTATTATTTTCATCCAAAACCCAGTGAAAGTCCATTAAAGACTCAGTATCATAGCAGAAGTCGGTATCTGAGATGCCGACTCCTAAATTCATATATTGCAAGGGTCTTAATTTCCTCCTTATCGCTCAATAGGGGGTTACTCTATTCTCCTAAATTTATGTGATGCTAGATCTGCAAGTTTAAGCTCCCATTGCTTTCGTATTTTCATTAGGACATCTCGTGTTCTAAAATGAGTTCTCCACAACCACATTTGTGCTTGCATACGCATGAAGAGCTCCCTGACCACATGCTAGGCAGATAGGCGCTGCATTTCCCCTCGTCCAAACATAGCGTGAAATATCATGATGTATTTGGAACCCATCCTACAATAAGTGTTCTCATAACTCCACAAATTGAGAAAAATTTACTGGTCTCTTCTACTTCTTTATTACAGTATGCCTAGTTTATTTCCTAAGCTTGACTTGGTGAGAGGAGAAAGGATTTAAAAGTACAATCGCTCCCTTACGGTTTCTATTCGGATCCATATGCATATGCAGTATTCCAACCGTATGCATATGCATATCACCTTTTAAGACACCAGCAACATCCATATTCTTGTTTGTCAAATTAACCTGACCATTATGTGCTAATGCTCACCATAATTGAGTAAACTTTGATTAATCATAGCAAGGTCATTATGCCAATTAGAACCTTGTGGACCTCTACATAGGCTCCTATGAATCAAGTTTTTGCAGGTGACAAGCATCCGAGCTTTTCCGGATCAGCTCCTCTCATGCACAAAGGATTTGAGCTAGGCATATGGCGCATGTCAGGTTCGCAACTCTGGAGCCTTCCAATTGAGCTCCACTTAGACCTTATAATATCAGATTATTAGGGGAAGGCATTGATGACAATGAAGAACATATCTACAATAAATTTTACTTAAACTGGTCATCGCCAGCCAATCACGTAAACAGAACAAGCTTAGATTTGCAAAAAGCTCCTTACCATCCAATTATTGATGTAGTTCCTTTTCCTTTGTCATTATTACATCCACTAATCCAATTCAAATGGCACATAAAAGGCAAACAAAAAAAACTGATAGGTGACTTCATCGCACTTCGAGATAACAACTTGAAAGGTGTGCTTTAAGCATGACCCAAATTAACACGACATGTGTGGGGTCAGCTCAATCCAAGCCAAAGTCAAACATCAGTTCAAACTAGAATTCAAACCTAGACTAAACCACAATTAGAAGCAGTTTTTCTCCAGTGATTCATTCCTTCATGTCAAATATCAGGATCAAGCCAACTATTTTTCAAGCTAGGTCCTCAGGAAACGTGACCAGCTCAACCAATTGAAACCACCAATTATAGCTTGGATTTCTCAAGCCTTCCTTTCTTGTTCCCTTTCAGTCTCCTATCCTGAAGTTCACCCCACACGTGCAGCGATAAGAGCTAGATGGTTGGATGTCATGTATATAAAAAGGAAATTGCCACAAAGATGGTAGAAAAGAGAAGGTGCTTATAGCTCAATTCTTTAAGAAAGTAAAAAGCCAATTTACTTAACGAATTGGACAACAATTTAGCGAAGAGCCTTAGTTACATACCACATTAGAGGACTGCAAAAGCGATAACTAATACAATATTTAGTACTCTTTCGAGCTTAGTATGTTAGGATCATGCAAACTTTTAAAATGAGAAGAATAGCTCCAGCTGACCCTGATCAGATCCCAAGACATGAGGGGAAAGCATAATTACTCCTATCCAGATACAAACATCAAGGACAATCATGCTGATGCCAAACCAGGCTTAGGGTAACCACTTAAAATCACGTTTATAATGATCTCTATGGGCAAAAAAAAAAAAAAAAAGGGCCATACATAACTCCAATGAAGGATACCAGAAAAACAGAGCTCAAAGCAAGAAAATCCAGAAGCCAAGAACGAAATAGCTCTCCTACAAGCCAAAGAACCCCATTGCGATCATACTCCAAGAATCCATCAAACTTCTTCATCTCTAAGTTCTGGCCACCATGAAAACACACGATCAAGATCGATAAAAAAGAGAAGAACTTTAAAGAACTCTCCACATGTATCATCAAAAACTATGCTACGAATGCCCCCACCACATGGTGGGTCCCAAAAATTCACCCATCTCTTCGCACTTAAACCCACAAGAAATAAAAGAAACAACACCTCCCGTACCCTTCATACCATCTAATAAAAGCAATGACTTTTGGAACCATTCTTTATGATTTCGAAGGGGCATTAGACATAAAATAGCACGTCTAACAAATTCTACTTCCAATTATTCCATTCTTCCGAACATTAATTGGAAGTATTCACAAGCATACCCGAGCAAAAAAGATCCCAAACCCAAATCCCAACACCATTAATATATAGATTAACCATCCCTCGGGAACAGTGCAATGGGAGCCCGAGCTCAAGATACCTGCTTCTCTTGGAGACCCTTCACGGTCACGGGGATCTCCCTAAGCCGCTTGAGCACGTCGACGCAGCGGTCCACCTCCGCCACACCGGCCCCAGCACCCACGGCGTCCGCCACCTTCCAGGCCACCTCGAACGTCTCCACGAGCTCCGTCCCCATCGACCCCATCTCGTACCCCCAAAACCACAAGAAACCCGAGAAAAATCTTGGAACAATAGCTCAATCTAAAACCCTAGAAACCCAGAAAGATCCCAGGATCGGCGATGATCACCGAAGCGCTGTGGAGGAGTGTAACAAGGTTTATATCGGAGAGCGGGTAATCCTAGATTCGAGGAAAGGATCAGACGGCTGGGGTTGAATCTTTTGGCACGTGATGGGTGTCATGATTGTCTCTATTCGGAAGTGGCCGTTAAGAGCTGGAGAAGGAGCGGCACGTGCCTAGTGATTAGGATAGGACGTGTCGATTCGAGGACGAGTTGGATTGAGCCCAGTATGCGACTTAGCCTGACTCGGACTCGTTGAGTTACACCGAGTCCTACTTTGATTAGATTCACTGGTCTTTCATGATAAGGTGGCATTTATGAACTTATAAATGGATAGACATGATGGGCGTGACATAATAGTACTCAAATTTAAAACTCGGAGAAAATAATAAATTTTTTAGTGTATATAATTAAGTTGACGGTCAAATAGCGTAGAAACTCACACAACCACACATAGAAACTCATACAACCATGGATAGAAACGCTTATGCGTGGTCGACGTGTCAGAAGAGGAAGCATGGATCCTCTAAACCCTCCTCTCTTCCTTATTGCTCCTCTTGCTCTCTTGCACCTCCTCCTTCACTTATGCAGGAATGTACACACACACGAGACACGAATGCATGTACTCTCTCTATATATGCTTATGGTATTCTATACTTTTTGTGTGTGTGTGTTTTTGTAGCCGGTGGTTATGTAGGAGTGAACTATGGTCGAGTGGCAATCAACCTCCCACCAGCCACGAAGGTGGTGAAGATGCTCAAAGCCCAAGGCATTGCCTAGATCAAGCTCTGCGACGATGACGCTAGCATGCTCTGTGACGCTGACGCTAGCGTGCTCTGTGACGCAGACACTAGTGTGCTCCACGCCCTGGCCGGCACGGGCATCCGCGTCATGGTGACCATGCCCAGCGAGATCCTGGCCTCGGCGGTGTCGGACCTGACGTTTTCCTTGTCGTGGGTCTAGCGCAATGTGGTCGGCTACTACCCCTCGACCCAGATCCAGGTTGTCGTCGTCGGAGAATAGAGAAAGGCGGGAGAGGTTAAGCACCGACAAGTCTTCTACCACCAGCCACGAAGTTGGTATTTTTTTTATATTCTTATTTAGTGTTTCATTATATTATTGGCTTATAAAATGAAGCCACGTGGATGCATATTAATAACATTGGTTCTCCTATAAATATTCTCCATTGTTTCTTAATGCATGTATGCCATGTACAGGGAGTGTTGAATTTTCTAGGAATGAAATTGCATAGCAATGTTGACGAGAACTTACTCGTTAGCCTATGATCTTCTTCTCCTCTGTTTCACGTGTGATCCAAGTGATCTTGTTACTAGAACAAGATTTTCAATCCATAGCCCAAGTTTCTTCTCCTCTGTTTCACGTCTGTCCTTCTTTCTCTCCACTGATTCTTCCTCACTCAGTTAGAGTTCGATCACTGATAACCCGACGGGAAGAGTTCTCTCACACCCAAAAAACATCCCCTGGCCAGCGGTTCCTTTTTCCCGCTTAATCCAGGAGACGCTTAGCGATTCCAAGCGGTTTAGATAACTGTCATCTAAACCGTTTGATCTGCTTAAATGGATTAAACCAATTAGGTCTGAGTCTAGCCATCATTAGCGACCCTAATCTATTTATAAACCAACATCTCCCACTCGTCGATGATGAGCTGGATCTATTTAGTAGTGTAGACAGAACTTGGATTTTTCAAGAATCCATTCATACAGAAAAATGGGCCGTGCGACCTGAAAGCACACAAATGATGGGAGCTCCAATATAGAAACCGGTTAAGGTCATAAAGGAGACATCAACCATATTGACGAAGTAAAATATAATTGAAACATGTACTTTAGTACCCCAAACATTTTTAGTTACACATAACCGAGTATAACTAGATCCCTCAGAAGTCCAATACTCGCTACTTTCTTATTACAAATATTCACAATCATGTCCTACTTTTTCAAGTGACATTATTGTCCGGCCGGAGAATATAAGTAACATGTGTAAAACTAAATTTGTTCTTTCCTTTGCCCTGATATCATTAGGATCAGAATTAATTCGCTTTCCCAGAAGTGCTCCTTTAGATCGAATCGACTCATGATCATAGATAACACTCTAAAGTAGCAAACACTAATCCTTTCACTTTGTGATATAGTCAAAAGTTACAAAGGGTAACATTTGAGATCTAAATTAAGATCTCCAGGACTCACACAGTATAGAAGCAGGGAACGATTTCATACTTCCTGATAGGTCGGCAAGCACATGCAGTATGAAATGCATGTTACGGTGGAGCTTCTCTTTTCTTTTACTAAGATAAAGAGTGTATGTCATTGCTCTTCTTAAGTAAAAACACCATACAAGTCTTAGTCTTGTCGCCAAACTAACTCAGGCGCTAAACTTGAAATTTCTATTTGTTCACTGTCTACATCGCCAGATTAAAATTTCACACTTGGCTTCAATTGATAGACTCATGAATAGTGGTATATTATCCATGTTGATTCTATTAGAATCTCATCTTGGTTTTAACCAAGGCGATTTAAATTTAAACTAAACTTTCTCCCACTGCGCCTAAAGTCACTTTCAAAGCAATTAGTTCAAATCGTCTCATCTCTGCTCACTCTCTAAGCGCCAGAGGTGATCGTTCGTGTGAGTGAACCAATCTTTGTCTATTGACATGCAACATTAAACTATACTAGCTGTCACTTACAGTAAAACATCAAAATAATTTGAATGAATTTTACCAACACAAGGCAAAAACAAATTTCATTCAAATTAACTGTAAGGTAATACAAGTGAACCATTGGACCACACCTGATAATATTCACATTCTACACAAGCCTAGAGATTTTACATGTCCAACAAATGAATCTCTAGCTATTGGCTTAGTGAAAGGATCAGCAACCATAACTTTTGTAGAAATGTGTTTCAGGATCACCTCCTTTTGTGTAATCATGTCTCTAACATAATGATATCTAATTTGAATATGTTTGGTTTTTCCATGATACTTAGGATCCTTAGCATAAGCCAACGCAGCCATGCTGTCAGAGAAAATTGTCACTGGTTCTGATGCTGATTTGACAATTTCCAAATGTTGTAGGAATCTTCTTAACCAAACCGCTTCTTGTATAGCAGAGGAACATGCTATGTATTCTGCCTCCATGGTAGACAAGGCAATACAGGATTGTTTCTTGCTACTCCAAGATATAGCACAACCATACAACAAGAATGCATATCCTGAAGTTGATTTGCGCTCATCTATATCACCACCCCAATCGGCATCAGTATAACCAACTAAGCGCAAATCCTTTTCTTGATAGCACAACACAAAATCTGATGTTCCTTTTAGATACCGCAAAATTCTCTTGACTGCCTTCCAATGCTTAATTCCTGGATTTGACTGATATCTGCTTACCAATCCAACAACATAGCATAAGTCGGGACGTGTGCACATCATTGCATACATCAAACTACCAATAACACTGGAATAAGGTACATTAGACATTCTCTGTTTTTTTTTTGGAGTCTTAGGACACATGTCTATACTTAAGCTCGAGTTTCTTTCAACTGGTGTGTCCATCGGCTTGCAATTGTGCATGTGAAAACGCTCTAACATCTTTTTGATGTAAGTCTCTTGAGATAAACCCAAGAGTCTTTTAGCGCGATCCCTTAGAATTTTCACACCCAGCACAAAGCTAGCTTCACCCATGTCTTTCATCTTGAAATTTGATGATAACCACTTCTTAGTGTTTTCAATCAATTCCTTATCATTTCCAGCCAATAAAATGTCATCAACATATAAGGACAGAATGACGAAACCATGCTTTGAACGTTTCACATATACACAATGGTCCTCTTCCATCATTGCAAACTTATCCATTAGAATAGCTTGATGAAATTTGTGGTTCCATTGTCTAGATGCTTGTTTGAGACCATATATGGATCTTTTAAGCTTGCAAACTTTGCGCTCATTACCTTTAGATTCAAAACCTATAGGTTGATCCATATATATCTCTTCATCTAGTTCCCCATTGAGAAATGCAGTTTTAACGTCTATTTGGTAAAGGTCCAAGTCCATTTGAGCGACAATGGCTAAGATGAGGCGAATTGAAGCAAACCTTACTACTGGTGAAAAAGTTTCTTCATAATCAATTCCCTCCTTTTGGGTATAGCCTTTGGCCACTAGTCGGGCCTTGTATTTATCAATAGTCCCATCCGCCTTGCGTTTAATCTTAAGAACACATTTGTTCCCAATTGATTTACGTCCTGGCGGTAAGTCTACTAATTCCCAAACTTGATTGGTTTTCATAGACTCCATTTCCTCCTCCATAGCTTTAATCCATTCCCCAACTTTAGGACTCGAAAGAGCTGCTTGAACAGTCTTAGGTTCCTCTTCATCCTGTGGAGCAACCATAAAAGCTTCCCCCTCAATCTCAAATTGACGACGAGGAATCTTTTCACCGATACTCCTACGAGGTTGAGATTGATCATGATCATGCTCCATAGGGGTGATATCATTGCTCCCACTAACCGCTACTTGTTCAGGAATTTCTTCCTCAACTATTCGGTTGGGTGCTTTATCAGTTAGATCATCTACCTCATAAAGATGAAAATCCTCAATAGCCTCTCCTCGCTTAGGGAATTCCTTTTCTAAGAAAATGACATCTCGTGACTCAATTTCTGTAACTCTTCCATCATTTTCTTCACCCAGAAACACAAATCCTTTGGAATTATTCGAGTATCTTATAAAGATACATTTCTTCCCCCCATGACCAAGTTTTTCATATTGGTGAGAAATTATGTGTACATAAGCTGCACAACCCCAAGGATGCAAATTACCTAAATTAGGCTTTTTGCCATTCCATAATTCATATGGGGTGGAGGATACAGTTTTAGAGGGCACACGATTAAGTATATAGGCAGCAGTTAATAATGCATCTCCCCAAAAGGAAATAGGCAAATTAGCTTGTGCCATCATTGACCTAACCATGTCTAATAGGGTTCTATTCCTTCTTTCTGCTACTCCATTTTGTTGTGGAGTATAAGGAATAGTTAGCTGTCTAGCTATGCCCTTTTCATCACAAAAACATTTAAATTGATCAGATAGATATTCACGACCTCGATCAGTCCTAAGAGATTTGATATTTGTGTTTAACTGATTCTCAACCAACCTAGTATAACGTATGAAGCAATCTAATGCTTCAGACTTATGAGAGATCAAATAAACATGTCCAAATCTTGTGAAATCATCTATAAATGTGATGAAATAGAAAGCTCCATGCCTAGCCCTCACATTCATTGGGCCACAGATGTCAGAATGAATTAATTGCAATGGTGTTGTGGCTCTTTTGGCTTTACCAAATGGTAATCTTGTTGATTTTCCAGCAAGACAATGCTCACAAGTTGGTAAATCGACTTTAGCTAGTGAGATTAATAGGCCTTCTCTAGCCAACCTATTAAGTCGATCATGCCCAATATGTCCTAATCTAGCATGCCATAGAAGATCATCTACAACAATACTAGAATTACCAACAACATAAACGGTAGCATTGTCTATTACATCAACAAGTACGGTGTCCATCACCATAAAACCATCTAATACAAAACCACAACCATAGTAAACATTGTCTAGAAACACCTTAACAGAGTTGTCCATAAACACAACACGAAATCCTAATTTCAAAAGAACAAGCACAGTAACTAAATTTCGTCGAACTTCCGGAGCGTAAAGCACAGCATGAAGATATAGCGTGCGACCACCCTGCAACACTAGCTTGCAGGTATCGATCCCAAGCACTTCAGCGGAAGCATTATTCCCCATGTATATGCGTCTACTTCCCTTCGATAATCGACGAAATTCTACGATGGTGGTTCTATCCCTTGCTATATGGTCTGTTGCTGCTGAGTCTACAGTCAAGAAAGGAACAGTTTCAGCCAACATCAAACAGCTACTAACAAATAAGTTAGAGGGAGTAGGCATAGCATATAGTACCTTCGGCTCAGTGCATTCACGAGCGAAGTGTCCCAGCTTGCCACAGTTAAAGCAATTCTTGCCCTTCTTGTCTTTCTGACCACCACGTTTGCCTCTCTTGCGCTTGTCATTCTTTGGACCTAATCCATCCGCTTTGCTTTTACCTTTGAAGTTTTTACCTTTACCTCGTTTGCGCTTAAAGCCCGAAGCCTTTAGCGATGAGGATTCAGTCATAAAAGCTTCATCAATAGGTTTCTCAGCATGAAGATGATCTTCTTCTAACTCGACATGACGTGCAACATCATCAAAAGTCTTGATGTTGTCATTATGAGTAAGATTAGTCTTCATATGCTCCCAAGAACCAAGCAAAGTACGGATTATTGCTTGAACTTGTTGCTCGTCAGTCATTTCATGTCCAGAAATCCTCAATTCACTGATAATATTCGACATGATTGTCAGATGCTGCCTCATCGAATGATGCTGGCGCTTCTTGTACCTGTCGAAATTGAGGGTTAACTGATGAAGTCGAGTAGTAGAGGTTCCTCCATACTGGACTTTAACAGCATCCCAAACAGCCATGGCTGAATGATGCTTTTCAAAACGAAGCATCAAGTCATTTCTCATGCTGCTCAGCATCAATATGCGAGAAACTCTATCCTTGCGCCTATAAGCTTGATAGAGTTCTAGATTACGCCGATGCTGAGCAGTTGTGCCTTGCTCATGTTCAACCATAGGTTGTGTTATAGTTTCTAGCATGTCCTGTTCTTCCAGGAGATACTGAATTTTCCTATGCCATATGTCATAGTTTTTCTCATTCAATTTGTCCCCCTGATTTAAATCAGCGATAAAGTGAGGGCCCGTCCCTCAGACCTGACTCCACCACGTGGGTCGAGAGCCGGTTTCCTGTTGGTTTGGTTCCGCGTCGGGCACGATCGGGCGATCGTGTGGCGGTTTTGGACCGGGGGCATTTTGGTAAATATGCCCTCTGGTGGTCGGTTTCACACCCGCGTTCCACACACTGACTTTGATTGATGTATGTGTTTGATTAGAATCCCTAGGGTGCGTCCGATCGGAGGATCGGAGCTCGATCGGGAAAGATCGATTTGGACGGCTGAGATAGATTTGGAATGTCTATATAAGCCAAGTCCCTTTCTCTCTTTCCTTCTCTCCTCCTTCACCTGTCGTTCTCTCCCCTTCTCTCTCCTTCGGCTGAGCTAGGGTTGGAGACTTCGGCTTTCGGAGCTTGGATCTTGGCGGCTCGGCTGGTGGCACGCGTGGAGGAGCTACCCTACTTGCTCAAGTAGGTGTTTTTACCTCGATCCTTGGATCGGATTCTCCTAGGATAGGTTTTATGTGCATTCGCTGTAAGAATACATGTTAGAATGGTTTGTAACTCCTTGTATGTGTAGAGTAACTCTTTTCCTGTATTCCTACGTTGAGATTTCAGCATTTGAACGGTTAGTTTCCGTATTATCGCCGTTTTATCGGTTTTTGTCCATTTGGACCTAGATAAGAGATTTAACCGTCGAAAACTGGATTTCTTCACTCCATTAGCTTCCCCTTTGCTAAATATACTTGCTTGCAAAATCTCATTTAATTCCAACATGATTTGATACTTCAAATCCAAAGAAATGGATTTCTGGTACTGTTCTGATGAACTGTGCCAAGGCTCGACGGTCGATCGGTGCATCGACCGTCAAGTGTGGTTTTACCCTTTCTGGGCCTGACGGTCGACCGTCGGATCGACCGTCGCATCGACCGTCGGATCGACCGTCGCATCGACCGTCGGGCTCTGTCGGGATTTTAGCCTCCCAGGGTCGATGCATGGATCGACCGTGGGAGTTCCTCTTTTTTCGCCATTTACCTGACGGTCGACCGTCGCATCGACCGTCAGGCGCTTTTTGGTTTTGGGCTTCTCAGGGTCGATGGGTGGATCGACCGTCGCCCTGGGTTTTCCTCGCATGGGTCTCACGGTCGATCTCCGGATCGACCGTGGCATCGTCCGTGGCCTCACGGTCGATCCCCGGATCGACCGTGACATCGTCCGTGACCCTTTAAACTCGGTTTTCTGGTATTTCTTGGTTGGTTTTGATGGGGGGATTAGTATCTAAACATGTTGGGAAGCATGTGGGGGGATTTGATGAGGTTTTCAAAGGATTTCCATTTGGTTTGAGATTGATTCAAATGTTCTTTCTTTTTTAGAAAACCTATGGTTCTACTTGCAATTAATACATGATTGATTGTAGTTAAGTGCTTAGTTAATTGCTTAGCCATTAGCTAGCTATGAGTGCTAGCTAATGAGGAATTGTGAAACCTTAGCCTCTTGCCGGCGAGTGCCGAGGGCTATTGTATATCTGTGGAACTTATAACTGCTGATGTGACATATAGAGAAAACTAGGATAGATGTTTGCCTAGGATCATGCATTGTATGCATTAGAGGCATTTGAGGTTAGGCGGGCGATGGTTTAGGTCGCCGATCCGAGGCTCTCGGGTAGCTCGGATCTAGCCTTAGGACCGTGGATGGGTATTCAGGAGTAAGGTGTGATTGTTGATCAAATCTCATGTCTTTTGAGGATTCACGCTAGTTGACTCTGATCAGTGTTTGAGGTTTAGAGGTCGGGTTGTCTTCCGAAGCTAAGTTCTAAGGATGGGTGTCGACGTCCCTGACATGGTCCCCAGGCAGTGGTTTTCTGCTGGGTAATGGTGATCCTACTAGTTCCGGTTCTTTCCTCCCAGCGTGTTGGTTGAGTTTCCTAGCGTGGTCGGTTGAGAAGAGTAGGATCCCTTGGGGAGTCGACAGGGTTGTGGGACCCGTGGCATCCGTTAGACTTGAGCTGGAAGACAACTCTGTTGTTGTTTTCCTCCCTTCAGTGTGCCGTAGAGTAGGACCCTACTGAGCTTATCGCTCACTCCTACCCGGGCTGCGTTTGCAGGTGCAGGCGGCAGTTCTTCTTCGGTGGAGCCGGCAGGATCGGCTTTTGGCGGCGCGAGTACTTCCAGAGGCGCTTGAGGTTGCTTGGAGGATTACCAGTTGTACAACTTGATGATATATGATAATTAAATCTGTTTAGCCTATGGAATATAATTGTTTTAAATTATCCGTCTTTTCCGCTTTGTACTGCGCTGGTTGATGATCAATAGTGTTAGGACCCTCACGCCTCGTCCTGGATGGGTTTTCTGGGTCGGGGTGTGACAGATAATGCTCTTTGTCGCAGCCATTCTAATTTAGAAACAACAAATTAACATAAGGAACTAGCACAATAATATCTTATAGAATCTTGCTGCAATATCTTGAATTAAGTAAAAATAATCTAACATATGTAAAAGTAACGAAAAAGAATATTTATAACATTCTATCAATTCCTAAATACATAGCCAAACTATTAATACTTAACTCATAATTGCGCAAGAGTTCAATTTGTAGGTGAAAAAGAGATTTCACTCCTAATATTCCCATGATATCATGCTCAAATACAGCACAACAAAAAAAACTTCATTAATTAACATGATATCTACATATACAAAGAGCATAAAGATAGTATTCACATATACAACAAGTGACTCAGATCAATCTATGGCCTAGTGCAGCTTGGATTTCTTAGGAGGAGGGGTGCCATCAGACTCAATCTCAGAGACCTGTCTAAGATCCTCTTCATGCTGATATGATTTAGCCACAGAATCCTCACTAGAAGACTTAGTGAGATCAGATTCAGTATCAGAAAACTCGCTAGGAATATCCTCTCCTTGCTCAGCTAAAAATGCATTAGAAGAACCATAGAGATCTGCAAAAAACATGTCACCAAAACAGCTTTTCCATATCACATCATCCATCTTCCTTATCCAAGGAAAATTGCCTGCAGTGTGATTTGTTCTTCTTGCACTTTGATAGCTATGAGCATATGAAAGAGATGTTGAGCGATATATGTTCCTTTGAACATTTCGCTTTATCTCTTCTTCTATCTTTCGAGTTATATTGTTGAAATCTAAGCCACCAAGTTGCTTTTTTAGCTCCTTAGCAACTGCTTCCAACCTATCAGGAAGAGAATCAAGTAGGATTTCCATTTTCCGATCTATGTGTAGTTGAATCCCATATTCCTTAGAAAGATAGTAGAGCTTTCTCCACATATTGTAAGTATGTAAGGTCAATGTGTCCCCATCTTCCATTTCATAGGCTAACACACTTTCTAATGAATTGTCCTCCACTGCATTGAATTGGGCATAACTAATCAAGAGACTTGTTCTATACCATGAATGCACATAAACTAAAAACATAATGCAGTCATATAAGATACTCGAAATACATAGTATCTAATCTGCTCATCTGAACTCGAAACAAGCATCTATTCAACAAATAAGAATAATTACTCATCTGCTAGACTTTGATACTCGATCATCGAGACTTGTTAAATCATGCAAATGAGAAATACGAGGCTAGAATGACAGGAAACTATTCAACAAATAAGAATAATTAAAAAATATATATATATGAGATCAGGACAGTCTCCTGACTCAAAAATTCTGACAAAGCTTTAGACGTAGTGGATTTCCTATTGAGTTATAGAGTCAAAATGGTCAACTTCAATAGACTGTCAAGTCACATGCTACTCTATAGCACCAACCCCAAAAAAACAAAGCCCATTTCACCAGAGATCTCGCTCAGAGGTCTCGATCAAGATGCAGAAGTGAGAGGAAAACCGGCGGCAGCAAGGCGAGCGCTGGCAGTAGGGGTAGAGCGCTCCCAAGCCGTGGTAATGTCGACGCAGCGCTTCGGGGCCGTGGCTCGACGAGATCCGACCTCATTCGCTGGCCACATCAACTGCGGCCCCGACGTCCAAGGTGAAGCCCCGACCTCGGTGTCCTTCGCCATGATCTCCAGAGCCCCGTCTGCACCAACCGCGACGCCCTTGCCTCCGTTGTCGTCGGATGCCACGGCCGTGTTGAAGCTCTTCGACGCCGTTCATTGGCCCGAGCGACCCTTGCTCAAGCGAAACCACCATCATTCTCAACCGGCACTCAAAACCCTCCTCGTCACTTACGTCCCCACACTCTCCGTCGCCTCCTCCATTGCGCCCAAAGGAACGAAGATCGGAGAGCGAATGATGTTGATCGTGGACCACCACCGGGGAATTGGGATGGGGTGTCGCTGGATCCGGGAATGGGAATGAAGGAAGAAGAACTCGATCGTCTTCTTCAACTTCCAACAGGTATGTATACCATCCCACAAACAAAAATTGCAATTCTCGGATCGAATTCGACACCGGTGCAGTGGAGAAAAACAATACATTCACGAAAACAGATGTACTAGCTCTGATACCAATGTTGAATTTTTTAGGAATGAAATTGCATAGCAATGTTGACGAGAACTTACTCGTTAGCCTAGGATCTTCTTCTCCTCTGTTTCACGTGTGATCCAAGTGATCTTGTTACTAGAACAAGATTTCCAATCCACAACCCAAGTTTCTTCTCCTCTGTTTCACGTCTGTCCTTCTTTCTCTCCACTGGTTCTTCCTCACTCAGTTAGAGTTCGATCACTGATAACCCGACGGGAAGAGTTCTCTCACACCCAAAAAAACATCCCCTGGCCAGCGGTTCCTTTTTGCCGCTTAATCCAGGAGACGCTTAGCGATTCCAAGCGGTTTAGATAACTGTCATCTAAACCGTTTGATCTGCTTAAATGGATTAAACCAATTAGATCTGAGTCTAGTCATCATTAGCGACCCTAATCTATTTATAAACCAATATGGAGTGGAGAGAATTTCTGTCTTTTGTCAGGTTCAGGAGTATCATTGCGTAAAGAAATATGAAAAGGGGATTGATATGTTAAAAGCTATCTTGAGGGAGGGGTATCAATAGGTAAAAAAAATATATATTCAAAGAGAGTATCTATTGATGGAGATGGATAGAGTTTTAATTAGAGGACCGTTGTTAAAAGAGTCAACAAGATTGCGACGTGTTGACAACCAAAAAATGAAATCTATCAACCAAGAGGATGTTGATATAATGATATGCAAACTACAAAGTCAGCGATATTTGTTTTATTCTGAAAAGCAGTAATCATCGTACCTGAAACGCTTTAAAAAAATAAAAATTGCTTCTTTAATTTTGATTTTTAATACAAACCTACTTGTCCAAAAGAAGAAAATAAATAATGAGAATTATTTGAAAGGAAACATAAGGATAAGAAATAGCCTGGAATTCATCCATGGTGTGAAGTACTATCATATGTAGCAGCAAATTCCATGTGATTATTTGACACACTATACCAAAAGCCTGATAACATAATCACCTACTTGTATGACTACTTGTATGATGCGATGCAGCATGGGCGGTGATGATGCACGAATGGTACACGACAAACCTCAGGAACATCAGAGAAAGACACGAACTCCGAAGTTTACCGGGATGTCAGAAAAGACTAGCGGGGTGTGGTGTTTGGTTACGTGAATCGCTGGTGCATGTGCATCGTGAAATGCATGCATGTATCACGAGATGCATGCATCATCGCCATCGTGAGATCATGCATCGGCCATATGATGCTGGTGTTTGGTTTGCCTTTGGATCATATGATGCAACATTATTTATATAATGTTCACATTAAAATATATATATATATATATATATATATTATTCATATGATTTTCATATAATGATGCAATAAAGTTAAATTTTAATATATATATTAAAATTTTAATATATATTATATGATATTTTAATATTATATATATTAAAATTTAACTTTATTGCATCATTATGTGAACATTATATGAATAATATATATATTATTATATATAACTCAATAATATATATATTATTCATATAATGTTCACATAATGATGCAATAAAATTAAATTTTAATGTACATATTAAAATATTATATTATTTTAATATCAATAATATATATATTATGATATATATTTCAATAATATATATTATTTATATAAAGTTCACATAATGATGCAATAAAGTTAAATTTTAATATATATTAAAATATTATATTTTTTTAATCTCAATGATATATATATTATTGATATAATGCTGTGAATATATATATTAAAATTTTATTATATGATGTTTAGTTTGCCTTTGAGTCAGTGTCGGGTTCGCTGGTGAAAGCTCGAGCAATGGTGCATCGTATGAAACGACCATTCTGGCCGTTTCATATGATGCACGAAATCAGCTGAAAATGTATCATGTGATGCATGTGTCGCGCGATGCGCCGTGCGAACCAAACAGTGAATCGGAGTATCAGGGTGCATCGTGTGATGCATCCTGCGAACCAAATAGGAGATTGGTGCATCAGGGTGCATCGCACGATGCGATGCACCTTGATGCACGGAACCAAACATGCCGATCTCCATGGCACCGAGCGTGGGTCGTGGGAGCCTCGGTGAAGATGTGTGATCCGGGACGCGGATCATGCGAGAAATATGCGGTTCATATATGTTAGAATATGACTCAAATTTAAGTCTCTCTTAAAGTCTAATTTGAGCTCAATGAATCGACCAGGTCATGTAAGGGAGAGTCCAAGTTAAACTTGGACTTTTCACCGCCTCTATTTCCCTAATGCTTTTATACGTAGGTTAAAAAAAGGAGCCGCATAAGAGAGTAAAAGTGGGTCTGCATGTGGGATTTTTTGTCAAAATGGACCTCCAATATACACTTTTGGCATTGTAAGACCATATACCCTGTTTTTTTTTTGCATAATAGGACCCCCAACAAAAAATACACGTAACGAAGACGTGTATAACCAATAATGATACGTGTACCTATGATATGTGTATAACCAATAATTATATGTGTAGTTTTTTATACGCTTGCTCTTTATGTGTATTTTTTGTTGGGGGTCCTATTAGGCTATTATGTCAAAAAAACAAGGTATGGGGTCTTAGAGTGTCAAAAGTGAATATTGGGAGTCTTATTTGACAAAAAATCTCCTGCATGTGTGGGCGGTGACAGCAAAGAGTGACAAAGGAGAGAGGGTTTTCATGTGGCGACTGTAGCAGAGAAAGAGAAAAAGATATAGGCGAGAAGAGAGAGCGATAAAGAGGAGAGAAAAGAAAGAGAGAAAGAGAGGAGAGAAACATAGAATAAAAGAGAGAGAAAAAGGAGAGAGAAGGAAAGATGGCTCTGGTGAGAGAAGGGTTGGTAATAGATCAACCAAGCATCCCTATAATTTTCTTGATCTTAGTGGATTTTTATGATGTGCTCTCCCCGTGGTAGTAGATTTCTCTGATGTGCTCTCTCTATGAACGTAGGAGAATCTGTCTCTAAATCACGTAAATCTTAGGATCGATAATCCAACACTTCCACTGAATTTTTTGGGGTCAAAAGCATGCATATATGAAAGCCTACAGTCCATCAACTATTTATAGACGGAGAGATGAGATTGCAAGAATCTGTTTAGTTATGGAGTTGCGATTTCCTTATCTGAAGTCAAAAAAAAATTTGAGCCCGATGTCTCGCATGGAAGAATCGCTCTGATCGAATGTATATGCATGGTTCACTTTGCGTCCAAGTGCAGGACGGGATCTTAATAGATAAAAGCCCATCTCCTAAACCATATCTTAACCTTATAGATATTGACAACATCTTGATTTTAACAATGTCGATCGAGCTCAACAACTCGATCGGGCCCGTTTGAATCGAGGATATAATTAGTTTACATAGTCGATGACATAACTTTTATGTAAAGATAATTTTACATAGCATACTTGCATAGCTAAAAATTGTTTGGTTGGTTATCATGCATAACTTATAAGATACTAGGTGGTGGGCCCGTGCCACCTGGCACGGCTAACTGTCCGCCCCCACTATCTCTATTATAACTTACGTCACATCAGCCACTATCCTTTTTTTTTGTTTATTTAATTATAATTTTATACCACGTGTATGCCATGTGTGTATAAGTTTATGACTCAGATGATGAGTCATAAAAGTAACTATCTTGGATCTTATAAGATAGATAAGTATGTATATTTAAAACTAATCTCATGGCTTATAATTATAAGGATGTATATTTAAAACTAACCTAGGAAAGATGATAAAAATATACAAAGTTAACTTCGGAAAATATACATGTAAATAAACTAATATGAGGTAAACGGTTGTAACCGTTATTGCTCTTTATAAGGTTGATATCCCATGGATAACTGTCAAAACATCAAAAAAGGACCAAGCAACACATGCAAACATGAGGCAGATTAATGGGATATAAACAATCCCAAGGGAAATCTAGACACATTCCATGCCTAAGAAGAAAGGACCTAGCCAATTCAAAGCAATCACAAAAATGAATTAGTCATGAGAGCAAGGACGGATGACAAGAGATTGAGCAAGATAAACTCAAAAGAAGAGCAAGCAATAGACAATCACCAATGAGAACAAGCAACAAGTGCAAGAATGAAGCATATTGATAGCACGGGAAAAGCCCCAGTGAGGAACGAACCACAACCAAATGACCAATGAAGAGCAAGCAACATCTATTAACATGAAGCAGATTAAAGGGACAGAAACAACCCCATGGGAACAAGTTGACACATTCCATACCTAGGAAGCAAAAACCGTAGGCCTTTCAAAACAATAAAAACACAATAGTCAAGGCATTAAGCAAGGAATGATGATTAGAAAATGGGCAAAAAAAAAGCAGCAAAAGCCCAGTAATGTATGTGCCCTTTCCTCAGCATAGGCCCTGAAGTTTTCATCACCATGAACTCCCTAAGGGGGCAAGTTACTCTCTGCTGGTTATTTCCATGATGAATCAGTCAGGATCATAAACTATGTTCTTTATTATAACTGAATCAAAAGGCTAAGGTAATAAGAAAAAAAAATAGACTTCAATCTACACTGCAAAAAAAAAAAAACGTGACAACCATGCTCATAAATTTGTGTGAAGAAACACAAAAGCGTGCATGTACACAACCTATGTGACTAACATCCAAGTCACTTTTCCCTCTAATAACATCACTCTGAGGGTTGGATGTTAGCCACATAGGGGTGTACATGCACATGGCATGTACCCCAATCAAAGTCCATCTCTTACATAGCAAATGTCTACATCGATCAAGAATCAAAGTTCCATGATCATTCAGAAGAGCAATTAAAATATGGTAGTCAGAATTGCACATGAACGTGATCATCAAAAGCAATCAACAAGGGTAAATGTAAGTAGACCGACCACTCCTGGAGCGCCGACGCTGGTGAGGAAGAATGTTAGAGAGGAACAAACAATCGCAACCCACAGGGAGATGTCGCAGCCCACATGAAGATTCAAGTATGTCCCTTCGTAATAGATGTCGGCTTCTTTTCACCGGAGAAAGGAGGGGAGGACACCTAGATCCAATCGGCGGAGAGGAACCCAAGGATTGGGCACCAAAGAGAAGAGGAGAAGGATGAACCCTCACATGAGAATGGAGGGGAGGGCAGGGTCGGTGGAGAGAAACCCTAGATGAGGAAGCATCATCCGACAGACAGAGCACCGCCGGAGGGGCCGTGAAAGCCGACGATGGCTACGATGGACCTGGCGGCGGCTAGGTTTTAGATGGGGGGCGATAGAGGGATCGGGGGCAATATTGGACGATCAATGGGTAGAGGCCGGTAAATATCGTCAAATACAAGGGGTAAATTGGTCAAATATCATACTTATTCAAGATATTTATCCCCTATCAATTTTATAAGGAGCAATAACGGTTATGCATAACCGTCCCCTTATAATGTTAATCTTATATGATATCCATACTAATCCATTAATCAAATTCGGTTTTTATAACCGAATCATCCATTAATCTGATAGTTACCCTGTCAGGTGACAGGGGTCCCACCTAGTCCTACAAGTTGTGATAAAAAACCTCACATAAGTATCATTTGACCGAGCTATGCAGTGTATTTATGCAAAGGTGGTAAAATGCTGTTTGGAACTTTGGATTGATAAACATGATTTATGCGTGCATAACAGCATAAGTCCCGTTATGCACATTCCAAACGGCCCTTAGTGTTAAGATTTCTTTGGGCTGGCCGGGCTTGGCAATGTGTCCAATGTCTCACGAAATCTTAACAAAACATGAGAGTAAGTTGATGTTCTTGATTTTCATTTAACACAGCAACAACAAGATTGATTGTGTTTTATCTTTTGGATAATGCCAAAGATAGGATCGCCTCTACTCCACGTGTATGCTTTGAGTTAACAAGCTGCCAACAACCATCTCTTCATCTCTTTATCATCATCTCATGATATAAAAGGTGGTGGAGACTAATTAAGTTGCGGAGTTCCGTGCTGAGGTACGTCGAGGTCTTGCCGGCCGGCGACGGGGATGTGGACAGCGAACTCGGCGTAGCAAAGTGCGGAGAGCATAATGTCGAGGCCGAAGATGACGTAGGAGGCCATAATGGCGGCGCCGGCGTGGAGGCGGTGTTTCTCGCCCGAGAGCATAAAGATACTGGCGAGAGCGCGTATGTAATGGCCGGCGGCTCCGTCGGGTCGTCTATTTCACCGGCGGCATTGGTGCTGGCTTTTATCTCCGTTATTGAGAGTTGGTCTTCTAGTGACAAATAATATTGCACTACTATCAGGTAGAAACTATACTCGCACGCATCTACTTATATGACAACTCTTAATTTACCCATAAAACAGACCAAATATACCATGGAAACCAAAATTACCTCCTGCCCTGCCATAATTAACACGTTGGATGGCAGCATATATCAGAGTCAGACCCACTATAAATAAGGGAAAAAAATTCCCCAAAACCATGACATAATACTAAATTAAATTAAATTAAATTAAATTAGTCAGTACCCGTGGGACCCATCAATCTCCCTGCCGCCTTGTCGGTGGTACCGTTGCATCTACTGGGGTCGCTCTCATTTATTATCCATCCTTGGTAATGACCCCCTCCTACCTTGCACCGAAGACTGACACGAGATATTATATCCACTGCCAACGTGGCAGCCCTGGGAAGCGAATCGGCATGGGTCCCATGGCTTTGGTTAATACGGCCGTGTCTCTGGTGTAATTATGGGGTGCTGATCGGGGGTGATCATCTTCTCGAAGCCTCCCTCCCACAAATTAGGGAGCGCATCCGCGATATAAAACGCTGTCATATAAATCTCTCTCGGAGAGAGAAAAATTTGCGCTCCTCCACCAATCCCTCCTCCCTTCTCTCTCTCTCTCTCTTTCTCTCCTCATTGGGGAAAAAGACGGAAGCCCCTTTTCTTCAAAACCTAGCTATCGATTGCCGTGGATCGTACGTTTTGGGGCCAGATCTGACACGTTTAATCGGTATAATGCTTGGAATCAAACTCGAATCTTGGAGGAATTAGGGTTTCAGGTGTCTCTTCTCGTCTCTGGTTGTTGGAGGTAGGTGCATTCCGCTTTGATCTTTAATTTGGATCCGTCTTTAATTTGAATTCTTGACGGGTTTGTTGTTTTTATTTGGGGGTGGGGGGATTGGATTTTAAGGTGGGAGAGGTGGGGGAATTAGGGCTTGGAGGCGCGTGGCTGGATTGATCTGATGCTCGTTCTTCTTTACCCTTTTCTCGTTGGAGAATAAGGGGAAGTTCGGACGGGGTGGCATCGTGATCTGGGGTTTTACTTCTTTTTCCCTTTGCTGGACGTTTGGAGAATCCACCGGGGTGGGCAATTCGCTGGTTTTCTTGAAATTTGCTGATTACTGAGGTGCTTTGTGGCTCCAATTTGGGATATTTTGGTTTCTTTTACAAGCCAAAGTGCAATTCGGTGAATTGTTGGTTGGAGCTATTAAAGAAACAACAAGATATGCGTGATGATCTCAAAAAATGTAAATTGGGCGAGAGTTCATATAATTTTATAAATAGGTGATGAGCAGCAAAGGAGATGGTCGCTCGCAGAGAGGAAGTTGGTGTGGAATCGGATTGGCATCTCAGAAGGATGGGCCTTTTTTCCTGGACTGAGACCGGATTTCAGGGGCAGCTGTGTTGATCCACAAAGTATCAGGGCATGCATTTTCTGCCCCCAGATGCATCCGTTAGTGAGTAATTTATGAGTTCCGGCCAGCCCTTGCTGCATTTGTCGTCTTATGCTGGTGATCCTTCATCCCTGGTGCCACCTCCCATCCCGACCTTCGGCTCATTTCGCTGCCTCTGTGCCAATACTTCCTTCTCTTCTTCGACTTTTGAGGATTCCGCAAGCCTACCTCTCAAGCTATTAGAAGGCGGTGAAGCCTCCTCTGTTGAAGATACAGACTTCTCTCAAAGAAATACAGAAGACACCAATCTCTCTAGGACCGCTGACTGGTTTCAATCAGTAGAGTCACAGTTTTTCCAGCAGTTCTTGGAATGCTCACCAGGAGAACGAAGGGAACTTGTGTCCTGGGGTGCTATGGAGCTGCAGGGCTTTCCATCATCGATTGAATCCATGGCTCCAGCAAGACAGGAAAAACTGAGTAAGTCTCAGCGGAGCCGCCGCAAGAGTGTACAGTTTGAAGACCCATTTTCTTCCGATGACCATCCTGCGAGGCTGGTGTACATTAATGACCCAAGAAGGACAAACGACAAGTATGAGTTTACAGGAAATGAGATCAGGACAAGCAAATATACCGTCATCACATTTCTGCCCAAGAATTTGTTTATTCAATTCCACCGAGTGGCTTATTTGTATTTCTTAGCTATTGCTGCTTTGAATCAGCTCCCTCCACTTGCCGTTTTTGGGAGAACTGTCTCTCTTTTCCCCCTTCTATTTGTGCTATTTGTGACAGCTATTAAGGATGGTTATGAAGATTGGCGAAGACACAGATCGGACCGAAATGAGAACAATCGAGAGGCACAGATTTTTCAAATAGGCCAGTTTCGGCCAAAGAAATGGAAGAAGATACGGGTCGGAGAGGTTCTCAAAATCCATGCTGATGAAACTATACCTTGCGACATGGTTTTGTTAGGGACTAGTGATCCAAATGGAATAGCATATATCCAGACAATGAATTTAGATGGTGAGTCAAATTTGAAGACAAGATATGCTCGGCAGGAGACATCCTCCATGATCTTGGAAGGGGGTTCCTTTTCAGGGTTGATTAGATGCGAGCTGCCAAATAGAAACATTTACGAGTTCACAGCCAACATGGAATTCAATGGGCTGAGGATCCCACTTGGCCAGTCAAATATTGTTCTACGCGGCTGCCAGCTTAAAAACACAGAATGGGTTGTTGGGGTTGTAGTTTATGCTGGTCAGGAGACAAAAGCAATGATGAACAGTGCAATATCACCATCCAAAAGGAGCAGACTGGAAAGCTACATGAACAGGGAAACCCTATGGCTGTCTATTTTTCTCTTTGTTATGTGTGCAGTTGTGGCTACTGGAATGGGGTTATGGCTGGCACGTCACAAGCATCAACTTGATACTCTACCTTATTACAGGAGGAGATATTTTAACAATGTCCGAGATGGAAAATACTACAAGTACTATGGGATGCCGATGGAAATTTTTTTCTCATTTTTGAGTTCCGTTATAGTGTTTCAAATAATGATACCCATATCCCTGTACATTACAATGGAGTTAGTTCGCTTGGGCCAGTCATACTTCATGATTGAGGATGCTCAAATGTATGATAGTAATTCAAACTCGAGGTTTCAATGCAGATCACTAAATATTAATGAGGACTTGGGTCAGATACGATATGTGTTTTCAGACAAGACGGGTACATTGACAGAGAATAAGATGGAGTTTAGGAGGGCCACTGTCTATGGGAAGGATTACGGAAACTCCTTGCATGGGACTGTTAGGTCATTGCAGGAAGTTTCTGCTGCAGGTTGGCTACCTATTCTTCATATCTCTAGTTTCTTTGAGCAACTATTTTAGTAAGAACTATGATTTAACATATTTGCCAATACTGTTATTATGGATCCTATCTGGCTGAAGTATGAATGTTACTGACTATGCATCTCCCAATATCTGAATGGTGTAAGTGTTTAGTTGCTTTATCACTGTGCATTATAAATAATATAATTATTAGACTGACTACATTTGCCGCTTCTATTTTAGTGTCTCTTATCAGATATGATACGATGGAAGTATCTCTTGCAATATAACTTGACCAGACTGACTCATGGAAATCTTATATTCCAGCACCAATAATAAGAGATCCTTTTAAGAATATTGCTACTGTTTGTTTTTCTTTTATTTGTTCTTTCTTTTAAAGTGCCACCTTCTATAGTTTTTTTTTATTATAAAAAATTCCTGTCATTCAGTTCGTTCAAAATATGCTCAAGTACACATAAGACATTGCATCTTTGTTTTGTGGTCTTTTTTTTTCCTTAAACTTGTTACTCTGTCTGGTCAATGTTATATTACTGACGTACTTTGCAACCTACATAAATTGGCTTAAGATTATCAGCCTTCTTGAAGACTACACTCATAGGCGGGACAAATTTGATTTGTGATTGTTATGATCATCCCTCATTGATGTTTACAAGCGACTTTTGGATTTCTTGTGCCTTCATCTACATGATTCTGTGCAGGATAGTGATATTGCCACCTATGAAAATATGGTGTAAATGTGAAGGGTATTCCAGCATGGGATGATACATCTCCCCCAGAGCCTAAGCAGTAATACAAGTATTCGTTTGTGTAAATGATGGGATTACTGATGTTTGACTTATGATCCAGTATATCTGTGGCATGTATGCTGTTTATGTTCTGCTACATAGTGTTCGCTCTCTATTATTAACATCGCTTATGCATTCAAATTTAAGAGATTTCCTAGTGTTATAAAATATGTAGGTGCTTTGAAGGAGGACCCCCTTTTTGTTTTTTTCTGTTTTTGTTTTTGTTATTTTTTTATTTGCTTAGACGAGACCGAAGGCTGGGAGGAGGAAATCTTTTGTTATCGTAATGCAAACTTCCTCGTTACTGGGGTTATTCTGTTCCCTGAGGACGTTAATCTGTTCAATTTATCATGTAGGACTGACTGCACGAAGATGGAAGCTTAAATCAGAAATCAGTGCTGATCCAGAGCTTGTGGAGCTATTGCAGAGAAACCTAGTTGGGGAGGAACGGACAGCTGCGCATGATTTTTTCCTTACTTTGGCAGCCTGTAATACTGTCATTCCAATGATTTCTAGGGGTACATCTCTTGGTTGTTCCAACAATGAAGGACATGATGAGGTAGAGGAAATTGACTACCAGGGTGAATCGCCTGATGAGCAAGCTTTAGTTGCTGCAGCTTTTGCTTATGGGTATACTCTTATTGAGCGTACATCTGGACATATTGTAGTTGATGTCAATGGTGAGAAACTAAGGTATAATATCTGCTGATTCTTTTACTCCTTCGCGTATATCATGCTATTTTTGGCATCCTTCGTTTCCCCATTCTTACTAGTTGCATAGGAAATTTCTGTTGCTTCTTTGTTTGTTCACTGTTGGAAGACTTTTCAAAGTTTGGACTATTGTTAAAACCTTCACCTTCAAATCAGGTTGGACGTACTTGGTCTGCATGAGTTTGATAGCGTGAGGAAAAGAATGTCTGTTGTGATTAGATTCCCTAACAATGCCGTGAAGGTACTCGTTAAGGGTGCTGATAGTTCGATGTTAAGTATCTTGGATACCCGGACTGGCGATGAACATACAGCAGCTATGTCTTCCAAGATTAAACACGCAACAGAGAACTATTTGTGCGGTTATTCATCAGAGGGTTTACGGACGCTCGTAATTGCAGCAAGGGATCTTAAAGATGCAGAGTTTGAGGAATGGCAGGAAAAGTATGAAGAGGCTAGCACTTCATTAACTGAGCGGTCTGCAAAGCTCCGTCAGGCAGCTGCACTTATTGAGTGCAATTTAACTCTGCTCGGGGCTACTGGGATCGAAGACAAATTGCAAGATGGTGTTCCTGAAGCCATAGAGTCCCTTAGGCAAGCAGGAATCAAGGTTTGGGTTCTCACAGGAGATAAGCAAGAGACAGCTATTTCAATAGGTCTCTCATGTAAACTCCTTACTAGTAACATGCAGCAGATTATTATTAATGGTACTTCAGAGAATGAATGCAGGAAGCTTTTGGCTGATGCTAAGGCTAGATACGGAATAAAGTCAGCTGACTTCAACAATAAAACTGCGACTACGAAGAACTCTGATGATCATTATCTTGATTGTCATGTTAACAAGAGTTCTAGTATCCCATTACAAGAGAATGGACCTCATGGTGTCAAATATGTTGAACTTGCAAGTGACACGGCCGAGTTATGCAGGGAGAAGTTGGAGTCAGCAGATACTCCGTTAGCTCTCATAATTGATGGCAACAGCCTTGTTTACATATTGGAGAAAGATCTCGAGCCAGAGGCATGCATCTTGCTCCATTAAGCAGATTTTGTATTAGAAATACTCATGAGGTTGTGGAACTTTCTTGCATCATAATGACTGTTTCAACTTGTTTGTCTTTTGCAGCTTTTTGATTTGGCAATCTCATGCAATGTTGTGCTCTGTTGTCGAGTCGCTCCTCTGCAAAAAGCTGGGATAGTCGATTTAGTAAAAAGCAGGACAAACGATATGACCCTAGCTATTGGTGATGGTGAGTAATTACTGAAACTGCTTTGATTACCCTAGTCCTGTGCACAGGTTGCGGTTCGAATCTTTTGACATGCTGTTGGTCTTCCAGAAATGTGTTCGGTGTTCATCAATTTTCCTCCATCTTTATTTGGCATAACACAGATTTTGTAATCCTTTTAGAATTCGGATTTGACGAGAACCCTAAGTTGCAAAGTTGGCAAATTTCGAAGATGTTTTACATAAGCTACGGCATACTTTGCTCTAACAGAAATATGATGATTTTTTCAGGGAAAATGGAAAAAAAGGAGTTGTGAGTAAATATTTTCGTGTTGTTCAGTGAAAGGACTGTTGGATTCACCTTTACCATCACAATCTTTATACATCTTGGACGCAATGGTCAATCTCATTCATAGGTCCTAAAAGTTAGACATAAGAAAAAATTTGATTACTTAGAATTAGATTGTTCTGATGATTTTTTTTTCCCTGGAATTTCCTAGTTAGGCCATGTGTTTGGTAGTAGGACTTTGCATTCCATTTGAAGGTAAAGAAGGCAGAAAAGATAAGGGTGTTAATGAGAAAGTATGTCCAATTTTTTAGGGACTGAATTGGATGGCCTGGTACTTGCTTATTTGGACAAGTTAATATCCTGTTGGAAGGACTGTGGACCTGAGCTAGAGAAGCAAATCTTTTTTGAAAAAATTATGCATTAACCCTGGCTTAGGGGGAAACGGTGAACTACTTAAAATATAGTTCCCTTAAAACTTTATAACCATAATCTCCTCAGTGGGGATTCGTCCCTAGGACCTCACACATGAGGCTTTAACCATGTCACTATGTATGTGGTTACGGGTGGTTGTGTCTTTGCACGCAAAAAAAAGGCCACCTAAAGCATGTGCCAAGGTTTTTGTGGTAATTTAATTGACTTGAAACTTGCGCGTTATTGGCAACCCTATCTAATTTCCTCCTGAATCTGGTATGAACAGCTAACTGATTGGCCTTTTCAAGTCAGATGCTACATAAACTTCTTTCCATTCTTTTATGGTACTATCAATTACTATTTTCCCTTTTTTGCATGGATGTTTTAGTTAGATTCATCCTTTTTTTCAGTCTTTTGCTCGTCCTTTTGGCCACTAACAGCTTTTTCACCAGGGGCAAACGACGTTTCAATGATCCAAATGGCAGATGTTGGTGTCGGGATTTGTGGTCAGGAAGGTCGACAAGCTGTGATGGCTTCAGATTTTGCTATGGGACAGTTTCGGTTTTTGAAAAGATTGCTTCTTGTACATGGGCACTGGAATTATCAGCGTGTTGGTTATTTAGTTTTGTACAACTTCTACCGAAATGCGGTATTTGTCCTCATGCTGTTCTGGTATGTACCGTATATAGCAATTCTTCATTTTATGCTATCATAAGCATTTGTTTCCTAGAGATTTGAGCCTTCTCCTAGACTCAAAATGTCAGTATGATTAAATTATAGCGCAGTTATGATATGGATAAGGTTAGTTTTTAAACCTAGATGATCTGCCACGAGTTTGCCACTCATACCTAGATATGTGCACTTGGCAGGAAGACCTTCCATTCGAGATGATGCACTAGTAAAAGAGGTGGTTAAAAGGTCAATAACTATATAACTGCACATGTATTGATGTCCTCAAATTGGCTGAATGTTGCCTATGTGACATTGTTTTTCCTAGAAATGCATCGTGTATGGTCTATTTTACACTCTACAAGCTTGGTCTGACCTGACTTTACCCACTTTCTAATTTTGCTGGTCAATGAAAATACAAGATGCTTAGCCCTATGCTTTGCTGGCTAGTTGCAATTCGTTATGTGACTCGGCTTGTGATGATAAGAGCATAGTTTATTATGTCGGTTTGTGATGTATAATCATTTTGGACATAACAGTTGACTTGGCGCTGTAACCAAATGTGATGCGCCGACTCCAAGTTGTGATCTTTTTGTTCGTCATTTATTAAAGCTATCAACTAGAATTTATAGTCGCTAATCAGTATAATTTTCATTACCTTTAGTTATTAGGTCGTGAACAAGGAATTTGTCTCTGCAAATTATCATCCTTCTGGCTTCTATCTATTAATATTGAAAGTCAGCTATTAGTTGACTAATTTGTCTAGCTTGCTGAAACAGTTGACTTTTTAGTATCTGTTATATGGCTGTTGTTTGCATTGATCTTAATGATGTCTTATGTTAGAAGAATATTAGTCAAGCACCTTGTTGAAAGGCACTTATGCTCTTGCAATTCCATGTCTATGTGCAGGTATATATTATGCACTGCATTCTCCACAACTTCTGCTTTGACAGATTGGAGTAGTGTGTTCTATTCTGTCATCTATACTTCTATTCCTACATTAGTGGTTGGAATTCTGGATAAGGACCTGAGTCATAAAACACTCCTTCAGTATCCAAAACTTTATGGAGCAGGGCACAGACAAGAGAGCTACAACTTGCACCTTTTTTGGATTACGATGGTTGACACTTTATGGCAGAGTCTTGTTCTCTTTTATGTGCCTATGTTCACCTACAGGGACAGTTCAATTGACATTTGGAGTATGGGAAGTATGTGGACAATAGCAGTAGTTGTGCTTGTGACTGTTCATTTGGCAATGGACATCCAACGTTGGGTATTGATAACTCATATGGCAACATGGGGGTCTGTAGTCATTACGTACATGTGTATGGTGATAATAGATTCCATTCCAATTTTTCCCAACTACTGGTTCGTGTTGTTGATCCTTCTGAAGATATATTTTCTGCTATTCCCTCATACCAGTGCTTATTATTAAAATATTTTTTTTTTTTTGGCAGGACGATATACAATCTGTCAGTTTCAAGGACCTTTTGGCTAACTATTTTACTAATAACAATTATAGCTTTGCTACCCCGCTTTCTTTGCAAAGTGATCCAGCAGATATATTGGCCATCTGATATCCAAATAGCTAGAGAAGCTGAGATATTGAAAAAACTACACAGTGACCCTGCCTCAAAATCTGAACTAGATTCGTGTTGACAAGGATGCTATTCTGTTCAGAAGCCCAGTCAGTGTGCATAGGCTTTTATTAGACGATCATGTGTCATTCTGTAGAGCTTGTTGCTGGCACCTCCTTGGTAAGTTCATGAATGCATATTCCTTTGGTTATTCTGATAATATTTACATGTTTCACTTTGGAATTACTGCCTTAAATATGGACAGATTATCGGTGGTTGGTTATCATCAGTGAAAATATCGCTTATATGTTAATGCCTTTAGATCTCATTATGATTTCCATATTGCATTTAGCTTGTGGGTGTTTCCCTTATGTTCTGGAATAAATGGGCATATGCTGTCCTTGAAGGCAACCCGCATTATGTTGTTCGAAGTGCGAACTATAACTTACATTGTTTAAGCTCCTATGGTGAGTTGGAGTATGATTTTGTACTGCGCATTATCATGGAATCATTAAGATGAGCTAAATACAGTTACCTAAGAATAACTTACATGAGGTAAATGTTAAAGATTATCAATAATCTTTTTGCCAAAAAAAGATTATTGACCTGCGGCCTGCCTTTTAAAATGAAAACGTAAATAATAAAAAAAATAAAAAAAAACCTGGTTTGTGGATGAAATAATCATTAGGCCAATACAATCTCAGTACAGCGTATTGAGTGTTGGAGCCTGTAACAAGGCAACTTTGGGCAAGACATTGGATTGTGACAAATAAGGCCCCCTGCACAATTCATGCAGGACTCATAAAGTCTGGTATATTAAGCGTCTGTTCAGTTAAGTTAGATGACTTTATATGCACATGGTTCAGAATGGTGATGACTTCAGCGATGTGAGGACTTAAAAACATATATTAGTTATGTACTTCGAGGGAAATTGCATTAGTTATGGATTTTGGTTGTTCCTTTTAATATTGTGCTCTTTACCTCAAGGTTCAGAAAGTTTTATCTTGTATAGATCTGTGCGTTGGTCGATGGCGCGAGAAAGTGCAGAAAAGAGCAAGTGCAAAGCAAAAAAAATACGACTGAAATCATCGAAAAAAGGCTTTGGCAGGGTGGCAGGCTACTATCTCGGTTGGAAATATCTGTGAATGCTGGCAATTCACTCAGCATCATGTACAGAGCTGGACAAAGTTGGTTCTTGGGGATTATAATCTTGGGCGATGGAAGATGGGTAACTAGAATGATAAAACAGTACGTAGTTGTGAAAAAATATACGCATTTTTTCTCGGTATTCTTTTTTCCACTTGTGTATCATCGAGTCGATCTATTTCAAAGTTTTATTTGAAAATGGGTACAAATCTTGCTGCTTATTTTATTGGCTTTCCACTTATTTTGGTGGGTTTGCTTCGTCTGTAGAACATTGAAATTGTGATGTCAACATGGTTCAACACAACAGCCCAAAAAGAAGTACACGAAGTTTCCTGCTGCTTATTTTATTGGCTTTCCACTTATTTTGGTGGGTTTGCTTCGTCTGTAGAACATTGAAATTGTGATGTCAACATGGTTCAACACAACAACCCAAAAAGAAGTACACGAAGTTTCCTGCTGCTTATTTTATTGGCTTCCCACTTATTTTGGTGGGTTTGCTTCGTCTGTAGAACATTGAAATTGTGATGTCAACATGGTTCAACACGACAACCCAAAAAGAAGTACACGAAGTTTCCTGTCTGCAGGATTTAAAGCTGCTTATTATGATCTTGAGTTGGTTTGAATGCAAGTTGATATTTCAAGCATGCATAGCCTTTGGTATGAAATGTAAGATCAAAGTTAATTGCTAGTAATTAGACGAATCATGCCACTATGAGAAAATAAAATTCAACTTATATGATTAATGCAGGTTTTTTTAGGGTTATGGACAGTTGTATTCTGGCACTCATATAACCTTATAACTTAATAATAATCTTTGTTTTTGGTTTATGGCAATAACACATTATGACCACGAATCACCTGCTGATGTGCTCATCAATGAGTACAATTTTGAAATATTGAGAAGAAATATATGATCATCAAGACTATAGAAAAAACGTAAGTGATGCGAACACTTCTTGTGTGAGGTATTAGGCGGCTAGCACGTTGCTTGAAAACCTCGTGTGGGAATAAAAGTCTAAAATTCCAAAAGGCAGAAAGCCAAAAAAAAGAAACAAAAAAGCCACAAAGTCCAAGCAATTACATATAATACGAGACGTCCAATAGACCAGCACTATTTGCATGGCTCAGGGACGATACCTACATGAGAACGGGATTCCCTATAGCCAGGTTCCAGAAATAGCCAGATTAGGGCAGTTGAGTTTAAAAGCATGTTTTCCATATTTGTGAAAAAATTTCAGACATATGTGAGAGAATTAGAACTGCACTTTAGAATATGTTTGATAGCCACTCTTATAATGTTTTCACAGTAACGCTCTTTATGAGGCAATTGCTGCTATTTTCCGAGGTTAGAGATCTTCTCCGATGCACATTGGAACATTCAATAATAACCCAAAAGTCAGTGTTTTTGGAAATGACAAATGTAATCCAAGGGTAATTAGCATGATAGTTTACAGAGATGTCATCAGTGAACACATTCAGCTTAGAGGCCAGAAATACAGGTCATGTAGCAAATCTACTACCTTCGATCCCAGAACTTGATAATATTACTCTAAATCATTTCCCTATCCGATCCTTAGAATCCAACAGAAAATTGATCCTCAGCTAAGCCGGGATCTGATTCTCGATACAGTCCAAGCCATGGATATTAGTCCACCAAAGCAGGCGTGTGGACCACTTGATTTTCCTGCAAAAAGAAGAGATTAACTTATATCCATTATAAAGTAGTAGCTAGGTGCATGAGTTGACAAAAACTTTAAAACGTTGCAGCAAAGTCCACCTGTACAGACTAAAAAATGTACACCAAGGATTTATCTGCCCCCATACGTACCACAGAGTAGAGAACATATACCCTGAATCGTGACGACTCATGATTTTAGGCGCAGTTTTTGATGAAACATGTCCTAAACTTGTTTTTCAACCTTCTTTGGTCCGAAAAGTTTTAGATGAAAAGTTTTGGCAGAGAGCATCCAGCAATGCAGTGGATATTCAAAAGCAAGCCAATTCCGTGTTTCAGAGTGGGCATGCTTTATGAATAGGCAATTTTTTTGCATTGAGCATTAAGCTACCTCGAAATCACATTTTGATGCGACAGCATGTAACTTGATGCGTGTTGCCGAAGAGCTCCAATGAGCGTCTTTCATGTGTGCACACATGTACCTATCATGCATGTTTTGGCTTGTCTATAGAGTGTGTGATGTGCATGTGTGTTGTGTGGGGTTCTTTTTTCCATGCATATTGCTTCTGTATGCCAATCTGTAGCCCCGCAAACAAGTTCAGGCATTAGATCCACACTATGCATGTTGGTGCATATATAAATGCAGACATGCATATGTAAAAATGTTTATGCAGGTGCCATGTCATTTGAGTGGTAAGGATGTAACAACTAGATTGCTCTCGTTATTCTCAAGTGCAGAACTGGATACTCTTCTAAAGTTACATAATCTGCCAGTGTATTTGTTTGAGTGCACCCATTTGTACATATCTATCAGGATAAGAAGATCCCAGTGTGTGCCTCTATGAAAGCACATACGTATACAGTCAATCCCCCAATTTTTGTGCAAATGCGTGTCTATACCTGCACATATATTATCTTCCAATTGTCAGTTTCTGCCCAACAATTTTTAGTTGCAAATCTGGATACTCACCTAAATTTTCACTCTGTAACTGCATAAAAGTAGACCTATTACTACTCGGTATGTAAGACCGGGAAAGAAGATACAAGAAACATACCAGTTGTATAACAGTATAACGGCATCCAATCCAGGAAAGCCTTTTGTCATTCCCGTTTATCTTCCTCCTGGTCATCTGCTAGCCCGAATATGTGATCGGTTGTCTTCCTCTCTTTTCTTTCCAGTATGTTCAAAATATCAACGGTTGCCTTGGAACCACCGCCTGTAAGGGACATTCCTTCCTCGTCACCCTCTTCACCAGCATCCTCGGTGTATGCATATCTGCTAGAGATTAAGCAAACAAATAGCAAATTCACAAGATAACCTGGGATAAAATCATCATGACCCAAGAATAGATGGAATGAGCAAAAAAAATTCAATCTCAAGCCACTTACTATCATCACTACATACTAGCTTAAACATACAGTATAACCATCAATTGTCTAGCAACACTCACATATCTACATGGAATATGACAAATCCATTGCCAATCATCTGCAAACCAAATCCTAGAATGATATTCCATGCATTTACTTCACTTTCAATCTGGAAAGTTAACATGTGCCTAGGCAGTAATGTAGCAGACATGGACCTCACTGTTTAGATTGCTAACAAAAGCTGATAGCATTTTGCAAAGAAAATGCACAACATTTCCAAAAGAGTGACACTAATATCACTTGTTCTCAGACCTTGTTAGGCTGGCAATTCATCCCATTGGCTCAGTGCATTGCAGCTGCACACACATGACAAACTGCTTCAAACGAACAGGCAATGAGGCTCGTCACATCTGTGAGTGATTAGATGAGGTGAACCAAACGAGTTATGCTAGCAGTTTGGGATATCTTGCTCATCTTTGTAAGTGTCATCAAATTTCATTTATTTCAACCTGAACTATTTCAATTCTGCTGATTCTCAGATTGTCATGCTGAAACTTTTTCCTCCATATTTCTAGCTTAGAGTTTGGCCTCAACCTTATAGCACAGTATCTTTACTTCAACAACAGAAGTAACATGAAAGCTCGTACATAACCAGTCCAACGTCATCAAGCTTTTTTATAGGCTTTCAGGCAGGCCATTATAATGAAAAAAATCACTCTTCTCATTGACTTTTAAAGTTTATTGAACGTTTGCAAGAAGCATTCGGCAATTCCAAAATATCACTTGAAAAATGTTTCATTCTTAATCTTGCCCCCATGCCCTACACTATAACATGCTCTGTTGAAACCAATTTACATAAAGAACCCTTTCTCCGTCTCGTTAGTAACATTTGAAGACAAAACTCAATATTGAACGGTAAATTTCTCATTATCATTCATTTAAAAAATTAGCAACTGTTCATAGTTGGTAGGGCGCTTAGAGCATTATCAACATGTTCCCTATCCTGTTCCCTATCCCTGTATCTAGGGAATATGATTAGAATTTGTCATCCAACATATTCCCTATCCCTATAGTCATTCCCTATCACATTCCCTAAAACCAACTTGGTTCCCTATATTTAGGAAACCAAAACCCATTCCCTAAATCTTAAAATAGTATTATTCTACATACACTCTCTGCCACATCAGCATAAATAATATGATTAGTGATTCGGATTATATATATGTGTATATGTGTCTATAATATATTAATATATATAATACTATATTATATATATATGTATATACACACACACATATACATATATATAATATATATAGTATTATATATGTATATATAATATAATATATTATATTATATTATATTATATTATATTATATATCATTTATTTATATAATATATTATTTATATATAGTATATATATTATATATTTTATATATAATATTGTGTGTATATATATACATATATATATATTATATTATATATAGTATTATGTGTGTGTATATAAATAGATCGAGCGCCAGTCTCTTTCCGATCTCGTCAAACAGATCGGTTGAATCGAGCGCCAGTCTCCTCTGGATATTGATTTCTAATCAATACCTCCCCTAATTATATATTTTATAATATATTATATATAAATAATATAGTATAATATATAAATAATATAATATAATATAGATATAATCAACCTTATAAGGAGCAAAATACCTCCTATTAGTTTATTTACATGTATATTTTCCTAAGTTAACTTTGTATATTTTTTATCATATTCCCTAGATTAGTTTTAAATATACATCCTTATAATCATAAGCCAGGAGATTAGTTTTAAATATACATACTTATCAACCTTATAAGGAGCAAAAACGGTTACAACCGTTTACCTCATATTAGTTTATTTACATGTATATTTTCCTAAGTTAACTTTGTATATTTTTATCATATTCCCTAGGTTAGTTTTAAATATGCATCCGTATAATCATAAGCCAGGAGATTAGTTTTAAATATACATACTTATCTACCTTATAAGATCCAAGAGTAGTTACTTTTATTACTCATCATCTGAGTCATAAACTTATACACACATGACATACACGTGGTATAAAATTATAATTAAATAAACAAAAAAACGGATAGTGGCTGATGTGGCGTAAGTTATAATAGAGATAGTGGGGGCGGGTAGTTAGCCGTGCCAGGTGGCACGGGTCCACCACCTAGTATATTATATTATATTATATATAAAATATTATATTTATATATATATATATATTGAAAGTCATTAAAAAAATGATTGAAATTTTAAATTTTAAAGTTTTTAAGTGATATAGGGAATCAATATAGGGAATCAATATAGGGAATCTGTTGATTGAACAAGCCAAAAAGTGATTCCCTATTTTTTCCCTATATTAATGAATGACATAAAATCACTTTAAAGTAGGGATAGGGATAGGGAAGCTGCTGAGAATGCTCTTAGATAAGCGTGATGCATCAACAAACCATACTTCAAGGTATCTGTGAATATCTAGCTCTCGAGCGAAGGCAAACTTCATATCAACGTTAAACTACCTACTATAAGTTTTTGAAGAACATGCGCTTTTCAAGTTAGAAAATAACAATGCCCATGAAAGCTTTAAAATGAAGCAAAAGCTACAACCGAAATACATATACGACATCAGGCGGTAAGCACTATTTTCATATTTAATTGTCATTCTTAACAATGCCATAAGAAACTGAGAGGCAAAATAATATGAATACCTTTTTGGATTATCAGATGGAGACCATAGGATGCAGATAATTATAAGCAGTATATAAGAAAGGGCATTCCAGAAAGCTGGTATGATCCAAGCCCACTGCCAAAGCTCACTCAGTGGATCTGTTGCATTGAAATACAGCTGCATGCCCACAAGTTTACAGCTTCAGATCTATATTGTTCATCACTAGTGAAGAAAGATTAACTTGCTGATAGCATGGATAATGGCACCATAGAAACATTGACAACATCAAAGGTGAGTTAGTTTTTGTGCACAAAAAGAGTAAGCAAGTGTTAATTGCCAAAGTCAAGAAAAAATAATCACAAGTTCCTCAAATTTTTTACTGATATTCCTGAGGTTTCACATCAGAGCAGAAAAACCTTTAAACGATCTGGGAATATTGGTTTAGTAACGTTGGAAGAAAACAGTAGTTCCAATGAGCTTCCAAAGGTTCCAGATTCAAATGGGAAAGGTTCCACAAAGCTGAATGAAAGTGACAACGCCTAATATGGCAGATCAAGAAAGAAAAAACATACCTCATAACCAATCCAAGCAACAGAAAGTAGCACAGACACTGCCAAAGAATTGGTAAATTTTCGATATAACTCGAGTTTCGCCACGCTTCTCCGCATCTAGAAAAACAAAGTGAATGCCAGATCAATAAGAAAGGAACAAGCAGAAAAGACATATTTGAATGCAAACTTGAACTAAAGACTGGCAACTAGCAGATTGAGAAGCAACTATTTCCAGAACATCACCATAAAGTGAAGTGAAGGAAACAGACAAACATGATTTTCTTCAGACATGTTGCATTTACAACGATTTTCCCTATTGACACTATATCATAGCAAAATTTCACACTTCCTAAGGCATATCTTTCGGCTCAAGAGCAGTGAGCTATGAAGCACATTGTAGGAAAGAAAAACTAAGAACAATGTGTAAGAAAAGTTCCTATACTAGATCTATGAACTGCTATTGTTCTCCTATTGTCATCTTTTCACCTAAATTAAGCACAGGAAGGCTGCTATTTGTAATGAACAACTAAAGAATGCCTAAATAATTGACAACATTACAACACTGTTCGTCACTGACATGTATAGTAGTGCATCGCAACATGCATATAGTTGCATCATGAGATCGGAAGGATTGATGTAGTCAAGTGGAATTCGCAAATACACATCTAAACAAGGCTGCAACTAATAAGCATGAAATTAAAGTTTACCTGGAGCTTTTCTAAGGTCTTCGATAATGATGAAAATATCCAAACAATGAAGCATGCATCTAAAACAGCAACTGGCAGCACCAGAAACAACCTTGTTTTCCCAGCAAAGTCATTGATATTTCCCAGATGTTCAACAAGTTCAAGGGCCTCTGAAGCGACAAAATAGATTACACCAAGAACAGCGATCTTGGAGGTTATGCCCCCTAATGTTAACCGTACAACACCATAGCCCATTGAAACCACTAAAAGAAGAAGACGTGACACGGTCTTCTTCACAGCAGTAAAAGTAACTGCCCATAAGGTAATTGCCATTGGCCTAGTTCCAGTTGCATTAAAATTTGCATACTCAAAGTACCAGAAGGCCATTTCACACATTCCTAGAGCAATAACAGCCGTAATCTGATAATGAAGTTGCAAGATATCTTTCCAAAATCTCACAAACTTAAAAAACCAGGCAAGACCAAGCATGAGATATGCCAACGACATGAAACCATAAAATGTCATAAGCGGTCCCATCTTCCCAGGAAGATAACCGTCTGGATTTCTCCAAACAGTTCGGCCTTTGATGATTGTGCCATTAAGCTGTGGGTCACAAAACATGAAATAGAGATAGTACATTCCAGTGCTGTTTATGCAAACAGTCTGGGTATCCATTCTAGCATCTTCTTTTGATCCATCAAAAAATGTCTGAATACGTTTAGGCCAGTCCTTGCTATCTGTTTTTGATTGTATTATCACCTCACCAGACTTGCAAAATTTCTCATCACGAAGAGCAGCAGTGCAACAAATCGCATCAGAGTTAAAATACGTGCCACCAATTCTTTCCCTGTCCCGAACTTCAACAATTATAGCTTCCACCAATCCAGATTTTGTCTGCATTTCATTGTACTTGGATGCCGAGTCCTTTGTCCGCCAAAAAGTTACAGACTCAAACCTGAAATGGTAACCCCCTTCAGTAACAGTACCAATAGAACGAAACCTGAATAGTATGGCATTATAAACTTTCCAACTGCAATTTTCTCAATATAATTCGTTTAAGAGTAGTCCTGCAAACCGGAACATCAACAGATACACCTGACATATTTACTAGGTTATCATTTACTTCTTCACCTAACAAATGGAGTAAGACAAAAACATCAAGTAAGAACCAGACAAAACCCATCAGCTGATGTTGAACCAATCTTAAGGTGAGTATCTTTATCTTGCAAATTGAACCTCCTTCACACTACAAATGACATTGAAATCACTGTATCCCTTAAAATGACTCACAATGCTCATCATCGAGCGCATACGCATTTTATCTTACTTATCCGATAGCCACTCGTGCTCTTGCCCAAAACCAAAGCTACTACTGGTCGGTTCGCAAGACTCACAAATCGGTAAACTTATCGGCATTGCCGATCTAAGTAATTTCCAGAACATAGCTTCCATAAAGAACCCTAGGTACCTAAAGGGAGAAATCTAGAAAAGCGAGAAACAGAAAGAGAAAGAGGGATCACCTAATGAAAGATTTGCAACCGGAGGAGGAGGAGTTGGCGTGGGAGGCGTAAAGGCCCTCGCTTCCGCCATGGAAGAAGAAGGAGTTGGAGCGAGGGGCAAAGGTACCTCCGAGGTACTCATGGACCGAGGCCTCGCCATGGCGCGGGCACCAGAAGAGGACGACGAACAACCCTAGGTAAAACCCTAGGCGAATCTCATCGGGGAGGTGGGCGAAGACGGCCCTTCGCCTCTCACGCATCCTCCCACCAATCGCTCAGCACAAAGCTTAGTTCTTTGGCTTCCTTTCTTCGTTAATGGAGAGCAGAGATCGAGGATGGATGGAGGCAGGGGGGGTGTTCCAGAAGGGGACAAGTGTAAGTTAAAATTCGTCCTTTGTTTCACCTTTGGACCAGGGCCGTTTAGTGTTTTTTTTTGTTTTATTAGTTCAGCTCGAAAGCTTTTCACTAGCAGTACAATTTACATCACACTATCTAAAACATCAACATCACACTATCTAAAATATCATCGACCATCTACATCATCAGGCTACACTATCAGCTCTCTTATCATTCCTGACGTATAAACACAAAAATAACAAAAGTAAAATAAAAAAACTGAGACCAAATCTCACGAAGAAAGACAACTAATTCATTATCCCAAGACCGATGTCCCCTCAGGATGTCAACCGCGTGCAATGAATTGGATTCGATAATTAATCGGCCACGATTATCTGGAGCAACCATTAGAATAGCAAAATAAATAGCATGAAACTCCGCCTGTAAGACTGAACTCGCCTTCATCGTCTTGCCATAAGCCCATTTAGGAAGGCCGTTTGGTGTTGGGATAGCTTATTCCGGGTTAAATGGCCTTAAGGTATTTTAGGATAGGAAAAATAGGATTACCTAACGAGAGATAAGAAAAAGTAGAATGGTAATGGTAACTAGAATAAGAATAAAATAGTAGGGATTATTTTTTTATGTTTGGAGATAAGTGTGGGGATAGGGAGGGTTATCCCCGTTAGTTGACTGGTTTGGATTAAAAGGATTGGTGACCCTTTGTTGGATTTATTATTATTATTATAGCGCCTTAGAGCATTTGAGCATGGTTTAGGCCGCCTAGAAATCCTCCCACCGATATGGACTTAAATTTTCCAATTTATATATCTTATTTATTTGTTGGGAGGTAAAATGCCTTGCCATCTATATTTTGCCTGCACCACACGCTTCCAAAGAGAGTTCTCAGATGGACACAATTTTGCTGCTCTGCCCATTCTTAGTGCTTGCTGCCAAATAGGAAGCTGCCGGAATGCCGCACCACCATCCTCTTTTGGCGAACACAGGACATCCCATCTCACGTTAGACATGCTTGATCTTCGTCCACCCCATAGAAATGATCTCCCTAGTTTCTCAATTTTCCTCAGAATAGACATAGGTATGGCGATAGACATCATCACATACACAGGAAGGGCTTGAATAACATGCCGGAACAGGTCAGTCTCCCCGGGAGAGACAACCTTATGGCACTCCACCTCGAGAGCCTCTCCGCCACCTTGTCAACAATCTCACTAAAGTCCTCCCGTCGCAATCGCTTGCTGCTAAGGGCCTGTTTGGTTGCTGAGAAGTGAGCTGAAGTGAAGTGACTTCTGGGGAGTGAAATGAAGTGAAGTGAAGTGAAGTGACTTATGGGGGTTTCTGAGTTTTGGTGTTTGGTTGATGTTTGAAGTGGAATATGGTCACCCAAAACTATTTAATATTTTAATAATTTCCTCATATTAAAATATTAAAAATAATACTATTTTAGATGACGTAGACCAATCACAGGGTGCCACGTGACATGTGGGATCCATTTATATTAATATTTTATTACAGTATGATATTATTAACACTATTTGCCACTTAAAATATTAAAATTAAAACATTAAAATAATATTTTAATCTTAAAATATTAACAATTTAATAACTTTTAAATTAAATTATTAGAAATAATATTATTTTGGAAGACGTGGATCAATCACGAGGTGATACGTGATATGTGATACCTACTTATATTAATATTTTATTACAGTATAATATTAATGATATTATTAACATTATTTGCCACTTAAAATATTAAAATTAAAACATTAAAATAATATTTTAATATTAAAATATTAATAATTTAATAACTTTAAAATTAAATTATTAGAAATAATATTAAATAATATTATTTTGGATGACGTAGATCAATCACGAGGTGATACATGATATGTGAGACATACTTATATTAATATTTTATTACAGTATAATATTATTAATATTATTTTCCACTTCAAATGCTACTTCAAATGCCACTTCAAATGACTTCAGGCCAAAAAGACCGGAAGTCGAAATGGAAAGTGGCAGCTTTGGCTACAGTGACTTGGAAGTGGGGCTGAAGTCACTTCAGCCCCACTTCCAAGCAACCAAACACCTGAAGTGGCTTGGAAGTCACTTCAAAAAAGTGACTTCCGGCCACTTCACGTGAAGCAAACATGCCCTAAGTGGAACTCCTAGGTATTTCCAATTTGCAGGGGATTCCATCATACCTAGCCGTCTGCAAATCCTTCGTCGCCGCCCGTCATGAAGCACCGGGGATAATTTGGCGCTTGACTTCGCCGGATTCAAAGCCATGCCAGATACCTCTTTATACCAGTTAAAAATCCTTCTTAGCTTCTGCGCCTCCACCAATGATGCCTCCGAAACAAGGAGGTAGTCATTAGCGTGAAGAAGGTGAGTGACTCGAACTCCATCTCCTGGGTAAGAGATCCCCGCGAGTCCATTCTCCTCATTGTTCAAGGTGCATGAGAGCGCTACCTGAACAAGAACAAACAAAAATGGTGACAACGGGTCTCCTTGACGAAGACCACGTTTGGGCATAATACGGCCGACGGCCTGTCCATTTACAATAAAGGAGAATCTAGGGGAGGATACACATTTCATCACCCATCGTATCCAGAGTTGTGGAAATCCCATTTTCACAAGCACATGCTCCAAGAACTCCCAACGGACACTATCATAAGCTGCTGGAACATCTAATTTGATGGCCATTAGTGGTTAGCTACGAGGAGCTTGCACAATTGAATGCAACAGTTCTTGTGCCAATGCTATGTTGTCTTGGATGCATCGACCTTGGACAAAAGCCGTCTGCTCCCCATCTACTACCTCCGAGAGTATTGCTTTAAGTCTTCTTGTAATGACTGTAGATATGATCTTGTATGATACATTGCAAAGGCCTATAGGTATGTAATCTCTCACCTTCCTTGGGTTCTTATATTTCGGGATGAGTGAGATGAATGTGTCTCCCCAATCCCATGGAAGCTTGAGTTTACTAAAAAAGTTTGAGATGACGGAAAACATCTCTCTCCCACTACTTCCCATTTGCATTTGTAAAATTCCACCGTGATCCCATCCGGTCCAGGACACCTATAGGCTCCCAAGGACTTAACGGCCTTCTTCACCTCCTCTCGAGTTACATCTGCAGTAAGGGAACAACATGATTCCTCTGAGATACATGGCAATGCAGGGCATCCGAGTATTTCTGCTTCGCCTTCATCAAACCACAATTGACCATAATGATAAGCAAAGGCAGCTCCTATCTCCTCCGTGGATGACACAACCCGGCCCCCATCTAGCACCAGTTCCTTTGTTGGCCAAAGTGTGATTCGCATGTTCCAGGTGCCATATGGCCCACACATTTCAAACGTTTGTTGGGTTTGGTGGTCTGCTAGGTGGATATGAATTCAAATACATGGCGCTTACCGGCATTTGTGGATCATGGGCATTGAAAATTCTGAGAAAAATGGGAATAGGTTGACTAAACCTTCGAGGCTTCATTCATTAATTGATACAGCCCATAAACTAATGCCAATTTTTTTTTGAGAAAGCTAGGTTCACGTAAAGAAGTCAATTCATGTAGTAACCTATGAAATCAAAGGAATGGCAATGTTCAAATGTGAGGTTGGGGTAAGAAGGACCGTAGGGAATTCCAACTCTGATAAACAGAGCGTTAAGGAAACAGACCTTTCAATCCCCAAAAATATTTACTCACAACTCCTTTTTTTTCTCACAATCCATTTTATCTCCATTCTTATCTCAAACATCAAAAATAATCATTACTATTTTACCAACACATCAAATGCCCCATTTGCATTTCTGCAAACATAAATGCATTAGGTATATAATAAAATACGCCAATTAAAAATAATCATTACTACTTACTAACCGCACCAAATGCCCCAATTACATTCATGCAAACATGGGTGCATCAGGTATATGATAGAATGCGCCAAATAACACACGGCATGATTTACTGCTAAGTATTGAAATAAGGCTATTTATAGTTCAAACAAGATAGTAAAGGCATTACTTATTCTTAAAAATACTATGCAGTACAAGAGGATATTAAGAGTCATTACATCTTCCATAAATATACACTGTTTACTCCATCAGGAGAGCCAAAGCTGATTATGACTACGGAGAAGACACTGCTCCTGGCAAAAAAAAGAACTTAGACCTCTCTGGGTTTGCAAACAATAGTTGAGTGCTTCAGAATGTGAAGACTGAACTGCCCTCCCTTCTCAGTGGTGTCGATCTTCTTCTGACCAGGCGGCGGCAGCAGCTCTAAGCTCTGGACCAGATGGCCGATGGTGATGCCGAGGATAGGTAGGGCGAGAATGATTCCAGGGCAGCTCCGGCGACCAACTCCGAAGGGGAGGTAGCGGAAGTCATTGCCACTGGCCTCGACCTTTGCCTCCTCCTCGAGGAACCTCTCCGGCCGGAATTCCTCAGGGTTCTTCCATTGGCTGGGATTGTTCCCCAGCCACCATGCGTTGACAAGGATCTTGCTCTCCGCAGGGATGTCATAGCCGGCGAGCTTGGCATCATGGAGGTTCATGTGGGGCACGAGGAGAGGAATCGCCATACGAAGGCGCAGGGTCTCCTTGATGACTGCCTGGAGGTAGGGAAGATTCGGGAGGTCAGGCTCAGTGACTTGGACGCCGGGGCCGAGCACGGTATCAAGCTCCTGCCGCAGCTTCTGCTGGATCTCCGGATGGTTCACAAGCTCCGCAACGCCCCATTCGATCGACCACAGTGTGGTTTCGATGGCTGCAGTAAATCATTTGCAATAGCACTATTAGACACGACAGTGTTTGGTCTTGGACCTAACTGTGGAAAAGCTTATTCCATGCTCAATCTGGTAACTTTCTAGAAAATTGACCAGAATTGGAAAAAGACCTCATGTAGCAACATTTCTAAATCTGTGCATTCAGGTAAGAATTAAGTCCATTATAATTTTACTACCTTTGAGAATAATTTTCTGTTGCGGGCTCGTTTGGGTTCCTTTGGTTTGGGGATAAAAAAAATGAGAATAACTAAGGATAAGAGATTTTAGAGATAAATAGAAAAAAATGAGGGAGGATAAGTGGAGATGAGAGATTTTAGAATAAAAAAAATAAGGATAATAAATAATAATTGAAAAGTGGGGGATAAATAAGGGATTTTAGGATAAAAAAATAAGAATTAAAAATTAAAATAAAGAAGTAATGATCGCTCTCATGATCTCATCCCCTAACCAAACACCCCCGCGAGTACCCCACCCGAGCAAACCCCATCATAACCCCAAATAATCGTCACCGGAGACTTCGAGAAACGTGCACGCTCCGATGTCTCGGTGAAAACAAAACAGGTGGAGCCATCGCTCCTTACCTGTGATTGTAAATACCCCCAAGATTTTTCACGGACAATGGCACTTGGCCTCCGGACGCGCACATGCATCCTTAATACAGATGCTGACTCCGCCACGACAATACTAATAGCTAAATATGCATCAAATCATGAGGCTCCTCCATTCGCAGCTACAGAAGTCTATGATACTTTTGTCTTAATTGAGCACAATATCAATATGTAGATATATAGAGAGAGCGAGGATTTACCAGCGACGTTGATGTTCTCGACGATGTAGAGAACGTTGTCCTCGTTGATCTCGCCCTTCTTCTCAGCCTGGAGGACGTGGTCGATCGCACACTTGAGAGCAGCGTTATCCGCCGGCATGGTGCTCGCCAGCTTCCTGTAATCCATAAATTATCATCAAAAAACATTATTTTAGGTCTCTATAATTTCTACTCCGATCGATTTCTCATCAACACGACATCAATCCCGATGCAAATGTACGGTGGAGGCACATGATTAGCTAAATCGCTACCCCACTTTTGTCCTAAAGACGGATCCTGACCAAAATTTGTTGTTATATAAAATCGGCCGTTTGGTATGGGAATAGCAAACGAAAATAACCATTAAGGGAGAGAATATTGTTCCAAATTCACTACTTATTTCACAATTTATACCTCAAACACTTTTTCTTATTTTAAATAATCATTATAAAATTATTTCGACTCTCTACTCTATTTTTTAGTAATCATTATAAAATTAATTCCAAAATCAATAATAAAATTTCTTAACCTAAGATAAAGTTATTCCCATCCCAAAAAGTCTGAAAACGATGTCTATATGCTCGTGCTGGTTTCCCGTCTGTTAATTAAAATAGAAATAAACATAATGACCCCAAAAGTAGATATAGATCAGGAATAAGAGTTAAAATCGACTTAAGGAGGGGTACTCACTTCCTCTCGTCCAAGAAGTAGTCCTTGAAGAGCTGGATCCTCTTCTCCTTGACCTCCTTGCACAACTTGAGGTAGCCTCTCAAGAAAGGCCTCAAGACGGGGATGAAATCGCCATAGTTATACTCGAAGCTCTGGGCCAATCTGCTCCTCTCTCCATTCAGCGCCTTCAGCTTGATGAACAGGGGGTCGTCCACGCTCTCGAACCTCGAATCGAACATTATCCTGTACATATTGTTGTACATCATCAGCTGCAGCCGCTGCCTGAGCACGATCCCCTCGGTGGCCGCCTTGGGGTTCTTCTTGACGTCCTCGACCACGAGCCGGGCCTCCTCCTCCCAACCGTACCGGTACTGCTGGACGACCTTGTTGGTGAAGAAGGGGACGGTCATGATCCGGCGCATCTTGCGCCAGTGATCGCCGTAGACGGTGAAGACCATGTCCTGACCCTTCCCGGTGAAGATATCGAAGACGACGTTGCGGGTGCGGGAGCCGAACTCGACCCCCTGGGTGTGGAGGACATCGCGGGCGAGATCCGGGGAGGAGACGACCACCAGGTTTCGCTGGCCCATCCGGAGGAGGAAGACATCGCCGAAACGCTTGGCGATGGCGCTTAGGTTGCGGTGGTTGAGGTCGTCGCCGACTTGGAGCCAGTTGCCGAAGATGGGGACGGGGAGGGGGCCGGGGGGGAGCTTGAACCGCTTGCCCCGGAGCTTCGCCACTACGACGGCGAGGGTCACTGCGGCGAAGAGGCCGATGAGGGCCTTCTCCAGAAGGAGGAGATCCATGAGAGTGGGTGGTGTTACCAGAGAGGGTAGAGAGAGGAAGGTAGAGGGATTAGTTGGGGTTGGGGATTTGGGTGGGTGGGGGCTGTTGTATTTATAATGGGGGATGGAGGGATCAGGGAGCGTGACGGACGAGAAGAGTTGGCCGTTCTGTTTGACGGCAATTTGGGGGTAGGTAAGGCTTCGTTACGGAGACCTTGGGCGGTAAGGTGCGCGCGCGTGAAGAATAGAGAAAGTGGGATCGGGGTACGGATGTTAATGGATTTGTTTTGGACCGCGAAGATTCTGCTTTGAGATTCGTGTCATAGGTTTGGGAGGTTGGATGGATTAAAAAGTGCTGGAGTACCTTTGTGTGAGGTGAGAGGTGACATAGTGATTGGATTAGGTAGTTGGGTCTGGAAGATTTCTTTGTGGGCGGGTTTGATTAATGCTATTGAGATATTTGGGTTTTATTACGTGGAAAAGTGATCGAGTTAAGTAGTCGCGTGAAAAAATTAGTTTGGGGAAAACAAAAGTTGGCGGAGCAAATTAAATAGCTTTAAAAGTTCAAAGAACCAAATGAAGAATCGGGATTCTATGCTCTTACATATTACATGGTTTTAGCCCTCATTTGGTATGCCGGTAGAAAAGGTGAGATAATAAAGTAATAATGATTATTTTCTGTATTTGGTGATATGAATGGGGGATAATATGAATTATCCCCTTAATTCCGTACCAAACATAGGCTAAGGGTTTACCTAAGATCCTCTGTTTGGTTTGGGTGTATATATATATCATTGATATTAAAATAATATAATATTTTAATATATATATATATTAAAATTTAAATTTATTGTATCATTACGTGAACTTTATATGAATAATATATATATTATTGAGATATGTAAAATAATATATATATTATTGAGATTAAAATAATATAATATTTTAATATGTATATTAAAATTTAACTTTATTGCATCATTATGTGAACTTTATATGAATAATATATATATTATTCATATAATGTTCACATAATGATACAATAAAGTTAAATTTTAATATATATAATATTAAAAATCTAATATAATATATATTAGATTTTTAATATATATTAAAATTTAATTTTATTGTATCATTATATAAAAATTATATGAATAATATATAATATATATTATTTTAATGTGAACATTATATAAATAATGTTGCATCATATAATCCTAAAGGCAAACCAAACACCAGCATCATATGCCTGATGCATGCATCACACGATGCACTTGCACCAGCGATTCACGCAACCAAACGCCCCATCAATTTTTTTCTGAAAAATAATGTCACGAGAAATTATTGACTAGATTTTCTACATTTTATACCTTTGCATCTCACAATGAAACATATAAAATGACTACTTTTTGAAAAATGATCTTGCATATTTTTTCCAATAATATAAACCCGAGGATTAAAAATAGGGAATGTTTTAAATGGGATCTTGCATATGTTTTTTCCCTAAGATAAGCCTGAGGGTTAAAAATAGGAGGGAACCACACAAGGTCTTGTTTTTTTTTTTATGAGATGAGCCCGAAGACTAACAAAATCAGGAGTTATAATAAGCTATCAAGCAGTCCCAACCCATCCTCACGGCACCAGACAAATGATGACCCCGAGCGACGACAAAATCAGGCAACACAATCAGCATATACATTAGACGATCTAGGGAGATAGCTCAAGGGATTTGGCAAGAGGTGTTCGTCTTGGATTTTGTTTTGTTTTGTTTTGTTTTAGCAAATCCCTTGAGCTATCTCCACAAGCTCCACCCGTCATAGCCTCAAGCCGTTCACAATCACACGCGTCGGAGTTCGACTCTCTAGGGATATGGATTAGGTGTCAAAAAAAAGCTCTCACCCCTCGATCACAAGCTTATATTGTAAATGATAAAGCCCCTCATGTGTGGTCTTAAATGGTCACGAGACATCCAACACATACAGTGTTTGAAATCAAGATTATTGATCTTATCTCATGTTATTTTAACTATTCAATCTATAAGCTTAAATTGGACGAAAGACTTAGCATACTGTGACTCCGTGAGGTAGTCCACCAAGGGGTGTGTTAGATGCTCTTCCATCCGGCCAATGGGGTGGATTCCGGATCCGTTATTCACTCACAAGCTAGATCCCGAAAAAAACAAAATCCGCATATGCGTAAATTCCGTTTTCCGGTCATCAAACACGTGCCAAATGGATAGCAGAATGGAATGCAAACTCAAGAGGCCACCGGATAAAAGGACACGGTCTTAGCATTTGTTAAGGACAAGTAGAGCAGACCTCGCACACTTTGATCTTGCACGTGCTCTCGATTAAAAAATAAATATAATAACATCATAATTACGTTAGGCCCATTAAGGCCCAAACAAAACAATGAGTGGGACTTAAAGAGCATCCCTTTCGAAAAACAGGCTGGCGGCGGAAGGTAGAGGTAGAGCATCCTCTTGGAAAAACAGGCTGGTGGTGGGGGCCGAGCAGCAGCGCCACCGCGTGTTACCAACCCCCGTCGGTCGTCGGCGCCTTTTCCACCACCACTGCAGCCAACTTTGTACCCCTCTCTGGTAGGTGAGCCGAAGTGGACATCCTCTCCTCTCCCCCCCCCCCCCCCCCCACAATTTTTAATAATGCCCCCGATTCATCACCGGCCACATCCTCTAATCTAATTCTTGCCAGTCTATATATTTGCTTGTTAATTTTTTTTAGCGTATCCAACTGGATACAGAGGGTTGACATTTGCATATAAATTGCCCGTTGACTATGTGACGTTGAAAGATTATTACAACAATTAGTGGTAATCATCCAATAACTCAGAAAGCAATTTCCTAATTTGGTTTATTATGAACATATAGCATGAGCTATTATTCCCCCGGGGCTCATCATCTAGAAAGGCTGCTATGCTAAAAGTCCTCTCCTATAATTTGTTTTTTTGTGCAAATATTCAACAGATTTTCTTTTTCCTTCAAGTTTTCTAGAACTAATGAGGGGTCTCGTTAGACGTTATCTAGAAAGGCTGCTAATAAAAGTCCCCTCCTCCTCTACTTTTGTTTTTCAAAAAATAGATACACGGAAACAATTTTTCAATAGGCTTTTTTGTTTGCCTCGTATAAAATAAAGAATAAGGAGGCACCTTACCAACGCGGTGACGATGGTGGTGACGTGGACGCGAGATAATAGAGGTGGGGGGGGGGCATCAACCACTCCAAAGACTCGCACGCCCACCCGACCCACCTAATCGGCACACCTCATCATGTGTCATCTCACGTCAGCATAAGCATGACGTGGCGCCGACCCGGGCCATGAATTTGGGTGAGTTTAGACTTTTATTTTTTTTATTTTTTGGCGACGGGGCATGACGACTGAGTCCTTGTGTTTAATTTGATTGATCTATTTTAATCTTGAATACTCTATCGTGACAGGCGCCGATAAGGTTAAGAGTTTTACAAACGTTACAATTAGCTAATTGATTTATTTATACACAATATTAGCTGTATATATACATTATTATGCAAACACTATAATGAAAAGAATCGAAAGCTATATGGTCCCTTGCAAAAGAGAATATATAATTGAACACAATCTATATCTATGGGAAGTTTGAGAGAGAAGCAATACAACCTCATCAGAAGTCAATGTCATCAACCTATTTTCAGAAGCAAGGAGTTTCTATGATTGAGCAACTTGCCACACCAATACTACTTTAATTCCTTGGGGGGAGTTGGTGATTGCTTGGTCTTCACCAACCTGATTACTGATTCATGAGTGGACTCGGCAATGCTAAATTACTGCCATTTTTTATCCTGAAAGTGATGCAAGCTTTGGCGTGAATTTTTTTCGTTCGATTCGTTCAGCCAAATGAATTGAACTTTTTAATACCACGCAACAATTGATATAATGGAACAAGCAATCTTAAATAATAGTCTAGAAATCACTTCTTAAACCTAAAAAATCATTTGCATCCGTAGTACAATTGGTTCTCATATTAGATACTGGTTGATATGCGCCTAACTCATTTTATTTCATAACATGATTCTATAATGGATATCTATCAGAGAAGAAAACACCTTTTAAATCACTCATATGTCCATGATGTCGTCAAAAGATTTAAAATCTCTTGAGACATGAGGTCATTGATTCAAGTACTCCTTGAAATGACTCATAAGCACTAATTGTATTTATTGGATGGTGGTCGAATTCAACTATTATAGAATATGGTCAAATACTTAATGAGTAATGATCCACCCAAAAGTGAGAGGACCCGATCCTCCTCCACCTTTATAAGATGGAGGAGGATATATATATATATATATATTATACACATATAAAAAAACATACATATCATATCTATGATATATGACATACATATATAGACACACACACATATATATACACACACACATATATTATATACACATATAAAAAAACATACATATATATATATATATATATAATATCTATAATATATACATATCATATCTATGATACATGACACACATGAGACACATATATATATATATATATATATATATATATATAAGTGGGTGTATAAATATATATATATAAGTGGTTGTATAAATATATATATATTTATATATTTATATGTATATATGTATAACATATATATATATATTATATATATATATAGATAGATAGAGAGAGAGAGAGAGGAGACCGGGAGAGATAGGGGAGACCGGGAGAGAGAAAGAGAGAGAGAGAGAGAGAGGAGGAGACCGGGAGAGAGATGGGAGACCGGGAGAGAGGGAGAAGGAGGATTGGGTCCTCCCAGATCCACTTTTGGGAGGACTCAAATCACTACTCATACTTAATTGTTAAAAAGTCTCAACTTGGGGCACCAACTTGGATGGTAGAAGGGAGGCTGCCATTAGTGAAAGATTGTAGGGGCGTAGTACATGATATATGGTGGATGTGTTGGCAATTTCACTTAGTTCCGCATTAGCTACATCCCCGTGAAAACAACTCGCATGCAGACTGGTTAGCTAGTGAAGCGCTTAAGCTTTATCCTGTTTTCATTGACATAGAGGAGACTGAGGGGCATGTCGCGGTTTTTCAACATGCCCTTGTTCTTAATCTTTAACTGGGTCACTTAGCTCCCGGACTCGATTAATCAAAAAAAACTTGGGGCATCAACGAGAGAAGGAGAGGTGGCCATGTGGGCAATGAGTAAACCATTAGCTGCGGAATCTATTCTTCGTGGTGAGATGCAGGCAATATATATATATTGTGGTATGGAATGAACCAAAGAAAATAGTATTGAATAGATGGGGCTAGAGTTTGAATCAAACATGGCTCTGGATTTAATACATGGTGTTATGATCTGCCATCCGAATGGCGAGTCAATACTGTGAGATGTATGGGCGGCAATGTTGGATTTCCATATATAGTTGTCTTTTTGTTCATATTCCTTGAGATTTTAATTGTGAAGCTGATAATATAGCACTTTGGTGTCGTGGCTTATAAGTGTCTTCGTATTGGATCTTGGAGGACGACGACATAATGGTGTTGGATAGCTTTTTTAAACTCAACCGACGAGCACATCTGATCAAACAAGAAAATAGTCCCAACTCCTAATTAAGCTTAATATTAAATATTTAACAATTCCAAGAAAAGTGCAAAGATAAGAAAACAGTTCCAAGAGTTCTGAGATTTATAGTTGAAGGGTTGCGCACCCGATCTTTCAGTTCTCATGTGAACATGGAAAGACTCCAAACCACCAACTTCTATGGTCTTTTAAGGGTGTGTTTGGATGCCTCTGGATCCGGCGAATGTCGGCGAATCTATAGGATGAGGAGATGTGCGGCGGGATCCGGATGTTTGGATTTCAGCATCCGCTCTTCTCGAGTGGACATCGTTTTCTGTAACCGTGGAGCGGGTTTCAAATTCCGGATTCCACTGATCCCTATCGCCAAACACGTCCTAAAAAGTTTTCCTTAAAGTTTTCAATGACTAGTGGTGTTTTGCCTACCATCCAATGGAGGGCACACGCGGTTGACTCGAAACCCATTTAAGTGGATTAAATTATTCATATGTTACAAAATAATGTGTATGTAAAACATAATTTTTTTGACATTAATACCATATTTCACTCTTAAAATGTTCGAAGATTTATATTTTACTCCAACTTTTTTTCTCCATATATTATACTAGGTGGGCACCCATACCATGTGTACGGGTAACCACCTGGCCACTACCCCTCCCTCTCCCTTATAATCGAATTAAATTAAATAAATAAGAGGTTTTTTTTTTTTTTTTTTGAAGAGTTGAGCCAAACGGCTTATAAACAGGACACACTACACTACACTATCCCATCAATTCCGCTAGGTCCATCCCCACGGGCCCAGCTAAAAGTCGACGAGGTAATCCGACACCATTTATTGCTACATGTATTCATTAGATATCATCTTGATATAAGTTGAAATATGTCAAGGACAAATATATATGATCCGTATGATAGAATAATCTAATAAAAAAAAAAAAATCCGTATGATAGAATACACCGACTAATATAAACGATCGGCGTTTATATTATCACAAACGATCCGGAGTTTGTGATAACATAAATGAAGGCTACATCACAAACGGTCCGGCGCCCATAGTGTTTTTGATTTCCTTCATGTACTTGGAGGCACTAATATGATCCTATCAAAACTCATAATAAATAATGTAAAATTTAGTAAATTTGGAGTGACTAATACTATAATAACTCTAAATTTAAGAACCATATATATATGGCCGGTTATTGGACATTGACATATATAAAAAAGGGAAGAAGCCTATGGTAGCTTCCGTGCGTGGGGCTCTCCCTTTGTCCAAAAGCGTTCCAACGTTTCGTCTTTAGTTTTGTTTCTGTGTCTAAATCGCTGTACGTGGAAAAGCACGTGGAAAAGCTGATGTCTCTGGTTCTCACTATTTTTTCCATTTGGGTTTGGTAGTAAAATGATGTGTTGGTACTCCTAACCTTAGAGAGACGTCAGAATTAAATTCAGTGGCACAAATGAAAAAGGGCATCAGGGTTGGAGAGCTTTGCTCACCAAACACCCAAAAGCAGCGAGAGAGAGAGAGAGAGAGAGAGAGAGAGAGAGAGAGAGAGAGAGAGTATAAAAGAGGTTCGGCGAATGAATTCATGGGACCAAGTGAAAAGGGCATTGAGATTGGAGAGCTTTTTTGCTCTCGGTAAACACCCAAAACAAAAAGAGAGGGATAAAAAAACATAATTTTAAAGAGGTCGTTGAAGAGTTGAGAAAGGAGCGGGCTTTGGATTTAGAAACATGGACCTGATTATTGTAAGTTGAGAAGGCCGGCCTTGGTTCAGCTCGGCCTGCGCATTGCTGGGCCAACTAGGTTTGATCCCTTGACTTCGGTTTTGTTGTAGGCCTTGGACCACACGTCCGAAAACAAGTGTTTTTAGCCTTAATGAATTAAAGAAATTATACCCAAGTTATTTTATCAGCAATTAGAGGGGAAAAGAAATTAGGGCACGTTCCCGACGTTCGGCAGGGCCCTTTGGGCTAGGCCTTGGGTAGGATTGGGCTCTCCTGGTCTGTTTGTATCATATGCATCACACCAGGTTGGATAAGGAATTATTTAGGTTTAAAGCCCACCTTTGGGCTAGGGCTTGGGTAGGATTGGGCCCTCCTGGTCTGTTTTGAATATGCATCACACTAGGTTGGATAAGGATTTATTTAGGTCTAAAGCCCACCTGACATGTTGAAGCCTTATTGTTAGTGGGCTTCAAGGCCTGTCATTTTAAGGATGTCGTATTGGCATGTTTGCAGGTGAACTGATCCACGGGCTGGGGTTTGGCACCTCCTCGTTCTAGTGCTACGCTTGTGCCAATTCATATGATCAAATCTTTGAGTTTCATTGTATTGATTGCCATTCAATGCAAGTCTTCCGAATGAAAAGTGTTTTGTTTATATTTTACCAACATAATCCTTTTTGACGTCACGAGACGAATGATCATGACATCATATGTGAATATTATAATTAAGTATATGAACAAGACTTAAACTTAGAATCTCCGTTATAATACCATGTTTATTCCCACCACTTGATTCAAAAGGTCAGGCTAATAGAAAGCAGGAGTTTATTTATTTATAACGCAATGCAACACTTGGTGATATGACATATGAGTTGGTTTTTTAGCTTCTTGACATAAATTGAGATAGCGTATTTCTTTTTCATTTTTTTTTATAAGCTCTTTGTCATAAATCGAGGTAGTGTAATTTTTTTATTTACGAGTTGAGCCCTCATACTAGAAATTCAAGATAACGCATGAACCTAGTATGAACCAGAAATCTGGATCAAAGATTTGATCACTGGGAAATATATTATATAATGACTCGATTACTAAAAAAATATATTATATAATGGCGTTTATGTGAACACGATACATATTCCTTCCTATGGTCCAGATTAGTGGCATTTCGATGTCTATGTTGTCACCCCATCTTCTCTATCTTCACCACTTAAGCTCTTGCGTCGCTGATTCATTCATATCCTTTACAACAAAAAATAAAAAATCTTTGACTGCTTTTGAAGACTCCAAAAGTTTCTTGAAAGATCTGATGCAATGAATCTGAAACATTGGAGGCTGATAGCATCACACACGACCATATCAACTAGTAGTAACCAGCTAACCGGGTACGTAATCAGGTACGTAGTACCTGGTTACTAGTAGCTAACACACATCTTTTGCAAAATCCCTCCTTTTTATTAAATCATTTTAACTTGATTGTCAGGAGTATTAAGGGACCAATTAACATTAATTTTCCATTTTATATTTGTCACACATATACGTACATGCATGCATGGTGAATGCTGCACCTCATGTATGACAAACAAAATTTAAATTTTTTTACGGGAGTCTAATTTTAAGACATGGCTAATGAATGCCCCTATCTATAAAATCACAACAATATCATCAATTATCATGTATAGGTTTCTCCATTTTATTTGTAAGCGATCACTTAATTTATATATCTAGCTATTTAATTTGAAGAAATAAATGGTTTCTTCAATCGCCTACCAAGTAATTAATGATCATCTTTCTCAATGAAAAGATTTTGTCAGATCGACAACCCAAATAACACGTACATCTGCAGTTATTTATTTTTTTGGAATATAAACCTAACTTAAATTTATTAAGAGGATATTTAATTACATAATTAAATTTCTTCTTTAAGGTTATTAACCTCTCTGTTGAGTTCAGCTAAGGACAAAGATTTAACAGTTTTTTCCTGTCGTCTTTTTAATACCTCAGAAAGCCTGTAGGTGTTATCAATTCGAGGAGCTTCAATTTTTTGATTGCTTTTAAGACAGAGATCAATTAACTGAGTTTTTAGGTCAGGAGAGATATCTCCTTCAGTTAATAATTTAGCTACGAACTCTTTATTGATAGATATCATATTAATCGAAAGATTATTCATTTCAGCAATCTGTTTCCAATAATCCTTCTCAGGATGATCACGACATTGAGTACACTTAGATTCCTTCGAAGATTCTTCATCTGAAGATTCGTCATCTGAGGTACTGATAAACGTTTCGTCTTCAGAATCAGTATTACTGATCATGACTTTATATAAAGATTTTTTTAGTCATTCATCTTCGATTTCATTAATCTTTTTCTTGGTATAACAACGATTAGCATAATGACCAATCTGACCGCATTTAAAGCATTTTGCTTTACTTTTATCAATTTTAGGACGCTTAGAAGTATTTGTCTTATTAGGTGTGTGTTTCTTAAATTTCCTTTTAACAAAAGGTTTTTTACTTCTTTCAGCTATTTCTTTGGATGGCTTTGCCTTACGTGGTTCATCAAAGGCAAACTGTTCACAAAATTCACCCAGCTGTTTTCTTTCAGTAAGCTTATGAGCTTTTAATTGATGTTTAAGTTTAATATCATTACATAAACTTAAACCTTCATGAATGCAAGCATTAACTAATGCCCCATAAGTGCAAGCATCAAAAGGTATAACACCACCATTTTGCTCTCGCATGTAATTTCTTACACGTTCTGCAAAAAGATTAGGTAATCTGTCTATAAATTTAGACTTCCAATGACTACTATTCGCGTCATTAAGTTGCATAACTCTGGTAAGAAACACATCTTTATACCAACGAAAATGAGTGAGAGTAGGACATCGGAGGTTTTGTAACAAAGTGCGTATCCGCTCCCCCTGACCAGTAATATTACCAGTAAAATGGTCTAGAATGGTCAAAACTAGAGTATAAACAGCATCAGCTTATTGTTGACTATTCTCAATTTTAACAGCACTAAGGATTTCAGTGCGTTGATCTGGTTGGAGATAATTATCCCACCAACCTTTTAAACTACCAGTAAAGCCGCAAGTAAGAAAGGCAGCTACTTGCTGATCCATATTTCTATTATTACGACAAATAGTAGCATACATCATCATACGATGTGCCATATTCAGCACTTGATGATCACTCATACCATCTATGTTCCATTCATAGATATTACGACCCGAATAATCTTGTTGTAAGAAAGTATCATTTTCTTCAAATAAGAGATCCATAGGAGAAGGTCTTTTGTAATAGAATTTTTCTAAATTGCGAGGTCTGTGTTCAATTTTATTAACAGTTTGAAACTGTTGTTCAGTTTCTAGAGTTATTAACTCAGAATCAGAATGCTCAATCTGATTTTCTTCAGTCACAGTATTAAGAACTTGTAATTTAGCTTGAGCCAATTGTTTGCTAAGAGATTCTATAACTTCTCCTGCTAAATCTTTTTCTAATTTAAAATTCGAGATTTCAGCATTCGGCTTGACAGAGGGTCTGGTATGAAGTTGGACAGCTTTATCTTTGGCCAACTGCAGATTAGGAATTATTTCACCAAGTTTAGTAATCAATTTGTCAATTGTTTTTTCTATACGGGTTAATTGCTGACCTACAACTTGGGAGTAGACATTAGCATAATTATTCTGTTTAAAGATCTTATTAAGTTCTTTAAGCGTTTCATTTGTGGTTTCTACAGGTTTAATGAACGCGGTAGCTTCAAGATTAGAGGTAGAAATTCCTTCTAATTTCAGCGGTTCGGTAGGGGATACAAGGATCTTTTTTGTACTCCTACCGTTTTCCAGCTCTTCATATAACTCTCAATAACTTGTATTCTAGCAGGAGAATTATGTTCCTCAGCAAGTTCTCCTGAACTATTTTCTTCGGCTATTTGATCAATGATGGCATTAATTTCATCTTCTTTTTCGTCAGCATAGTGATTATAAAACCAAGGAGCAAAGAACTGAATCTGGTTTTTTGCTTCTAATTCACTATAGTATAATTCTTTATAAGAATTTCTTTGTTCCTCATTAAAGGTTGTGAAAAACCAATCACGAAATTGCTTATTATATAACTCTTGAAATTCCTTATTAAGGTATCTCCTGAGGGGACTATTGGGTCTAAAATCCATTTACAACTGAAAACTCATTTCGGAATCTGTATTGGATCCCTTCTCATAAATCCCATGAGGGATTTGAGACTCAGAAATTCTAATAGCCTGAATAGGGGTTCCTTCTCTGGAAACCGATTTCCTCGAAGAGGTAGTAATATCAGTGAATTTAATAGTCCTATTAGGATCAAAGGTTATAGTGACTTCGCCATCATCAGTTTGAGATATCTGGTCAACTTCTTGGTTAACAATTGGTCTAGGCGGGATGGCGTTAGCTAATAACCAATTGTCAGGAAAATTAACTTCATTCCATTTAATCTGTCTATTGGTAGCAATATGTGATGACAGTAAATTGGTCTCAATTAAGACTGTTTTTCCCGGAAGAGTAAATTGCTTTGCTTTAGGAGCTAAGGTGCTAAGAACCTTATAATGGATTCTGTAAATAATAGCTATAGTCTCGGATTGAGGTAAAAATTCGTAACCATGAGTCTTAATATTAAGACTTACGGCTTCAAGGATGTTAGGGTCAGTCAAAGACAGACTCAAGTTCGGGTAAACATTAAAATATGCTGGTCCATGACTGAGACTAGTTTCCATAATTCCCATTAGGGATTGAGGCCAGTTGAGGCAACGAGCATCTCTCAGACAGGAGAGAATAGAGGCATTTAATCCTTGTAAGGTTAGTGGTTTATATGCTACTTGAATCAGTCTGATATGAATATAATTATATCTGTCCATATAAGGTTCTAAATCTTCTTCAGAGAGGAGCTTAATAGTCTGATCATCTTGATCTACAGTTACCGTCTTCTCGACAGTTTTAATTGCTATCAAAGATTTCAGATCTAAGAATCCAATTTTGTAAATATCCTTATTAGGAACATCAGGTATAGCCCAGTTATTTAGGGCTTCAAGATCTGAGGGGAATTCAGCCAATTGGGCATTCTTCAATTTTTTATCTTTTCGTGAATTAATTTTCCGAATAGAAGTAGATGCCATGGTCTCTCGAGGTACGCAGACTTAATCAAAGGAGGATGGAAAGGAAGAAGAATGGTTGCAGATTTCTAGTTTACACATATTTTGATCTAAATCTACTTAGGCTTTTGCTCGTCTGCCAACGAATCACAGGACTTACCCTAAACACCTACTCCGGCAAACGGTGCCAAACGCGGCTTGGGTGACGATCCACAAAAGCAGTAAATAAATTTAAGAACGAAATCATAGTAAACAAGAACATAAGCAACAATTCTTCTAACAATTACATCATGCTTTAATTAAATCTACACACTACTCGACACTACTCACACATGGCTCTGATACCAGGAAGGCGAAAGGGGGGAGGTATTGATTAGAAATCAATATCCAGCGGAGCTGGCGCTCGATGCTACCGATCTGTTTGACGAGATCGGAAGGTAGAACTGAACTATGAAAGTTCCAGCCTTTGGATATTACTTTCAAAAAATATCTCTACATAAATAAATAAGAAGAGAGGAAAACTTACAGAAAAACTTCAAGCTATTATTCCACTGGAAGTAGTACAGGGGAGAAGAAAGGTTACAAGAGAAGAGAAGAGTGGGCGAAATCCAACGTACTGAACTCAGAAGAGTTCTTCCTCTTATATAGAGGTACAAGCCTTGCAGGCGAAGTAAGCATCAGTCATCGTGCAATGATGGAGAGAGAAGATTCCTCTCAACGTTACATCATGTCGGCCAGTGGAGTAATAATGCTCAAAAAGGTAGGGCCCGCCACTACGTGTGCTGAGTAGGCTGCAGTCGGTTGAGTGGCCATATCCTTATCCTATTTGATAGAAACACCTTTAGCTAGTGGAGGCTCCACTAGTAGTAGGTAAAGCTCCTTTCTTTTTCCCAGGCATATCTTGGGAAATGACTTGAGTCCAAATAGCCTCGTGGTCACCATAGGGGTCTTGAGCATCATGTATAGGATCGTCAGAACCAATAGAAATCCGATCAGAGCTAGAGAAATGGCTAGTGAACTGATTCTTTAAATGGTCATAACATTTCTTCATGATTTCATCCTCAGAAGCTTGAGGGATTCTCTCTGGGTGCTTCATGAACAATCTTTTGTTTTAATAGACTTTCATTAGCCTTTATTATCTCTAAAATTTCATAGACCTTAGTAGTAACGTCCAGACCTTTCCACCATTTGATTTGATATTGCCGGATAAGGCATGGGCAGAAAGTTCATCAATATCCACCGAAGAAGTCCATTTCCATATCCATGAAATCTCTGCCTCAGCAAAGAAATAAAGAGGGAACATTCCCTCAACCACTTCCTCCTCTTTCTTTAAGGCGAAACAGATAACAACGATTGCTCTGATGAGTCTATGCAGACATGCCGATCCTAAGAAGGAATCTTGAATCCATAATTATGAATTCCAAGCTTGAAATCAACAAACCTTTTTGTCCAATTTCGTGTCTTTTATAGACCTGGAAATCCATAGTTTTTACTTTTTACTAACTACCATTTAAAATATGCGTATCTTTAAACTTAAAGGCTTCAACAAAGACTGACTGACGACGTACATATATATAAGAGAATGATAAGCTGAACCGGATATCTTATCGATCTTGTATACTTTTAATGAAGCATATGATTTATTCCACAGGGACTTGAAGACTGACTGCACTGGATAAGCACTCCCAAATTAGCAGCTTCGTCTTCTTATGGTGGGAAACTTTGATGCCAGCCAAGGCCATGCCGAATTCGACTAGCCGCCGGCTGTGAACCTTTCTCGCGGCGGTGCCGGCTGGCCGTCGGTGGCACGTGCTTTTCCGAACCATGTGAATTTAATATATATATATATATATACAGTTCTCAGTCTATGCCTTTTAATGAATGGAATAATTAGTTACATGAGTTTTTTCCTGGAAGTAGCTACTTACGTATGAAATATGAAGTCTTGAGAAAAGTATTCAAAAGAGAGAAGGGCTGTTTTCAAGTGTACTAATTTTCTTTCTCTCAAGTTAGCTTGGGCTTTGGCTTGAACCTTCAGCAGTGAGTGTACCTTCGGCTTCGATCAATACTCTGGAAGAGTCTGCTAATTAGTGGTTAGGTGCCCTAGTGTGTCTTCTCATGTTAGGTTGGTCCTATACTTAGGCACACTGTTAGGGACCTGAGCAAGCCAAACTGGAGCACTACTACTATATATATGGGTATGAACATGGAAGGAAGTCAAGTACGTACGTAGATGCATGCACAAATCGCGACTCTATCACAAATACAATTACAGATGTCGTTTAGATGCAGCTTATGGCGCAGAATGCTGGCCTAGGTCTACGCAAATCACCGATGCACACATAGTTTCTGTATGTCAGTTCGTAGAGCATATACCTTACAATTAATTAATAGAAATTAATTATCTAGAATTGTTCCTTTAAGCTAGCTAGGGTAACAAAATCAACCAATCAACTAAATTATAATGAAATTAAATTACCTAAACGATCGAAGAATAAATGTCGGTGCATGCACCATGAAGTTCTTATCGTTTATACCAGTTAAATTCCAACAATATATGTTGTAACGCGTAAAATAGTTTTTATTTTTTTCCTTTTTTGTTGAATTTCAATTGAATTTCAATTTAAATTGTTGCCTCCGTGCACCTTGCACGAGTAACCACCACCCCCATTACTCCTCTCTCTCTTCTAATCACCCGGTAACCACCAACCCCCACTACTCCATTTCACGTGGTTTCATCTCGATCGTCTAATATATCCGAATACAACTCGGATCGGGTATCTTCAGCCGCATGATAGAAAGCACCCGATCTTATAAGATAGATATATATAAAAGCTAAAATTCCGTATGATTTTTGTCTAAGCCCATGTTTGGTGTGGAGATATCTTCCCTTATCCCCACTCTTATCCCCAAACAAGATTAGGGTTACCAAATGGAGTTAGCCAGGGATACAGGTGTATCTTGGGTTAAGAAAGAGTGCAAATCCTAGTATTCAAACCCTGTGTTTTTATATCGATCAAACCACCACGAGCATGTCAATTACACGAGTACCCTCACACCATCTTTCCCAATAACCAAGGATAGCTATTTAACTTGATCGCATCCACTGTACTGGTGGTAGGTTGGTGTGAAGATTATTTCTAGAGAATTATCAACATGCAGTTTGGGTTGATTGGTATATGATTTTGACACATTACATTTGTGGTATGTTATATGTGTTATTTTAAAATGAATTGATGTCATTTTAAACCTCGAACATGATAATATAATATTAATTTATTAATCACTTGTATCTAGTAATATAATTTCCGTACAAGTAACGAATGGATCTGGAGGCATGTCGACATTCCCATAATTAAATCAATCTAATTATGAATACATTATGTATAAGGGTATTTTTTGTATTAGATACAAATCCTACCTTTATCCCACCTATTAGTCCAAACATATTTTCTTATCCCAAACAATAATTACTATTTATCCTCAAATATTAAAATGAGAATGAATTTATACACACACCCACCCACCCCCTTACACACACGCCCTTTAACGTCAATTTTCTAACCCAAAATCTCTTAACCCGGCTTAACCTGAAATGACCTATCTCCACGGCAAACGGGGCGAAAAGTCCGATGGAAAATTCTACACGGTTGGGTTCGTCGTTAAGAAAGCTTGCAAAATATAAATTTCCAAGTCAAAGGCCTTTTCAACCGACAAGGTCTCCTCTCTGACACGAGAATGCAACACATCTAAGGGACCAATGACTCAGTCATACATAACATATATACTACATTAATATGCCTTGTCTTCACCAACAAAGTTACAAAACCCCCTCTCCTTGATACATGTCTCATGATCCTATGACCAAATTAAAACCCTTCCATAACGTATGGAACAGGACACACACAGAACCTTTGAAACAAGCCCAGCTCTATATATAGGTCCCATCATCCCTCCATATGTTACATATAATCTCATGCCTCTCACAACACCTCAATTGCTACTATGATCCTAAGTTTCACAGATCATCATCATACCCAGCTAATAGAAGTACCCCCCTTCATGGATGACTCCAACACCCTCATGGCTTTAGTACTCCATGGATGCAAGCTAGCCAGAGACCTGGAAGCCAGCCTCCCCAACATCACCGCCCACCCGCATGGGCGGCAGCTCCTGTTTAATTCTTGCGAAGAGATCGTCGGCGCCTTCAACAGAGTCAACAATGCCATGAGCTCCCCCTACAATTTGCCGGTGCTGTTCCGGGGGTCCCCGCCGGAGCCTAGTCTCGACCTAGGCATCGGAGAAGGCGGGGACTCGCGAAGCCATGGCCTCGTGCAACCGATGGGCCCCCTCCATGTACGACGGAGCCTATCCGGCGAAAGTAATGTGCCTTTCTACTTTCGCGGGCCACTGCTGGGGACCGGGATGGCCATGTCGGAGTCGCCGCCGAATCAAGGATTGGAGAACCTCTCTCTGTCTAGCCAGGCGGAGCTGGAGGATTTGGGCGCCGGGTTTCCTGGTGCTCATGACATGAGCATGGAGACATTTGTTGGCCCTGGTGTAGTGGGATCCCCTCCTATGGCGGCGGCCGGGGAGGGCTCGTCGTCGGGGAGGAGACCGGTCTCCGAGCCGATGGTCCAACGGTCTACGAAAAAGAGGTATGATTCAAAGATTCATACCTTTGATTGGGTCTTTCTTCCATTAACTTTTGAATGTTCCATAGTGAAATTCTCCGCATGCATGTCAGCTTGATGGCGATACAACTTGAAACCAAGTCAACTTATATATATATATATACTAATAAGTTCCTGATAACTACCTCTCTCCTCACATTTCCTAATAATCCCTCACTAACCCTCTCTTTTTCTCACTAACTCTCCCTCCACATAGGCTCCACGTAGAATAACCCTTTTCACATAGGCTCCACATAGGATAAAAAAAAAATTAATTTATAACTATCTTTTTATATAAGGATGATTTTATTCTTTATGAATTTTACCAAATAACCCCTCGATTCTTTTAGAGGGGTATTAGCCTAATCGAAAGGTAGTTAGATTGGACCGTTAGCTTCACAACTGCTGTTTGAACTTTGCAGGAAGGAGGGGGGAACGACGACGATCCGGGTACCCGCGCTACGAACAGGGAACACCGATATCCCGCCAGACGATGGTTACACCTGGCGTAAGTATGGCCAGAAAGATATTCTTGGTTGTAGATACCCCAGGTACGCGTACCGTCTTGAACTACCCAAAATACTATTCCAAACACCTATAAAAAACACTCATTTTTTTAAAAGAGAATTTCACATATGATTTATACTTTTATATAAAGATTGTTGATTTATATATGAATAATTTGCATCATAATTTACAGGAGTTACTATAGGTGTACCCACAAGAACTACTATGGCTGTGAGGCAAAGAAGCAAGTCCAGAGGCTAAACAAGGACCCATACACATACGAGGTCAACTACTGCGGTGATCATACCTGTCAGACGTCCACAACGCCGCTCCTCATCCATTCCATACCACCAAACAACCCTAATCCACGGAGGGAGGAGGACTACCTCATGGCTTCAGCTGGCACACAAGGAGCGTCGTCATCGACGTCGTTGGTGCCGCCGGCCGCTTCGACGCAGCTTGGAATCTGGCTTTCCGGTGGGTTCGACGGAGGCAATCCGGCCATGGGGGAAGGCGTGAGCAGCGGTGGCCGGAATGTCGGTGGCTCTTCTCGGGCTGGCGGGAGGGATGGGGACTGCTCGGTGGCGGACTTGGCCGACGTCATGTTTAACTCCGGCAGCAGTGGGAGTAGCATAGATGTTATTTTCTCGTCAAAACACGAGAATTGGAGAAAAAAAGAGGATTAGACGTCGTTATTAATAAGTAACTATTGTTGGGTAATGAGTTTAAGAGTAGGCCGTAGCCCTACGTAGGATTGATTCATGTGCAGTATTCTTTTCAAAGGCTCCCTACTATTTGGCTTTGACAACGAAGTGCATGCCATGCATAGTGGAGGTATATATATATGCTTCATTCTTTTAATTAACCATATAGTTCAAGATTGTAAGTTTGTTACGAGACATACTTAATCAAATTCCTTTCAAGCTTTTAATGAATAATGCCCGATCACTTCAGTCTCTATTCTATTTGATTGTTGAAAATACTAACTAGGTCAATTGATCAGCCATCTCGACCCTTGGCATAGCTAACTAGAATCAGACAAGATCTAAAATCAAATAGCTCGATCATGGTGTCGTTCCATGAAGTTGTTCTTTTGAATGCAAACATGAGGAAACTTCTTGAAGCCGTTGATGTAGCCTAGCCAGCTTGGGAATGAACCACGTGCATGTAAGTTCAAGTAATCTATAATTAAATATCTATTTCCATATTCCTAATTAAGTTCATTCTCATTGTCTCAAGTCCTTGATGGAAAGAATACTACTACTTAATTTTCTTTCAAGACGCACATAAATGAAATAGCAATGATTAGTAATATAAAGATATATATTCTCAAAATGGCACTACTAGATCAAAGCTAAAGTTTAACGCCAGAGGAATATATATATACACACAGCATTGATTTCAGAGACGCAGTTTGTTCGTTCAATTTAAAGCAGGGTAAGACAGCAATATTGTAGAAGATGGAATTCAAAAGGGGGAAAATCCAAGGTGGAACTCATTGTGATGATTTAAAAACTTTTTTTAACTCCTAGTGCTAAACATCATCATTTTGACTAGAAATCAATACACACCCTGGTAAACATCATTTTTACAATGATTTTAAAAAATTTATCTAACTCCTAGTGCGAAACATCATCTTGACTAGAAATCAATACCATGGTAAAAAGAGGCAGACTAGGGGGATCTTAGCTGGTCTTACTCTGTTCTTTTAACAATTAATGACTTAAAAGACTCGTTCAATCTATAGTCAGATTGCCCAAAGATACATCCAAAGACTAAAGTGCTTGCATGGCATCATAAAAAGCGTGTGCTAAAGATTAAGGTTCATTAATTAATTATGTTGACTGGAATATTATTGATTCATGAATCTATGATCAATTTAAGCAACGATCCAACTAATGATTTCAAAATATGGGTGCAAAGTTTGACGTTCCTCCGTCTTGATATCATGTTAAATCACCAATTATGCAAAAAAGTTTAACACTTTTTTTCCTTCTTTCTAAGGGCTTGTTTGTTTCACTAGAGTATTCTGAAATGAAGTGCTGGAATGAAATATGATTCATGTGAAATGAACTGGAATGAAATGATTCGTCACTTTTGCTGTTTGTTTGGTATTGGAATGGAAACCAAATCGCGTGGAATCTTACACTTTTTGCTGTTTGTTTGATGCTAGAATGGAAACAGAATCATGTGACTTTTTCTGTTTTTGTATTTGTTTTGTAATGGAATGGGAGAAACGGTCACCCTAGACTGTTTGTTGTGAGAATACCACCCCTTTAGTTCCCGATCTACTCGTTGTTCTGCACTCTGGAGGTCAACATGTGCTGCTGTGCAGCGGCTGAGGATGGGTCTTTGCTGGACACGGGGGTGGGATAGTGAGCTCCTCTGTTTTGAGGAATGGTGGATGGGGCATGCTCCGCTACAGGTATGACCCTCTTTGTTTGATAAAACAAGCTTGAGCCACAACATGCGCATCAGGGACCTCAAACTTGGGGATGGAAGCTGGGACTTGGCGAAATTGAGAGCTCTGTTCCACTCGGAGATGGTGGATCTTATTCTGACCGAGGGAGTGTGTCGCGCCCCGACCCGCAGGGCGCACCCGGGCCGGGGACGCGAGGGGAAAAAACCTACAACTACAGCCTCAACTGGCGGAAACAGTTGAGACTACGGCCAGCTGGCGGAAACAGCTGCCAACAGGCACAAGCGGAAGCAAGCTACTACAACATCTATTAACAACTATTACAAAACGGTACTAATAGCGTTAAACAGAGTTTAGTACAACAAGCTACAAGGGATCAACAGTCCCCAAAAAGAAACTACAACACCCACCGGGGTCTCCGCGAAGGCGCAAACAAAACCATCCTGACCCTCAGACATGGTCAGGATCCGGCGCACTGCCACGAGACAGCCGCGGGGGCAACACGGGAACAGAGCGGCCACCTGCACCTGCAACAAACACAGTCCAGGTAGGCATGAGCAACAGCTCAGCAGGGTCCCACTCTACCACCCTCGCTAAGAAGGCAAACCCAACGAACCACTCTGAGGCCAAGTACCGAGGCTTGCCAAGGACCCCATAAATCCCGTCACTAACCCGAAGGATTCCTGTCCCAAGTACGCCCCTCCGACAACCACTGCTCAAGGGTGGGCAACTCCGACAATCCCTGACACAGGGTGGACATGACGCTACTGGTAGGACACCCTTCCCCAAGCGGGATCTCCACACTTGGCGGAACGACCGAGGTTAGGACTACCATCTCTCAGTACTCCAAGCCACAGAGCCAACATGGCCCCTAACTCCTGACCCAAGACTAAGCCTAGCCAGGGAGTCCATCGATCCCATCGATGTCCTCCCCCCCCCCCAAGGGTTCCTGTCCAACCTACGTCCCTCCGATAGCCAATGCTCAAGGACTGGACTACCTCCGACGGTCCTTGACACAGGGTGGGCTGGACGATACTTGTAGGACACCCTTACCGGGGTAACGGCGTCAACCACTTAGTCATTGATCACCGGAGTCCACGGGTCAACCCCACCCAGTCTAACCTAGCATGTCTAATGCTCAGGAAGCAAGGCAGGATAAGAATATGTAAAGCAGTAACAAACAGCATAGCAAGGGCACACCTTCGGCCCACTTATACTAAACACTCCCGAGGGTCATGACTCCCTCGGTTCACCACAAAGCAGTAACATTCAAAGCATGATTCAATACAGGATCAACCCCGAGGGTAAAAACCGTAAAAACCACATACATGCGAAGCCCCGCGGGCAAAACTCTTGAAAACCCTCTCTGTTGCTGAAGGATCGATCCTCACCAAGGGAAGGATTGATCATCCAAGCAACAGTGAGCTTCCCTCGCTGACGAGCCAAAGAAGATCGATCACTCCTCCCAGGAGGATCGATCATTCTCGGGACGAAGGGTAACCATGCTTACCCAGGCCCCATGATCGATCTCCCCCCATAAGAAGATCGATCATGTGCTGGGCGCAGCAAGCCCACACCAGAGGACCGATCCTTCCTCCCAGAAGGATCGATCACCCAAAGATGGGTTCCGGCGTGCTTCCGGCCGGAGAACCGCCGGAAAACACAACCAAACCTCACCAAACTCGGTGGGTTGGTAGAGCTGAGTACCACGAGGCTACTCAAGGCCTCAAAACCGGAAACCAACATCTCCACAAGGAGATCTATCAAGAACAAAACCCGGATTTAAACCCTCAAAGCTAGCCGGAGATTGGAGTGGGATCCCTACCTCCTCAGAGCAGCTTCGATCCACGAAGCCTAGCCAGGGATCTTCCTCACCTCGCCACGAACCCAGCGAGCCTTCAAGCTCCAGGAGAGGTGGCCGGAGGAGGAAGAACGGAGGAGAGAAAGGGGCGGTCGGAACAGGGGAAGAAGCAGAGCATCCGCGGGAAAGAAGAAGAAGAGGGGAAGAAAGGAGGGGGAGGGGAAGGGGGTAAGGCCGGGGAAAGCCGGAGAAACCGCGGGAAAGGCAAAGGAGGGGAGCAAAAGTCTCCCCTCCCCTGACAGGGGAAGCGACGGCCACCGCGGTGGCCGTCCTTCGAAAGCCACCGACAAAGACTTCCAGGCACAGGCATGATCGATCATCCTAGCATGCGGGATCGATCTTGCTAGCCACAGGATCGATCTCCACCCCTAGGTGATCGATCTTCTAAGCCCTGAAAGACAAATTTGGGCTGGGACACAGGCCCAAGTCCAGAACCCCCAACCTCAGGTCCTCCTAACCTTTCTAACAACCACAAGCACCAAACAAGGTCTGTGTGTGCACACCCCGTGTGAAACGACCGTCAAGGCGCAATTTCCCAAATTGCCCTTAGGTCAAAAACAAGCCAAAGGAAAAAGAGGGGCAGGTCCTCACAGAGTGGCTTCTCCTGCGATGGAGGATGAGGCCCGGTGGGTATGGTCAGCATCAGGACAGATCACTATGAGGTCCTGCTATGAATTTCTTGAGGCCGGTGACCGGACGGAGTTGCAGGAGGAAAGCTTGCAGAGTTGGAGGGACCGGCCGACCCTAGAGTCCGGCTCTTCCTTTGGCGTCTCCGACATGGGAAGCTCCCAACATTGGTGCCCTTGGCAGGTGTGGGTGTGGTGGCTTTCGGTAGATGCCCGAGGTGCGACGGAGCACAGGAGACGGCTGATCACCTCCTATTCACTTGCCCATCTTCTGAGACGGTGTGGAACGGGTTGCTTGAGAGTATAGGGAGGAATTTGAGTGCTTGGAACCTTGATCGGATTTGGGAGGTGCGGCGATCGAGCTCTAAGGAGGATGGTTGGCGGCGGCTCAAGACGATGTTGGCTTATGGGGCTTGGGGGATCTGGAAAGCCCGCTGTGAGCTTATATACCAAGCTGTGTCGTTCGATCCTCATCAGGTGGCGAGGAGGGCCCAGTGGTTGGCAAGGGAGTTTCAGCTGCTTCATCGGCAGCTGGACGGTCGTCGGGATGATGATCGAAGGAAGGGACTGGTTATACAGGTGGATGCATCCCGAGCTACTGGATCTGAGGTAGTGGGGCTTGGGGTGGTCTGCTTGGAGGAGGAGGATATTATATCGTGGTCAGCCTTGGAGGTAATAACAGAGTCATCATTAGAGAGTATACTGTATGGGGAGGTATCTGACATTAGATTTGGTCTTGTGGAAGGTGGGAATAGGCGGATGCGTGATCTGGTTATGGAGAGCGACTCATCTGCTGCAGTGGCTTTGGTTAATGGAAGAATGCATGCGACTTCATCATTTATTCCACTGTTACAGGATATCTTGTGGCGAATGAGACAGTTTCGTAGCGTGAGGTTCTTGACTATAACTGGTGAGGAGAACGAGAGGGCACATTGAGTTGCTCGTCAAGTTAGAGCTTTTGCTAGTACTTTCTTTGTAAATAACCAGGTGTCGGGTGTGACGCATGTGGTTGGTAGTCATCGGTAGAAGGTTGCCTAGTTGATTGTACCCTGGCCTCCGGCTTATCTTTTGAAAAAAAAGAAGGTTTAAAACTTTATAAAGTGTGTTGATGTATAAATTACAAATAATTGGTCATATAAAATTAGAAAAATGACATCAATATATATAATATATTTATACATATATATCTAACGTTTCACTCGCTATATTCCAACCCATCTTTTCATCATTCTTTGTAAAGCTCCACTAATGAAGTAATGAAGTTAGTCACATAAATTGGGGTGCAGTTTTGTGGGTAATGTACATTGACTCTGGTATAAACTATGGAGTATATGAATGTTGTTTTATGATTCTTGTGAGTAATGAAGTCAGTCATTCTTTGTACATGCATCTTCAATGAGGATTCTATCTAAAAGTGAAAATGGAACCGAGAGAAGCTTCTCTGCATCTTCAACACATCAATTGGGTGGGCTTCACTGTTAGAGAGAGATGCCTGAAACCTATTTATATATCAAGCAAATTAACTATGGTAACATCCTTTGAGCCAAACCAAGACGAAAACAACAATTTAGACCACGAGAATATCATATATTAGACCATGAGAATATCATATATTCAATAGCTAAAATTACAAAAAAAAATTATTTGTCAATTATATAGCCACTGTCAATTATACAACCACCCCTAGACGACAATCTTCAAACACTCGTGTATACAACCACTACTCTTGTACAAACTTCACAAATTAGTAATCTGTTAAAAAATTATAAGAATCTAATCTGGATCTCAATGCTTGCGTTCGTAGTAAGCTTGATTGCAAAACATGACTCGGATTTTAACTCATCATCGTGTGCGGCGGCAATTGGTTGCTAAATGGATAGCCATCCAAATTACCAAGCCACTGCCCTCACTCCCAATTTCCCTTAAAAAAAAATCATCATCTCGCTATACCATCACTTCCCTGATTGATATGCATCATATAAGTTGATAAAAACCAGCAATCCAATAAACAGTGATGAAACAACAACCAAACAAAACCAATGAAGGACCTAGTCAAATAACCACAATTGAAATCTAGCAATTGAAATGCATTTTGCCTCTTTGATTGACATCATCTCCCCCTTTCTCAAAAATTAAACATCACTTGAGTTGAAATCAATGAAACCATCGAAGCATCAAAATCAGAATTCCAGCAAACCAAACAACAAGCATTTTGGCTCAGATTCACATCACAGCTGAACAAAACAAATCAGGTACATATATGATACAAGCTAAACAAAACAATTAGGGATACTAGCTAAACAAATCAACAAATCAAATACATATAGGATACTAGCTCAACAAATCAAATACATATAAGAGACTAGCTGAACAATTTAAGGATACAAACTAAACAAATATAGGAGACTAGTTGAACAGATACAAATCAGATATCTTCAATGGTGTGCAATATTTCTTCAAATCCTTCATAAATGTGGTTTGGAAGTATGTATACAATCCTCTTTTAGAGAGTCTAAAATACTTTCAGGTCATTTTTATATTGCTCTCCACCATGCATCTAAATCTAGTAAAATGCAGCTGTAATTACGTACGCCAAAATTACGAAGATCCAGTTGGTGCTTAGTTCACTAGCTATAATTAAGGTCCATTTCTATATGAAATAGAACATATATACACCAAAACCAACACATAAAAGCAACAACCAAGAAAAGATTACATCTATATATCCATTGCAAATCAAAGCTTATAAAAGAAAGACGGATACGACCAAACCAACATGAATTTATAAGCTCAACTCATCAAACAAAAAACATAAATTTATTACTTCACTGATCAAGCAAACATCATACAGATCAAACATCTCTTTCAGTTCTGAATGAAAGAATATTTCCAGATCCGAAGGCAAATAACATGAAACAAGATCACCAACAACCACATAAAACTCATCATAAATCTCAGCAGAAGAAATATACCATCTTGATAATAAAAAAAAATTGATTTTTCTTCATCAATCTCATCCTTTAACCATTAAAAAATAACACTTTCTCTCACAAACTGTTTGAAATCAACCTTATATAAAAAAACTGGATATCAGTAGCTCTCGTTAAATGAAGAGCAAAAACAATAGGACGGACCATGCATCAAGAAACAAAAACCACAATGAAAACTGATTAACTTTTTTTTATCAATATAGAGAGGAGATTGAACGGAGAAGTAGATATATGTATGTGGGTTGGGTGTCCATTAACGGCCCATGGAGGTGAGGTGGGCCTAAGCACTTGTTGGGTGGATCCCAGAAGGAGGGTGGACTTCAACAAGACCACATTAGTGCATGAAAAGAGCAGCATATCTTCTCAGCGACTTTTGATGATTGGACGTATGTTCATATATATTTATCTTTTGGTTTACCTCTTGATTTGCGTGGAGTTTGCAAAGATTACTCCATTTGGCGTTTGTTACGGGAATATGTTATTCCGGATTAAAAGATTTTAGGATTAAAAAAAATTAGAATAATGAGTGAGGATATGTTAAAATATTTTTTTTACTCAATAGAGTAGAAATGAGAATAGAAATTGAAATGGAGTTAAATGGAATAGAATAAGTTCTAAGCCTAATTTTTTAAAAAAGGTCCACCTTAATTCACATTATCTCTATTCTATTATTTTCATTATGTTTAGGGATAAAAGAGAAAATACATAGGTTATCCCTCGTATCCCCAAACCAAACGTGACGGAGTCTTTCTTTCCATCAATAAACAAACAAAATTGGCAACCGTTTTGATATAGGGCCAAGGGTCAATAAGGGCTGAAAAAAAAATATAGTACGGCATAGAGGACCTGTTAAACTTTCTCAAGGCGTTAACTACCTTTCTATGCTAAAAAGTCATAAATACCCCTTTCTTAAATATAGCAGCCCACGACCGACCCGATCCCCGCCAAAGCCCTTTCGTCTTCCCCAAGCAACCCATCCGTTCGTCTTCACCAAGCGTGAAAAATTTGAACATTTCTTCCCTTTTTTTCACCCTCCCGACGGCCGGCCCTATTCCGTCCTCCCTTAGTCGAAGATCTCCTGTGACGTCCTTCGAAATCACGACATTTCCACGGACCTTGAGCAACGAAGTTTTTTACGAGTTACTTTCCAGGATTTTATGGGGAAAGGGTATGCTTCTTAATCATCGTTCATGAATGTTGCTTCACATTATGAAAACTATTGTTAATTTCTAGTATTTCTTTGCTTCTTTACGAGTTACTTTTCATGATATATTTGCTCATTATTTTTTTAATCATCGTTTTTGACATTATTGTTACTTTCTAGTATTCTTCATATTATCTTTGCAAACCTGGTAACCAGTTACTTTCCACATTTGGTAGAATTTGGTTGTCCTGTTTAATTACGAGTTACTTTTCATCATGTGTTTGTTCTCCAGTTACTTTCCACCAAGCATTAGGTGTTTTTTAACCAGTTACTTTCCATAATTACGAGTTACTTTCCATCATGTGTTTGTTCTCCAGTTACTTTCCACCAACCATTAGGTGTTTTTTAACCAGTTACTTTCCATAATTACGAGTTACTTTCCATCATGTGTTTGTTCATCAGTTACTTTCCACCAACCATTAGATGTTTTTTAACCAGTTACTTTCCATAATTACGAGTTACTTTCCATCATGTGTTTGTTCATCAGTTACTTTCCACCAACCATTAGATGTTTTTTAACCAGTTACTTTCCATAATTACGAGTTACTTTCCATCATGTGTTTGTTCATCAGTTACTTTCCACCAAGCATTAGATGTTTTTTAACCAGTTACTTTCTATAATTAGTTAGTTACTTTCCATCAATTACTTTCCACATTTTTCACCATAAGAACACATTTTTCACCAGTTACTTTTCACAATTGATAACCAGTTACTTTCCTCAATTGGTAACCAGTTACTTTCCATAATTAGTTAGTTACTTTCCATCAATTAGTTTCTTACCATAATGTGTTTGTTCATAAGTTACTTTCCACAATTGCCCTGTTTGTTCTCCAGTTACTTTTCACCAAACATTAGGTGTTTTTTAACCAGTTACTTTTCATAATTACGAGTTACTTTCCATCATGTGTTTGTAGATCAGTTACTACGTATCAGTTACTTTCCACCATAAGAACACATTTTTCACCAGTTACTTTCCACAATTGGTAACCAGTTACTTTCCATAATTGGTAACCAGTTACTTTCCATAATTAGTTAGTTACTTTCCATCAATTAGTTTCTTACCATAATGTGTTTGTTCATAAGTTACTTTTCACAATTGCCCTGTTTGTTCTCCAGTTACTTTTGATTACTTCCCTTAGTATCTTCACCAATGTGCAGGAAAACAGTTCCCAAGGGTGAAGGCAGGAAAGCTAATGTGGCACAGTACAGGTCAACTGTGTGCACATAAGTGAAATTAATGGCAACTTTGCACGAAATGTTTAGGGATCAACACTGAGCAATACTGCACAAGACACCATTTTTTGCATTGGTGGAGGCAGTGTTCAATGGCCAGCTTACGAACAAAAACACAATAAAGCATGATGACGATATTATAAAATTGGTCAACCAGTATGATCCCAACATAAAAGCATTCAATATGGGAGGCAAGTATATTCAATTGAGAAGTACAGATGTTAAATACATCTTTGCCCTTGAACATGGGACCGAAGATTTGAAAATAAACAAGGTATGGTTACACCAAAAAACCTCTCAGATATTAAGCAGAAATTTTCCAAAGGAAAGTACCATCTCAATGGCTATGCTGAGAGACAAAATAGTCAGTATTTTCCAGAAGAGGACAGATGCAGCTATTACTGAAAGCATCAAATTGTTAGCTCTTTATGTCATTGAATCACTCTTCTTCCCCACCAGTGGAAGAAATATAACACGGGCATTTCTGGATTACGTGGATGACATAGACAACACGAAGAAATATGATTGGTCGACAGGGATCTTGAAAACTCTCATGGAATCCCTGGATAAAAACTATAAGAAGCCATCAAAGGTGACTGGATGCACCGTCCTGCTGCCGGTACGAATATATTATGTACAAGTTTATTGGTTCATTCGTATCTAAATTCATTCATCAGTTACTTTCCATATTTCCACTAGGATTTTCCCTCCCAATTGCAACTTACTTTCCGCTTATTAGGTACTTTACAATTAACAAAAATTAGTTCCTGTCTGTGCAGTACTGGTTCTGTGAGCATACGACAATCATTGAACCATCAAAAGAGGGATGCATGATTCCACGATGTGTCAAGTGGAACCTATATAACGGTGGAAAAAATATCATAAATTTTGAAATCTCTGGAATACCTAAAAAGAAGCTGAAGACATCAGAATTACAGCCAACATTACAAGAAATAAAGGTGTATGCTACTTGCATTGATGAAGAAGAAACAGAAGAAGAATATGAGGAGGAGGAAGATGGAGAGGATGAGGAAGGAGAAAATGAAGAAGGGGATGATGAGGAGGAAGATGGAGAGGATGAGGAAGGAGAAAATGAAGAAGAAAATGAAGAAGGGGATGATGAGGAGGAAGATGGAGAGGATGAGGAAGGAGAAAATGAAGAAGGGGATGATGAGATAGATGGAGGGGATGAGGAAGAAGAAGCCATGGATGAAGCACAATTTCAAGTAACAAACGTATGATTACTTTCCATGAATTACTTTCCATTAATTACTTTTAATTAGATATTATCACATTAGTTACTTTCCATTTTGATACAGTCACATTAGTTAGTTATTATTAGTAGTTACTTTCCACCTAACTTGTTGTTATTTTCCAACTAATTGGTAGTTACTTTCCATCTAGATGGAAAGTAACTATGGTAGTAACTATGGAAAGTAACTGGTAGTATATTCCCATCTATATGCTAGTTACTTTCCATAGTTCAATGCGGAAAGTAACTAGAATGATAGCTGCTAGTTACTTTTCTTCTAACTGGTAGTTACTTTCCATTTTACTTTTAGCCTCGACTGCCCGAAGATCATCCAGAGATGCTGCCCAGTAATGACATCATTGAGGAAATGAAATCAAAGATTATGTTACTACAAACGGAAATAGCTACTTCAAATGCACAAAGAGAATCTGTGATGAAGACCAATATGGAACTTGTGGCAATTAATGCAAATTTACAAGAGGAATTGGTGGTTCTACGTGCCACAACAGCTGAGAGGGATGCACTCCTGTTATCTAATGATGACTTGATAAATGACAATGACAAAATTCATACTGAACTCGATGACCTGAAGAAAATTGTAGCAGACATAACTTCAAAGAATGATGACTTGGTGACAGCCAATAAACACCTCGGGTCAGAAATCATGAGTTTGAGGAGGCAAATAGATCTTCAAGTCAAAGAGCGTGAAATAGATATTGAAGAAGCTCATGTTCATGAAATCACACAGAAAATTGCAATAGAGAAGAGTACGGAAAGCCTTGTCATTGTCCAGTATCAAAATTCAATGGTACAAAGGCTCAAAAGAAAAAAAAGAAAGCAAGCAAAAGATGATGATTACCAGTACAGTACACCTCCACAATTGAAAAAAGGTAAGAAAGATGCTGACGAAATGCCGCAATTCCAATTATTGGATGTACAAGATGATGAGGTGCTACTAGACAGACAAAAGAAAGTCAATGAAGGTGGAAGAAAACATCGGATGGAACCAAAAGAAAAGTATAGATGTGGCAAGTACCTCAGTGACGATGCCTACAACAGAATCAAGACATTGCTTGCGGAAGAAGGACTAATGTAATTATCCATCCTATGTTTTCTAGTTGATTCTATTTCCTTATATGAAAAACATAACTTGTTGACTTACAACTGACTTTGCCAAAACTATCTCTTACAACAAAGGGCATCAATATGGAAGGACGTCAATAACCCATTCACCTGGATAGATGTTGAAATGATCATCAACATGCTGAGTAATGATTACATATCAGTGCAGGTATGTAACTACAATTTTCATAACTAGTTACTTTCCATATAAGTAGTACTTACTTTCCATAACTAGTTACTTTCCATATAAGTAGTACTTACTTTCCATAACTAGTTACTTTCCATATAAGTAGTACTTACTTTTCATTAACTGCTACTTACTTTTCATATCACACATTGGAGGTAATTTCATATAGTCTAACTGTAATTCATACCACAGGTTGTAGATGCAGATGCGAAGTTATTAACTGAGGATGTTGAATTTGATGGAAGAACATGCTTCATTGAAGGCTGTTGTTGGGTATGTCAAATACATAAGATGCATTTCAAAAAACATATTGTATCATATAGTAATCTATCATTATAATTACTTACTTTTCATATATTTTCATCTGCAGAGTATGCTAGTTCTAAATTATAATGATGACGTCGCATGTCGAATTTTCGACAAATATATCAAGGCAATTTCAGATGGAATGACATATATTGTATTCCCAGTACTATCAACGGGGTACAAAACTGAAGATAAAACGCCGTTCCACTGGACACTATTGGTCTACGATGTCGGCGATAAAAAATGGTATTTTTATAACTCAATGAGGCCAAGAGGTAGGGGCAGGAGAGATGCATTCTTAAAGGATGCCAAGAAAATGGTAATTCTAAATGCTCTCTATAGAATTATAAGTTCAACGTCTCTGTTAATATTTATGTTCTAACTGAATTGAATATCTTTCATATTCTGCCCATATTTTTCACAGAAAGATTTGATAGAAGATGAATTCATTGACGAAACACAACCAACACCAAGCAAAAAGATGCCTATTGTAACCGTCAAGAGTGCAGCTCAGCAGAGTCCTGACTCATAAGAAACAGTTGACCAACATCTTCACTGAAACAAACTACAATCATTATTGAATTTTAGTTGTTTAGCATTCATTACAACTCGAATCTAACTTATGTTGGTGTTTCCTTACACATCAATGATTGCTCCATGTACGTTTGTTATTTCATGCGGGAAATAGCAATTCATCATAGACATCAAATTCCAAGGGATATCAAGGAAGAGGGAATTAATGAATTCAAGGCCCAGCTGATTGAGCGATTAGTACTGCGCAACTGAAACATGTATTGAAAAGTGACTACAGGAAATTAATTGAAATCTTACATGTAATTACACTGATAGTAACTTATGTTACTTTTTCTTTTTACACTCATACGAAGTAACATAGCTACTTCCCATCTGTATTTTCAAAACTCTATATAGCACTGTGAGTTACTTTTCCAATTTCAAATGACATCTTACTTTGACAATCTATTTCTATTTTTGGTGGAAAGTAACTGGTTAATAAACACTTAGTGTTGGTGGAAAGTAACTAGTGAATAAATAGCACAATCTTGTGAAGAACACCTTGTGTTGGTGGAAAGTAACTGGTTAATTCACCCAATTGTGGAAAGTAACTGATGCAGGAAACTGATGAACAACCTGTTTATGGAAAGTAACTGGTGAATAACAGGACAATAAAATTCTACCAAATGTGGAAAGTAACTGGTTAAACGTAAGTGGAGTTTTGGTGGAAAGTAACTGGTTAATGAACAACCTGTTTATGGAAAGTAACTGGTTAAACATAAGTGGAGTTTTCGTGGAAAGTAACTGGTTAATGAACAACCTGTTTATGGAAAGTAACTGATTAAACGTAAGTGGAGTTTTGGTGGAAGGTAACTGGTTAATGAACAACCTGTTTATGGAAAGTAACTGGTTAAACGTAAGTGGAGTTTTGGTGGAAAGTAACTGGTTAATGAACAACCTGTTTATGGAAAGTAACTGGTTAAACGTAAGTGGAGTTTTGGTGGAAAGTAACTGGTTAATGAACAACCTGTTTATGGAAAGTAACTGGTGAATAAACACTTAGTTTTGGTGGAAAGTAACTGGTTAATGAACAACCTGTTTATGGAAAGTAACTGGTGAATAAACACTTAGTTTTGGTGGAAAGTAACTGGTTAATGAACAACATGTTTATGGAAAGTAACTGGTTAAAACACCTAGTTTTGGTGGAAAGTAACTGGTTAATGAACAACCTGTTTATGGAAAGTAACTGGTGAATAACAGGACAATAAAATTCTACCAAATGTGGAAAGTAACTGGTGAATAAACACCTAGTGTTGGTGGAAAGTAATTGATGCATAGTAACTGATGAACAAAGACACTATGGAAAGTAACTGGTAACTATTAACTGGTGAATCACATTCAAAATTGAACAAATATGATGATTAATGTATCAAAAACACTTCACTCATCTCAAATACTGAAATTCAAACTACAAAAAATGACTAATCCAATGGTTCTTTACATGTCTTCCTGTTATGATGACCCTCACGACCACAACGACCACAAATCATGGTTCTCACAAACTCTCCCTTTGACCTGATCCTCTTCTTCTTGGGTCTGCCAGGTGGCCTCCTTGACAATGGAGGTAGAATAAGTTCATCTCTCGGTACATAATCTGACTTGTTGATTGACGGAACATGATATATTGGGAACGAATAACTCTTCGCATAAGGTGACGTGTGGAAATATTCATCCACAAATGAACTAACCTCTTCTCTTGTCGTCATGATGCAAGCCATAGCATGAGAGCAAGGGATCCCATTTATTTGCCACTTATAACATGAACATCTTCTCTTTCTAATATCAACTGAAACAGATGGTTCGGAATAAACCTCAAATAATGAGCTAGTAGACTTGTTCATAATCCAAGTCCTTCCTTCGTTAAATGCTATTGAGATCTTCCGGTCAATTTCAGGACAAATCTGTGACCTGAAACTATTGCAAGCATTCCTCCTATCTGCATGCACAAAGAAGATGTCAATTAGCAATAGACACACTGTCAAAAACAAAGATGAAAAAGATATATTCAACTTAACAAATCACACCTGACAATTTCTGCATGAGTTTAACCCTAATCATATCAATCAATTTCGTAATAGGGAGGCTCCTTTCATCAACAATCCAAGCATTGAAAGATTCTGCGGCATTTGAGCACATCAAACCATATCTGTTACCCTTAAAATATGCATTGGCCCATTTCTCAGGTGGCAAATCCTTCAAGAACTTCGATGCAATATGCGTTCCCTCTCGCACAAACTCTTGAACCTTCTCCTCAAAGAGATCAACAGTGGGAGCATAAGCACACTCAGCAAACTTATATATGATTGTCTCCTTAAAATCCCCCTTGAAACTTTTACCGCTGAAACAACTCCTCAAATTTGTCTTCAAGTGATAGAGACAGTACGCATGATGACATCCAGGAAAAACCTCTGGCATTTTTTTCAAAAGGCCAGCATTCCTATCCGAAATAAATGTTATAACCCGATCTGGAGAAAGAATTGCTTTCAGACAGAGCAGAAGCCATAACCAGTTTTCCTCATTCTCCGCATCAACAACTGCAAAAGCAATAGGATACAATCCTGCAAAAAACAAATATGGAAGAAGAATGTTCGTACTCAATTTAGCAAAAGAAAGGAATAGAGAGTTCATTCCTTAATTTACAAAATTCCACCATTACTTGGAAGTAACTGATGAATATCAACAACCTATTGAATTATGCATGCTTTGTATATAAAGTAACTAATGCAAAGTAACATATAAAAATTCACTAATGAAAGATAATACACTCACGACAAATCACAACTAGAAATCTTGTAAGTAACTAGTGGAAATTAAATAGAAAGTAACTTGTACATAAGATAAGTAATGCAATATGCAACTATAAATATGGAAAGTAACTAGTGTAACAAATGGAAAGTAACTAGTGGAAAATAACTTATAGATAAGATAACTAATGGCATTACGGAAAGTAACTGACAGCTATTATATAAGAGTTCATAAAGTAACTAGTGAATAGAAGCAGGTGGAAAATAACTACTAATAACCAATGCAAATTAACTTAAAGTCAAACACATAGTTGCAATTTCTAACCTTCATTGCCGTCCTTCCCTGTGGCAGCCAACAATTGTCCCTTGAACTTGCCCTTCAAATGAGTGCCATCTAGACATAGCAGTGGCCGGCAAAAGTTGAAACCTTCAATACATGCATTCATGGCTACAAACAACCTCCTAAACCGACCAATTTCCTCATTGACCTCAACAACAAAATGAGAACCTGGGTTTGTGTCAACTACAGACTGAGCATACCAACGTAACATTTCGAATGAACCCTTGTCATCTCCCAATACAGCCTTCTTCGCCTTTTCAACCCCAGACCACGCGATGTCATATGAAATTTGCACACCATAATCTGAATGAAAGGATTTCATAACCTCAATAGGTTTAGTGCTGGGATTAATGCGCACCTGGTCATGTATCAAACAGGCCACAACATATGAATTCATGCGTTTATGCATCACTGTGCGAGATCCCGCGCCACACGTATGAACATTGTTAAACTTTTTCACGTAGAAGAAACCATTACAAGGCTGACGAGAACCTTTGACCATCCATTGGCAACCACTTAACACCTTCTTGGAACACTCCACCGACACCACCTCAGGTTTATTTTTCACATACTCAAAGTCATATCCAGACTCTACTGCTAGCTTAGCCAGACTTAGTCTAAATTCCTTATCACCACCTTTAAACATTTGGCCCACACTATGGATAGCCCTCTCCCAGCCAAATGTCAACAATACCTTCTTGGGGTGCTGACAAAATGATGGCAGCAAATCAATCTCCTCATCACCAGAAAAACAAGGAACAATGGCTGAAGAAGCATCACCAGCATTGCAATGATAAATGCTATCATTCTTACTGCAAACATCTACAACAATACGCTTAATATGCAATGAAAATGCAATGGAAACCATACTCTTGAAATCAGCTTCAGATTCAAGAACACACTTCGGGTGTTCAGGTATCGAGTAACATAGACACAAACTTTCCTCACCCAAATTTGGCCACTTATCACAAACATTTCCCACTGCTCCATCAAAACATGCAACCATTCCTAATCCACGTATTAAAGTCTGATCACCATATCTAAACAGCAATATCAACCTCTCATCCATCATCAACCCTACACAACACAAATGACATAAACACCAACTATGGAAAGTAACTAATTGGTGGTAAGTAACTTATGCATAAACATCAACTGTGGAAAGTAACTAATTACTTCATGGAAAGTAACTGGTTAATAAACACCAATTGGTGGAAAGTAACTAACTACCCCGAGCTAGTAGTCTTGTTCACATTCCAAGACTTATGCATAAACACCAACTGTGAAAAAGTAACTAATTGGTGGAAAGTAACTTATGCATAAGTATGCGGAAAGAAACTTATGCATAGCTGATAAAACCATCAGAAACCAGTGTTTACAAACAAACACAACACTAAAATGGACCCATTCGTACCAAATATGCAACTTCAAAAATATGGAAAGTAACTAAACAAACTAATGGAAAGTAACTAGTGGAAAATACTACTGAATTGATCAAAACAATACTGAATTGATTGTGAATATGAAAACTAATGATTATTATGAAAACAAAGTTATGACAGTTAAAGATCCTACCACGAGAAAAGTACATGAATGGTGGACAATCATCCACGACAATACCTCGATTTAAAAACAAAAACAGAGAGAAAAAAGAGATCACGCGAGATCAACAAGCGATCCTACCTCGGATAAAGCAGCGACAATCGTGAAAGCGAAGAGAAAAAACTAGAACAACTGGCCGTAGACGACGGTGCCGGCGACGGAGACCTTCCACGACGAATGGCCAAAGAAATATGTGTAGGGAGAAGGAAGGCGAAGCCAACGACCATGGGAAGGGAGCCGAAGTGATTTCGGAAAGAGCGCGCAATCTGATAAAAGAGGGTTGGAGGGTATTCTGGTCATTAAAAATTAACAGCTAATCATGACCCAAACCTAGAGCACTAAACACCTTAAGAAAAACGTAAGTGGAGATTTGAATAAAGATTTCGTTACTATGGCCTAAACACCAATTAACAGTTTGATATATTATTTGAAAAGTTTCACCGAGAAAGTCCTTTGATGTACTGCTTTCATATGCTTATTCTTTAAAAAAAAAAAAAATTAGTATCATATTTCGTCATCAAAGCATGTCAAATATAACATTTCATTCGACAATCAACTATTGCAGGCCCTATCGAATAAAAAATAAAATATAAAAACTAGTCATAACATTCAAATAAAGTACACCCGATCATAATTGCCTTCGACGACTCCTCATATTTTGAATCAGATTAAGTCATTGTCCCAACAATCATCATGCGGGCCGTTTGGTTCGGAGCTAAGAGGGGGATAATTTCATTTTATTCTCATTATTTTTATTTTTTATTAAATATTAAAATAATAATTATTGGTTTATTACTATTTCATTTATCACATTCCTATCTATTTTTTTTATTCCTATTTCTTAACTCATTTTTTCTAATCACATCTAATCTTATTCTCTCTTTAACCCTATTTTTTCTGATCTCCTGACAAACGGCCAGCAACTCATGGTGATTCATGACCCAAAAAAATGACACGAGCTTCTAACTCTTATCTAAGACTTTTGACATATCAATTTTATAAGAGACCTGGGTTACATCATATCAGTGGAGATGTAATATAATGCCTTTTATATCTAACGGTAGAGAATTTTAAAGCCAACGGTGGAAATCATATTTTGTTTACATTTTTTACAGTGATAATGGTGCCAGGTGGACGGACTTACACCTAATATCTATGCACTAGGTGATGGGCCCGTGTCACTTGGCACGTCTAACTGCCCGCCCCACTATCTCTATTATAACTTACGCCACATCAGCCATTATCCTTTTTTTAATTTATTTAATTATAATTTTATACCACGTGTATGTCATGTGTGTATAAGTTTATGACTCAGATGATGAGTCATAAAAGTAATTACCATTGAATCTTATAAGGTAGATAAGTATGTATATTTAAAACTAATCTCCTGACTTATGATTATAAGGATGTATATTAAAACTAATTTATGGAAGATGATAAAAATATACAAAGTTAACTTAGGAAATTATACATGTAAACAAACTAATTGGAGGTAAACGGTTGTAACCGTTTTTGCTCCTTATAAGGTTAACTAGGTGGTGGCCCCGTGCCACCTGACACGGCTAACTGCCCGCCCCCACTATCTCTATCATAACTTACTCCACATCAGCCACTATCCTTTTTTTTTATTTAATTATAATTTTATACCACGTGTATGCCATGTGTGTATAAGTTTATGACTCATCATCTGAGTCATAAAAGTAACTACCTTGGATCTTATAAGGTAGATAAGTATGTATATTTAAAACTAATCTCCTGACTTATGATTATAAGGATGTATATTTAAAACTAATCTAGAGAAGATGATAAAAATATACAAAGTTAACTTAGGAAAATATATATGTAAATAAACTAATAGGAGATAAACGGTTGTAACCGTTTTTGCTCCTTATAAGGTTGATATATAGAAACTTTGATATCGTGATCTGTATTTTTTTTTTTATCGAGTATAGATCAAATTAGCGTGCCTAAAGATTATTCGCACTGACTTATACTCGGTGGACTCGTGATCAGATCCGGCACCAATCCAATCCGTCGGCCTCTTCAAGGGCTGATAGAAGTGAACTTCCGCTCAAGCCACTATCATAATGTTAACTTTCGGCCCACATGCGGATCACCCATATGCTCCGGCCCACGTAGCCAGCTCCAACAAAGACAGCGGCCCAATAGGAAAGACCAAAGTATCAGTACATTGGTAAATCCTAACGAAGTATTTAAATATGAAGTTTTCTGAATTCATTTTTGCAAGTTGTACGAACTTATAGGTTCATCAGCTCATGTTTCAGCTTAAAAAGTCTTCTACTTACATGGGTTAATAAACAAAAAAAACCCCTTATATTTTAAAGAGCAATTTGCATTTTCATATCATGTAATTTAGTGTAATGACAATTTACTACCTATAGTTTTAAAAATATAGTTTACTATCCACATTTTATGTAACGGTGTGATTTACGGTCTAACCCCAGACGACGTTCTCCATTTACAAAAAAACCGCTTGGCAAGTGAGCGTCTTTGATTTGCATTTTGATAACATGTAATTTAGTATAATGACGGTTTACTACCTTATAATTTGAAAAACTACCTTAAATTTTATGCGACGCGCGTGATTTAGGGCATGAGCCCAGACGGCGTTATCTCACTTGATGGAAAACCGCTCACGTGCCAAGCACGTGAGCGTTGCTTTAGCCGTCTAACTCAAAATGCGGCCTCCAAACTTTACGGTCGATCCGTGCATCCACAGTCACATCGACCATCAGCTTCTGTGAGAAAATGATACATCCAGGGTCGATCCATGCATCCATCGTCATTTCAGTCGTTTAGCTAAAAATGCAGCTTTTAAACTTCTCGGTCGATCCCACGCATCCACCGTCGCATCAACCGCCAACCTCAGTGAGGAAATGATGCATTTATGGTGGATCCATTCATGAATCGTCGCTTCAGCCATGTAGCTCAAAATGCAGCTTTCAAACTTCAATGGCGATCCACGCATCCACCGTCACATTGACCACCAGCCTCTATGAGGAAATGATGCATCCATGGTCGATTCATGTATCGACCGTTGCTTCAGCCGTTTAGCTCAAAATGCAGCTTTCAAACTTCACGTCGATCTAAGCATCGACAGACTCATTGACCGCGGAGAGGGAGAGGAAAGGCGCTCACCATCAAGGGAGATAACGTCGTCGCATAAAAATGTGGGGTAATAAACTGCTATTATACTAAACTAAAGGGTATCAAAATGCAAAATACTTGGCACGTGAGCAATTTTTCATCAAATGAGATAACATCGTTTGGGATCAGGCTCTAAATCACGCCGTCACATAAAATTTAAGGTAGTAAATTATATTTTTAAAATTATAGAATAGTAAACTGTCATTATACTAAACTACAGTGTATGAAAATGCAAAAATCCCGTTTTAAAACCCAATATGCAACATGGCCCCTCGTTAACACTTAAATAATCCAACATTTCTACCGAGGAAAAAAAAACGTCATCTACGTGACGTAAACTATTTCATCCTTTTCCTTGAACGGACGGGAAACCCTGCATTTTAAAAACTCGAGGGATGCATATATAACTATATATGTGATCAGAGCCCAATGAGCAATCAAGAAAGACTATGAAGCTAGCTAGCATGATACAAACTAGTCAACGAGCTCTAACACCTTAGATAGAAAGAAGCTAGCTAGCATGATAAAATCTAGTCAACGAGTCTAACACCTTAGATAGAAAGAAGGAAGCAGCCGCCGGAGAGGTCTCCTCCTCCTCCATGGATCGCTCTGTGGACAAAGAAACAGTCGCCGGAGAGCTCCTCCAGGGCCTCGAGTTGGTGTCGCAACTCGGCGGCATGCTGAGCGAGCCCTCTGGAAAGATCCGGCGGTCCGGTGCGGTAGATGCCGTGGTGGAAGAGATCTCTGGGTCTTTTACCAGGGCTCTTCATGCATTGTACTACAAGGAGAGTTGCGCGCTTGGCTCGTTGGATCAACACGGCTGCGAGAGTTCCCATGGCCTGGGAGAGGATAGATCTGGTAGGGAATCTCAGCCGGGATCTAGGAGGAGGTGAGTACCGTTTAATTTTTTTTTACATGATTAAATTCTTTTTATCTTTTGTGTTGAAGTTTTAGGTTTTCATTTTTTGAGAAGTTTTTTTAGATGAAAAGATCAGAACTGTTTGCAAAAGACTTTTTTTTTTTAGGTGGAACATCTAGAATAGATTGATGAGAATCAGATTGGCAAGAAAGCTTTGCTCGAAAAAAATGATGGAAACATATAATTAGAATTGATGTTCACAGAATAAGAAAAAGATTCATGATATATCGCATGTTCACAATTAGAAAGCAAAATTTTTGTGTCTTGTTCACAATTAGAAAGCAAAGACTGATCGAATTGTCTTCTAATTTTTGGGTTTCATAGTAGACTATTTATATTTTTCAAGAATTTTTTTTTATTTAAGGATGCGCGAAAACGACCTAGTAGACAAAATGGTTCGACTGTTATTTTTTTGGTTGTTTTGTGCTTAGTTGATACTACGTACTCGTGGGCCTTGGGGTGACCGGTGACGACGTCCCGTCCTCCATTGTCCATTGACAAAACTCTGCCCAGCGGCAGATGTAGAGGCTTCTTAATTAGAAAGCCGGTCGGCTTCAAGGTTGACTTTGAATCGGACTAATCAACTAATACTTTCTTTCTTCCCTCTTACCCACCCGCGGCCCGCCCACACATCCAGTTGATCGAGCTGGCTTCACCGCCTTGATTGCAGCCTCCTCCATGAAAATTGCCATGGTACGATGGAGCCATATATGACTTCCCAGCTGTACCACCCGATTCCAAGGTGCAAAACACTCCAACACTGTTTCCCCGCTCGCCGCCCACACCGCGTCTACCAGCTGCAAGATACATCCATATATATATATATATATATATATATATATATGCCCAAGCTGTACGTAGGACTGTCCTCACCACATCCTCACCTTTCACTCGATCCGCACAGGTCACTCGGCTGTCTTTGAATCCGAATTAATAGCTAGAACCTCAGTTTATAACACACATTACAGTTTATAACGCCCGGTAAGTTTGCACACCAGTACAGTTTATAACACTCAAAAGCACACCATTACACTTTATAACGCTCGGCAATATATAGGAGACTACACTAATTTTCATGCATATTGTTTCACGTGAAGGAAATACGTCCTTGCTAAGTTTGCACACTGGTACAGTTTATAACGCTCTCACCTCTCCAACATAATACTGTCTGTTTTTAGCTCGTCCGTAAAAACCGAAAACACATCCTGATAGGTCAGCCATCTCGGGACAGCTCCAAGGCAAGTACTCGATCTTAAGCTGAAGTTTTCTAATAAAATCATTGACATCATGGCTTTAATCCGAGATTGCTTCAAGTCAAGCACGCTTAACATTGAGTTTTCTGGCGAAATCATTGCCATCACACCTTTAAAACGCTTTGTTTTATAGAATGCAATTAACATACATATAGATATGTCCCTAATCCACAATGATCACCCATCCCGGGACCACTCCAAGTCAAGCATGCTTAATATGAAGTTTTATACCAAAATCACTGTCATCAAGGCTTTAAAACGCATTATTTTATAGAAGACGATTAACATACATATAGATATATCCCCAATCCACATGTAAGTTTTATGGGATTGCTTCCTCGGGCACCCGACTCAGACAAACGCCCCCAAGGCGAATACGACCATGAAGATGTCAGATCTACACAATCCACCTGCTGACATCCATAACACACAATAGGTATTGTCCTTTAGCTCAGGGAGGGGCACTCCTCTTGTTAGACATATGTTACCTTGGCCCAAGGGCCGTATTGGGGAGCAGGTCCCGGTGCGCTGGGCAGTGGAGGTCAAGGAGGCCGGCAAGGTAGGGTGTTTGCGCTGCCAGAGACCTCAGCGTCTGCAGAGCATTCTGTTGTTCGAGATACCATTTTACTCTTCGACACCCCAGTCTTGGTTCTTTTTTATTCTGACGCTTTGCATTCTTTGATTTCGACTTCTTACGTACGTCTTATGGGGTTAGAGCCAGTAGCCTTAAAAGCAGTGATACATGTGAGGACACCTGTTGGGAGCGGAGCCCGAGTCTGCTGGGTATGTCAGGGATGCAAGTTGGAGCTCAGAGATCTTTGACTGGAGGCTATGTGGGAGCGAGAACAGATGATGCGTTCCACTTACCCCCGGCTCTTCCAAGAGTAAGGTATGAATTAATTGTCATTTTTCCGTACTCTAGTCACACGATATATCCCGTAGTGTACTCGAGTCGAATTTCGACTACGAAATTCCTTGAAGGGGGGAGAATTGTAAGGGCCTTTTAAATTTTTTTAAGGATGGGTGACCTATAAGAAGTGTTCTCAATTTTTACAGATCAGTCACAAAAAACAGACCGTATTGTGTTGGAGGAGCGAGTGTATTACACAATTCATCTCTTAGGTTGCAGGCATTAGAGTGGTTTCAATAATATTAATACTTTCAATGACTTAATATGGATGAGTTTTTTTTTTGATGAGATGAGCCAATAGGCTAATATTTACATCCAAACAAGACAACAAAACTAGCTGCCGAACAGCCGAGTCCCTGACTCGCGAGACCAGTTATACATCAACCTGGATCTGCGACACGCTCGAGCAACACTATCGGCTCTCGCGTTACACTCTCTAGAAATATATAAAAAGATAACAGAATAAAAAAGGAGTGCATGCAACCAAATCTCCTTAGCAATGTGCTCCAAGTCTGGGGGCCATACCCTTAGACCATTAAGGATATGAACTGCGGCGAGTGAATCCGTCTCAACTATGATATTCTTGAGCCCATGTAATTTAGCATTTCTCATCCCCTCCAAAATCGCTTCCATCTCACCTTCTAGGACTGAAGCAGTAACCAACGGCCTACCCCAAGCCCAAACCTCTCTCCAATATGCGGATAAAACGACAGAGCCAATTGCAGCAGATCCAGACAATGGGTCATAAGAAACATCAGTTTGGATCACATGAGATCCCAGCGAAGAAGAGGCACCAAGGGACGAACTAGGCGAGGTAACATGACTTGGCCTCTTAGCGTGCTCTAACTGCTCTTTTACCATTCTTCTTATCTTGCAGGCAACAACCTCAACAGAATCTCCACTGGCACTGAAGACTATCTCGTTACGATCTTTCCAAACCATCCACATACCGCATCCCAAGTATGCTTTCATCGTCTTCGAACCATTTCCAAGCAATGCGTCTAAGACCGCATTAAGGTTCCAAGCTGGGAGATGAAGACCGTCTTTCTCGGCAATTAAGGAAAACACTTCAAAGATGAACTGGCATCCAAAGACCGCATGAGCAACTGTCTCAGGCTCTCTATTGCATCTTGGACAAGTTCTCACTGAGGTCAAATGCAGCCTCCATAGCCTATCTCTCACCGGTAACTTCTCATGCATGACTCGCCAAAGGAAATGGCGAACTCTTGGCCCTCCTGGAGACCTCCATACGTTGTTCCAAGCTTCCTCATTGCCATACTTGGATTGCTGAATTGCTTCCTGTGTATGTGCTAAATAAGCTGATTGTGAAGTTACCAACCCAGAGTCACTGAGAGGCCAGCGGCTGCTATCATCCTCGCTACACACTATCCGTTCAATTGCTTCTGACAATGAAGGGTGAAAGGACCTTTGTAAAGCATTGTCATCCCAAACTCCATTAGCTGCAAGATCTCCGACCTGAATGCTCTCCAATCCAATTTAGACATTAAACATAGTGGGCCATCTAGATAAAGGCAGATCTGAAATCCATGCATCATTCACAACATTGAGATGGCTTCCAAGGCCTGGATTCCAAACTTATCTTTTCCTAATAGAGTTCGCGGCATAACATATATGCTTCCAATGGGTTGAAGCCAAACCTGAGTCATGAGGGGAAGGAAGGGGTCCTTGCCATTGATATTTGGCTTTGGCGAGTGCTTTCCAAACATTGATTCCCGGCTCGAGGAAGGATGCCGCTCGTTTTGCTTTAAGGGCCACCTGCCATGAGTTGAGATCTCTAATGCCTAGCCCACCAATCTCTTTAGGAGAGCATACATCCTTCCAAGCTATGTTGGCGATGCCTGACCTGCGTCCCCTCCACAAGAAGTCGCGGCAAACACGATCAAGCTTGTTAATAACTCCCAAAGGAATGTGGGATGTATGCCTGACGAAGGTAGGGATGGCTTGGAGGACAGATTTGATGAGTACTAGCCTTCCAGGATCCGAGATGTGCCTACCCTGCCAGGAGAGAACTTTAGCCACCATCTTGTCAATCATTTCTGAACAATCCACCGCCGTCACTCTCCCGGAGCAGAGGGGAGCTCCAAGATAAGTCCAACTGCCCTCTGCCTCAGCAAGACCAAGAATATGACAAATGGTGTGCTTCCTCTCAACCGGGACAGTTGGGGAGAAGCGCACGCTGGATTTGCTAACATTCATTTCAAGGCCCGAAAGAAGTTTGAACCTTAACAAAGACTCCTTCAATCTTCTTGCCTCCAAGCAGGTAGCATTAGAAAAGAGCAAGCAATCGTCAGCATAAAGCAAATGAGATAGAGAGAAGTCAGAGCTTTTGAACCTTAGTCCCTTGAACCCCGTTGATGGATTCTTCAGACTTCTTGAAAGAACCTCCTGAACTGTTAAAAAAAGATATGAGGACAAGGGGTCTCCCTGCCTCAAGCCAAACTGAGAGCTGAACCTGCCGTGAAGCTTGCCATTGACTATGATGGAGAATTTTGGTCTGACTACACAAGCTATCACCCAGGCAATCCATTTGGATGGAAAGCCCATTGCTTCCAACACCCTTTGCAAGAAACCCCACTGTACTCGATCGTAGGCTGCACGAAGATCTACTTTCAAAATCATCATGCTATTAGACTTCGGAGCCATTTTAATTGAGTGATAGACCTCTTTTGCTGCATCTATATTATCATGAATGCAACGGCCAGTGAGGAAGGCTGATTGTTCTAATCCAATGAGGCTATCAAGGACAAGCTTCATTCTTCTGGCTAGGATAGTTGTAATGACCTTATAGCCTACATTGCATAGGCTAATAGGTCTGAATTCCTTAACAACCTTAGGGAACTTGCACTTGGGTACAAGAGAGATAAATGTTTCATTCCAATTCTGGAGAAGGCGAGCTGTTTGGAAGAAACTCTGGACAATTTCAACAAAATCATGGCCAACAATATCCCAGTTGTTAATATGGATGAGTTGAAACTTGAAAGTAGTTTAGAATTTAGATATTTAATTATTACTTATTTGAAGTACCTCTCATGCAACATTACAGATAAAATATATATTTATCGAAATACTTGCAATTATGACTACATTAGTTATCTGTTAAGATGATTCAAAATTTTACATGCAGAGAATATCCAATTTCGCGTAAAGTTCTCTCAAGAAATCCTTTAGAAGATAGGCATTTGTGGAAAAAATATGGGCAAAAGAAGATTCTTGGGTTCAAATATCCAAGGTACGTGGGAAATATCCTAGAATTGAAGAACTCACTTGCCTAGCCTACTGAATTAGTTTTGTATTGGCTTGCTTTAATTTGTTCATGCACCTCATTTACATTCACATTTGGCTTGATTCCGTTAATTTTTCGCACATATGCGCCAAGTTTAATGACTTAATCCACGGCCTCACCTACTAATTAAAATTAATGTTCTTCACATCGCCTATAAATTACTTCTTTATTTTTCTTTGGTGAAATGAGATTAGCCACAGAGGCTAGAAGCCTAGAACCAATAAATAACATAGGCAAACAATTTTCTTTGCTTTTCTTTGAAAATGTTTCGCTTTTTTGAAACTGGAGATCGATAGCTTTGTTACAGAACATGCATTGAGCTTGAAACGACGACTTAATTTGTTATATATATATATATGTTTAGGTTGATGCTATATATTACCAATTTTTGGAACTTTTTAACTCATGATTGGCCAGTTTCCAAAAATATCTATCCCCAAATTAATAAATTCAAATTTCAAATAGTTGGATTTATGCTAATTTCCATAACCATGGGAAGTGATAAATTAGTTTAAATTTGCTTCTTTGATACATGCATGGTCTGCAGGAGCTACTTCAAGTGCAACCAGAGGAAGCACCAAGGCTGCCAGGCAACCAAACAAGTTCAAAGAACCAACGACGACGACGACAAGGACGGAAAACCCACATTTCTAATGACTTATATCAGCCAACATACATGTTCAAACATAGGCAAACACAACTATGATCAAAACAATGCAGATGATGCCTCCAACCAGTTATTGATTAGCTTTGATTCAAACTCCTCCCAATGTCACGAAGAACTCAACAATTTGTCACCATCCTTCTTTCAGTCACTCAGCCAAAATTACAACACTGAAGAGATCATGGGAATGATGCAAGAATACAGTCCTACCTTAGAGATGGGGACGTCGATGCTAATTCGAGAGCCTGCAACACCCTCAACAACCACGGCGAGTCTGAGGGCGGTTGGATCTCTTCCAGCAGCTGCAGGCTATGGTGGTGATGCAAGCCTATCCACTTCAGACGTACAGTATCTAACTCCATGACGTCTTTGCTTGAAGCTTTGAATTAAGGGTTTTCCTTAATCATCTTTGTTATGGGTTTTTTATTAACACAACAACAGTATTTTAATTCTGTATCAGTAACTTACTGTGGTTCTTTCAATGCATGATTGATTTGGTCTAAAATGCGATCGATTTCCTTATATGCATTAATTGGATGAATCATAACTGGCATGCACTTTGCTTTAATTCTCCTCCTGTTCTGTTTCAATCATTCTGTATATGGCCGGAGCTAACTGTTAGGATTTAGAAGAGAGGAGGAAGAAGAAGCAAGCAAGTACAGACACAAGATTTACGTGGTTCACCCCAGAATAGGGCTACGTCCACGGAGTCGCTGGAGGTTTTCACTATCTCAGAGGCAAAGAGCCAATTACAAGTTACAAATGACGGCCGCCCATACACACCCTCATATCCTAGGGTTTCGACACATAGGGAATAGAAAATTACATAAACTATCCCTATAACCGGATCTTCAAATCCGTCGATCCCCGCCGGAGCGCTGCCCCGGACCCCGTCAGCTCTGCGTAGTGTGTCATGGTCGGGACCGGAATGATCAGGCTCCACAAACTCAACACTAACGAAGTTAGTTTAGGCCAGAAAGGTTCATGGCCGGCGGCGGCGAAGATGAGAAGATGATACTCGCGTTTGGGATTGGAAGGCTGCGTGGGCGAAGGGCCGGCCATGGCCAAGCGCCTAGTGGAGCTGAAGCTGCAAGGGCTTTGAGTGGGAGAGGCTGGGGCGATCGAGCGGAGGTGGACATGGCCAAGGCGCAGGGGATGACTATATATGCCCAAGGCGGAGGATCTTCAAGCCATATATGTGAGAATCCGCCGATGGGCGTGGATTGTGTCGATGTTAGACGGTATTATTTGCCTCAGAGGCGTCTGACTCAGTCGGAGTATCGAGTAAGGTGTAGATCGAGAACATATTTACATGTATATTAATCGTCTTTTATAACAAAATGTGTTTTAAAGCCTTGATGGCAGTGATTCGACCAGAAAACTCCAAGTTAAACGTGATTGCTTTGGAGCAATCCCGGGATGGAATGGATTGTGTAGGGAGCGGTTCAGGGATGGGTGACATATTAGGAAGTGTTCCTGGTTTCTGCGAATGAGCCAAAAGAGCGGTTCCGAGATGGGTTGTGTTGGGAGCGGTTAAGAGAGGGTGACATATTGGGAAGTGTTCCCGGTTTCTGCCAATGAGTCAAAAGTGAACGATATTGTGTAAGAGGGACGCGCGAGTACGTTACAATATATGACGCTCTGACCTTGTTTATGAATAATTAATGCTATGGATGTTATAATCTAAACTTGAATTGCCAACCTCGAATGACTTTATTTGATATCTTGACATTATTTCTTATTAAGCTCATTAGTTAGGATGGTGAGAGGGTGGACATGAAGGAGGTGGTGACCGTGAACTGTGAAGTGGGTGAGGGTGGGTGGTTCAGTATTATTTATTGGGAAAGGATAACTATTGTGAAAAAAATTAAATTAAAATGTGCATGCAGACATTAAATATTGGGGGACGTATTGAATTACTTTTAGCTTATTTTAGCAGATCCTCCATCTCCTAAAATATTTAGCTAATTTTGATGTATAGCCCAAAAAATCGGAATAATTAGTGAAAACAAAAAACTTCAATTGATCTGCTATTGCAGGTTGCAGGCCCTTCAATACACTAACCCAAGCTAGCCGTGAGATTCAGCGTTCACCCCGAAGATCAAAAACATAAGGAAAGTGTTAAAAAAAATAGGACATCGAATAATTTGATCTTGTCCTTCCATGCACAATCTGGCGATGGAGATAATATATTGCAGGCAATAACAAATCAATTGCAAGCCCCATCTCGAAATTATATAATTATATATATATATATATATATATATATAACATAAAGTAATTTTTTGTGAATCACACGATGAATCATATGTCACATCATAACCAATACATGGCGTGACATAAGATTGGTTATTATAGAAATAGAGGGAGGGAGAGAGGAGAGAGAGAATGGGAGTGGGTGATTAGCCATCCCAGGTGGCACATGAACCACATACTATATATCATCATTATATGACATGATGGTTATAACTTAACTATAATGTTGTCCTACTGACATCCTACGTGGCAGGGATTATCTTGCGTGGCTGCTGATGTGGTGATTGGTTGATGGTTTCGGAAGAGGTGGCCACTTTCGTTGCAAATCGACCTTATAATTGCCACGTCGCTTCAAAAGTACCCCACCTCCACTTTGAAACCCAACCAAAATCTAACACCTCCTAACAGAACCCCTCTATCTCTCGATCTCGACTCTATAATGGCGGAGTACCGAGAACGTTCCGAATGGGCTTTTGGCCCTCGGACAACCCGACGAAAGCAACGGAGTTGGCAGCAACTAGGGGTGGCAATTCGGGTTCACGGGTCGGGTCGGGTACTGACCCGTTTAATAAAAGCCAAACCCGAACCCGACCCGTTTATTAAACGAGTCAGGTTTATCAACCCGAACCCGACCCGTTTATTAAACGGGTCCGGTTTATCAACCCGAACCCGACCCGTTTATTAAACGGGTCAGGTTTATCAACCCGAACCCGACCTGTTTATAAACGGGTCAACCCGACCCGCCTAACCCGTTTATTAAACGGGTCGGGTCGGGTCAGAACGGGTCTACCTGTTTAACAACAATCAAAAATATCAAATTACTAGATTAAATAATAACCAGATCAAATTACAACTAGATCAAACTACAACTAGATCAAAGTACAATCATAGACAAACAACCATAGACAAACAACCATATCAAATTACAATCATTGACAAGCAACCATATCAAATTACAACAATATCAAAATAAATCCTCAGTAACTTCAGCACATAGATAAGTAACTTTAACACATAAAGATAAGTAACTAGATTTGCATATGCCACTATAATCGTTTCATAGGATCAAAATATAAATACTAAGTAGTGGTGGAGCATTGTCCCGATTCTTCGCCATCATTGCCGAATTTTGAAGTCATCATATCCTCAGTAAGACCATCCAAAAGAGTCGAATTGTCTGCATGATATGCATAAATGAGTTATGATAAACAATTTACAATTAACTTAATTTAATCATTTGTTACTTGCTAGCTTACCTTTGTGACCATATAACCTTTGGGACAAGAGCATTTGAGCTACATCACGCGTATCATTTTTTGGACAAATCTTGATATGACATTTCATATTACTAGTCCCATGGCTAGAATTAGCCATATATTCTGCCCCACATTTCTTACACTTGCATTTTTGTATCTTATCAGGTCCCATAGGCAATCTAAGAAAATGACTCCAAATAGGTGAGGTAAGTTTTCTCTTTCGCTTACCAAATTTGTCATTTTCAGCTGATGAAGATGCTCCATGCTTTTCAGTATCATCTATTTCAATACTGTCATCATTGTCAACAATTTCAATACTATCCATCTACAGATTTCAAAAGCACAAACCATATAAGTACCCTGGTCGTAGCCTTAAAATTGTAAAAGTCCTAAAGAATTTAAGGAGAAACTTGCAGCAACAAATGAGCTAACCATAACCCAATAGCAGATAAACTTGCAGTAAAAACAAATCAAAATTAAGAAACAAAAAACAAAAAAATTAAAATAGAAAATGAAAACATGAAATCATTGGGGTTTGACAAAGAAAGAGAGCAAAACAAACAAAGAACAAGATAGATACAAAGAAGGGCAATCGAACCAACAACAACTGAACAAAAATTTAGCAGGAAAATACCAAGTGACCAAAGACAATAAATCTACAGAAGAGAAATGGAATGAATCTTATTGAAACAAGAGAGAAAGTTACATAAAAATCTACAGTGATGCATGTGGTCTATCAAAGGAAAGATACAAAAAAATTTAGCACGAAAACACAAAGTGAACCTAGAAAAAAAATCCACAGAAGAGTTGTAGCATTGAACCCTATTGAAAAAAAGAGAGAAAGATCACAGAAATAGTGCTGAGAAAATGACAGAAAGATTGAGGTGCTGAGGAAAAAAAAGAGAAAGATCACAGAAATAAATATGTTCATACGAATACTGCTGAGAAAGAATGACAGAAAGATATAAAAAAGATCACATAGAATAAGAAAGACAATATTTAACTCTAAAATCCACAGAAGAGAAGAGAAATAGTACTGGGAAAATGACAGAAAGAGTGATTGTGTCTATTAGATTTGGATCAAGATCAAGAAAGATACAAACCTTAGAAATCTTGAAGCCGTTGAAGTGTTGAACCGATCTGAGGAATCAACCACCTCTTCTCTGTCTATCGGATGGAGGTTGGGAAGGGAGATGCCGGTGGACTTCGGATAAGGGCTAGGGGAGGAGATCGGTGGGGGCCGATCGCGACATGGGGGGATCGCCAGGGGAGATCGCGATAGGGGGAGTTCGCTAGGGGAGATCGGGACAGGCGAGGGGAGATAGAGGAGATCACGAGGGGAGATAGGGGGAGATCGCTGGGGGAGATCGTGACAGGAGGAGCTTGCCAAGGGAGATCGCAACAGAAGGAGTTCGCCAGGGGAGATCGCGACAGGCGAGGGGAGATAGGGGGACGTCACGAGGGGAGATAGGGGGAGATAGCCGGGGGAGATCACTGGGGGAGATCACCGGGGGAGATCGCCAGAGGAGATTTGAGATCGCGAGGGGAGGTAGGGGAAGATCGCCAGGGGAGCCGCCGCCCGGGGTAGGAGAAGTGGAGGAGAGCTGGGTTTGGGTTAGTGGGTCATAGGTCGCTGGGTAAGTGGGTAGTGGGTACTGTGGGTAGGTGGTTGGGTAGTGGGTGCCCTAGCACTGTTAAACACGGGTTAACGGGTTAACCCGCATAACCCGCGGGTCAACCCGACCCGTTTATAAACGGGTCATAAACGGGTTGACCCGTTTATGACCCGAACTCGTTTATACCAAATCCAAACCCGTTTATCTCGGGTCGGGTTCACGGGTCATGACCCGGATTGCCACCCCTAGCGGCAACTAGGAGATGGGTGGAGGAGGAGGTGAAGGCGTCGGGAAGAAGAGGGTGGCGAGGTGACATGAGATCTCGACGGAGGGAAGGGTGATGGCGACTGTGCACGAGGGGATCACCTCCCGTCCTCGCACCGTCTTCTCCGTCAACTCTCCGTCCTCGTACGTCTGCCGCGCTCATCTCTCCCCCTGGCGCCGTCCTCCATCACCAACGTGCCGCCCTCTCTCTTCCTCTTCTTCCCCTTCGCCAGGCTCCTGCCCTATTCGCGTCCTCTGCCGCTCATATCTCCCCTCCTCTGGCCTCGCTGCTCGGATCTACTCCCCCTTGACCCTCTATTTGTCGCTCCTCCGGAGTCCGCTACTCGACTCTGCTCTCCTCCGACCTTTCGCCTCTCAGATCTCACCCCCGCCACTCAAATCTGCCCTCCTCCGGCCCCCTTCGCTCGGTTCTGTCCTTCTCTGGCGCACCCAGTGTGAGGACCCGTCCCTCTATCCTCGTGGCTTGTTGTTGACCCCAAGGGCAATTTGGGAAATTGCACCTTGGCGGTCGTTTCACACTGGGTGTGCACACACAGGCCTTGCTTGATGGTTGTGTTTGTTAGAAAGGTTAGGTGGGACCTAGTTTGAGAGTTCTGGGCTTGGGCCCGTTTTCCAGCCCAAGTTTGCACTTCTGGGCAGGGAGGATCGATCCTTTGGTCGTGGAGGATCGATCCTGCCTGTGCCTGGAAGTCTCTGTCGGTGGCTTTCGAAGGACGGCCACCGCGGTGGCCGTCGCTTCCCCTGTCAGGGGAGGGAAGACTTTCCCTCCCCTCCCCCAGCTTTTCCCCGCATTCGCCGGCTTTCCCCGGCCTTACCCGCCCTTTCCTCTCTTCCTTTCTTCCTCTCTTCTTCTTCATCCCCGCGAGAACTCTGTTTTTTCCCCTGTTCAGACCGCTCCTTCTCCTCCTCCGTTCTCCCTACTTTGGCCACCGTTTTGGGAGCTTGAAGGCTCGTTGGAACCGGGACGGCGCGAGGAAGATCCTTGGCTAGGCTTCGTGGATCGAAGCTGCTCTGAGGAGGTAGGCATCCCACTCAAACCCCGGCTTGCTTTTGAGGGTTTAAATCCGGTTTTGTTTTCTTGATTAATCTCCTTGTGGAGTTATTGTTTCCCGGTTTTGAGGCCTTGAGTAGCCTCGTGGTACTCAGATCTACCAACCCACCAAGTTTGGTGAGGTTTGGTTGTGTCTTCCGGCGGTTCTCCGGCCGGAAGCACGCCGGAACCCATCAGGATCGATCCTCCTGGGAGGAAGGATCGGTCCTCTGGTGTTGACTTGCTGCGCCCAGCACATGATCGATCTTCTTATGGGAGGAGATCGATCATGGGGCCTGGGTAAGCATGGTTACCCTTCGTCCCGAGAATGATCGATCTTCCTGGGAGGAAGGATCGATCTTCCTTGGTGCGACTGGAAGGGTGCCCTCTGTCACCAAAAGATCGATCTTCCTGGGAAGAATGATCGATCTTCTTTGGCTCGACAGTGAGGGAAGCTCACTGTTGCTTGGATGATCGATCCTTCCCTTGGTGAGGATCGATCCTTCAGTAGCAGAGAGGGTTTTTCAAGAGTTTTGCCCGCGGGGCTTCGCATGTATGTGGTTTTTACGATTTTACCCTCGGGGTTGATCCTGTAATGAATTATGCATGAATGCTTATCGCTTTGTGGTTGAACCGAGAGGGTGATGTCTCTCGGGGTGAGTAGAATAAATGGGCTGACGGTATGCCCTTACCGCTTTGTGGTGAACCGAGGGAGTCATGACCCTCGGGAGTGTTTAGTATAAATGGGCCGAAGGTGTGCCCTTGCTGTGTTGGTTGTTTACAGCTTTATCATACTTATCCTGCCTTGTTTTCCTGTGCATTAGACATAGTAGGGTAGGTTGGGTTGGTGTTGACTCTGTTGCTTAGAGTACCGAGTGATGGTAGTCTTAACCTCGGTTGTTCCGCCAAGTGCGGAGATCCCGCTTGGAGAAGGGGGTCCTACTGGTTGCGTCGAGTCCACCCTGCGTCAGGGAATGTCGGAGTTGCCCACCCCTGAGCAGTGGCGTTATCGGAGATACGCACCTAGGACAGGAACCCTTCGGGTTATTGACGGGATTTATGGGATCCTTGGCAAGCCTCGGTACTTGGCCTCAGGGTTGGTTCTTTTGGGTTTTGCCTTCTTAGCGAGAGTGGTAGAGTAGGACCCTGCTGAGCTGTTGCTCATGCCTACCTGGACTGTGTTTGTTGCAGGTGCAGGTGGCCGCTCTGTTCCAGTGTTACCCCCTCGGTCGTCTCGTGGCAGCGTGCCGGATCCTGACCATGTCTGAGGGTCAGGATGGGTTCGTTTGTGCGTTCGTGGAGACCCCGGTGGGTGGTGTTGCTTCTTTTTGGGGACTGTTGATCCCTTGTAGCTTGTTGTACTAGAACCATGTTAACTCTTTTATTACCGTTTTGTAATAAAGGTTAATAGCTGTTGTTTAGTACCTTTGCTTCCGCTTGTGACTGTTGGCAGCTGTTTCCGCCAGCTGGCCGTAGTCTCAACTGTTTCCGCCAGTTGAGGCTGTAGTTGTAGGTTTTTCTTTCCCCCTCGCGTCCCCGGCCCGGTTGCGCTCTGCGGATCGGGGCGCGACACCCAGCTCCTCCGACTCCGACTTTCTCCGGCGAGTTCGCGTCCCCTGTTCGTCGCTCCTCCGCTGTTCACGTCCCCTGTTTTCTTACTCCATGACGCGCACGTCCTCCAGCCTCGCGTGTCTTCCGGCGCCGTCCAAGCATTGTGGGCGTGGGGAAAGAGGGAGGCGGGTTGGCGTGGGCTTGCATGATGGCGTCGAGGTTTCAACAGCGAGCTCGGACGACGGCGTTCACATGGTTCGCCGGGCGCCTGGCGATGGGAGCTTGGGAAGGAGATCGCGAGGAGGTTGGGACTTAAGGGGAGGGGGGGGGGGGTGTGCTCGCGCTTGTGCGGGCTTGGAAGAGGGAGAATGAGATGGCCAAGTGATGGACCGTGTAGATCTAAAGATAGGTTAGATTTGATGGTCAAAATTGAGTGGTAATAATTCAATATGGTGATGATGTGGGTGGTCATATCTGAGAGGTGTTAGATCTGAGAAGAGTTGGTGTAGGTTGGGAATGTAGATGAATTGGTTTGGAGTTTAGTCAAATGAAAGATGAGGAGTTTAATGAGATGAATTGATTTTGATTGTATCGTGCGATCAAATGATCGATTTGATCGGAGGAAGGAGAACGTAAACAATTCTTGGATTAGATTAAGTAACCGAATTCAGGGGCACGAAATCAGCTAGTATATATATACTAGTTGTGCCCCTTGCCACATGACAGGGTAATCATCAACCCCACCCCAATAACCACCCAATAACTCCCTTCCACTAAACCCCTCTCAACATAGGATTATCATGCCACATAGGCTCCACCTAGGACATTTTTCAGTCACATAGGACAACAAAAGTTTCACTTATAACCATAGTCTTATATAAGAATGATATATATCACGTTTGTGTTACTTATAACTATAGTCTCATATAAGAATGATATATATCACGTTTGTGTTACGTGGCACGATTCATGGAGAGGCCACGAGTATCTTCTGCTCCGCGGTTCGGTTCACAGTAGTCAAATGAGTTCTCGTACGTGGCGGTCTTGGAAGAATTGGAAACCATCGGATGGGTTTAATGGCTGCTTGCCACGCATTGTGTTTCTTTTATTTAGCATCTACGGGGGAACGGACATGAATCAAAATCTAAAAAGAGCACGTCCGAAACGGGCTATAAAAATGATGGCTTACACTATTGCGATACATGGTCTTTCCGATGGTACGTACGGCACTGGATTCGTGTGATTTGGATAGTGGGTTTATTTTGTTAACCATGAGATTAGTGGAGTATATCTACTTTTGATGCGTTGCATTACCATAGGCCACAAAAGTATAAAAAGTAGATTAATGTGGTCCTGATCTATTTTTCTTAATCGTTTCAAAAAAATTTAGAAGATGGAATAATTTTCAGGAGCAGTTTATCTTTCGAAGAGAATTTTGAATGGAATTTTATTAATCGATTAAAATTCATTGTGCCCCATTGGCCGGGTCAAACTCAGTAAATGTGTAGTTCATCTCTTTTTTATCAGGTTTTTTTTAGCTGATGGGTGATTGATTAATTATCGCTCTATTATCAACCTTATATCTAGATTTCTCATCCTCTCTTTTCGATTTCGATTAGGTCGTGCTGCTTTAAAACCCATCATGATTGAAATCGTGACAGAGGCATGAGAATCTACTAATATATATATATATATATATATATATATATATATATATATGAATAATGATCCGGTCCTCCCTAAATCCTAAACCCTAAAGTGGGAGGACCGGATCCTCCTCCACCTATATAAGATGGAGGATAATATATATACACTAGGTGGTGAGCCCGTGCCATCTGGCACGACTAACTGCCCGTTTCCACTATCTCTATTATAACTTACGTCACATCAGCCACTATCATTTTTTTATTTATTTAATTATAATTTTATACCACGTGTATGCCATGTGTGTATAAGTTTATGACTCAGATGATGAGTCATAAAAGTAACTACCCTTGGATCTTATAAGGTAGATAAGTATATATATTTAAAACTAATTTCCTGGCTTATCAACCTTATAAGGAGCAATAACGGTTACAACCGTTTACCTCCTATTAGTTTATTTACATGTATATTTTCCTAAGTTAACTTTGTATATTTTTATCATCTTCCATAGAGTAGTTTTAAATATACATCCTTATAATCATAAGTCAGGAGATTAGTTTTAAATATACATACTTATCTACCTTATAAGATCCAACGGTAGTTACTTTTATAACTCATCATCTGAGTCATAAACTTATACACACATGGCATACACGTGGCATATACGTGGTATAAAATTATAATTAAATAAATATAAAAAAAAGGATAGTGGTTGATGTGGCGTAAGTTATAATAGAGATAGTGGGGGCGGGCAGTTAGCCGTGCAAGGTGGCACGGGCCCATCACCTAGTGATTATATAAGGATGTATATTTAAAACTACCCTAGGGAAGATGATAAAAATATACAAAGTTAACTTAGGAAAATATACATGTAAATAAACTAATAGAGGTAAACGGTTGTAATCGTTTTTGCTCCTTATAAGATTGATTATATATATATTATACATAATAATGTATATATGTATTATATAATATAATACATGACATATATATATAAGGAGAGAGAGAGAGAGGGCGGACTATTGAGGAGGATCGACTCCTCCCACTCGGGTCCCGAATCACTTTTATATATATATATATATGCCCTTTCTGAAATAAATAATTCAACCTCGATAGCACAAAAAGCCACAAAGCAAGGAAACGAAGATGATGTCATCTCCGTGACGTCATCCATTCATCCCTTTCCCTTCTCGAGCTAGAAACCCTATTTTTTTAAATTGCTTTTTGTAAAAAAAACTCTCCGGCCATCTTGTTTTAAAACACCCATGATGGAGATAACATATTTTATCCACCAAACCCTAGGTTGCCGGGTTTGCCAAAAGTTTGTCAACGAGGCACCAAGCTAGCTTGATCTCCTCCATGGATCCCTCTGTGGACAAAGAAGCTGTTGCCCGTGAGCTCGTCCCTGGTCTGGAGCTGGTGTCGCAGCTCGGCGCCATCCTGAACGAGCCGTCCGGCGGTGGCTGTCGGTGCGGTGCGGTGGATGTCATGGAGGAGATCTCTGTATCTTTTACTAGGGCTCTTGATGCATATATTGTATTATAAGGAGAGGAGTACTGTACGTGGCTCGATCGCGACACGGCTGCGAGAGTTCCGATGGCCGGAGAAAGGATAGATCCGGTGGGGAAATCAAGTCAGGATCTGGGTGGAGGTCAGTGTTGTTTTCTATATTTTTTAATGTCTTTGTTTTTGTGGCGATGTTTTAGATTGCATTTTCAAAATTATTTTTTAATCTTTTTTCTTATGTGAACACCTTTTCTTTTTCTTTTTATCTTTTTTGGAGGAGTACTGTTGACAACAAGATCCGACATGTTTGGACATCGTTTTAACCAACTGAGAAAGCTAGGCTAGATGGATGACCAATCAGATTGGCAGGAAACTTTGATCGAAGAATGGTGGAAAAATAGATATGTATATATAGAGGTTTTGATGTCAAGATCACACATTAGGAAAATGATTCATGATCACTTGTTCCCGATTAGCCGGTCGAATTTTCTCCGAGAGTTCCGATGGCTGGTCGAATTTTCTTTTCTTTGTTTTTTTTTAATGAGTTGAACCCTTAAGGTTAGATTAAGGGAAAAACTCCCATTGCATCAATCCCATAACGGAGGTCTATGAGCACCCTTCCGGGACCAAACAAAAACTGAGCTAGACTCCTGAACCAACGAGCAACCATGTCGGCTTTCCGATTACAAATCCTCGAGACATACATAAACAAAATGGAGCCCAATTTCAAGACCTCAGCCCAAACATCTCTAGCCCGAGCACTCACGCCCGGCGACCACAACCTACACCCGTTGAGGATCTCTACCACCCACCATGAGTATGATTCGACAACACAGCTCTTCGCACCTCATTGTCGAGCTTAACTCATAGCTTCAAAAACATTAATTATCTCTCCTTCAAGCATTGAAATAGCATCGACTGGCCTCCACGCCGCCCATGACCTCCGTTCGAGTTCCCCCCCCACAACGCCAACAGCCGATGAACCTGCAACCCATGAGGCATCGGCCTGCACCACAACACATTTACTACCCTTGCAACTTGGCCTTCCAGAACCACCTGTAACCTTCCCTTTCCTATTGAATTCCTCCACATGCCTACAAATCCTCCGAGCTATCACCCCTGCCGGCTCATACTCCCCTTCGAACACCACAAGACTTCTAGCCTTCCAAAATAACCAGAAGGCGTAGGCCACCGTAAGTTTAAATTTCTCCATCTCCAACGACGACGAAGATTTAGTCAGAGCTAACACAAAGTCCTCCACACCTCAGTCCTCCACCTCCGACCATTGTTGCAGGAGCAGCCAGCTAAGGACCTCACGAGCAAAATAACATCCCACAAGAATGTGTTCAATTGCCTCCGACTCTGATATGCACCACAGACAGTCGCGCTCCGACACCATCCTTGCACGCCAGAAAAACTCTCTAACCGGCAGCTTCCTATGTAACACCTTCCAGACGAATTGCTTGATTTGAGGATCAGTAGGGATACGTCAAATGTTACTCTACATTGCCTCATGCTGCTTACCTGGCTACGTCACCAAGTTCGACATTGTTAGTTGGTACGCTGATGTGACACGCCTTGAAAAGTGTCGTGATCTTAACAATAACGTCAAAATTAGAAATTTATAATCCGAATCACTAACTAACTACTTTATGGGTTGATAGTAATGATTCCGAGTCGGTCCACAGGGAAAAGAAGTATTAAGTCTAATTACCGTGTATAGTTCTAAAGCAAAAGATTGATAAAGGAAATGATTTTTGGGTTTAAACTATTCTTAACTAAGATTAAACTAATTCGAAATAATAATAAGATAAACGGCCAAGAGATTTCTAATCAGTAATAAAGAACTAATTAGGTCTATTTAAGATAAGAGCAATTCAATTAAACATTAATAGTTTTAACTAGTCAATAGGTGAATGGCTAGAGCCCCTACCGCTCAATTAAAATCCGTACAGTCTTTAGTCGTCAATGATATCATCAAAGAATGGATATTGGTATATAATCAAGATGGTTCTCGCACCTTGAGATCGCCAAATAGAATGTATTAAGGATTAGAAGTTACCCTAGTGGTTCTGGCATTAGCGTAGTGGTACTGGCACTTACGAAATCCCTAATCTTGAATTAAGATGAATAATGGATTAAGAGGCGATCATACTAGTTCTGGCATCATGTGTAATGGTTCTAGCATTACAAAACCCTTAATCTCGAGAAGGAAATCCTCATATCCATGGTTCTAGCATTAATGTTTTGATGAGAATCTCTAGGGCATATAAGAACAAATCATTCATCCACACTATTAAAATCACACCAATAGATATAGAGAGAATAAAAATCATTCATTCAAACCATTAAAATATGCTTACATGCTCAAATCCATAGAAAACCCTAGAAATATTCCTTATTATATCATAGAAATACATAGGCTAGGGTTTAGTTACTCATCTTAGAAAGGAGATCCGTTGATGAAGGTTGTCGACACGCTCCACCCATGGATCTTCTATCAAAGATCTAACCTAATTTGTGAAAAAGATGCCAAGAAAAACCCAAAGAGATGAAGGCAATTCGTCTATGGAAGGATGCCAAAAGCCGCCCCCAAAAGGTCTATTTATAGGCCTAAGGTAAACCCTAACTCGGATTAGATCTCATCCATTAATATTCCCCACAGCGCCAAAAGAGATCGATCTTCTTTGGTCTCAAATCGATCTTCTTCTTCCGAATGACTGAAATGTCAAGGTTAGGATCGATATGGTTTGGCTCAGATCGATCTGGATGAAAAGTGCTCTTTGTCAACTCTCTGTCGTACTAAAAATAGCGGTTAATCGGCTGACACAAAAAGAAGATCAATCTGGATTGCATCATCAGATCGATCTCCTTCTTCCGAAGCTTCTTTCTCTGCACCTCTGTACTAAAAATAACATAACTTCTTTTAGGAAACTTCAAATCACGAACCGTAAAAACTCCCGGAAAGTAGACTTATATAGCTTACCAACTATGTATAGCACATGTTCTGAGCAGGTACAGTTCTAAGAATTTTTTGCCAAATCGGACCCCCAGTGTCCAGATTTGGCACTTTCGGATCCCCTCCGGTGTTTCTTTGCAACAGAGGACCCCTAAGCTATGAATTCCCGATTTTACCCCCTCCCCCCACCCATGCTATGGAGGCCATGCACATGCATCCATTTCTCATATCCTTAGTGCATTTAATGCAACTGGACTTTGGGTTTAAAAAAAAACCATCCCGTCGCATTAAATGCGACGGGACGTGTCTTCTTCTCCAAGTCTCTTCCTCCCTCCCGCTGGGTATGATTCCTCGCTCCCGCCATCTTCTCCCCTTCCTCTCCACTGCTTTCTCTTCTCTTATTCTTTCATATGTCAACTCTCTTTCCACTGTCTCCTCTCCTTCCTTTCCACTGCCTCCTCTTCTCTTCTCCCTTTCCACTCTTCTCCCTTACTCGTTCATCTCTCCTCCCTCTCCACAGCCTCCTCTTCTCTACCTTCGGATGCCGCAATTTTCTTCGCCAAAGTAGTTCACCGGAGAGAGTTCTCCACACATGCAAAGTAATGAGAAGCGTTTCGCTGCATTGCCAACAATATTTATCGCAATTGTAAGGTACTTGAGCACAACAAGAAGACTAGTAGAGCACCCATTCATCCCGATGCACCCGTACGTCCTGTAGCTGTGCCCGGTACAGAACCAGCTCCGACTGCTGCATGATGTTCTATCTATCTTGTGTGTATTGTATGGTGCAGTGTATATAGTACACATTTTGGTGCAATGTAAAACCAATCATTTTGGCGTTACACGTGTATTTTTTATGACAGTACGGGTATTTGTTATGCCCATACGTGTATGTTTAGAAAAGCGCGTGTTGTAAAAAATGTGTAACTCTATGTTGAAAGCACGGGTATAATTATTAGATCCGTGTGTGTAAAATTCAACATACGTGTCTCAACTCCTTTCCACGAGTATCTTCAGGATACACACGTGTATAATTTTGATGAATGTGAGAAGTGGGCATCTCCGCTGCACGTGTATTGTTTGAAAACGCGTGTTATAAAAGACATGTGTAACTCTATGATTGAAGCACGGGTTTAATGTTTAGATGCGCGTGTGTGAAATTCTACATACGTGTATTTGTTACCACGATACGTGTATTTTTTATAACGGTACGTGTATGTTTTCAAAACGTGTGTTTGAAAAGAGTGTGTAACTCTATGATTGAAGCACGGGTATAATTTTTAGATGTGTGTGTGAAATTCTACATACGCGTTTTCACTACTAAGCACGCGTAGTAAGGTAGGTGTACGAGGTTTGTTACATACCACATAAACAACTTAACCTCAACGCAAACAGTTTGTTACATACCGCCCAAACAACTTAACATTAAGGCAAACAATTTGTTACATACCACCCAAATAACTTAACCTCAACGCAAACAATATCTTAATGTTAAGTTATTTGGGTGATATGTAACAAATTGTTTGCCTTAATGTTAAATTGTTTGGGCGGTATGTAACAAACTGTTTGCGTTGAGGTTAAGTTGTTTATGTGGTATGTAACAAACCTCGTACACCTACCTTACTACGCGTGCTTAGTAGTGGAGACGCGTATGTAGAATTTCACACACACATCTAAAAATTATACCCGTTCTTCAATCATAGAGTTACACACTCTTTTCAAACACACGTTTTGAAAACATACACGTACCGTTATAAAAAATACACGTCTCATGGTAACAAATACATGTATGTAGAATTTCACACACGCGCATCTAAACATTAAACCCGTGCTTCAATCATAGAGTTACACATGTCTTTTATAACACACATTTTCAAACAATACACGTGCAGCGGAGATGCCCACTTCTCACATTCATCAAAATTATACACGTGTGTATCCTGAAGATACTCGTGGAAAGGAGTTGAGACACGTATGTTGAATTTCACACACACGCATCTAATAATTATACCCGTGTTTTCAACATAGAGTTACACACTCTTTTCAAACACACGTTTTGAAAACACACGTACCGTTATAAAAAATACACGTATCGTGTAACAAATACACGTATGTAGAATTTCACACACGCGCATCTAATAATTATACCCGTGTTTTCAACATAAAGTTACACATATTTTTTACAACACGCGTTTTTCTAAACATACACGTATGGGCATAACAAATATCCGTACTGTCATAAAAAATACACGTGTAACGCCAAAATGATTGGTTTTACATTGCACCAAAATGTGTACTATATACACTGCACCATACAATACACACAAGATTGATAGAACATCATGTAGCAGTCGGAGCTGGTTCTGTACCGGGCACAGCTACAGGACGTACGGGTGCATCGGGATGAATGGGTGCTCTACAAGTCTTCTTGTTGTGCTCAAGTACCTTACAATTGCGATAAATATTGTTGGCAATGCAGCGGAACGCTTCTCATTACTTTGCATGTGTGGAGAGCTTTCTCCGGTGAGCTACTTTGGCGAAGAAAATTGCGACATTCGAAGGTAGAAAAGAGGAGGCTGTGGAAAGGGAGGAGAGATGAACGAGTAAGGGAGAAGAGTGGAAAGGGAGAAGAGAAGAAGAGGCAGTGGAAAGGAAGGAAAGGAGGCAGTGGAAGGAGAGTTGACATATGAAAGAATAAGAGAAGAGAAAGCAGTGGAGAGGAAGGGGAGAAGATGGCGAGAGCGAGGAACCATACCCAGCGGGAGGGAGGAAGAGACTTGGAGAAGAAGACACGTCCCGTCACATTTAATGCGACGGGATGGTTTTTTTTTTAAACCCAAAGTCCAGCTGCATTAAATGCACTAAGGATATGAGAAACGAATGCATGTGCATGGCCTCCATAGCATGGGTGGGGGAGGGGGTAAAATCGAGAATTCATAGCTTAGGGGTCCTTTGTTGCAAAGAAACATCAGAGGGGGTCCGAAAGTGCCAAATCTGGACACTAGGGGGTCCAATTTGGCAAAAAATTCACAGTTATGATGTCAAAGATCACCCATCTTTGCTCTTTTGCTCCTAGCATGTTCTTTATTTGTTCATTTTGGACTCAAACTTGATCTAATCTTCGCTGAGAGTCCTTAAACATGAAATGGAGAAAAAACAATCAAAATAGCATTGCTCGGAGACTAATAAGACCTAATTAAAAGGGCGATTTATACACTTTTCATGTCTTATCACGATGTCACAGTTACCACCCCATTCTTACAATAATCCCAAATGCACCTCGAATATTGATAGATAAGATCCTCTCCACAAGCATAGGATGTAAAAGCTCTTTCAATTTGTTCACATTCCATCATCCCTCATTTTGGAGATCACCTACCAGCAACCTATGTGCTCCCTCATCCACCCGACACGACATTGGAAGCCTCACAAGTGGCTCATAAAAAATCCACGAGACAAACAATACACTAATTCTATTGTTAACACTAGGGGCGCACTGCAGCTCATTCCTCACCTCATTCATAGCAAGACATAGAGACTTCAAGTGGTCCGACAACTTCATTAACTTTGTAACAGCAAGAAGCACTCCGTGCCAAGGATACTTAGTTGTAGCCAATGAGGGCCAGATTGTTGGTTGTGGACTCAAGAGAGCAGACATTCACTTCATCTTGAGGGACTGCCGCCAAATGCCAAGATTCCTAGCACCAATCCCTCCTAACTCCTTTGGTTTGTAGACTTTGGCCCAAACCACAACGTTGAAACCTCCTTTTTTTTGCCACCCTACGGGAAGGTTCAATAGATATTATCCATTTTCTTCACAACGGAGATCGGAATCTGTGTCGTCATCATGACAAAAGCCGGTATAGTTTGTAGGATAGATTTTAGCAATACCACTCTTCTTTTCTCCACAATCTTCTTTCCTTGCCATGATAGAATACGACATACCATCTTCTCCTGAAGAGGAGAGAAATCCGCTGCCTTAAGCCTTTTCGTGCTTATCGGCACGACAAGATAGTTTCACACAGTGTTCGCCTCCGTCAAGCCTAGGATTCAACAAATGGCCAGCTTTCGGTCGTCGAAGACGGTCCGAGAAAATATAATGCTCAATTTTACAGGACTCATCTCAAGGCTAAACATCGCTTGGAAGTGAATCATCTTTTGCTTTAGCTTTCTTGCCTATGGACAAGTGGCTTGTGTCACAAACAAGCAGTCATCGGCGTATAGAAGGTGTGAAGGAGCAAAATCAGAGCCACGAAAGCACACACCCACCAAGCCGAACTGGCTATCCTTCAACAATTGGGATAGGACTTCCTACACCACAAGGAAAATCTAAGGAGAAATAGAGTCGCCTTGTCGAATTCCGCATCTCGGTTGCACCCTCCCATGTATTCTTCCATTGATAATAAAGGAGAATTAAGCACTAGCCACACAGACCATCACCCACTCTACCCATAACTCCGGAAAATTCATTTCCAACAACACCCTTCAAAGAAACTTCCAATCAACCTTGTCATATGCTGACATAAGGTCAACCTTGGCCACCATAAGACTTCTAGACTTCGGGGCATAACGCATAGTATGGACAATCTCCTTTGTTGCGCTTATGTTATCATGAGTGCACATGCCGGCCACATAGGTAGACCGCTCCATACCTATAACCCATCAAGCACCAATATCATCCTACAAGGTAGGATATATATCCCCACTTTGTATCCCACGTTACACAAACTTATAGGTATGAAATCTTTGACTTTTCGTGGGAACTTACACTTGGGAATAAACGACACAAAAGTCTCATTCCAATTCGGCGGGAGCCTCGACGAACGGAAGAAAGACTTGACCATCGCCACAAAGTCCTCTCCAACTATATTCCAATGTTGCACAATGAACTCCGACGTCATCCCATCCGGACTTGGACATTTGTTCCTTCCCATGTCTACCATCACCACCTTAACCTCCTTGGCGCTCACCTCCCCTATAAGGGCCTCATGCATCTCATTAGCCACCTTTGGGAGTGTTGGCAACTCATACTCCTAGGAGGTGTTGTGCCCAGCCCACAGCTTCTTATAATGATCTGCAAAAGCCAAACCAATCTCTGTTTGACTTTCAGCAACAGCCATCAGCCAGTACAATCTCCCCCACTTTGGACTTATGAGACCTTGCACGCACTAAGTTACGAAATTGTGCTGAATTATGGTCGCCGGCCTCAATCCAAACTTGCCTGGACCTCTGCGTTGCCACTTGCTTTTGCTGCCCCATAACCTCAGCCCATTGATGCTCCAAGTCCTTGAGATGGCCTCACTAAGCTCCGACAGCTCCTCCCGCTCCTCCAACATATACATCTCCTCCATACATTGCTCTATCATCTTGCTTAGGCCAAAGATATCAACCGACCATGAACGCCGATCCCATCCTTCCACCACTTTCATAACAGCTTTGTGTTTGGAAGCAAAAACATAATGTCGTGAGCCATGGTGTGGTTGTCTCCAAACACCTTCCAACACGGAGCGAAAAGCTTCTAACTTCTTCCATCTGTGTTCCAAGAGAAAAGTTGTTAGACCTTCAATGTGTGTCTCTTTTGCTACTGAAACAACCAGACGAGAATGATCCGACGCCACATGTGACAATTGTCGAACATTCGATCCGGGGAAAAGCTCCTTCCACTTGGCATTACATAGCACACTGTCAAGCCTCTCCAAGATCTTTGTACACCCACCTTGAGTATTAGTCAAGGTGAACTGATACCCATGAAATCCCAGGTCAATCAATTCATTATCACATATGAAACCAAAAAATTCCCTCTCCGAAGTGCCAAAGACAAACGGATTACCTCCAAGCTTCTCCTCCACGGAGAGAATGGCATTGAAGTCACCTATGAGGATATGTGGCAGCCCAGTAGAATTAGCTCTTGTTAGATAATCCCACAATTCCCTCCTTTCAGTAGCTCTTCTAGCACCATACACAACCGATATTTCCCGGTGACCGTACTTCGAAGAGGACACGACCCCATACACCGCTTCAGCCCGGTCGAATTTTCTTCTAATCTTTGCCTCTTTTGTATTTAAACATGCAGAAAGCAAATTTTGTGTTTCACAGGCGACTCCAATTTGAAACAAAAAGATGATGTGCGCAAAAGTCCCAACACATTTGAACAAAGGATTTGACGGGAAAATTGCAGTAATTAACTCCCCTAATATATACTTGACAGAGGTGAAATTAATTAAAATCTCTCTTCTTGATATGTAGAGTATGTCAACTTTCGAACAACAAACCTCAAGAGGCAAGATCTAGGAGCATGAAATTATTGAGTCCCAATTTTAAACAAGCTTTTGCCTAATTTATGTTTTTTGCCTATTACAGAATATACAATACACAATGTAGAATTCATGTAGGAAAATATGACAGGGAACTTGTTAGACTCACCCTAGGCTAATGGTTAGGCTTGTGGATTGAGTGGTTGGAGTAATATAATATCAAAGCAAACGTCTTGAGTTAATTTGAATCGATTCTATCTCATGCATTATGTTAATCAAAATTCACGTATGAGGACTCATGATTATTTGAGTTCATATGTGAGGGAGTGTATTAGACTATATTAGTATAAACTCATCCTCACATATTGAGGTAAGTTTTTTGATTGAGGGGTTAGAGTTAACTAAGATCGAACCAAGCACTGATGAACCTTGAGTCCTACAATTGTAATCTCACCTCAAACGGCCCAAACCAACAACTTTTGCATCAAAGAAATGCAACATACCAAACACACGGGCTAAAATAAGGAGGAATGAACGAAGAAATCAAGATTCACAACAAGTCATCCTTTGAGGAATGTGTCTTGATGAAGAATATATAGTTGACAAATATGTAAGTCCATCCAAGACACTCATAATTGCAATGACTTAATATGAATGGGTACAAATTAGTTTAGATACTTAATTATTACTTTGATTTACTATGCATGCAATGTTACGGCCAGAATAAATTTTATCTAGAAAAGTACTTGCAAGTATGAATTTAGAAGTTATCTGCTAATATGATTCAGCATTTTACATGTAGAGAAAACCCAATTACACGTAAAGTTCTCTCAAGAGATCTTTAAGAGATGGGCATTTATGGAAAAAATATGGGCAAAAGAAGATTCTTGGGCCTAAATATCCAAGGTATGTGATGGATATCCAATTAGTTGAAGAACTGATAGGAACGGAATCAGTTCTCCATTTACGTATATTTTGTTTTATCTCAATGATGTCACTAATTACTTGGCCATAATTAACTTGATGTTGTTCCTTTTTACATAATCCTCTAGTTTATATTCCTTTTGCTGATGTCTAATTATCGACGTCAACTACTAAAATTGATACCCTACACATGATCTACAAATGATGTATAGCCTTCCAAAATGTTTCACTTTTCGGAGAAGAAAGCTTATTGCTACATGCATCAAGATCGAAACACAGACTTGTTATGTTTAGGATGATGCTATTTTCAGGCGTGCAAGAAATATATCAGTCTTGTTATGCTTAGGATGATGCTATTGTCATATGTGGAAGAGATATATCAGCTACTTTTTGACTGATAATTGATCAATATTTCAATTTTTTTTTGCCCAACTTGATGAAAGAAATCAAAAGGTTACCAATCCGTAGGATGTGTATAATCTGATCTCCATTATAAGCTGACTTATCCTTTTTAAAAAAAACATGAACCTTTTACCCTGATTTATGAAAGCAAAATATTTAATCAAGCAATCACAATTTCCTCACACAGAGACCAGCATTGATATTATCCTCGATGAGGAAAACATTTGTCGCTTTTTTGGACCAGGTTTTTATGATATCAAATTACCCTGAAATTCTGATTCTTTGAAATTGGTTCTTGGGAGGATATACTGCCGATCGATCTAGTACAAAGATTGCTCTAGAAGCATTTGTTAACATATGCACTCTTGTTTCGTGGTGCAATTGAGTTTATCTCATACCTAGGTGAAGCTCCTCACATCTTCTTTTTCCATGCCTAGCTAGGTGAATTAAGCTCAGTCTTAATGTAAGAAGATCATCATTTCTTCTTCTTCTTTGAATTTATGCTCATTTCCATAACCGTGGGTAGGCATGTGATCACTTAATTAGTTTAATTAGCTTCTATGGTACGTACGTACATGATCTGCAGGAGCTACTTCAAGTGCAGCTAGAGGAACCTCCAAGGCTACCAGGCAACCAAACAAGTTCAAAGAACCGACCACGACGACGACGAGCAGCAGCCAACATTCCGAGTCACTTACATCAGCCAACATACAAGCACAAACACAGGCCAGCACAACTATGAAAACAATACAGATGATGCTTCCAACCACTTCATGATTAGCTTTAAATCAAACTCCTCCCAATGTTCTGAAGAAGTTGCCAATATGTCACCATCCTTCTTCTCATCACCCGGCCAAAGTTACATTAAGAATGAAGGGACCATGGAAATGCTTCAAGAATACAGTCCTGCACCACCCTCAACAACCACGGCGAGTCCGGGAGGATGGTTGGATCTCCTCCAGGTGCTGCTGCAGCCTGCAGGCTATGGTGTTGATGCAAGCCCATCTACTTCAGACACAGACAAACTCCATGACGACGTTGCTAAAAGCTTTGAAGAGTTTTCCTTATAGTCCTTAAGGTGGTACTCTTCTTTACTTCATCAACTCTATGTATGAATTCATTCTGTGTCATTTAACTTGATGTAGTTCTTTCAGTGATTGTTTTGGTGGTGAAATGGGATTTCTATTTGCATCTGATGCCTCAATGATGGCACCAATAATTTGGTGTAGATATAGCAATCAAGCCCCCACAACGTTTGAAAGGGCGCGAACCCATTCGGCCATTTGCAGATTTGATTGATTGGAGGGACGAACACGCCATGGGCGCCTTCACAAATAATGCTTGTGGATGGTGTGATCTAAACTTGAATTGCCAGCCTTCAATGACTTTATTTGATCATCTTGACCCTATTTCATATAAGCTTACACTGCCCCTGTTCCTCCATATATAATAGGTTTCAAAATTTAAAAACATATCAAAGGATTGATGAATCTTGGATTCGAATCCTCGAACTCTATTCTGATACTATGGTAAATTACCAGTGATAAGAAAAACTTAAGCTAATAGAGGTATAAATTCAATTATTTAAATTATATTTTAGTCATTCCCATCACTAAATATTAATAATAGTAAGAGTATGTTACTCATAAACCAGAAAAAAGAGGTAGGATTAGGAAGCGTGTAAATCTTATATTTTCACCAACAGTTATGTTTTTGGATTAATTTAGTAGTTCAATGTTTATCTAATTCTATTCTGATACTATGGTTTCTAGGATGCATCAGACGGACTGGAAAAAGCAGCGAAGAAAAGGACAACCATAAACAACAATTCAAAAAAAAAAACAAATGGATGTAAAAATTTAACGTGAAAAACCTTCCAAACATCTTGAAAGGAAAAATCACGGGAAGCGAAAGAAATGATTTCACTAAAAAATAAAAACCGGGATATAAGGATTTTCTTCTTCTTCCAGAGATCATGAACATCACTTTAGGATCTCTCAACTCATGTGACCGTTAAACTCTCAGAACTCACAGTGGAGCACACATTTATTCTTAGCTCTTAGTCTTAACTCTTCTTCTATGGCCTCTAGGCCCTCTACTTGGACCCTTGACCTAGTCAACTTAAACCCTAATCTGACGAGTAGATTAAGCCAATACCTTCTAGATGGTTGATTGCTCAAAATTCCTGATCGATCAAGGTCGACGAATTTTCTGCTACGTACGAAGCTCCCATTAAAGTTGTGATTGATCTGAATATATCCCGATTGATTAAAAAACAAATCTCCATATGTTGATTCTCAAAAAATTGGTACTCAAAGAATTAAGATCGATTGCGATCAAAGAGCAAATCTTCAAAAAAAATGAGTCTTCACTTCACCCATATCGATCCTCATGAGGAGAGAATACCCAACGACATCTACTATAATGACTATATTTAACATATATATTTGAATTGAGATAATATCATAAAACCCCTTCAAAAAGTTTTAAATATAATATAACCCCCTATTTCCAAAATATCACGAAACCCCCTGAGTTATAAAGGTCATATCATACCACACCTTTCATCTGTTATGAACTAAGGACAAAGACAAGTCAGAGAATTTTGTGATAACCTAATTTAGAGGTTTAGGTAGATATGCTACCATCCACCTTCGTTTAGCTTTTTTTTTTTTTTTTTATTTAATTAGTTAAGCCCGAGGGCTGAGATCACAACTAAAAACTCTAGTTTCCCGGCCAAACAAAGGCTAACGAATCCATGAAACAACAACCTGTAAGAAACCCAACAATTCAAAACCCCCAAACAGAGTAGAACAAAGGAAACTAAAAAACTATCAGGGCGACCGGTCCAAGCTGAGAATGCCAAACAATTAGGCATCATATTTAGCTCATGACGTGGAATATGAATAAATCGGATTGATTGGAAAGGCACTGTCAATAGCCAAATAGAAAGAAGTCACGAGGCCAATCCAATCTACCAGATGCATAACCCAATCCTAATTAATAGTGAATCTGATTCGATTACCATCCACCACACTCCATGTCTACAGGCTTCCCTCAACCCACCATAGTACCGCACTCCGTTCATCAACCATAGTGAAAACCTAACATGGTCAAGCGAAGTGTCTGGACATTATATCCTAGGTTAACATCCCACATTCAAGCTCTCCCGCTTTAACGGACTTTGGTTAGTTGGATTTGAAAACACTAAATATTGGTTTGAAGAAAAATTGGATTATTTCGGGAATATTCCATCAAATTTAATTACCAGAAGGTGTTTGTTATATTATATAATATTTATAATTTAGGGAGTTTTATGATATTTTCAAAAAAAATTAGGGTTTACATGAAAATTTGAACTTTTTGAAGGGGTTATATCATGGGTTAATTGGTGATATACCCAACTTAGTGACCTTTTTCATCTCAAAACCCTATTAAAAATCTATTTGATAAAAAACCCATCTAATTAGCAAAAGTTTGTTGAATACACTAGGCGCGAATCCCGAGGTCATCAATCCGACCTGGGGTTGCGTGCACCTTCTGGCAGGAGGAGGCGTCCTTCCTCCACTCTGCGTGGTGCCCGGGGTCAGGGAGAGGCGAGGTCTCCTGACAGAGGGAGAAGCCGACAGAGAAAAAAGGTGGGGCGGTGGCAGGCGAAGGGAGAGGAGAAGAAGAAAATGGGGGCCAGCTTTGGTGCTGGTGGGCAGAGGAAAAATGTTGAAGGTGACATTGGACATCTGGAAGCTTCTTCACAGGGGTTTGTCTCTGATGCTATTAACCACACACGTGGCTTGGTAGAAGAAGTTGGGCCCGCTGGTGGTAGCCCATTTTTTGCACATGGGCTCCCTGGTGTTTCTATGGAATTGCATTTGAGTGGGCTGGTTGTTGGACCTTCACCTCATGGGATGCCAGCAAACCCACTAAAGCCAACACCCCCACTCAAATGGTAAGAGCCCGGGCTCTAATAGAGCAGGAATTCACACCAAACTATTGGAAGCTGAGCTGCAGGAAGAACATGAGGAGTTGGTCTCTCGGATGCATGAAGTCCTGGAGAAGGAAGTGCCTACTTTGGAAGAATTAAAATGCATGAAAACACTGTCTGAGGGTGATGAAAATGGGAATCACAGCACTCATGCATCCCATTTTTATCATTGATGAAAATGAGAACAAAAAAGTCATGCATTCTATTTTTATCATTGACAAAAATGACTTTAATCATTGATAAAAATGGGAATCACAACACTCATGCATCCCATTTTAATCATTGATAAAAATGATAAAAATGGGATTGGGAATCAAAAAGTCATGCATCCCATTTTTATCATTGATAAAAATGAGAATGCCATTTTCATCATTGATAAAAATGAGAATAAAAGTCATTCATCCCATTTTTATCATTCCGAGAATGATGAAAATGGATTTTTATCATTCCGAGAATGATGAAAATGGATTTTTATCATTCCGAGAATTTCATTTTTATCATTCCGAGGATGAAAAAAATTCATTTTTATCATTCCAAGCATTTCATTTTTATTATTCCGAGAATGATAAAAATAAAAATGATTTTTGATCATTCTGAGACATTCCTAGAATTTCATTTTTATCATTCTGAGAATGATAAAAAATAATTTTTATCATTCCAAGAATTTGATTTTTATCATTCCGAGAATGATAAAAAATCATTTTTATCATTCCGAGAATTTTATTTTTATCATTCCGAGAATTTCATTTTTATCATTCCGGGAATTTTATTTTTATCATTCCGAGAATGATAAAAATGATATTTTTATCATTCCGAGTATGATAAAAATTCTCATGCTGATTTGGTTTGGGTTTTTTATCCCGAAACAGTGCGCAAGGGTATTTAGTCAAACGGTCTTTTGCATGTGGGGCTCTAGACCCTTAGTATTAGCTTGACTTTTAGGAGAGGTAGATTAAATTGATATAGGTGATTTATAAGGTGCTTTAGAGCTGTTCCAGTTAAGGAAAATTAGAGTACCATGTATACCATTTAAAGATGCTTTTGTCATGCAATGCGGCAGTAGAGAATCCTGGAAAATCAGGAACAAAATCATGCAGCATGCGTTGCAGGGAATGGAGGCTGGTTTCATAAACATAAATAAAGATTGTGGAGATTTTAATTTGGAATCTAGCTTTTGTCACAAGATTCCTTTCGTTCGCAACAACAATTTTGTTATAGTGCCTCGCATTGTTTGCCAATGCATTGGTATATAATTTAGTTTTGCCAATTATGAGTCCTTGGAATGTTCTATCTGCTTTTAGGCAACTGTCATTGTTTACAAGAAAAGGCGATGGTGGAGAAAAGGTGGTGATGTCTTTTTGCATGCTATTTGAGTTTAATGCCTAAAAAAAGTACTGCCTTGGCTTATTGAGAAATTAAGACGAGCATTTGGGCCTATGGCCAAATCTCCCTTATATCATATTATCCCTTTTAAATTAAAATACTAAAATCTAAGTAATGTTACGTACCCGGGCGGCCAGGCCCTCCGAGACGAAACTATATATATATACTTCACAAGAGAAAAGATTGCGACTTTTGCGGCTGAGTGTAGATCCCATGTTCCATGAGTTTATTCCTCCTCGACTGTAACATAAGTAATATTCTTAGTACGTAGTCTAGGTTAGGTCTTTAGTCTTTAGACCATCAAAGCATAAAAAATAATCCATTGGTGGTGGCCACTAACAATTTCTACTCGGATTCAAGCTGGGAATTTAATATGACATAACCATTAATTATATTTCAAAAAACTATTAATTATATTTCGCATGTCGACACGTATCATACATTCTAATTAGTTCTTGGGCATACAAGTAATATATATTCTTAGTACGAAGTCTGAGTATTATCAAGCTTCAAAAAGATTTGGGAGGGGGTTAGATGCAAGGTTGATGTTTCATTTGACCATAACTCATGTATGACTGGCTTTGGGTTGGTCTGCTGTGATATTAAGAGAGTATCTGTATGGGAGGAAGCTTCTTCGGGATGGGCTAAATTTGCTTTGCATGCTGAATTAATTGTAATTTTGAAGGCACGGGAGGTGGCCCACAACAATGGTAATCGTAGATTGTGCATTGAGTCAGATTCTTGCTTTGTTGTAGGGATGGTTAATGGTTCTATTCCTTGGCTGGGACATTGTCTTGATGATTTATTGAAAATCTGGAACTTGATTGTTGGATTTAGGGAAATTGTCATTGAGCATATAGACAGGGATTCAAATGTAAGGATTCAAATGTAAGAGCTGATTGTCTGGCTCAATTAACTAGAAGGTTGGGTTTGTTCTTTGAGGAGGAGGGGGTCCTTCCCTAAATCTTCATTTGTCTTTGGTTGAGTCTGTGTAATCCCAGGTTCTGCCATATGAATGCAGGCCACCAACAATGATCTAGATCTCTATTCAGATTCAAATTGGGAATTTATTAATATGACGTAACTATTAATTGTATTTCAAATGCATGTCCGCATTTATCAGACATTCTAAGTTCTTGGACAAGTAATATTAATTGTTAGCACCTAGTCTGAGTCTTTAGACTATCAAGCATCAAAGAGATTCGGTTGGTCGGTTGGTGGCATGTCCACCAACAATTTCTACCCGGATCCGATATTTTTTTATGCAACTAAATTAAAGGGTCCGTTTGGGCCTTTGGGGTCGACTGCATAATGTCAAACACGCTAACTTCGAGAGCCATAAAAAAATGTAGAATTTAGAGCTAAAATATTGAGGTGCTGCCTAAGAAAGGACACCCGTCCATCATTATTTTGTTAATTAACTATGCCTGAATTGATGGAACGCAAGTACGTAGCAATCCAAATATTAATTTACTAAAGGGGTCCTGATCATTCGAGCTGGCAATGACTCAGATTTTTTTTTGTTTTTAGTAAGTCGGGTGACTCAGCTTGACGGTAGTAATTTTGACCGATTGAGCAAAAAACCCCCTACCTATAATTGTAAAAATTAAGTACTTTTTTACGCAGATTTGTTTTTGGTAAAAGTCCATCTTTTGTGGCGCGAGTAAACTGTAAACATGATCTTGAATCAAATCATGTTAAAAATATACCGGGATTTGTCATTTAGTCCTTATGACACCCCAAATTATCATTTGGTCTCATATACAAGATCATAAGTTTTTTAGTACGGAAAAAAATATCATACTACCGTTATATGTATTTATATATATATCCAAATCCCACCCCCGTCGCTCTCTCGTCCCGATCTCTTCACCGACATCGATCCAAATCTAGATCCGTTGCCGTCGCCTCCACCTCCAGATCCGTCATCTCCGTCGTCGGGATCCGCGCCTCCGATGCCCTCCCATCCTCCGCCCTCCTCTTCTTCGCGATGCCATCTGATCCCATCGGATCCGACGCAAGGTCGCCGCCAAGCCCATCGCCAAGCACATCGCCGATCCTAACCATCACTCGTCGCCGATCCCGACCATCACTTGTCACCATTGCCAAGCCCCACACCATCACCGACCATCGCCCGTCTCGAGATCCCCGTCATGAAGAGGAGGCGGTTATTTTGGGACGACAAGCTGTCACATTTCTTTTCTTTTCTTTTTTCAAAAGTAATTTGACCGAATGGATTTTTTTTCATTTTTGAAAAATAAATAGTGTCTCCTTCTGTTAGTAAATTTTCAATGATTTAATGTGAAAATGTCCATGTAGTAACTTTTCATTTCCGAAAAGTAACTACTAGACAATTGACATATGATGAAAAGTAAGTATCAATTTGTTACAATTTTTTGAATAATGACTACCAACAACAATTGACATAGAAGGTAACTGGTAATTTGTTACCAAATTTCAAAAAGTAACTAAAAAAAAAATTTGATACACAATGGAAAGTAACTATCAATTTTTGTAAAAATATTAAAACAATATGGCAGTTACTTTTAAATTTTGATACAGAATGGAAAGTGACTACCAATCTATGCAAAAATCAGTTAAAAAAATGTTGGTGGTTACTTTTTAATATTGTAAAAATATGATAGTTACTTTTCAATTTAGAAAAATATGGAAGTTACTTTTCATTTTGTAGTTAAAATATTAAAATACTGTGAAAAATATTTATAGTTACTTTTCATTTTGTAGTTAAAATATTAAAATACTGTGAAAAATATTTATAGTTACTTTTCAATTTTGTTGTTACTTTCTTTTTTTTCAATTTTGTAGTTACTTTCCATTTTTTTAATTTTTGTGGAGGAATATCACTTTTTAAATATTTGTAGTAACTTTTCATTTTGTAGTTAAAATATTACAGAATATTCTGTAAAAATATTTGTAGTTACTTTTCAATTTTGATAGTTACTTTCTAGTTTTTTTGGTAATTCCTTTCCAATTTTTTTGATAGTAACTTTTCAGCGGAATACGAACAGACATTAGGAATATGAACATTCACTAGAAAAGGAATATAAGATGGGGATGTTAAAAGGGCATTTTAGTAATAAAAAAATAACTGTAAAAAAAAAGATTAAATGACTTAAAAACTTCCTAAGTGCACTAAACGACAAAAAAAATCTCCACAGGGAACTAAATGACAATTGTCTGAAAAATATATATATAAAACACACATCGTGTACCTGGGCGCGTTTTCAGCTCTAGGGCCCAAATTAAAGCCATCTTTTACAGTTAAGGACACCATAAAGGACATCTATTGAATATATTATCTACATGGCCTCGTTATGTAAAGCTACAAGGACCATCAGCTCTCCCTTCTGGCACGTAAATATATATATATATATCAACTTGCATTAAAAGATTATTTAACTAAGTGATTGACGCTATGAATGCGTCACGTCTATGACGCATCGACTTCCAAATTTCCCAGTATCCACCCTGCTGGGTCCGGGTTACTTCCTCGCCAAGGTTACTTTTTCTATATTTTTTTGCATGTATGCATTCTCATTGATCCACTGTATAGGTCACACCGGCCTCCCTGTGTGATATAAAATAGCATGCCACCTTCTCTCACCTGAGTACTAACCGGGGAAACCCGGCCTAGAAGAGACAGTGAGAGAAGAGAGAGGATCATTATGGGTTCAGCACCAGGGCATCAAAAAACCCTGGCAGTACACGAGTTCACGAGAGAGTTTAGTACTCAACTAGGGGAGCTGCTGCACGGCGAGCCCGTGACGGTCTTGGCGGCCGCGCTGGAGGAGGTTGCAATGATGGAGTCTAGGGTTGTCTCCCTGTTGAAGTCCGGCGAGGTGCCAATGGAGCCCGGCATGGGTCCGGCGATCGCCTTGCTGGGGTATGGTTCACTTGGCTACGATAATTCTGGTGGCACAAGGAGACCTTCCTCGGATGATATTAGCTTTAGGCCAGCAGGTCATAGAAGAAGGTAAATATCTCTAATTTAGCTAGTTATTCCTCTACTAGTTCAATGAACTATATATATATATCAATATATGTTCATCATATGTAATTATTTATCAACTCTAACAGTAAAAAAAACAGAATTTAAAATGAAATCCACTAAAGCTTCTTTATGTTTCTATGCATGCTTGAGGATCGATGGTTCGTGAATACTTTCTAAATTTTATGTACTTTAACTACTATTATATTCTAGGCTGAGATGGCCAATCTTGGAGTTTAATGGTAGCAAGGTTTTTATATTGGCACTGATTGACCTGCAAGTCAACCAGAGTATATTCAATGGATTCTTTTTCTATGAGATAGATTCTCCTTAATTAGATTATTTTTCACTTTGGAATCTTCTTCTTTTTTTGTTCTTTTTTTTTCAATTTAAGAAGTTCTGCTTTTGTATTTATTAGTTTACTGATCAGTGACCTGACACAGAAGTAATTCTTTACTCAATTACAAAACTAATTTGTGGTCACAGAAGGCAACAGTATTCCTGGAGCAAAATTGCCTCTGATACTACTGATCAAGATGGTCATGCATGGCGTAAATATGGGCAGAAAGTTATCAATGGCTATAAATATCCAAGGTAAATTAATCTTTTATCGTTAAAATCTAGTTAAGGATCTATATATATATATGGATTCAAAGGTTTGCAATATATATATATATATATATATATATATATATATATGCAGGAGCTACTTCAAATGCGCCAATAGCAAGGATGGGGGTTGCCATGCAAGGAGACAGGTGCAGCTCATAGAGGAGGATCCCTCAAAGTATTTGATAACATACATAGGAGACCATAGCTGCAAGGACCATATTGGAACAGTAGCCCCTATCCTCATTGGTACTGCATCAACTGTTGAAGGGCTGGAATCTAGTCTAATAAGCCTTCAACCAGCAGCTGCAGAGATTCTTGTGTCCACTTCCCCGGCTAGTTGCCTCTCTTCGTATTACATGCTAGCCGATCCGACTTCGGCGGAGTGGCGTTCGATGCCGATTCCGATTCCGGCAACACAGGGCGCTACCGGCGCCGTTGGATTCGACCACTCCGGCGAAACCTCATCTGGGTTCAGCTCGTACATGGGAGGCTTGGATATGGGTGGTTTGGGAGACACTGGTTCTATTGATGAGATGTTAAGTTTCGACCCTGGCGAGTTCTTCCAGGACTTCAATGGCACTCAGTTTCCTCCATGCTGACGTCTGCAGGAGATCGGTAGCTTATTAGTGCAGTGTGAGTGACTTATACAGGGTTAATGGGGTTAAGGGATTTTAGGATTAGCTTATTCTGACTTAAGGGGTTTAAAAAATATGAATAGAAAAAAAAAGTAAAATGATAATGATAGATGAAAAATAAATAAAATAATAATAATTATTTTTTGTGTTTGAGAGATAAATAGGAGGATAAGGGGCATATCAAACACATTAGTTTTAAACTTAGACTCTCATCTGACCAAAAAAAAAAAAAAAACCCTTGGATCGGACCGGAACAAATGGTTCCGGGTTGTATTCCTGTAAATGGCTTTTTTAAATTAGCATTTGGTGTGCAATTTGCGTCTCATTCCTCACTCCTTAGCAATGTCTCAGTCATTGACACGTACTGTTAGTACTAACTTAAAGTTGTTGTAGATTGGACTGAAGTTTTTAATCGAATTCCTCCCGGGTTTGTTGCAATATAGAGCTTTGACCTTCCGTCACCAGTATTAAGTTTTTAATTAGGTTGTTAGTGATTTGTCATAAGAGTAAACTTTGACGGGACACAGCCGTCAGTCTGTGACAGGCTAAGAGCTATGAGAAACAGGCCATGATTCCCCGTAAAGGCCCATTAGTATCTATATCATAAACAACAAACCTCTTGGGCCAAAAGCACGACCCATCAGCAATTGAAATCCTCTTGCCTAAACAAACACACTCTCTCTTTTACACACACACACTCACTCACTCACTCTCTCTCTCTCTCACACACACGCGTTTGGATAACTCAACTCATTCTCATACTCACTCTCACTCACTCTCTCTCTCTCACACACGCGCGCGTTTGTATAACCCAACTCATTCTCATCTAAAATCCAACCTGCTCAACCCGGCCCATCATTGTCAACGTGACAACATGTAACATAAAATTAATATAAAAAATAGGAAATACACACACAAAAAGGTAATTATGTGAAAAATATAATAGTAAGCCTTTTAAAGTGAACATAGAAATTGAATCACATTCTCTCGAATAATTATCCCATTAAATACTAACCAAAGGATACTTAATACTAACCAGATTTTGCTTCATTCATCATTCGCCGAACATATGGAGAGAAGAAAACAAAAACAACGATGATAAAGCAGAAACACACTCACAGTAAAGTACGATAGTGTCGTTAATTATTTCGGTGAGTCCGTGATCGTCATCTCTCGTGTTAGATCCTACGATTCTATCAATTATATAAATTGGAGTTTTATTTTTAGAAAAAGAATCTTACTGGAGTCTAGAAATTAATTTAGGGAAAGTTTATACAGTATTATACATCCATCCATTTTGTTGATTTTGGTTTTTATCCGTTACTTACTAAATTCTAATCTCGAGGCAAATCAAAAGTTTATAAATTTTTTTAAAAAAAATTATGAAATTTAATGTTTAGTGCGTGTGTGTTGTATATAGGGATACTTGAAGTAATTTATAAAAAAAAAAAAAATAAATCAGGGCCGATTTGGATTTTAATTTTAAGCCTATCAACCTCTTGTTCCAAACGTGTCACCTGCCTGCTCCGAACCCAGTTAATTAACCCAAGTCACCTAATCCCAAACGTATAGGTTAGAGGCGAGGTGGGGCTGAAATCTGCATATATTAACCTGTCACGCTGTCGTTCCTAGCTAGTTGTTTTCAGATGGTCAAACACTCATCACTCAGCCATGCACCGATCGAGAAACGCTGGCCTATATTATGATGGCTAGCTTAAGTGCTACGATACGATTAAACTGAACACCCCAAGTTACTGCCAAGGATATTAATTAAAATCTCTCTTCTTAATACCATATTGGGAGCAGGATAACCTGACATCGTTATCATCTCCGTCCACGTGAGGGGGCCAATTTTGAGCGAGGATAGGATTAGGATATACGGGGGATCCAACATGTATATAATTTTATCCAAAATATATAGCTCAAGAGTCTTGTATATTCTCTTAATTTGAAGCTCAGGAGGAGAGGATATGCTGATTTTGTCAAAGATCATAAGTTCATAACCAGCAACAAGAGGACAATGCTGAGTATTTTCCCTTTGAAGTATAATTTTAATTAGCTAGTCTGTTTCCTAGATTAAGGTCTTGGAAAATTTGACAATTCACCATGATATCCAGAGAGCTCAAATCCTAACTCTAGCCACTCGCTTATGGGTTGAGTGGCTAGAGATTTTCATTTGTATTCACGTGGGATTCGAATTGATATTTTTTTCTCTTTTATTCTTACAATTAATCCAACATAAGGGTCTGTTTGGCGATCCCACGGATATGAAATCCACCCCAACGGATTTTAAAAACAATATCCTCGAAAGAAGTGAATCCGTTGAAAAACAGAATCCATCCCTATGTGGATTCTATTTATGAGAATTCAATTACTTATCGAAACAACTGGATTAAACATATCTTGGAATCCACACATCCTCCCGTAACCCTCCCATCATCCATCGGATTCACCCCATCCCTCGCCATCCACCAAACAGGGCGTGACTGAACGAGGATTTAAGTAAACGAGGAGTATTTTGGTGTGGGCCTCGCATTCGCTTGACGTAGGAGGGCCACATGGGCCTCGCATTCGCTTGACGTAGGATTTCTTAACAACTTTGCTAAGGAAATAATTGGTGGCGCTTGTGAGCTACTACAATATATGCTTATATTAAAATACTCGACATGCTCCACATACCGGATATTCCATAGTATAAATGTTTAAACCATGTCAATTTAAATCCACAATCTTGACCATCACACAAAGTCTTTTCCTCGTGTTCTACCGTAAAATACGCCACCATCGAAGCATCGAGCTATAGCACCGTCCAAGATTATGTGTTCCAGTGTCCATGGTTGCTACTCGCTGCTACTTGCTAATTAACTAGATGGATATAGATAGATAGAAGATACGAGACAAATCTAAGATTGCCGACCACGCTTCCGCTGAGCCATGGGGCCGTCCAAACTTGTGTATTGACTGCAATTAGGTGTTATGAATATAGAAATCAGAGCTAAATTGAACTCTCACCTAACAAGGGAAGGGCACCGGATCTTTTTCCCTGATACCGAATGAATATATATATGTTATACACAGCAAGCAAGAGGTTTAATTAACTACCCAAGATGTCTTAATCACGATGGCATCTGGTGTCAGTAATTTTGACCGAGGATGGAGATCGAAGCAGCTATAGAAGCTGGTGGTAATTAATCAATGGATATTGGACGAGAGGTCCATTATGAGGTAATTAATCAATGCATAGTCTATTTAATATATTTTTTAAAATGTGCTTAGACCTAAAACAAACAGTTATGACTAGTTTTATTATTCCTATTACCAAAATGTCATTCTAACTGTACCAACTCAGATCTAATTAGTTTGGAGAGGAAGCAAGGAGGATCGGACGACTGTGAATGCTTCATCCTTGATCAACAGCGAAGAGGTACCGGTGGTCGTCGACGCCGGTGGAGGAGGGGTCGTGAGAATTGCCTTAAGGTTTGATTCACCAGGTTGTATTGCCGGTTTCGACGATGGAGATGGCGGAATAGAGTGGGGGCGGCGAAGGTGCTCTTAGAGAAGAAGAGCAGCGAAAGCGGTAGATTTGGACCCCTGATCACTGCCCCCCCCCCACACCCCCCCCCCCCACACCCCCCCCTAATCAATAACCCCATATATTCCCAAAAGGGTGGGGGGTGTCCATGGAGGATGATCATGATCAGTACCGTTCTTGTAAAATTATCATGACACTTTCATTAGCTTTGGGGTTGCTTGGTTGCAAGAAAGTGGCCGGAGAAAGTGGTCAGTTTCTGAAATTGACATAGTTTTTGGTGTTTGGACGACAGAATTAAACTGTGATAAAAAGTGAAAAGTTGCTCTCACTTTCCACCTACCATCGCCTCTTCTTTTTGACTTTCCTTCGTAATGTTCGAAAGTGAGTCATACCTCTTTTATTACTGGGCACAAACTTCATATCTATTTTCTAATTTCTATTCCCTGACGCCACCAAACACTAGAAGATACTATTGACGACTCCATGTGAGTGATTTATAGACGAATGAGACTTTTTTTAACTCACTTTTTGTTTCCAAGTCCTTAATTACAACCAAACAGGGCCTTTAATTCTTCTCCTCCTCCTCTTGAACCATGTGGACGATCGACGAGGGCACATCAACTTGCATAAGTAAACTTTTATGAAAAGGAAAGCTGCCGGAGAATGGTCAGCAATGACGCCACGCAAAGATCGCATCCATGACGAAATCCAACTTCCAATCAAGTTCATGCTAGCAGCCACGTTACTTCCTCACCAAGGTTAGTTTTCAAATATTTTTGCACGCGTATTCTCATCCACTAGCTAGCTAGCCACTAGTTAACACCTCCCCTTTTCTATAAAAGCACACCAATTTCTCACACCTTAGTAGTAAACAAGAAAACTAGCTTAATTAGTGCACACATATATTAGTGAGAAAAGAGAGAGAGAGAGAGAGAGAGAGAGAGAGAGGCGGAGGGGAGGGGAGGGGAGGGGGGATCTGCATGGGCTCCCCAGGGCACGACAAAACCTTCGCAGTACAGGAGCTGATGAGAAAGCTTAGTACTGCGCTGGAGGGTCTGGTGCAGGGCGAGCCGGTCACGGACCTCACGGTGTTAGCGGCCGTGCATGAGGAGGTTGCAATAATGGAGGCCAGGGTTCTCTCCATGTTGAAGTGCTCCGGCATGGGGCCGATGGATCCGGCGACCGTACCGGGGCATGGTTCACTTGGCTACGAGAGTTCCGATGGCAAGAGTCAAATTTACTCCGCCAACATTAACTTCAGCGGAGGAGGTCACCGGAGAAGGTAAGCTATCTATCTTATAATATATAGTTTTTGCCCGGCCACTAGTTTCAAGCAACAATATTTCGCACATTACGACATACATTTAACGTATATTAATTTAGCTCATCTCAGTCGTACGTACGTGTTCTTGTTAAAGATAAGGAACAAGTATAGATCATTATAAACAAAAAACAACATTATAAAATGATATGATCAACTAATCAAAGATTCTTTGTTCCATGCTTAATTGGGTGATGATAATTTCTTCTTTTTTTCTTTTTTAATACAGCTAATTATATATCACTATTATATTCGATGCTGAGGTGGCTGATCTGATAGTTTAATCAGAGCAATATTGTTTTAATATTGGCACGTTGATTGACCTGAGACTAGTCAACCTGAGTTTATTCGATGGATCCTTTTGGCGTGAAATAGATTCTCCTTGGATTCTTGTTCACCTAGCTTCCATAGTATATGGACCGAACAAATATATATCAATTAATCAAACGCCTTTTCAATTTAATCGATTCTTTTCTTGTATTAGTTTACTAAGTGAGCTAACGCTATGGTAACTTTGTGCGATTACAAAGTTAATATATGCTTACAGAGGTCAGCAGTATTCCTGGAGGACGGTAGCTGATAGTACTGACGATGGTTACTCATGGCGCAAATATGGCCGGAAGTATATCAACGGCACTAAACATCCAAGGTTAGGTCCATGATTGACTGATTCGTGTATTGATTATCGACGAGCTAGAAAAGAAATATGGATTGATGAATTAAAGTTTGCTCAATAATTTTAATGCGCGCAGGAGCTATTTCAAATGCCCCCACAATCAGGACAGAGGTTGCTGTGCGAAGAGACAGGTGCAGCCCATGGAGGATGATCCCTCAAAGTTTGTGATAACATACATAGGAGACCATTGCTGCAAGGATCATATTGCAACGATGTCCCCTAACCTCATCAGCACTCCATCAAGTACTGTAGAAGGGCAAGAATCTCGTCTGATTAGCTTTCAGCTTGAGGATCTCATGTCCTCTTCCCCGGCCGGCAGCTTCTCCCCGGACTATTTCATGCTGACCGATCCGAGTCATCCGGCTATGGCGGAGTTGTACGGTTCGATGTCCATGGTGGAAGCACAGACCGCCGCCAGTGCCGGCGCCGTTGCATTCGATCATCAGGCCGGGGAAGCCTCCTCATATGTGGGGAGCTTGGATATGGGTTTTCTGGGAGACACTGAACCTATGGATGAGGTGTTTAGTTTTGATGCTGACGAGTTCTGCCCAGGGTACTATAGTGACAACCAGTTTCCTCCATACTGACGATCGACGTCCGTCCATCTGCAGGAGTTTAGTCTGCTTGTTTATTAGTGTAAATGATTGGCTGCCTGCTTCTTTATGCAGGTCTCCGAAGTAGCTAGTACTATGAAAGGGCAATTCTGTAAATACTTGCAAATAGTTGATCTGGAGTTGCTTTGTAAATTTGTAACACTGCCGTTTGGCTCAATACGCTGTCAAAAAAAAAAAAAAAAGGGTTCTTCCTAGCTGAAAATTTTGCTTGGAAGGACTAAAACAATTATTAGTGGTCTGAGTCATAATTAACTACGTTTATATATATATATATATATATCAAATATTATTATGGTTGCTAAAGTGCTATCATATTATTATTATTATTATTTATTTTATTTTTTGATGATTAGACACTACTTAAATGTCATCACTCAAAAAATATTAAAATATGATTCCCTCGTGATACGTACCCAAAGGACCGGATAGAATTAACTAGTAATTAATAACGCGTCCAGATCCTTTGGAGCAGGATGATGACCACATGAGATCTTTGTCATCTCCATCCAATGTGGGGACCAATTTCGAGCATGCAATCAATGGAGATCCAACATAGATATCCCCAAGCCCGCGGGTATCACTTTTATTAACCTTTCAGCAAGTTAACCGTCCACTTCCTCAAACATAAGAAACTCAAAGATGATTTGCTTCCCACCCACGTGGTGGAAAGGGATTGGCTTGAGTTGTATTTTAGATACACATGTATAGTGATTATTTATGTTATGATACCATGCACCCCACGTGGGTGTGCTTACGTGCACACCTGATGTGGCGGCTCAGTGTGGCAATCTGGCCACATCAGTCTAGGTGGAGCCCATGTAATTAGTATAAGTTATTAGATTAGCGATCTAATCTAAAAATCAGTGGACTTACTGCATCTACGATAACACAGCCACGAATGAAGCCCAAGAACGGCCCATCAGCATCTGTGTCAAGAACCTTTTGGGCAATTCCGGGAGCCGGGATTTAGGATTTTTCGCTTTTTGATGCTCATATGATAATAATATTATAGAAAATTAATTGTGTTATTAAATTATTCATTTTCTTTGCAACTCCGGGAGCCGGGTTAAGTTGTCAAATTTAACGGTCATCACCGGAAGGGAAGGTGCATGGGTTTTTTGCAAACAAAATACAAAAAAACAGATACATGATTGCAATTTTTAATAAGACACGTAGTTTTCCACCTTTTCGTCATTATATATCTAGTTGTTAACATGATGGAGATTGGAGCTAAATAAACTTGAGCTGCTAAAACACTCCACCGCCGAGGTATATAGCGCCGGCGGCCAAAATTATGGTTGCTAAAGTGCTACCATGACAGAGATGGGTCACTGCTAAGGGAGTTTATTTTCGGTTTCGAGAATAATTTTATAATGATTACTTAGAATAATGGCATATTTGGTTGCTCAGGACTGGCTGGAGTGGAGTCACTTTCTGGAGTGCAGACTTTTGAAAAGTGAAGTCCTGTAAAGTGGTCTGTCAGTTTTTGCTGTTTGGTTGGTGCTGGAGTGGAAGCTGAGTTGGGTGACTTCTGGACTTTCTGTTGTTTGGTTGGTGTTGGAGTGGAGGCCGAGTTAACTGACTTTTAGACTTTCTATTGTTTGGTTGGTGCTGAAAGTGAGGATATGGTCACCCCCGACTAGGGGGGTGAGTTTAAACGCTTCAAAAAATGAATCTTAAATACATTTTAAAAGTATTAGATGTGTTTTTATAATATATAATAAATTAACATATCAAAAGGATTGGAAAATCGATGCAAATGTATTATTAGCTATTGTTTTATATGGAGGTTTTTTTGGATAGATATGAGTGTTTGTTCTTTATTGTTTCCTTATTATTTTTCAGATGAACCTCATTATTTTTCAGGAAAAATTTGGCAAAATCTTCTTTATATTTTCAACACATGGAACCTGTTCAAATTGAAAATTTTAATATATTAACATACAATATAAATAATGTAACTTAGCTATTGTTTTAAACTCATTCTATAGCATTTAAAACTAGAAAGTATCACAATCCGTCTATTTCAATAGATCTCGTCCAGTGTCCTCAAATTACGACTACCTTTAACATATTAACATACAATATAAATAATGTAACTTACAAGCAACACAATGAGTACAAAGACCAGTAAAGAAACCGCCGAATACTGCCTATCTTTCTCTGATTTCCCCTTTTGAAGCTCAAGCTCATAATCACCAAATGACGCCAATGCATCGTTTTGATTGCGGAACCCGCGATAACAAGCCCCGCTAAATTTATGCACCTGGGCATGACACTCTGGCCAGTTGTTATAAACTCCTGGCCGTCTTCCTTTGTAGACGACATAAAATTTCATCGTCATTAAAGCACACCTGCAAAAGGATTAAAAAACAGGTTTCTAATTGACGCCAATGGTAGATATAATACCATGATGAATACATTGCAACAACCACAATGAAATTAGTAACTTCCATGTAAAGCTAAAAAGTTCTATTTCGTACAACTCTATAATCAACAACCAATTGCCTTGTTCTAATAGGCTTGCAAAGAGACCTTGCTTTACAGAATCTACACAAGCTGGAAATAGGAGTACAGCTAAAATAGGAGCTGCCATATTATACATTCAAAGTTAACTGCTGACATTTTCCATTCAAAGTTAACAAACATTACAACTAAAATAGGAGTACAACATACACCTTGACCTAACTATTCAAAAAGTATTGAACATATGGTATATATTCTAGTTAGCTGCTGCCATATTATACATTCAAAGGTAACGATCATATGGTATATATTCTTTCCAACACTTGGCTAACTATTCAAAAAGTATTGAACATAGAAGCTGCATGTACAGTATACACCTTGACCTCAAGACAAGAGAAAGAGGAGAAGAAACTACATGCATGTACAGTATATAACCACACAAAGAAAAAAGAGCCAGAGGCCACCAAAGGTGACCTTTTTCTTCGGTTCCATGAAAAATGAATTAGATAAAAAAGACAAACAACTAATTAAAAAGAGCACATCTCCTAACTTTCGAAAATCAAGCCACAAATGTGACAAAGGAGGTAGCAAAAGCAGATCCAGACCATTTGGGCCAAAATATAACATAGTTAAATATGGTATAAGCTGATCACTGTGCTAACACATCAAACATATGCATACTTCACTGTGCTAGGATGAATGCAAAATTGATACTTACAAAATTTTATTTCAAGAATATAATAAACTGTCAACCTTCAATAAACTAGGATGAATGCAAAATTGGATGAATGCAAAAATAACACAAGCAACACAGCTAGGATGAATGCAAAATTGGATGCCATAGAAGCTGCCAGTTCAAACAACATGACAGCATACATTCAAAGGGATACAAAATGAAATAGAGCAAATCCATCACTTAGAGATGCACATCCCTTCGAACATGTCCAAAATATACATAGTAGATAATGATAGTTCAACAGCAGGCTTCCATCACATAGAGTTGTCATAATGAAAGAAGCGCTTCAACCATGCCCTATGCATGTTCATACTACGGGCCATAAAAGCACGACCTTCGACTTCATGATGTGCTAGATATTCGAAAGCACTATTAAGATCTTCTTCAGTGAAACCATCAACCTCCATCACAGCCGCATTCAGCTTGTCAGTGGCTTTGCAATTGCCAGATTCAATAGCAGCCGTCATCCGACTCAAAACGGTCATAAGTGCTTCATCCCTCCCCTCTCTAGGTCTCTTACCTCCAGACCTTTAAGGCATCCGCATAGAGCTCTCAACACCAACATTAGTGCTCATAGGAGTGGATGGAGAGGCTTGAGCAACCGGCTCCTCAGTAGTATTCGGCGGATAAGACGCTTCATCATCAAGGTTGACATTTTCAGTCTCCTCCACATGCTCATCATAGACAGACCTAGAATATTGGCCAGTAGCCCTTTCCTCCCCACAGCAAGCCGTTAGCAGTTCAAGATTATGGATAGGCTTGTTCAGTAGAGACTTGGCCTTTGGGAGTGCCTAAAAGCACAAAACACGTCTCTATCATACAATATATATTATAGGCATAAAGTTAATTGACAGATTGGTCTATGAAACACACCGCAATATATGCATTCGCCACAACCAGAGGCAATGTTAACCGCTTCGTAGGCTCATCCCACCCAGCTCCACTCAAATCAAGAATTTTCTTGATTAGTTCATACTTGGTTCGCAGCCATCCCATGTGATGGCTTACATTGCTGCCACGAAAATCAGTGCCACCCTTCTTATTGACTGCAAGAGCTGCAGCCGTGAAATGGCTTCCCTTAAACCATTTATCCCCTTTCGGCTTATTTCTTGCCACTTCCACTAGATATTCAAGCAGGACAGCCTCGGATTCTTGATTCCATCTTTTATTGGGGGTACCCTTCTTCACAGATGACCCACCCCCACCTTCATCCCCGTTGTCATTTCCATGGCTCATCGGTTGGAGGAATCAGCCATATTCTGGAAAAATATTCATAATAAAAGGTATACCAACTTTAAGAAGCAAATACCAACAACGTTGATCACATAGTAGAGTTGAAAATACATCAACGTAAATGAAATAGTTGAAAATACACAAATTCTTCATGGAAAAAAGTCTCTCCACATATGATCAGCAATTCTCTCACGTAAATCTAGCCAAACATTTTGCTCTTCTCGCTGCGCTCTCGCGGTGCGTGGTTGTGTAATTGCTGGTTCATCATCCGGTGGGACGTCCAACTGAACCTCAATGGCCATTAATGGATCACTTGGAGACTCTTTTAAAATAAAATTGTGTAAAATACAACATGCAAGTACAAGATCAACTTGAGTTTTGAAAGGAAAGAAAGAATGAGACGCTAGAATCTTGAAACGATTCTTGAGCAGTTCGGAGGCTCGCTCTGTCACACCCCGACCCAGAAAACCCATCCAGGGCGGGGCGTGAGGGTTCCTATCACTATTCATCTTCAATTGGCGCGATACGAATGCGAAAAGACGGATAAATTTAAACAATTTATAATCCAGAGGCAAACAGATATTTAATTCATATAACATCAAGTTGTACTGTTCAATATTTGATACAAAAATCCTCCAAGGTACAGATATGATTCAAGATTCCCAAAACTCCTCAAAGGTTTACAACATGCATATATATAAATAAAAAAGGTACAACAGTCATATCCTCCAACAAAACCTCAGACGCCTTTGAAGGTACTCGCGCCGCCAAAGGCAGATCCCGCCGGCTCCACGGACGAAGAGCTGCCACCTGCACCTGCAAACGCAGCCCGGGTAGGAATGAGCGATAAGCTCAGTAGGGTTCTACTCTACGGCACACTGAAAGGAGGAAAACAACAACAGAGTTGTCTTCCAGCTCAAGTCTAACGGATGCCTCGGGTCCCACAACCCTGTTGACTCCCCAAGGGATCCTACTATTCTCAACCGACCACGCTGGGAAACTCAACCAACACGCTGGGAGGAAAGAACCGGAACCAGTAGGATCACCATTACCCTGCAGGAAACCACTGCCTGGGGACCATGTCAGGGACGTCGACACCCATCCTTAGAACTTAGCTTCGGAAGACAACCCGACCTCTAAACCTCAACAATGATCAGAGTCAACTAGCGTGAATCCTCAAAAGACATGAGACTTGATCAAACAATCACACCCTACTCTGACTACCCATCCACGGTTCTAAGGCTAGATCCGAGCTACCCGAGAGCCTCGAATCGGCGACCCAAACCATCACCCGCCTAACCTCAAATGCCTCTAATGCATACAATGCATGAGCCTAGGCAAACATCTATCCTAGATGCCTCTATATGTCACATCAGCAGTTATAAGTTCATCAGATATACAATAGCCCTCGGCACTCGTCGGCAAGAGGCTAAGGTTCCACAACTTCCCATTAGCTAGCACTCATAGCTAGCTAATGGCTAAGCATTCAAATAAGCATTGAACTACCATCCAACATGTATTAAAGATTGATCATACTCGAAAACCATCCATAAATCCATCGGAAGGCAAACGCCCGATTCAATTCCTTATCTCAATATGAATCCCTTGAAAATCCCGTGAAAACCATCATGTATACTTCCCAACATGATTGGGCATCTAACATGAATGAAAGCCAATTAAAGAAAGCCAGAAAACACTGTTTAGGCGCTCACGGTCGATACAACAGTCGATCCGTGCATCGACCGTGAGGCCACGGTCGATGTCACGGTCGACCGTGGAGCCAAAGCAAAGAAAACCACATGGACGACGGTCGATTGGCCCATCGACCGTCGAGAGCCCAAAACGAGACAGAGCCTCACGGACGATGCGACGGTCGATCCGACGGTCGACCGTGAGGCGGGATGAAAAAGAGGTAAGTCACACGGTCGATCGATCCATCAACCGTGGGAGGCCAAAACCCCGACAGAGCCTGACGGACGATGCGACGGTCGATCCGACAGTCGACCGTCAGGCCCAGAGTAAGCATATTAAAGCCTGGCGGTCGATACATCGATCGACCGTCGAGCCTGACGGTCGATGCACCGATCGACCGTCGAGCTCGCGACGCAACATGCCAGAAATCCTATTTCTGGGTTTTCAAGGATTCAAAACATATTTGAAAACAATGAAACTTTGTAGGCAAGTGTATTTAACTATGGGGAATCCAATGATGTAAAGAAATCCCATTTTTGACGGTTAAATCTCGAAATCTCCTATTTAGGTGGAAAATGGACAAAAACCGACCAAGCTTCGACAATACGGGAAACGAACGACAAAAGCCCAGATTCACAGTGTAAGAACACAAGGAAAGAAGCACACCACATATGCAAGGGGCTACAAGCATTCTACTAGGTATTCCACAGCAAAAACACATACAACCTAACCTAGTAGAACCCGATCCAAGGATCGAGGTAAAAACACCTACCTGGGCAAGCAGTGAAGCTTCTCCACGCATCCAGCCAGTCGTGCCGTGAAGGTCCGCTCCGTAATGCTCAGCCCTCCAAGCTCTAGCCCAGCCGGAGGAGAATGGGAGAAGGGAGAAGAAGGGGCGTTGGCAGGAGGAGAAGAGAAGGGAGCCGGGGGAAAGAAAGAGAAGAAGAGGGGGAAAAAAGGGGAGAAGGGGTGAGGTGGAGCCAACTGCTCCAACTGCCCCCAACTAACCAGGCCACTAACGGGCCGGACCTATCTAACGGGTCGAAAGCCCACCGACCCGCTCACGAGCCCGATCGGTCGCTCAAGGGCCGTAAGCTGCCCAAAGGCAAGCTTCAGCGCGCCCGAGCTGGGATCTTCCTATCCCGGGTCCACCTAACCATTCTAAACAACCACATACATCAATCCAAGGCCGTGGGTGCAACGCGGGTGTGAAACCGACCACCATGGGGCATATTTACCAAAATGCCCCTGGGGTCCAAACTGCCACACGATCACCCGATCGTGCCCGACGCGGAACCAAACCAACAGGAAACCGGCTCTCGACCCACGTGGTCGAGTCAGGTCTGGGGGACGGGCCCTCACACGCTCAATCTTCGACCTAAGTGATGAATGCCTTAGGTTGAAAAGCTCGTACTTATCGCGAGGTCTGTTGCCACTGTGTTCTTTCAAATGATACTTTACACCCCTGTAAGGCGCAATGAAGCCGGGCATGGTTGTGTATCCGGCATCAACTGGGTAGTATTTGCCTACAATTAATACCAGTGGACACATCACGTTAAGGATTTTAAAGCACTCATGACAAAGTCTATAATAAAACTAGTGAGGTTAGATATTACGTTTATACCTTCGATGGTTTTTAAAACACCGGGAGGGGGTCTCGAAAGTGCGTCTTTCAACACAGTAAAGTCATTGGCTGAACCTTCCCAACCAGCTAGTACATATGTAAACCGGAGGTCGGGTGTGCATGCGGCCAAAACATTTTGGGTCACTCCTTTCCGTCCATGGAACGGCAAGATTTTATCGGTGGGGACAGTCGCATCAATATGCGTGCCATCTATAAGGCCAATGCAATCCTACATGCACATTGAGAAAGCAAGACACGCCATATAAGTCAAATGGTCAAATAAGACATGTGCAACCCAAGAACGTTACAGTAGTCGTTATTAAGTATTACCTGAAAGTATGGATAATAAGTGGGGATGTTAAAGATTTTCGGATGTGTGGTCGATCCTGGCTGTTGAATGTAGAGGTCACGAAGTTTACATATTGCCTTCAAAACGACATTGAAATATCGACTGATTGTCTCCCCAGACAGTAGAAACTCTGTCCGCATCACTCGATTTTTCGTATTGTGACCAACAATGTGTAGAAATATACACAATTGTTCTTCGACGGTTATATGATCTGTGTCCTCTAGCAAATGGCGTTCTCTCATTTGCTTGGCTAGTTCATTCAGTGCGTCCACATCCATACGGATGTAACTGACACAATAGTCTCTACCGACCAGCATAATCCTATCCATGTGCCTCTTTCTAGTTTCCACTCTATGCTCACGGGGTACATCGTTAATGCGATAGCGTGGTGCGTAGTATTCTCTAATAATAACAACTACGGCAGCGTATACCACAGCGAGCATCCTCATGCTCTCGAATTGTTCATCATGATCATCCATCTATGAGGGAAGACGTTTGAGTTTATAACATATCATCAAAATCAAGCACACAACCTCTCGTTACATGGAGAGGGATAAAAAATGAAGCAAATCAGCATTGACAATATGTACATTCATATAACATAATTAAGCAGATCATGATTGGCATATGTAAATTCTTATAAAAAATGAGACAGATTTAAACAATATATGATGAAAATCAACAGATATCGAATATATGAAGAAAATCAACAGATTTAAACAAGTATGAAGCAAACACACAGATCTAAACAAGCAGTTCCTCCCGTGACATGGAGAGGAATCTAATTGACAAATCTGAACATATAGAGTAGAATGCATTATCATAGGCATATACCCAAAAAATGGAGCAAATCGACAAATCTAAACATATTACTCTGTTTCATGTTACAGTCATGAAACATCCCGAGAAATAATATCCACCAAACAATTCTCAGTTCAATCTCTCTATTAAGAAACAACATGAACTGTGAACAGCGTAAAACAGATTAGAGTGCAACAATACGAAAACGAGTATATGAATCACTTCACTCAAACTTCTTAGCTGTTAACATCCTTCTCAGCTAATGCCATCAATTACAAGTATAGCCTATGCAGTGAAAGGGTATTTGTTAACATCCAAAAGCTAAAGCACAAATCTAGCTCATTCAGTTAACTCAGCCATTGAGGGAGGGAGAGATCACTCAGAAGAAGAAAAAAAAACAGGGAACAAATCTACATCAAAAGCAAGAACTCAACCATTGAGGGAGGGAGAAATCACTCGGAAGAAGAAAAAAAAAACAGGGAACAAATCTAGATCAAAAGCAAGAATGTAGCCATTGCGGGAGGGAGAGATCACTCAGAAGAAGAAAAAAAACAGAGAACGGCGTCTAGATCAAAAGCAAGAACTCAGCCATTGAGGGAGGGAGAGATCACTCAGAAGAAGAAAAAAAAAACAAAGAACAAATCTAGATGAAAAGCAAGAACTCAGCCATTGAGGGAGGGAGAGATCACTCTGAAGAAGAAGAAAAAACAGAGAACGTAAATATAGATCAAAAGCAAGAACGCCCAGAAAAAAAAGAGTAGTTCCCCGCATAAAACCTCAAAAAATTAGCAAAATTGTGGGTCTTTGAAGGGAGAGAACACCCGGAAAAGCAAATACCAACAAATCTAGATCAAGAGACACGGATCTAAAGAGTGGAGATGGGAGGGGGAGAGGAGATGACACATACCGTAGTGGAGATGGAAGCGGTCTCCGATAGAGTGAGAGAGGAGTGGCGAGCGTGGAGCGTGGAGCGGGGAGAGAGGCGCGAGTGAGAGGGAGGCCCGCCGGGATCGTCGACGGCCAACCAAGCCTATCCACCGCCCTCGGAGACAGCCGCAAGAGGGAGGAGGGGAACGGTGGTGACGAGAAAAACCCTAGCCTGATACCCAGTTCAAAGTGGAGAAGTAATGGCTGAAGTGGTTGGCATTTAATTTGAGTGCAACCACTTCAGTCGGCCGACTCTGTCGATTTTTTGGCCAGAGTAAAAACGTTGAAGTGGGCCTTTTTAATCCACTGAGTCCTAGCACTCCATTGACTCTATGGTCGAACCAAACACTCATAAGTGGAGGGAGTTCCGCCAGTTGCCCCACTTTGTCTCCACTTTTCTCCAACCAAACACGCCCTAAGGAAAAAGTAAAGTGAAGAGTGAGAATAACTTTGTAATGATTACTTGGAATAAGAAAAGGTGTTTGGAGAATAAAGTGTGGAATAAGTAGTAGATTTAGGAATATTTTTAAAATATTCTCTCCCTTGATAGTTATTCTAATACCAAACGAGGCCCAAGTATCCATAGCTGCTACTTGCTAACAAGGTAGATATAGATAAATGGATGGATGGATGGATGGATGGATGGATGAATGGATGGATGGATGGATGGAGATTAGAGCGAACTTTAAAGATGTTCAAACACGCTACCGTCGAGCCATGGGCTGTCCAAACTTGCGTGTTGGACTGCATGTAGTTGTTAGAAATATAGAAGTTAGAGCTAAATTGAAATCCCACCTAACAATGGACACCAAATCTTTGTTCATGATCCCTAAAATATAAGAAGCAGTGGATTGGTTAAATCATTGAAAACACCAAATCTTTGTTCATGATCCCTAAAATATAAGCAGCAGTCAGTGGATTGGTTTAATCATTGAAAGTGTCCGTCCTAAAAAGCGAAAATGCCCTAAATGAACGCAATTTATGACATAAAATGTGGCTTGGATGTGCCTAGATATCATAGTAGCGTGGCCAAGTGGTGGTGAAGGTCCTCCAATCAGAAATAGCGGTGAAATGTCCAGATGAGACAAATGAGCACGTGTTGGAGGGTGAGAATAACAAAGATCATATGGAAGTCCTACCTTCCCCCTTTCATTATGTACCAATTAATAACCAATTGATCTTTGAAGCCGATCCATGTCCGAGCCTCAGTTAAATTCTGAACCTAATCAAGTTATAGGAATTCACCTAGAGTAAACTATGAACCCGTTTTTAATTCCAAAGCCAAGTATATATCCCATAAGTAACTCTGTGTTTTACCATAGATTGTCAAGGGACAGTGAAGCATTAATTTGTGAATCAAATGGTTCAAAACAAGGGATATACTCAAACCCACGGAATTGATTATGTGGAGACATTCGCACCCGTGGCAAAAATTAATATTGTTTGAATCCTACTATCCCTATCCCTGGCGGTGAATCTTGACCGGCCTTTGGCCTTTCCATCAAATGCATCAATTTGATGTAAAAAATACATTTGTGTATGAAGATCTCCAAGAAGAAGTATACATGAAGTTGCCTCTTGGATGTGATATGCAGATTAAAGAAAGCAAATAGGTACGTAGATTCTTCTCCTTACGTGGTTTGAAGCAGCCCCCCAATAGCGTGGTTTGGAAAGTTCACTAGTTCTATGAAGTTTTTTGGATACAGACAAACGTAACTCAGATCATACTCTCTTCTTTAATCATAATAAAGAGAAGATTACAGCCCTTATTGTATATGTTGATGATATAATAATGACCGGAAATGATCCACAAGAAACGTGGACGGAGCTATGTGAATAACGTAATGCACACAAATAATTAAGAAGAAAGAAGGAATCACTGTTACCGAACGAGAGAAACTCTCGCTCCCAAACTAGATGACTAAACACGTTCTAGCTAGGAATTAATCTCTGCTTGGACCGGACCATCCTGATTCCTGATCAGTCTGGAGGCTTGACATAGGGTCAACTCCTCTACTATTCGCTAGTCTCTGAGTGCCGACCAAAATAATGTGTTAGAGTGTCCTTAATTAGATTACAGCTTAAATTTACTACAGTCAAGCACGCCACCTACCGCCGAGGAAGAGCCACATGAGCCTTCCAAACTTGTGTATTGGAGTATTGGACTGTATAATATAGTTTAGTTGCTAACAATATAAAAGAAGTTAGAGCTAAAACGAAGTCCCACCTAACAAGCTCTTCTTGTTCATTTAATTATTCCTATATGAATGGAACATTAATTGTAGGAATTCTAGCTTCATTTTATTTACTCCAAGTGTCCTAATCAATAGGGCCAGATGACTCGGCTTTGATGGGACTAGTTTTAACCGCGCGCGAGCAAGGAGATCCATCAAAGATTTAATTATCACAAAAAAACCCCCCATATAATCAGAAATATTATACGATAGGTTTATTTTGGTATATAAGGATCGATCCATTCATTCTTTGTGATGATCAACTCAGAAATTAAAACACTTTAAAACACATATATAATAGAGTCTTCAAACGGGAATGTTTAATTTAACAACGTGGATTTATTACGTTACCTAATCACATGCATACGCGAATCTAAAGCATCCAGCTGCCAATAGATCTATTTGGGCATATTCCTAGCTCAGAATTAAGCTTATCCGTGTATTAAGTGTAAAAGAACTAACATATATTAATTATACACGTTATATATTTACAAGGGAAACTTCGCATTAGTATATATGGAACGAGACAACGAGTAGAGGACATTTGGGCATATTCCTAGCTCCCCTATATATACTCAGGGAACAAAGGATATCTACTCGCATGCCGTCATTGGCGACGACGCAGGCAATGACGACGAACGTACCTGCATGCCGGACACCACGTTGAGTACCCAGCTTCCATATTACTTAGTCACCAATGTCACTTTTCTATATTCTTTGCATGCAACTGAGAAACTCTAGTAGGGCACACCCCTGACCTCCCTACGATCGATATATATATATATATATATTAAAGCACTCTCTGATACCTAGCTAGTAACCAAGAAACCCTTGCTAGAAGAGACAGTGAGAGAAGAGAGAGGAATATGAATTCCCCAGCTGGGCACGACAAAACCATGGCAGTAGTACACGAGCTGACGAGAAAGCTTCGTACTGAACTGGAGGAGCTGCTGCAGGGCGAGCCGCCGAAGGTGTTGGCGGCCGTGCTTGAGGAGCCTGCAAGATTGGAGTCTAGGGTTGTCTCCAAGTTGAAGCACTCCGGCGAGGTACTAATGGATAAGCCGGGCATGGATCCGGCGACCGTTCTGTGGTATGGTTCACTTGGCAGCGAGGGTTCCGGTGGCAGGAGGAGAATTGCCTCTGACGATATTAACTTCAGCAGGCGAGGTCATAGAAGAAGGTAAGTATATATTTCGTAGCTTTTCTTGTACTAGTTTCAATTGTAACAATTCAGACATTATTACTACATGCATTCATGTTCTCTTATTAGTCATTGAATTAAGATAATTAGCAGGAGGAAGCATATATGGTTCATAATTATGGTACGTAATCTATGTTCAATTAAACCTAACAAACAAAAGACAACATTAATTCAAAATTAAGGATTGATATCATCAACTAAAGGTTCTTTTTTTATTATATATGTACTGTAATTCACTATTATATTTGATGCTGAGATGGCTGATTTGATAGTTTAATCAGAACAAGGTTTTAATATTGGCGCGTTGATTGACCTGATGATATGCATGCAGTACTCAACCTCATGAGTCTATTAATTAAATGGATTCTTTTGGTATGAAGTAGATTCTCCTTATTAGATTCTTATCCAGTTTCCATACTTGATACAGTAATATCAAGTACTTTAGTATCAGTTTTTTTTCAATTTGATTAAATACTACTCAAGAAAGTAACCTTTTACGATTACAAAAATAATCTATGGTTGCAGAGGGCAGCAGTATTCATGGATGAAGATATCTGATAGTATAGAAGACGGTCACACATGGCGCAAATATGGACAGAAATATATCAAGGGCACTAGATATCAAAGGTATAACTAGTCTGTATTTTCATAGAATCCATTTTGATAAATAGGATAGATGAAAAAATCGATACTTGGCTACTGATAGATAGCAAATACACATGTCACATGTCACATGTCGATGTGCATGAATTTTTATTCTAATAATACGGTGAGGGTAGAAATTAAAAGTTTATTCTAATAATATGATTCAGCTGCCTATGTGCACGAATGTTTATTCTAATAATATGATGAGGGTAGAAATTAAAAGTTGGCTGCAATAAATATTATTGCAGGAGTTATTTCAGTTGCCCCCACAAGAAGGACAGGGGTTGTCGTGCCCTGAGAAAAGTGCAGGCCATGGACGAGGATCCCTCCAAGTACATGATCACCTACGTAGGAGACCATTCATGCAAAAGGGATCTCACAGTGGCCCCTAACCTCAGTAGTAGTACTGCACCAACTTCCTTGGTTAGCTTTCAACATGAGATCCCTATGTCCTCCTCCCTGGTCAGCTTCTCCTCCGGTCTTCCCATGCTCTCGACCGATCTGACTCATGTTGAGGGGTGCTGCGCCTCATGCCCGTTGCCGGTAACACAGGCCATCGGCCCCGGCGCGGCTTTCGACCAGGCCGGGAAGGCTTCACCTGGGAGCCCCTCATACGTGGGGAGCTTGGATATGGGTTGCTTGGGAGACACTGCTGGTTTTGATGATGTGTTTAGTTTTAACCCTGATGAGTTCCTGGAAGGCTACATTAATGACACCCAGTTTCCTCCATATTATTAGTAGTCGTTAGGCAAGGTGCTGCCATGTTGTATATTAATTGTAAAGGGTTTATCATTCATGCAGTGCTCATTAAGAGTAGGCAACAGTAGTGTAAAGGGTTTTCTAATAATTGTAAGCTACGTCTCTCCTAGCTTTATATGATCTTAAGGCTTGGTGGGTCGGAGCAAATTAATTAATAGGTTCGAGTCATTAATATGTAAATGATATTTTAAGGCAGGCTTGGGGGTGTATCGGCTAAGGCTTGTAATTACCTCCTGTAATTTGCAAAAAAAAAAATGAAATGAAATTATAGTTAATTAGCGTTAGACATGCAATTTACATCATCTCATTCTTGACTTGAATTAATCTAGCTAGTATGCTAGCTATTTAACATTGCTTCAATCCTTGACACTGTTAGTGCTAAATAAGTTTAAAAATTGTTGAACATGGGAACTTTTTAATCAGCATAATGCTTTTAGATAAATTAATTTTGTAATTTAATATCATAATATGAGAGTAAAGTTCCAACTCTGACTAGTAAGAGATCAGTGGTGGTGACAGCTATGAGTACGAGACTTGAAGTAATGAAGCTCAATAGCGGCCCATTAGCATCCACATTATAGCCACCAAAGTTTTGGGGTCTTTCAACTAAGGGCCCATCAGGTATGACGCCATGCAAAGCGTCATGTCCGTGACGATGGCCATCCAACTTTTGAATCCATGCAACTTCCACCAAGCTAACTATTTTCTATATTTTTCACATCAATTATGGCCAATAAGGTTTCACACTTCGATTCACACCTCCATCCTTTATAAAAACAACTTCTCTCATCATCACCTTCTTCATCAGCAGACAGTGTGAATAGAAATTAAGGAACATATGTATGCATGGGTTCCCCAGAATATATATATGAAGAGTAGGCAACAGTGCTAATTAAGTGCTTCCTTAAGATAATAATTCAAGTTTTTTTTTATTTAATTTATTAGCTGAAGAAGTGGAACAAATAGTTTGGCGTCATAAATATGTGAACTGAATTTTTGATTAGCATTAATTTCACGTGTAATTTGCATATAATATCCAACTCAAGTTAATCCAATATGGTTGGAGTTAATAATCTTCTTTTATTAGAATATTTCATATTTCGGTCTTGTGGTCGACCATGCACGAATGATCAATGGGTCGTGGTCTCTACGGCGGTTGGCCAAATTAAATTTCTATAATTATTTGATTGACTACATATGTATATAATAGTTGGTGAATTGCTAATAAAAGCGATGTAATTCACAACTGCCAAGGATATATATACTATACTATAATACGGCTATACCCAAGTGAGTGGAATTAATGTACTTATTAATTAGCTAGCAACACGTAGATTTAACTACTTAACGGGTCCTAATCACTCTCACTCGGAGGTGCGTGCTACCAATATAATTTTGAGATCCAACATGGATATCATATACCCAGAAAAGGCCCTATACTAGTGGCATATATAAATGTATAAATATTCATGCATCAACTTCTCCAAAGATCTTGATTCTTGAGGGGAGATAGGATGGATTCATCTTGCACTAGATTTTTTAAAACAAAGCGTGTCAAAAGAGTGGATGGCGTGACCGTCACTGGACCATTGATTGTTCCAAGTTCACGGAGAGACCTGATCTTGACAAGAATATTCTTAATTAGCTCCTTAATTATTCGATCACTTCGATCTGTTAACTGTCAATTTTTACGAAGTGAACCCATGCAAGACTGAATTAATTAGCTTTGTCTCGCCAATTTCTGGTTGCAGCATTAATTTGTGGAGCAAGGTCACGTCTTGAATAAGTTAACCTTAATTTGTGGATTAAGTCTGTCATATAAGATTCATGTAAGACAACGTAATGATTATTTTATAATCATCTTATCATATAAGGATGATTAGTGAACCCTCCAGTTACATCTAACCATCCATCACCCCCTCGTTTCCATCCTCAGGGATTAACTAACCAACACAAAAAGAAACCCACATGCACATGAAAAAGTATCATATAGTAGCATGATAGGAAGAAAGTGCAGCACTACTAGTTAATTAACACTTTGCAATTATGGATCTGAATGAATTGGAGAACCTTTCCAGCAAAGCCATGCAAGAGAGACATTCATATGGATAAAAAGTGTTGGTGGCATGGATAACCTTTTGAACACTGATCCTCCTCTTCATGGGACGAGACTGTTGCTATGAGCCGCTAGTTCGTAAGCTCGTTTACCGGGTCGGAGGCCGGGTTGTGATCCGGGACCGGGAGTGTACTTGGGATGTCGATACCACTCCTTACCTATGATGGCAGTAATGGGCTGGCCCAAAAGGGGCTGGGAGACGTGGGCTAGAGCCTGCTGGGCCTTGACTAGGCATGGATTACCCTGGATCAATTTGGACTGAACCAGATTGGATGCATGTGGAACTGGTCAACCCGAGTCACTGAGCCTGGCTGAACCAGCTCAGTTGGGAGTATTGATTCTAACCTTATTTTGATAATATCAATATATGTATGATGATAAAACAATGGTTTGATATCTATATCCTTTAATTTGGAACTCTTTAAATTCAATTTTTAGATGCTTTTGTATTGACATATGACAAGGTCGATGGTCAAGACATGGCCATCTTCGAGTGATCTTGACTGTCTATCCAAGCATCGACCCTGGATGCATCATTTCCTCACAGAGGCTGACGATCTATGCGACGATCGACCATGAGTACTGAACGGTTGATGCAATAGATGATCCATATTATATTTTAGCGCGACGAATGCATGATGCTAACGGGCGATGCGATGGTCAACCGTGAATACTGAACGGTTGATGCAATGGTGATCAATCCTATTTTTTAGCATGACGGTCTATCCGTCGATTAACAGTCAGCCTACGCATAGTAAAAAAATATAGCCGTTAGATAACAGTAAAATAGCTGATGGGAGCTATTTTTTTAGGCTTTGAAGGTCAAGTATAAGAAGGAAGATGTTGTAAACTTATGTAACAAGTAACGGGATTATTTGTGTACATTTGAGTAGTTTTATTTTTCATCTTTGAGAGCTTTAACCTTTGTAAAACTACTTCAAGTTGTGAAGTAGAGTTTGAAAAAATCCAATAGAGATTTAGAATATACCCAAGAGGTCTTTGGAGAGGATTGTAAGGTTGCCAAGCACCTGGAAGCTTGGTGAAAAACATTGTAAGAGTTTTTACAACTAGTGGAACCTCAAGGAGGATCTTGAGTGAAGTGGACATGAATCAAGAGTTGGGTCGAACTACTATACTCTCCTCTCATCCTTTATTTGCTTGTTTAATTTGTTTTTCATTTCATTTACAAGCATTCAAGAATTTTAGACTCCTTCTACGTACATAGGTTTTCAATTTATCGATTTATGAAAATTTTTCCAATTCACCACCATCTTAGACTTTCAGGGAGGAACTCGTCAGGGAAGACGATGGCTACAACCTAGGGAAGGCGGGCGGCGCCACTGGATCATCGGACCTCGTCTGGAAGGGGTCGAAGGAGAGTCACAACAATGAGGAGACCCCGGATTCGATGTTAGATGGGGTCGGCGAGGCCAGAGACGACAGAGTTGAGAGGGGGCGACACTAGGTTATGGTGAAGGCTGGAGCTTGGGGATGATCTTGGTGATGTGGGAGGCCGAGCGGCGTCGATGGCGTTGGTGGGCGTCGTCGGAGAAGACGGGGCGTTGAGGGGTGTTGGATGCGGAGGAGGCGGAGGATCTCGGCAACGGCCAAGCTTGGAGGGAGGTTGCTGGTGGCTGAAAGGGCGGCGTCGGTGAAGGGAACCTCGAGGAGGTCGGAACGGCAAAGACATGTGGAGGTGATGCCGTAGGTGCCCGCAGCTTCACTAGGGAACGAGAGGGGGGATGGCGGTGGCAAGTTGAAGTTGATTGGGGGGGCGGCCGGAGTTGGAGATAAGAGGTGGTTTGGGGGGGGGTTCTAGAGAGAGGCGGTGGGGAGAGATAGAGAGAGATGGAGGTGGTGTTGGGAGATGCTAGAGAAGGAGAGGGCTTCGTCGAAGGAGGTCGCTGGAGATGCATGGGAGTCCTTGCTGAAGTGGGTGGCCGTCAGTGGCGGCGGTGGTGGAGGTAGTGTGTGAGGGTGGCTGTTTGGCCAGTAGAGTTAGGGTTAGACGAGGGTGGATGGGAATGGATGATGGGAATTGAGTGAGATGGGGGATGGAAGGTGAATGATGAATTGATTAAAGGGAGTTAGATATAAAAGAGATAAAAAAACAATGCACCTTATTTTATAAAATAGATATATGCAAACAAAAACCCCTATAATTCGTAGGGTCAATTAGAAATATACCTGCTCCTAAAAACTCATGTTATGAAACAATTGTTGAAAATGGAGTTCTTTTTCTTGTGGTGTTAGTGGCGTTGAAATCGGCAAAAAATAATAGAGACCGAAAAAAAAGCTCTAACCACTTAACTAAAAAGCTTAAGTCAATAAATTAGATTGAGTTTATATAATTACAGTCTAATGGGTATTGTCTTAACCAGGAGTACTCATAAGTACTCAGATTTGGGTTTTCAACACGGTAGTTACCTTCTACATGATCTTTTTTCTAGTGCTGTAGTGCTATGCTGTATAATTAGCTTATCTAATTAGCTTTCAACAAGATAATCCTATTTGCACCTCCTTCCCCGACTGCTCCTCGTCGGAGTTTTTCACGTTGACCGATTTTAATCCTGCAGAGCTAGGGTAGTCTTTGCCGGAAACTGGCGTAGGGTAAACATAAACCTCTCTATGGGAGAAACAACCAGATTTCTCAAGGGGAGAAAACAAAAACCCTAATTCTCATTCATCCAAAAACCGTCTGTTACAAACCCTAAGACCTCCTTTTATAAGTTTAAGGAGAGACCAGACCAACTCATACATGGACTTAAGCATGAATTAACCTAACCCAAGTAACTAAACCCGGAATTTAAAGAGGAGAAAACCGACTCGAAATAGGAAACTTACTAAAAATAGAAAGACCGATAAACTGCTTAAAAAGAAAAGTTTTTCACTAAAATTGGATTTTAAGCCAAAGGAGGAATCTGGAGATTTGGAGGTCAAGGTCATGGAGAGATCTTCGATCTCCGATGAATCATGACGGGCTCGTCGAGCCGGTCGTTTTGACTGGTCGAACGCCCCGATCGAACATCGTGGTCGAAAGTTATGCCCATCCGACGATCGGGGTCGTACGGAGATCTGAGTCGGACGGAAGGAGTTCGAACGCGTCCGGATCGCCTAGGGAGCTGCTCCGGATCGGACTCGGTCAGGTCTGACTTGGTCTTGCATCAGAAACAGAGATTGCTGACACCGCTGCATGCATTCAACCAGGTTGGCGAAGCCTCGTCTGGGTTCACTCATATATATGTGGGAAGCTAGCTTGGAAATGAATTGCTTGGGAGACGTTGCTTTTGCCGACGATGTCTTTGGTTTCAACCTTGATGATGAGTTCTTGTAAGCCTACAATTGACCCTCAGCTTCCTCCATACTGATCGAAAGATCATGCATGCCGGAGATTGGTCGCTTTGTTTAAGCGTAAATAATTGGCTTTGGAGCTGCTCCTACTATTGTAAGGTCGAGTCCCAAGTATGACGTGGGGCTATAAATAGGGTCTTGTGAAAGGTGTTAAATTGTCAATATGATCTACATTAGAACAATGGTAAATTACACTTTTAGCTCATGTGGTTTAGGTCAAGTTTCATTTAAGGTCTTATGGTTTCAAAATTTTCAAATAAGATCATAGCGTTTGAATTTCATTCCCAATAAGGCCATGAACATCGATGCCTTCATGTGTGTTAACGACAAATGGGTCACGTGACATCACGTGACCATTTCCTTCTGAAATCGCTGACTAACATCGCTCGAGGTAGGTTTATTGATATCCGGTGTCGGATTTTTGCTGGTCAAAAACTTGTCATGGAGGAATTTCACATCTGGAAGAGGGTGATCAAAGATAGACGAAGATGGTCATGTACACCCTAACCCCTAATGACAACCGTGATTAAAAGTTCCGAGGAAAATGGGTCACGTGATGTCACCGAGTTTCCTCCATATTAGTAGTTATTAGGTAAGGTGATGCCATGTTGTATATTAATTGTAAAGGGCTATGCAGTGCTAAGAGTAGGCAACAACACTGTATAAGCTACGTCTCTCCAGGATTTAACCCTGATTGGTTTGGGAATAGAGGGGATACCCCCTTTCTTTAACCCCAAACATAATTATGGGGATCGATAGCAAAATAAGGACAAGATGGGTTAAGGTTGGCCATCTCAAAAAATGGGGATATAACTTATCCTATTCTCAGTTAACTCCACTCTGATTTCTATTCCATCTAATAAAAAAAATATTTTAATCTATCACCACTCATTAATCATTATCATAACTATTCTAACCCCAAAATCCCTTTAACCGGAGCAGCATGTCCACTTACCAAATGATCTTTCAAGACTTGGTGGATCGGAGCAAATTAATAATTTCGAGTCATTAATGTGTAAATGATATTTTAAGGCTTAATGGTATAGCGGTTATTAAGGCTCGTAACCTATTGCAAATTGAAAAGATAATTTTTTTTTTTAGAATTAGCATTAGACAAATTTGCATCGTCTCATTCTTGACTGGAATTATTCTCAATCCTTGATCGTGAAGCTAAGTCTGAAAATTGTTAAACATAGGAGCTTTTTAATCAGCATAATGTGTTTAGATGAATTAATTTGTAATTTGATATCATAATATGAGACTAAAGTTCCAACTCAGACTTGTCGAAAAATCATTGGTGGTGACAGCTGTCTGTGAGTCCGTGACACGAATAAGTGATGCCCAATAACGGCCTATTAACAATAGCCACAACTTGGACCAATAGCGGCCCATTAAGATTCATATCATGGACACCAAATCCTTTGGGCCCTCCCGACCGAATGCCTAACACGCGGCCATGCATGACGCCATGCAAAGCGTCACGTCCGTGACGATGGCCATCCAACTTTTGAATTCGTGGCCACAATGGAGGGCTTCCATGAAACTTCCACCAAGCCAACTTTTTCTAGATTTTTCACATCAATTATGGCCAAGAAGGTTTCACACTTCGATTCACACCTCCATCCTTTATAAAAACAACTTCTCTCATCATCACCTTCTTCATCAGCAGACAAGTGTGAATAGAAAGAAAAATATGTATGCATGGGTTCCCCAGAATATGATAAAACCCTGGCAGTCCAAGAGCTGATGAGAAAGTTTCGAACTGAACTCGAGGATCTGCTTCAGGGAGAGCCAGCACCGGTTTCGGTGGCCGTGCTTGAGGAGATTGCAAGAATGGAGTCTAGAGTTGTCTCCCTGTTGAACACCGGAAGGGTTCCGGTGGCGGTGATACCCGGGTATGGTTCGCCTGCAGGTTCTCAGAATTCCGGAGGCATCAACTTTAGCCGAGGAGATTTTCGAAGAAGGTAATCGATCTTGATTTAAAATTTTTATTCTATTAGTTAATTTTGATGTTGAGGATGAGGAGGATATATGGTTCAATCGATTTAGCCACAGTTTTTCTTTTCAAAATTTTATGTATGTCTGCACTATAATTGGCTGTGACATTCATCGAGAGATTTGTATATATATATATATATATATATATATATATATATGTATTCATCAATGGTATCTTGCGTGGTGCGTGGTGCAAGCCGAGATTCTCGCTATGAAGGGGTGCCTTCAGGAAGCTCGGAGGCGAGGGGTGTCTTCCATCGTGCTCGAGTCTGATTCTCTGCTCGGTGTTGGATATGTTACTGGCAAGTTCGCGTGGCCTCAAACACTTCGCGATCTCATGCTTTCTCTTTGGCGACTTGCTTCTCAGTTCTCCAAGATCTCGTTTGTTCATATACCTCGGGAATTCAATTCCGAGGCTAATGCTTTGGCGACCTCAGTTTGGGCGAACATGTTAGTTCCCCACATATGAGGTCTTCTTGTACTCTTGTTTTATTTTCTCTTTGGTTACCTAGCCATTTGGCTCAACTAATCAAAAAAAAAATGTATTCATCAATGGTATGTTTTTTTCCCCATGAGAAGATCGAGTCTTGTTAATATTTTCTTATTCACTTCCATGCAAGCATGCATGCACCAGGCGCTTTCAATTTAAGGATACTTTGCTGTGCTTTTGTGTTAGTTCACGATGCAAGTGGCCTAGCGCAAAAGTAAAATTTTCAATTTTCAATTACAGAAAGTAATTAATTTGTCGTTACAGAGGGCAGCAGTATTCGTCGACGACAATCACCTCTGATACTACTGAAGATGGTCACGCATGGCGTAAATATGGGCAAAAATCTATCAATGGCACTAACAATCCAAGGTACTTACCTAGCTAGCTTGTATTCATGTGTGTTTAAAACATAATAAACTCTGAATAATTAATTCCCTATATATAGCACTGGAAAGCAATATTTATATATGCATGCCGCAGGAGCTATTACCGATGTGCCCAGAAACATGCAAGAGGCTGCCCTGCACAGAGACAAGTGCAGGCCATGGAAGAGGATCCCTCAAAGTATTTGATCACCTACATAGGAGGCCATACTTGCAAGAGGGACGATCTCACAGTGGCCCCTAACCTCAGTAGTACTGCATCAACTTCTTTAATTAGCTTTCAACAAGAGATCCCCATGTCCTCCTCGCCAGCTGGCAGCTACATCCTGCCGACTTATCCGACTCTGGCAGCTGGGTGGACGTGGCCGATGCCGGTAGCACAGGCCGCTGGCGCCGCCGCCACATTGGAGCAGGGGGAATCCTCATCTTGGTTCCACCCATATGTGGGAAGCTTGGAAATGGATTATTGTCTGGGAGACGCTGGTTTATTTGCCGATGATCATGTGTTTAGTTTCGACCCTGATGATGAGTTATTCTTGCAAGCCTATAATAACCCTCAGTTTCCTCCATACTGAGAGATCATGCTGCTGGAGATTAATTGGTCGCTTTGTTTAGTGTAAATATTTGGCTTCTCGGAGCAACTCGTATATACTATATATATATATATATATATATATATATATATATATATATATATATATATATATTGTTGATTTTTCCTTCCATGAAGATGACGGCAGCAAGGAAAGAATCGATCGTTCTAGCCATGTAGGGTCGATCGGTCTTTGCATTTTATCAAAGGATCGATCCATCTCTCAAAGCCATCAATCCTACTTGGTAAACAAAATTGACAAAGAGCACATGTTTGTAAAGATCAAGGTAGGATCGATCTTAGGATCGATCGAGCATACAATGATCGATCTCTCCTATACAATAGGATCGATTGGCTTTAGGAATTTTGGAATCCTTCGATCTCGTGCATACAAGGATCGATCCCTCCCTTGAGTAGGATCGATCCTTCCCTATTGGATGGGCAAATCCGACGGCTCAGATCTAATCCGGATTTGTGTTTATTGGAGGCTATCAATAGAGTGCTTCTAGGGTTTCTTTTGTGTGGTAGAGATGTGGTTGAGAGGTGTATGAGAGGTGTGAGAGTAGGCAACTCTAGAGAGAGATCTCTTTGTCTCTGCTAGGGTTTGGGCTTTGTAATCTCTCTCTCATAATGAAGATTTCCTCTGCTGCCTGTGGTTTTTTTCCTTCCAGTTGTTGCTGGTAGGTTTTTCCACGTAAATCCTTATATCCACTTTTTCCTTTTCTCTGTGGTTTGGTTGTATCTCTTCCGCTGCGACATCCCCGTCTCTATCTGGCGCATCTCCGGCATCGCCGGGACCCCTCAGATCCTCCAACAAGTGGTATCAGAGCCTAGGTTTCGAGATTAGGGGATTCGAATCCCTAATCAAGATTCTAAGTCCCTAATCAAGATCTGAAGCATCTGGGTTGGATTCGGGCAGAAGCGAGATGGATGCCAATGTTGTACGGATGATTCTACTGAACAGGAACAACTGGAACCTATGGAAGACAAAGATGGAGGATCTTTTATTCTGCAGGGATCTCTACGAGCCTCTGCATGGAATAGAAAAGAAGCCTAAAGAAATGGAGGAAGGAGAATGGAACAAGCTTGACAGGAAGGCCTTGGCAACTATCCGACAGTGTTTGGAAGATGGCGTCTACCACCACGCGTCGACGACGATGACAGCCAAAGATCTTTGGGACAAGCTTCACGAGCTTTACGAGAGGAAGTTTGTTGGAAACAAAACATTCTTGATCCGACGGCTCGTGAATCTGAAGTACCAGGATGGAGGGTCGATAACCGAGCACCTGAATGAGTTCCAGAGCATCGTCAATCAACTTACTACCATGAAGATGGTTTTGGATGACGACCTGAAGGCATCACTCCTGCTTAGTTCTTTTTCAGATTCTTGGGAGAGCCTGGTAGTATCGCTCAGCAACTCAGCGCCTGACGGAGCAGTATCTCTGAGCCAAGTTACAGGCTGTTTTCTGAACGAAGAGACTAGACGGAAGGCTGCTAGAGCAAGGCAGATAGATTCAGAGTCTGGTGACAGTGAACCAAGGCAGAAGAAAAAGTGTCACTTGCTATTACTGTGGCAAAGCAGGCCATGTAAAGAAGCAGTGCAGGAAGTACAAGAAGGACGTCAGAGATGGTCAGGTTGATGATGGTGAAGATGGGAGCACCGCGATCATCACGCGAGACGTGGATGTCCTGTGACGGGGGGGCTTTCGTGCTAGGAGCACGAGGAGGTGTATCCGGTCGATCGAAGCGGCCGAGGATATCTGAGTTACAAGCCTGGGAAGTACTATGACTTGAAGGCAAGAAAGCAACCGAGAAGATCAAGACTTGACGGCAACATCCAAGTTTTGGTGGACAATTCTAGATGATGATGATCTGAATCCGAAGGGAGATCCGGATTTCAATGGCAGATCTGAGGTTGATGGTGTCATCCAACTTCGACGGCAACATAAAAGTAGCTAGCTGGCAGCACTGGAGGTGGTATGATGGCGGCGCGATCCGAATTCGATGGCAATCCGAGTTTGATGGAGTTTCCGAGCTTGATGGAGTATCCGAGTTCGACGGCTTATCCTCATGTGTCGGACGGGGGAGTTTGTTGACTTTTCCTCCCATGAGGATGACGACATCAAGGAAAGGATCGATCGTTCCAGCCATGTAGGATCGATCAGTCTTTGCATTTTATCAAAGGATCGATCCATCTCTCAAAGGGATCGATCCTACTTGGTAAACAAAAGAGACAGAGAGCACATGTTTGTAAAGATCAAGGTAGGATCGATCTTAGGATTGATCGAGAATACAAGGATCGATCTCTCCTATACACTAGGATCGATCGGCTTCGGGAATTTTGGAATCCTTCGATCTCGTGCATACAAGGATCGATCTCTCCCTTGAGTAGGATCGATCCTTCCCTATCTGATGGGCAAATCTGACGGCTTAGATCTAATCCGGATTTGTGTTTATTGGAGGCTATAAATAGAGTGCTTTTAGGGTTTCTTTTGTGTGGTAGAGATGTGGTTGAGAGGTGTATGAGAGGTGTGAGAGTAGGCAACTCTAGAGAGAGATCTCTTTGTCTCTACTAAGGCTTAGGTTTTGTAATCTCTCTCATAGTGAAGATTTTTTCTGCTGCCCGTGGTTTTTTTCCGTCCAGTTGTTGCTGGTAGGTTTTTCCACGTAACTTCCTATCTCCACTTTTTTCTTTTCTTTGTGGTTTGGTTGTATCTCTTCCGTTGCGACATCCCCATCTCTATCTGAGGCATCTCCGGCATCGCCGGGACCCCTCAGATCCCCCAACATATATATATATATATATATATATATATATATTATTAGCTAGCTTGAGTCCTAAGAAGCAGGACGTGTGGAGTATATAGTAATAGGGATAATTAAGGCCCTAGCTAATGAGAAGGTGCTGTTATGATGTACATTAGAACAAATGAGCAATATATGTTGTCTACAAAATAATATCATGAAGAGTAGCTCCGAAGATCTTGAGGGGGGATCTTCGGAGCCGGGGGATGGATTCTAGTTGCACTTTATTTTTTAAAAACAAAGCGTGTCAAAAGAACCATCAGTACTACTACTGGGACCATTGATTGCTCCAAGTTCATGACGGCCGGGGATTGGCCGGCCCTAATTAAAAGACAGTAAGCGGAGATATGCCCCCGACTTCGTCTCCTTTTTATATTGAATGTTTCTTCGTGCTATTTTTACTGGAAAGAATATGCGAGCAGATGGATTTAAATACTCAAAGCATCCAAATCACTCCGAGCTGGATGACCTTGGTAGCTGATCAAATTGAACTCTCCAACCGAAGTAAAAAAGAAGTCAAAATTTCTACAATTCTCTATTAGAGGATGGAGTTCAATCCGATCAACAAGAATCATATATCGAATTGAACTCTCCAACCAAAGTGGGTGGGACAAACAAAGGTAAGAAAATCACGTGTGGTGGGAACTTTTTCATAGAAGAAGATGTTATATTTGTCTCGGCATTGTTAAATACGAGTTTAAAAGCTATTGATGGGACCGATCAAAAGATGATAACGTTTTTGAAAAGAGTTAAAGCATTATTACACCCCAGATTGAAAACTATCATAAAATTTAAATTTTAGCTTTGAGCACGGAGATGTAGCTCGGTATTAGAACTATAGTAACATTGGGACTCAACTTTGGATAACTTCAGCATATTTCTTTGAAGGCTCCAAGAGCATGTAGGTGGAGCTTGGTGGGCGTGGCGACGGATCAGAGTTCTTTCATCGTGAAGAATTGGATTCGTGAGATGAAATAGATAATGCCATTAATAATCTCTTTCTTCAAGTTATAAGCCAACCTTCTAGAAGATTTTTCACGTTGAAGATGACCAGCTGCATGAAATGTTAGTTTGAGATTTCTTGAGCCTACATTTGAGTGATAAAGTCGGATCTGATACCACTTATAATAGGTGCTACACAAGTAGTATGATATTGTCCGTTTTGGGCTTCGACCAGCACGAACTTTCCCAGCATGTCTCACACTATGAAAAAACAATCCAAGTCTTATAAGCCGCTTAAGATATGATAATATTGTAAGGAACAATGTTAAGATTCTATATGAGTTGGTAAATTTTGTTAATTTAATATTTAAATTAACTAGATTGGGTATATGGTTCATACAAGACTAATTCAAGCGAACTGGATCAAGTGGGATCAAATTGGCTCAAGCCACATCAAGTTTGACTAAGTAAATACCAAGAATTAATCACTGTCGTTGGATTGGATGGAAGCGAAATCGGATGGTTTGGATAGATAATCTAGCTGTTACTTGCTTATATATAAAGGCATGTTGCATGAAGAGGAGGGTGGCTCGGCTCACACGAAAAAAGAGAGAGAGGAATAGAACAGAGGGAGAGAGGGCTGCTTGAAGTAAAATAATGAGAGAAGATTGAGAGAAAGAGAGAGAGAGAGAGAGAGAGAGATGTTGACCAGCTGCGTGGAAGAGGGAAAGATTTGAGAGAAGAGTGGCGTTGACCGGAGAGGAAAAGATAGAGAGGAGAGAAAAGAACAGGGAGAGAGAGGCCGGCTGAGGGAGAAAAGATAGAGAAGAGAGAGAAGAAGAGAGAGGTGGCTGTGAGGTGAGAGTGAGAGTGAATGCAGATGAAAGGTATTCGTCAGATCGATTGAATCGATAAGTATAACCAGGTGGAGGCGATCAATCAAGAAAAGCGGAGTTGCGGACCGTGATTCGAGGAGTCGAGCAAGTGCGAGGACGACGACGTGTATCTGAGGAGTCAGTACAGTGAGTCATGTTAACTTGTGCAAACGGTACTCTTGCTTTTAGCGGATTGGTTTCACTTGCGTTGGACCCGTGGTTTTTTCCCGTGAGGGTTTTTCCATGTTAAAAATCGTGTGTCTTTCTTGTGCATAATTGATTTATTTCATATATCTACTTCCACGTATTTCGGGTAATTTGTGGGGTCTATTTAATTTCAATTGGTATCAAGGCAGTACTTTCTATAATTGCTAGACTTTAAGGCTAGAAGACAGAAAGTGATCCTAGCGACATATAGCACCCATGGATTTACCCCGAGAAGGATGTTCTTTTGGTAGACCACCTTTGTTTGATGGCTCTAATTATGCATATTGGAAAATCCGTATGACCATTTTTCTAAAATCCCTTGATGATAAAGTTTGGATGTCTATTGTGTCAGGCTGGACTCACCCTACTATTACTATAGATTATGTGACTAGACCTAAACCTTTTATTTCCTGAGATAAGAAGGAATTAGAAGAGAGTGGATGGAATAATAAAGCAATGAATGCTATTCATAGTGCTCTGACAGTTGAGGAGTTTAGGAGAGTTTCCACCTGTACGGTTGCTAGGGATGCCTGGCGCATATTTGAAGTAACCTATGAGGGTACCTCAACAAACCGACATAGATAAAGCAAGAGGGCTGCCTACAAGAGGGCAGCCAGCAAGAGCGTTGCCTACAAGAGGGCAGCCAAACTCAGAGGCAACCAAACTCAGGGGCAGCCAAAACACGAGGAAATACCCAATCATAGCAAATACATAGCAAGCCATCATCATTGCCCTTCAACAAACCGACGTAGATAAAGCCAACATGTAGCAAACCATCATTACCCAACATAGCAAATACATAGCAAGCCATCATCATTGCCCTTCAACAAACCGACGTAGATAAAGCCAACATATATCAAACCATCACTACCCAATCATAGCAAATACATAGCAAGCCATCATCATTGCCCTTCAACAAACCGACGTAGATAAAGACAACATGTACCAAACCATCATTACCCAATCATAGCAAATACATAGCAAGTTAATTGTAACAATAAAACCTGCTTCAAACATAAGAATTGTACTCGTTTAGCCCTACATACCAGCCCATTAAATGGTTGGATTTAAAACCAAACTTAATCAACTTGTGTAGTGCAGCAGTAGGGTAATCAGAATCATAGTGAGCAGCAAAGTTGAAAGTGCATATCCGGTATAGTACCATACGTTACCATTTCTGGTAACTTTGGGGCATTTAACTCCGAAGTCATGGGCTTCATAGTCCTTAGTCGTATTCTTGGTTGCTTCATAGCACACTTTATGACCATTAAAATGTCGGTCGTAGGCTTCATATACCTCAGCGTTAATAACATGCACCCTTGAATTTGTTGGCCTGTGCGAAACATTGAGGCCAAGAAGTATAGCCCCAGGCTGACGGCCAGCATAGACAACATAATATTTCATGGTTCAAAATCCTGAAATAAGTTAAGCTTACATCAACCGAAGCATGTCAAAACTCCCAAACGGTTTACAACGATTAAATATCGGAATAGTTGATGTTCAATACGCATATTCAAAATAGTTAAAATTCAGACGAAATAGTTCAAGTACTATAAGGCATCCTACGAGTTCGCAGCGAACCAACGCACAAGCCATGCCGCCCGCATTTCCTCATCTCTTCCAATGAAGGCGCGACCCAATACCTCATTCAGCATGAGATATTCGTACGTCGTATCAAGTTCTTCCTTGGGGAACCCCGACACTCCCATGACAGCACTAGAGAGTTTAGCCTCCATGGTCGTCGTATTGGCTGCCAATGTAGCCGTCATAGTAGACATGACGTCTTTCAACTCCCTCACAACTGACACGAGGGCATCGTCCCTATTTTCCCTACGCCTCTTACATGGTTGGTGTTGTGCCGACCTAGGCAAATTATCAGATGGTTGTGTGCTCAAAGGCGTTGTGAGGACCCGTACCTCCAACCCGGTCTGACCGGGTAGGTCGAGGGGTTGGTTCAGTTGGTTTGGCTCGGTTGGCCTTGTTTCGCGATCTCATTTGATCGTTACAGTTTTGAGGGTAAATTGGTAAGTTACCCTTGATGGAGTTGCATTCACACACGCGTAGCGCACACACTGTCTTGTGATAATGTATGTGTTTGATTAGACCAGTAAGAGTAGCCAGATCGGAGGATCTGAGTTAGATCATAAGGATCGAGAGCTGAGCGGCTAGGATCAAATCCGGTTGATCGGACGGCCATGATCTAATATTAAACTATTAGTATGTAAACCCTTAAATCCCATCCTCTTCTCTTGTTAGGGATCGGCCACGATCCACTTCGAGAGAGAGAGAGAGAGAGATCCACCTGTGACCCGATCGAGAGGGAGAGAGAGTCCGGCGGCCGGAGGAGGATCCCGTCTGGCGACGGCGACGGCGGCAAGGAGGACGACATCAACGGCACGGTGCTTGACGGCTGAGGAGTGGAACCACCGGCGGTGCTCGCGGCCGGAGAAGAAGAAGAAGAAGAGGGAGAAGCTATCTAGAGGTAGGGTTACTTCCCTAAACCTGGTTTAGGGGACTCTACTCTAATCTCGGATTAGGCCATGGGAATGGATGCCGATGCTTATGGTTTGGATTTGGTTGTTGATTTATGAATGCTCTGTTCCCCTTTTTCTCTCTTTGCTGCCATGGATCTCGATGATAGGCCATGCTTTGTTCTTCTCCCCTGTTTTGGATTCCGATGAATGCCATGCTTTGTCTTCGCAGTAAATGGATACATCAGTGTTTGTGGATAAAACGTCGATCTCGCGGGGACGAGATCTCTATTTTATTTCCGAGCAAATCAATTTTTTAATTTCATATCAGGAAATTGTAGGCACCACACCCCTGGATCTGCCGATCGCCAAGTCGACAGATCCATCATTTACATCCCCGTAGGGAATACCTCCGATTCTAGACCCAATAAAAACAAATATTTTCCTATAATAATAATTATAAAAGGACAATGAAATGACGTGAGGTCTTGGACCACCACGTTCATCGCCATGCAGAATATCATTCGAGCTTTGTTGCCGGGGCTTCGAATCCGCTGAGGTTTGCGCGCAGCATGGCGATGTCGCCTGCTACTGGAGATATGGGTTTGGCGTGAACGAGCTCGCGGCGACGGACGGTCACTGGGACTCAGCTCTTTGTAGATCAATGACGGCGAATGGCTTTCCTGGAGTTGAGGTTTCGCCTGCGTCGTGGGGCCGTCGAGGAGATGAGGAGGCAGCAGCTGGAGTTCAAGGACGTCGGCTGGAAGACGTCGGCTGGAGACAGAGCTGCGGCTGGAACTTGAGGGCGCCTAGATCTGGGCTTCGCTGTCGCGAGAAGATGGCCGGAGCAGACAAATCAGCGGCTGGAACTTGCTGGAAGTTTGGGCCGTATAGCGAGAGGAGTGGTAGAGCTTGAGGGTGTCGAGGAGCTGGCTGAAACCAGAAGAATGTCGACTGGATTCCACGCTGGAGAGGTGGGTCGCGCGTCTAGCAGGGGGATGGATCTCCGCCATTCACCAAGACCTGGCGTTGATCATGCTGGTCGCTGGAAATAGGGGAAGCCGCGTTGGGTTTAGGCTTGATGCCGCGCTCTTGAGATCAAGGATAGCGACGGACGGCTTGATGAAGATCTAGCCGGGCTGTCGAGGATCGCCGTTCGCCAAGCTCTGGAGAGGGTCTCTGTCGAGGAAACTGGCTGGAACAAGGGAGGTGTGTGAGCTTTGAGATCAGAGGAAGCCGCGGATAAAACAGGGGAGGTACCGCCCAGAACAGGGGAAGCAGGGGACGGCTTTGTCTTCGAGGGCCGCCGGAGATGAGGAAGAGTGTCTAGGCTCGATCTCCGTCACTGGCGAAGAACCAAGCTAGAGCACCTTTGCTGGAAATCTAAGCCGGCTGGTGACGAGGAAGAAGGTGAAGCTTAGCCGCAGGATCGACAAGCCTCTTGCAGCGTCGACCTAGAGACGCAAGCGTCTCGATGGGTGCTGGCTGTGTTGGCTGGATCTGCGCCGTCCGGTGGTGCGCAGCGTCGGAGCACCTCTAGAACCCCTTCGTCTTCAAGCCTCCAAGCTCTCTTTCAAAGATGTGAACCTCTTGACAAGAACCCGGCGTCTTCCTCTGGCTTTCCACCTCCGACGAGCTTTTGGGTTGGATGAAGAATGACGATGGGTTTCTCTGGTTGGGCAGCGGCGATGGAGACGCCTTTGGGTTTGGAACTGAGATCCTTGGGCCGGACGGCAATGGCAAGGTGCTCCCTGGGCTGTGCGAGGTCTCCTTGGCTGGGCGACGACGCCTCTCTCCTCTCGAGCTCTCTCCTCCTTTGTATCAGCCCCTGCTCCCTCAATTTTCCCAGCCTCTGTTTTACCTTCATTTGCCGGCCTTTTCTCCCTCCATTTGCCAACCAACCAGCCAGCCTTCACCCTCCTCCTTTTATAGGCACGAGAGGTGATCTCTTAATATGTTAATATGGGATGGAGAATCCTGATTATGGGATACTAATTGATGCTAATCCTTTCATATAAGGATAGCTCATATAATCCCACCATATTTAGAGATGCTGATTTTATTTTTATTTTTTATATGGTATGAGAATGCAATCCAACCATAATTGGAGATGCTGATTTCTCATATGGTATGATATATATATATATATATATATATATTTGATTTGGCTGATTTTCTATGGGTAAATATTTTGTTTTGAAATTTGAATTTGAAATTCAAATGTTCAAATTTGAATTATCTGAATATTTGTCTAATTATTCAGATATTCGAAATGCCTTATTTAAATTTTAATTTTGATATTTCATATAATACTTTGGAAAATTTACTGAAATATCCCCGGACAAGCCGCGTGTAAATTACCAAAATCTCCTTTTTTATTGGCCATATATTTTGGACCCAAATGTCTCCGGCGCAGATGAAATATCTCTGTTCCGGATTTTCACACCCCTGAAGGCGTGAAATGACTAAAATGCCCCCTTGGGGTTAAATGACCAAAATACCCTTTCGGTTTGGTTATTTAAGCGCGACGCATGGTGACGCGATTTCTATGCGTGTCGTGGACACGTGCGCGCATTATGTGGTGCGCGTATATTTTTTGTCGGGACTTAAGCGCATTTGAAGTCGTGTATTTGTTTGGGTTTATTTGAATTTTCGGATTTTTCCCTTATTTATTTCAGGGAATTTTCTGTAATTTCCTAGGTGTAGAGGAAAATTATCAAAACACCCTTATATTTACACAGCTTATTTAGGATGCTATCAAAGCTATGTAAGGGCTATTTTGGAGTGTCGTGGGAGTTTAGACATGCATTTTGGTTTAAATTCCCAAAATACCCTTGGATGGGTAAAATTACCAAAATATCCTTATTCCTCCAGTTTGTATAGGATGCCGTCAAAACCGGGGATCTGTAGGAGATTTGGATGGACTCGACTGTGTATGAGCCAATTTGGGTTTGGTGTGTGCGGATTCAACCCGGGGACTTCTGCAAATATAGTCGACTTAGCCTTAGCTAAAATCGATGTCAACAATCAGATGGTTTCGTTGGATTTTTTGAGGTTGCCTTCGTTTCCTTTTGATGCCTTTGCTTGCGATCTATGGGTTAGTTATGGATTTTGATGAGATCTTCCCTTCTGTTTCTGGTTTTTGGTGGTGTGCGATGAGATTTCCCCTCCCCTATTTTCATGTTCTCTGCTTGCACTCTTGCTGCCATGGAGTTGCCTGAGGTGTTGATGTTCCCCTGTTTTCTTTGGGTTTCCTCCCCTGCTCTCTATTAGCCGGATCTCCCTCTAACTCCCCTTCCTTCCCCTGGTTTTGATGGATCTCGATTCTATCATGACTAGTTTTCCTCCTCTGTTTTTGTTCCTGCTGCCATGCCGTGTCTTCGTGGTTGGTCTATATATAGGATGGATTGTGATGCTAGGCTACTGATTACTATCGGATTTCTTCTAGATTACCGTTTAGATGGAATTCTGTTGAATTGTTGAAACCATTGATTTTCCTATGTATCAACTGTCGAGCCTTGGTGTCAATTGGTAGCCTCTGTCAGTAGTGATGCCATGTGATCCTAAGTAGTGCGGCCCAAGCTTCAAGTCATGTAAACTGAGGGAATTTAACTTGCTGGCCTTTCTTCTCTTTTGGAACTGGATGGTTCAGGGTAGGCAAACAAGGTATTTGTGGCTTTACCGTTGTGCTGCTGTGAGCTGGACAGAGCTGGGTTGTGTTGTTGTGTTCTGTCAATTGGAATTGAGTCCTTAGTGAATCAAGACTGACTGAGAAATTGTTTGGCTTGCTGGGTGTCCTTTATCGGGTTGACATGTTGTTTGGAGGTCGTTAGTTTGCTGGTTCTTCCCTCTTCCGGTTGATCTTTGGATACTTAGCTTCCTAGTCTAATTCACCTTAAACTGTGTTATGTAGATGCTTATTGAAATACAAGGCTACCGTCGATCATGGCTATGCTTTCCTGCGATCATGATATATGTGTGCCAAACCTGTTAGTTGCATTTTATTATGGCATGTTCCCTCCTCTGTTCGACTCCGGTTAATTAATGTGAACGTGGCAATTTCCTACGCTCTGCTTCTACTATCTGATTGTGAGTTGTATATCATGCTCAGGTCTAAGGCTGGCAGTGTGCTCGTTTATATTTCTTTGTGGGAATTCTTAGATTGTGTTGGCCAGAGGTGCCCTGGGAATTGAATAGTTGGGGGTGTGCCCATTGTACAATTTCTGGTTGAGGGCGGTGCATGCCGTCGTAATGCCGGAATTTGGGTTGAAACGTGATAACACTGTAATAGCTTAGTTCCCTTTTATATCTTATATGCTAAATTGGACATGCTTGATGAGATGTCATGTAGAGACACCTAGGCCTAGTTGTTTGAATAGGCTCATGCATGATGATTGCATTAGAGGCATTCAGGCTAGGTGATAGGCGATGGATTCGATCGCCGATCCAGGGTTCTCGGGTAGCCCGGATCTAATCCTAGGACCGAGGTTTGGGTAGTCGAGGATTAGGACGTGATTGGCATCAATGATTATGTTGGATATCATTTGAGATTGTTGTTCTAGTCGACTATGCACTATACTTATATTTGAGGTGTAGAGGTCGTGTCGGTCTCCAAGGCCAAGTACTAAGGATGGTTGTCGATGCGTTCCCTGACATGTGTGTCCCCACGAGAGATGGTATGACTGGGCAGGGTGGTACCTGGACAGGAGCCCGCAGTCTTTGTTTCCTCTCGTTTGTTCATGGGTAAGGGTGATCCCGCATGGTACTGTTCCCCTGTTGGTGCTTAAGGTGATCTTGGTAACATGTTCAAGAGAGAGGTTCATGACGGGAGCCCTTGGGACATCGATAGTGTTATGGGACCCTTGGCATACCTTAGGCTTAGGCGGAGAACGACACAGTTGCAGTTTCCCTTCTTTTCTGTGCGACGTAGTGTAAAACACTACTGGGCATTGTTGCTCACCCTACCTGGGCTGCATCGGCGATGCAGGTCGATTCGCCGATGCAGTTCTTTCTTTCAGGTGTTCTTTTAGAAGATGGCGCGGTATTTCGAGGTGATCGAGGACTTGGAGTTTCGAGGAGTTCTTCTATAGATAATTTATTGTTTTAATCAATGATGTATAAAATTGATGTATTAATTGATGTATACAAGGAGATAATGGTATGTTTATTAATTCAGTTCTATGTAAGAAATGTTGTAATATTCCGTAATGTAGATATCGAGGTTGTAAAGTTGTAAAATTATGAAATGTACAGATTTTTTGTGTTATAATTATAAAGGGAATTTTGCCGAAATTTTTATGAACTTGAGGATTAAATGGTTTAATTTTGTAGCAGTTATATGTTTGAACGCCTATTGATGATGTAAACATGTTTAGGTGGCTCACGTCTCGATCTGGATGGGTTTTCTGGGTCGGGGCGTGACAGGCGTACTAGGAGGGGTCATGGGTGGTGGCTCATGCACACCCTCCCCCTCTTGCTTAACACCCCCTAGTGGTACATGAGAATCATCATAGAGGTCGACGTGGTTGTCCGTACTGTACTTAAGTCTTGCCACATCGGTCATGTATTCTAGCAAGACCTTTTGCATAGGCAAAGTCCATTTCTTATAACTCACTTTGTCACTGCTATCTTGTTGAGTAGGATTTTGTTCCATTTCCATACCGTACTAAGCATATGTAAAGAAAACAAACATTTAACGAACAACAAATTGATGACTGAAAGCATAATAATAATAGTACTCATGTCTAACATGAAAACACATAGTAGTACTCATACAAACAAGCAAAAGCATAATAGTACTCATACAAACATAACTGAAATTCATTCCATCATTGGTTGATGGTTATAATCTTCCCACATTAGATTTGCAATTTCATCTCGGAGAATGAGCCACGTAGCTTGGTCTTGACATTGTTGACGTGTTGTTTGACTGCATGGCATGGGCGGGGCATCATCATCATTTTCATCGCCAGCAGGAAGTGGTTCACGTGCAACACTATCATTTGGTGTCCTGTCGTTGATGAAATTATGAAGAAGGCAACAGGCGTGGACTAATTTCACCTATGTCTTCAATGGGAAGAAAGGATGGGACACTAAGATCTTGAAGCGGTTCTTCAAGAGCCCAAAAGCTCCCTCGATGCCGGAGCGAAGGGAAGAATGTCGAAGATTGAACAACTCTTTGCAATTCAAGGGGGGACGGTTACTATTGTCGCGCCCCGACCCGCGAAAGCCCAACCGGGCCGGGCGACGCGAACTGAAACCTACAAAACGCGGAAAAGAACGGCGATGGTTCCCTCTAACCTATTGGTCTCCCTAGCAATTCACCAAAAGCACCCTCAATTAAAAGACAATATTATAATGAAGCCTCGAACCACAGATTTACGAACTCAAAAAGATTTAATATACAAATTCTCGGAGAGGGGAAGATCCAAAATACAACATCAGTCCCGTAGGAGACTAACTAACATAAGGGTAAAAGCAGTAAATATCGTCACCTCCCAAAAGCCACCAGACGCCGCCGCACCGCCGACCAACTGCCCGGTAGGGGCCATAGAGGAAGAACTGACGCCTGCTCCTGCAAAACGCAGCCCGGGTAGGTGTGAGCACTAAGCTCAGTAGGGATCTACACTATGACACACAGAAGGAAGAGGGAAACGCAACAGTGTCGCCCTTAAGTAGGATCTGGGTGTATACATGGGGTCCCATAACCCCACCGCATGTCCCTGAGGCCTAGGAGCATCACTCAATAACGGGAACAACACTGGCGACACACAAGCTGAGTAGGCAACTTCACTACTCGCCGGGTCAGCACAGTAGGACACCGGCTACACTTCAGATCCGACTCGAGGCCGACACGACCTCTACAATAATCAAGCAATAAGTGTACCAGTCATCTAAGCCTATCATCGAATCGACTGGACACCACAATTCAAACCGGGTCCAAACAGCCCAACCCCGGTCCTAGGGCTAAGTCCGAGCTTCCAGCCTTGGGACGGCGACCCAAAGATCACTCACGCCCTAACCAATGCAACTAATGCACAATCATCAATGCATGCTATGACATACACAGATAAGAAGTAAAGCATGCAACAGTATGTCAAGCATCATATAAGTCTACTGGATCGCTACAGCAGTACTACCAACCGCTGCCAGCCGATCCGCAGCGGGTCCCGGCATTACGACGGTACCGCGACCGTCAACCGCGGACTCCTGCAACGGGAAGTAACCCCGAAAATGATGATGAACAGTAAATAATATTATATTATATTCCGAAATATAATATTATATTCAAACACCCAAAACCTCTACTTAGGGGCTAATTGATCCGGTCGATCCGACGTCCAAACGACGTTGGATTCAAGATCCAACTTAGCCACCAGTATGTGTATATACCAGGATCATCATGTCCAAAAATCATAATCATCCAACGGTTGGATTAACGGGAAAATGCAAATCAAAACCGCTAATCAACTCACTTACCAATTTAATTGCTGCAACGCAGCCCTCCAGCAAACAATTCGTAACAAATCGTACATAAATCGGAAAAATACTAAATAATATGGGATGGAAAGCTAAAGAAGCGATCTACCACTCTTATGTTTATCAAAAGCCAAGATCATGTAATCGCCGGCCGTAAAAGTCGCCGCAAGCCGGCTGTTTCTCAAGAACAGCAGAAAACCAAAAATCCGAGACTAATCTTGCATAAAACCTACTCAAATCTCAACCGATTAATATGAAACTTAAATCAGTAATTCTACAAGGCATAAGGAGTCCAACAAAATAAGGATCAACAAGATCCAACGGCTAGATCTCAAGAAAACCCGAAAAGAACATCGGTAGGTATAACCCTACCTAGCTGCGCTTTCCTCGGCTGATTCCCCGCGATTTGATCACCAACAAGCCTCCAAACCACTTCAGGGATCTTCCTCTCGTTGTCACGAATCCAACGAGCCTTAGAACGCCGGAGAAGATGGTCGGAGGAGGGAGAACGGAGGTGATGAAGCTTGGCTGCCGGAACAGGGGAAAAAGCAGAGCTTCGGGAGAGAAAGAAAGAGGGAAGAAGAAAGGAGAAGAAGGAGGAAGAGGAGGGGAAGAAAAGAAGGGGAAAGGGGGAGGGGATAGCCGGGAAAGAGGGGAAAAAGAGAGGGGAGGGGAGGGAAAGTCCTCCCCCCCTCTGACAGAGGAGAGCGACGGCCAACGGCGGCCGTCCTCGCGAGCAGAAAATCAACCGACTTATGAATGATCGATCCTTCCTCAAGGGAGGATCGATCCTTCATGACGATTTCACAAGACTTTCTGGTACCACAAGGATCGATCTTCTAGCTAGGAAGGATCGATCCTCTTTGTGCTGAAAGCTAAACTTGGGCAAGAACTCAAGCCCAAGTCCGGATCTTTCGATCCCGGGTTCACCTAGCCATTCTAAACAAACACAAACACAGACAATGCCAGTGTGTGCATACGCGGGTGTGAAACAACCCAACAAGGCGCAATTTACCAAATTGCCCTTGCGGTCTACAACGAGCCGCAGGGGTAGAGGGGCAGGTCCTCACAACTATACTCCTTGATATGGTATCGTACACCTCTATAAGGTGCGATAAATCCAGGACTGGTAGGATAGTCGGCGTCGACAATGTAGTATTTGCCTATAATTAAAGATAGTATAATGATCACTACTTGGTACGTGATATTGATATAGTAGGAACATATAGTTGGTTAATCCGATACCTTCTATTGTTTTCAATCTGCATGGTGGAGGATGCTGAAAAGCATCTTTAAGAACTGTATAGTCATTGGCGGACCCTTCCCAACCGGCTAGTACATAGGTGAATTGCATGTCCAGGGTGACAGCTGCCAAAATATTTTGTGTGATCCCTTTGCGACCACGAAATCTAAGCGCTAGTTCCAGTGGGACCGTTGCATCTATGTGTGTACCGTCCATTAGGCCAATACAGTTCTACGAAAAAAAGACAAAAGGATCATAATGATACAATTTATTATGTGTGGTGGTTGGCAACAATATAATACCTGGAAGTGGCGATAGTTAGGGTTCTCAGCTATTTTTGGGTGTGTTGCCGACCCGAGTTGACGCATATATTGCTCGCGGAGCCGACAGACTGCATTCAACACATGGTTGAAGTAACGACTAATCGTCTCACCCGACAAATGGAATTCCGCTCGCATGACACGATTCTTGGTGTTGTGCCCGACTATGTGCAAAAATATGCACAGCTGTTCCTCGATCAACATGTTGTCGGGCTCATCCAACGAGCGATTCATCCTCATTATATGTGCTAAGTCGCCTAGCACATTTAAGTCCATTCTTATTATGAGACACAATAATCGCGTCCCATTCTTGTAACCCTCTCCAAATGTGACCGCCTACCGTCGATTCTAACTTGATGCGGGAATTCGGGACTCGACGAATGATACCCTAATCGTTTGTGTACGCAAACAATAATGACAACCAATGCAACATGTTGCAACATTGTCATTAGTGCTTCGTCGTCCATCTACGTTAAACAAGCACGGACAAAAAATTAAAGCACGTTAAACAAGCACGGACCAAATTGGTACATACATAAGTTGGGTTCAGGACATGATAACGTATATGTTAAAGTGGTTATCTCAGGATATCTAGAAATTTCCCTGCAACCTCATCCGACATGCTTGTGAACAATCAAATGCAAGTCATTCAACTTCATGACATACAAGGTATTTCTACCAACCAACATTGACAACAAAACTGAAAGCTAGCATGGACGAGCTAAATTAACAAGCTAGCAGACACCCTATTTAGCAAATCCATAAAAGCACACAATTAACAACAACCCCCAAATCAAAAACCGAATGAAATCCAAGAACAACAACAACCCCCAAATCGAATAGGGCTTAGAATGCTTAGAACAACAACAAAGCCATCGTAATAGGGCTCAGAAATACTTAGAACAACAACAACCCCTAAATCGAAAACCGAATGAAATCCAAGAACAACAACCCCCAAATCGAATAGGGCTCAGAAATAGGGCTTAGAAATGCTTAGAACAACAACAAAGCCATCGTAATAAGGCTCAGAAATGCTTAGAACAACAACAACCCCTAAATCGAAAACCGAATGAAATCCAAGAACAGCAACAACCCCCAAATCGAATAGGGCTCAAAAATAAGGCTCAGAAATTCTTAATTCGCTATATATATACATGAAATCGTCCCAGAAACGAAAAATGATAGGGGATCAGAGGCAAAAATGATGGGGGATCAGAGGCGGGAGAAAGAGAGCAGCCACCCACCAGCAAACCCTAGGCGGGAGAGGAGAGCGTCGGGCTGGGGAGAGGAGGGATCAGAGGCAAAAATGATAGGGGATCAGAGGCAAAAAAGGGATCAGAAGGGACTTCGCAAACATACCGGAGAGAGACCAAATGTAGCCGGAGGGAGCAACCAAACCCTCAAAGCTTCGCGCCGTCGAGGAGAGGAGGGAGAGCCGAGAGCTGCGGGCCGTAGGGGAGAGGATGGAGAGAGAGCAACCAAGGCCAGGCGGGAGAAAAAGAGCAGCCACCCACCAGCCACCCACTAGCAAACCCTAGGCGGGAGAGGAGAGCGTCGGGCTAGGGAGAGGAGATCGAGCATATGGGCTGGGGAGAGGAGGCATCGGGCAACTCAATATGTTGGGTGGAATGGAAACCCTCACTTAAGTTTCCATTCCACCCACTTTTGTTGTTTCAACCAATATTTTGGGTGGAAACATTTGGATGAAAATTGGTGTTTTGGGTGGAATGATGAAAATATTTCCACCGTTTCCCACCCCAACCAAACATAAGAAAACTGGGTGGAATGGTGGAAACGCCACCATTCCACCAGCATTTCCGCTGCAACCAAACATCCCCTAAGCCTGAAAATTGTTAAACATAGGAGCTTTTTAATCAGCATAATGTGTTTAGATGGATTAATTTGTAATTTAATATCATAATATGAGACTAAAGTTCCAACTCAGACTTGTCGAAAAATCATTGGTGGTGACTACTGTCTGTGAGTCCGTGACACGACTAAGTGATGCCCAATAACGGCCTATTAACGATATCCATATCGTGGACCAATAGCGGCCCATTAACATTGATATCATGGACACCAAATCCTTTGGCCTCTTCCGACCGAGAGCCTAACACGCGGCCATGCATGACGCCATGCAAAGCGTCACGTCCGTGACGATGGCCATCTAACTTTTGAATTCGTGGCCACAATGGAGGGCTTCCATGAAACTTCCACCAAGCCAACTTTTTTCTATATTTTTCACATCAATTATGGCCAAGAAGGTCTCACACTTGGATTCACACCTCCATCCTTTATAAAAACAACTTCTCTCATCATCACCTTCTTCATCAGCAGACAGTGTGAATAGAAAGGAAAATATGTATGCATGGGTTCCCCAGAGTATGATAAAACCCTGGCAGTCCAAGAGCTGATGAGAAAGTTTCGAACTGAACTCGAGGATCTGCTTCAGGGCGAGCCGGCACCGGTTTCGGTGGCCGTGCTTGCGGAGATTGCAAGAATGGAGTCTAGAGTTGTCTCCCTGTTGAACACCGGAAGGGTTCCGGTGGTGATACCCGGGTATGGTTCGCCTGCAGTTTCTCAGAATTCCGGGGGCATCAACTTTAGCCGCGGAGGTTTTCGAAGAAGGTAATCGATCTTGATTTAAAATTTTTATTCTATTAGTTAATTTTGATGTTGAGGATGAGGAGGATATATATATATATATATATATATATATATATATATATATATATATATATATGTATTCATCAATGGTATATTTTTTTCCGCATGAGAAGATGGAGTCTTGTTAATATTTTCTTATTCACTTCCACGCAAGCATGCATGCACCAGGCGCTTTCGTATTTGTGACTGTCAATTTAAGGATACTTTGATGTAATTTTGTGTTAGTTCACGATGCAAGTGGCCTAGCGCAAAAGTAAAATTTTAATTTTCAATTACAAAAGTAATTAATTTGTCGTTACAGAGGGCAGCAGTATTCGTCGACGACAATCACCTCTGATACTACTGAAGATGGTCACGCATGGCGTAAATATGGGCAAAAATCTATCAATGGCACTAATAATCCAAGGTACTTACCTAGCTAGCTTGTATTCATGTGTGTTTAAAACATACTAAACTCTGAATAATTAATTCCCTATGCATGCCGCAGGAGCTATTACAGATGTGCCCAGAAACATGCAAGAGGCTGCCCTGCACAGAGACAAGTGCAGGCCATGGAAGAGGATCCCTCCAAGTATTTGATCACTTACATACGAGACCATACTTGCAAGAGGGACGATCTCACAGTGGCCCCTAATTACCTCAGTGGTAATGCATCAACTTCTTTGATTAGTTTTCAACAAGAGATCCCCATGTCCTCCTCGCCTGGCAGCTGCATCCTGCCGACTTATCCGACTCTGGCAGCTGGGTGGACGTGGCCGATGCCGGTAGCACAGGGCGCTGGTGCCGCCGCCACATTGGAGCAGGGGGAATCCTCATCTTGGTTCCACCCATATGTGGGAAGCTTGGAAATGGATTATTGTCTGGGAGACGCTGGTTTATTTGTCGATGATCATGTGTTTAGTTTCGAACCTGATGATGAGTTATTCTTGCAAGCCTATAATAACCCTCAGTTTCCTCCACACTGAGAGATCATGCTGCTGGAGATTAATTGGTCGCTTTGTAAATATTTGGCTTCTTGGAGCAACTCGTACATACTATATATATACCTATATATTATGAGTAGTGATATTTGGCCGACCCATATGAGTTGGCTGCTAAAATCCAACGCCATGTGACGGTATAGATTTGGGCCACATGTTTTTTTTGTAATTGGTGATATACAATAGACATATATATATTTAAATATTTACTTATTTATATATGCAGGGGCGGACCCATTCACAATTCAGGGGGGTCTGGGCCCCCTTGAATTTTTTTTTTCCTTTAACCTTGGTGGGACCCGTGCCTCCACACCCACACTCAAGTGTCATTGGCCCCCACTCACCTTGACCCTTCCTCTCTGGCCCCCCCTTAGCAGAGAGGCTGGGTCCGCCCCTGTATATATGTACACATGCATGTATATATATACATATATATACGCACACATGTGTATCTATCATACATGTATATATATACACACACATACACATACACATATATACATATATATCTAAGTATACATATATACATATACACATATACATTCATGACGTTTATACATAGACATATATAATAATTTGAATAAATGTATGAGACACACTATAGTTAGAAGGTGCTGTTATGATGTACATTAGAACAAATGAGCAATATATGTTGTCTACAAAATAATATCATGAAGAGTAGCTCCGAAGATCTTGAGGGGGGATCTTCGGAGCCGGGGGATGGATTCTAGTTGCACTTTATTTTTTAAAAACAAAGCGTGTCAAAAGAACCATCAGTACTACTACTGGGACCATTGATTGCTCCAAGTTCATGACGGCCGGGGATTGGCCGGCCCTAATTAAAAGACAGTAAGCGGAGATATGCCCCCGACTTCGTCTCCTTTTTATATTGAATGTTTCTTCGTGCTATTTTTACTGGAAAGAATATGCGAGCAGATGGATTTAAATACTCAAAGCATCCAAATCACTCCGAGCTGGATGACCTTTTTTTTGTTTAATTTTTTTTTATTAGTTGAACTGGCTGGATGACCTTGGTAGCTGATCGTCTCCTTCATTCCACGCGATGGGACCAATTTTGATCTATGACCTCTCTGATCCACCATGGATATCATATATATGCCAGATAACAACCCCTATCATCCTTATATAATATGACATGATGGATACAGATAACTACACCTATCATCCTTATATGACATTAGTGATGTCCCTATCAACTTGGCAGGTAACCATTAACCCTATTCTAATAATTATTTAATAACTTCATCTCATTAAATCCCATCATGTCACGTAGACTTTATTTTAGACATTCTCTCGCCACGTACTGTCACATAGACTCTATTTTGAACATTCTCTCGTCAAGTAGGATAACAAAAATTTCTTTTATAATCATAACTTTATATAAAGATAATGATATATATCATCTATATATATATATGCCCACTAGTATATATAAAAACTCCTGTTACTATACAATTGCTCAAAGTGAAGTTATTTATTTAGTTTTTTTTTTCTCGTTGAGAGAAAGTGGTGGCTGATGCCTTGGCAGAACATGCAGTGGGAAGTTCACTTTCACCATTTTAGCAATTCACCAACTGTAATATACGAAAAATGGTAGAATTAATGCACAACCACGTATAATGGCCCTGTATATAAATGGCCCGACCGGCCCAGCCATGTGCCGGGACAGAGCTTATCCTCAAACCATTTGGACTAAATTTTAGTTATATGTTGTTGGCTTGTGATGTCTAACGGCCGGCAGGTGACTACGGGAGGCAGGCCATCCGTATCATATGTGTCAAATGCTGTCATTTTCTATAATAAAGAGGTAAATATAAAAAAATGGGTAAAATTCAGCCTGCATTTATAGGAAAGGGCTACAGTGTTCCCCTTCATGTGGAGAGCACTGCTCACCACCCTATTCAATAAATTATATACATATAATACCATCAACGAGGCTTCTTTTCAGCCATCTCTCCTCTCCTCACCAGCATCTCTCCTCTCTCACCAAGTGAGCTCACCGTTGATTGTGTCGGTGACGAGCCACGATCCCTTCCTCCACGATGAGCCGCGACTTCTATTGGCGTTAACCACAAGCTTCGCCGACGGCGAATCACGATCCCTTCCTTCTCGACTAGCTGCGACTTCCATCGGCGTTAACCGCGAGCTCCACCGACGGGGAATCACGATCCCTTCCTCCTCGGTGAAGGGATCGACCCTCATCGGCGGCGAACAACGATTTCTTCCTCCTCGACGAAGGGATTGACCCCCCACTGCCGGCAAACAAGTATTGGTGTCGTCCCCTCACCTAAGCAAACCCTTTTACCACTCTTCTTCCGTCCATTTATCTCGTCCTTGATTTCCTCCATAGGTACGCTCCATTTATAAAAATTTGCTTATTCCGTTTCTAATTCTTTTGCTATTTGGTATTTGCTTGTTTCTAATTCTTTTGCTATTTGGTATTTGCTTGTTTCTAATTCTGTTTCTAATTCATGTATTCCTATAACTATTGTTGATAGCTCATGGACTCACAAAGAAGTCAAAATTTTTACAATTCTCTATTTGAGGATGGAGTTCAATCTGATCAACAAGATTCACATATCGAATTGAACTCTCCAACCCAAGTGGATGCGACAAACAAAGGTAAGAAAATCATGCGTGGTAAGAACATCTCCACAGAAGAAGATGTTATACTTGTATCGGCATGGTTAAATACGAGTTTAGATGCTATTTATGGGATCAATCAAAAGACGACAATATTTTGGAAGACAGTTAAGTATTATTACGCCCCAGATTGAAAACTATCATAAAATTTAAATTTGAGCTTTGAGCACGGAGACCTAGCTCGGTATCATAACTATAGTAACATTGGGGCTCAACTTTGGATAACTTCAGCATATTTCTTTGAAGGCTCCAATAGCATGTTGGTGGAGCTTGGTGGGCGTGGCAACGGATCAGAGTTCATTCATCGTGAAAAATTGGGTTCGTGAGATAAAATAGATAATGTCATTGATAATCTCTTTCTTCAAGTTATAAGCCAACCTTCAAGAAGATTTTTCACATTGAAGATGACCAGCTGCATGAAAAGTTAGTTTGAGGTTTCTTGATCCTACATTTGAGTGATAAAGTCGGCTTTGATACCACTTGTAATAGGTGCTACACAAGTAGTATGATATTGTCCGTTTTGAGCTTCAGCCAGCACGAACTTTCCCAACAGGTCTCGCACTGTGAAAAAACAATCCAAGTCTTATAAGCCGCTTAAGATATGATAATATATATCACCCTTCACCCATCTTGCTCTTTTCTCTAGGCTTGGTCATATGATTCCCCTGTCAAGGGCAATATAAGAGCGGCAAAATTCACTCTGTTGAAAGAAGTTATATGTATCATTGATGACAATATATTTCAGGGAGTCTACGATATTAGCATAAGTTTAGGAAGTTTCGTGATATTTATTGTCTTTTCAATTCAAGTAGGGATGGCAACGGGACGGGTTTGGGACGGGTTAGCATAATCCCAAATCCATTTCATATAAAAAAACACACCCTCAAATCTTTCTCAAAGCCATGTGGATTTGTATGCCCCATTTCATCCCCGTTTAAAATCCAACCCACATCAGTCATCCCCGCCCAACCCCATATAATGTCACCGGAAACACGACAAAATGTAATATAAAAATTAAAAAATCACATATTATATATATAAAAAAATCCACCTTTTCGTCTCCCACATGTAGATAGAGTTTTAATTTTAAATAAAGAAACATAGATAGAGTCTAAAAGGGAAAATGATCGGTTAGTCGGAATGTTTATATGGCACATTCTTATAATACTTAATTGTGTGTGTGTGTGTGTGTATATATATATATATATATATATATATATATATATATATATATATATAATCGGGGCGGGTTCGGGTTTTTTAAACCTAAACCCAAACCCGTCCCAAATCCGTCCCAAATCCATTCGGGTTTAACCCGACTTCTCCGTACCCGCTTCAAACCCATTTAGACTTACTCTAAACCCATACTATTAGAGGCGGGTCGGGGCGGGAACTCGCTTAACCCGCCCCATTGCCATTAGGGGTGTACAACGAGTTGGGTAAATCGTTTCGACCCGGAAAATTAACCTGACCTGAACCTTAACGGGCAGGTCATAAGGCAGTCGTAAACGGGTCGGGTCCGACCCGACCTGTTACAATAATACCGGGTTGGGTAATGGGTTTTTAAATTTTTGCTTAACCGGTAACCCGTTTTACATGTTTAGAATAAAGACTATTTACAAGTATATATATATGTGTGTGTGTGTGTGTGTATATATATATATATATATATATATATATTAATTATAATAATGTCACTCACGTAAGTACAACACATAACATGTGGTGTTTCTTAGAATTATTGATGATTTGTACTTTTCGCTGTGATGCAGAGATAGATGGTCCACTAAGCTCCTCCTCAGAACCAAGTGATGGTAATCATCCATCTTTCACAACCACTCCAGGGCCTTCATCTTCAAATCAACTCGGAAAAGCTCAATTATGATTTAATCATTTGTTATGCTATTTTTGGTTGAATTTTAGATTAATAGATTGTACTTTAAAACTTTATATTTCTTCATGTGACACAACTTAGATTTTATGTGTTTATGTTGTTTGAATCTTGGATTAATAGATTGTACTTTAAAACTTTATATTTATTCATGTGGTACTAATAACTGGTTAATGGGTTACCTATACATGTTTACCGTTAACCTGTTAACATGTTAATAAATTAACAGGTTAACGGGCGGGTCACAAGGCCCTAAAAAATTAACTGATCGGGTCTGATCCGACCCGTTAACATGTTGACCCGACCCGTTGTACACCCCTAATTGCCATCCCTAAATTCAATGGTTCCGTGATAAATATTCCTATAAAAAGCAAATGGCGAAACAAACTTTTAAGCAAGAGCCGTTAATGCAGCCCAATAACGGCCCACATATATCCCCATCATAAAAGAAGAATTTTCTTGGGCTCTTCCGAGAACCAACCCACGTGCAAATGCTGTCCTCGCCCAGTCCCGGTCTCGGCCACTGCAGTAGAGCGGCGGCGGCGGCGGCGCTGAGGATGCTCTCCTCCTCCTCATTTCCCCCCTCCCGAAACCCTAACCCTAATCTTAGACTACGCAGCGCCATGGCAAACGGAAACGGGAGAACCCTAGCATCCCACCTCCCGCACTTCAGCTCTCACAATCTCCACCCGAACGCCACCCCTCCTTCATCGATCGTCGCAGGATCGAGGTCGATCTCAACCTGCAGCTCCGCGACGCCCATATCGATCGGTCACGAGAGGGTCGTTGATCCTAACCCCTCTCTCGTCGTCGTGTCCTTCTATAGGTTCTCCGACTTCCCCGACCACGCAGACATGCGCAAGCCGTTGAAGGATCTCTGTGAGGAATTGGTGAGTCGAAAGACCTCAAATTTTGTTTGTGGTACTTTAATTTAGTGACTTCGATCATGTTGCTCATATTTCGTGGTTCTTTGCAAGGCTCCATGTGTTTTCTTATAGAACTGATATTGCAATGAATGTAATTCTGATACGAGTCTTTGATTTGATTCTAATCAACATCTTAGAACTTGTTTTTGGAATCAATACGTCTGCCAGCATTGCATCTCTAATAGTATTTTTAGAGACAGACATGTTCTTTAACTATCAGTCTCGAGGATGGTATCCATGGCATTCAGCACACAACTGATTTCCAGACATATTTTGTCTCAACGAGATAGTCCATAAACGGTGTTGCTTATGATTCCTTGCCAATGTTTTGTTGGTACAGAGAATTTATAGGAGAGGGAAACAAAATTGTTTGGTCTCTGTTCCGTATCTCCTTTTGAACTAGCTTGGCTATTAGTGCTTGCCAACTTCGTGTTTGTGGTGTTGAGATGTTAATAGTTCGAACAGTGAGTTGTTCCTCACTAGCTGATTCTGTCAGCGTGTTTCAGGTGGTATCATCCTTGCACCTGAGGGGATTAATGGCAGCATATGTGGCACACAAGTGTCAGTGGAGAAGGTTCTGGAGTTTATTCAAAGTGATGAGCGCCTAAGAGGGCTTAGAATGGTGGAATCACCTGTTACTCCAGAGGATGAAGCTATCCATCATGGGCACACAAGTCATTCTCCTGTTGGAGCAGGGGAAGATGCACCCTTCCGATGGGATCATGTGCGGGTTAAATTGAAGAAAGAGGTATTCTTACTACTACATCAAACTCTCTATTGATAGTGCTTAAACTGTTAGGCCATCACGTCATAATTTTGGAATTAGAAGATAAACTTTTCATGTTCTTACATAACTTTTCTCGTCTTTGAGCAGATAGTTTCTTTTGGAGATCCAAGTGTAATGCCTTCCAAAAAGGTTGGGGAGTATGTAAGTCCGAAGGATTGGAACGTGTTAATAAGCGATCCAGATACTGTAAGTGGTTGAAATCTGGGAAATGTGATTTTGCCTTTTTCTCCAAAGATTTGATAAACCCTTCAATTTCTGTAGGACTGTGTTGTATCCTTCTTGGATTTCTTGGCTTGCAATTGGTCAGATTTGGTGATATATGTCTTATGGAAGAGTGATTGTATAGGGCCTGAGCGATATGTAGAGATTGCTGAGGATAGATTGGTTGCATGCACATAGCGGTATAATCCTGGAAGTAACATGATTGGTGATGTGCATTAGATGTTTACACAACGCACAGGGGCATCTTCCCAAAGGACTGTTGGATGGTAGTTATAGTGAATTCAGTATGTGGAGAGAGAAGCAAATCAAGCCTTTAAAGAACAATACAAAGTGCATGCATCTCTTTGTCAGCATTTGTTTCTGACACATGTTATCTGTTTTCTAAAACCATGAATTCATTTAGAAGTGAAGGTGTTGATGAAGCGGTCACCTAACTGTCATCCTATTTTCGTCATTTGTAACTTCTTTTTGGCTATCACATGTAGCAACACGAGGTAGTATCACAATTCTGTGGCTTTTTATAAGACAAAATGTCAGGATTCCTTTTGCAATTTCTTTATAGCTTATTTCTTAGTGCTGCAAATTTTATGTTGGTGCTACACCTCTGCAGATGGTGATAGATGTGCGCAATATGTATGAGACTCGAATAGGAAAATTTAAAAGAGCCGTTGATCCAAGCACTACGGCATTCCGAGAGTTCCCAGCTTGGGTGGATGATCAGTTTCAACTAGCCGAATCAAGCAGTGAGTCGTTCTTCCATGTGAATGACATACACAATGACGCCAAAGAACAGACTGAGCATGGGTATCCCAAAAAACTACCTCGTGTTGCAATGTACTGCACTGGTGGAATCAGGTGTGAGAAGGCTTCAAGCTTTCTCCTTGAAAAAGGTTTTAAAGAGGTGAGAATTAGGAAATCTGTCTTCTTTGACAGCTAACGACGTAAAAATGACGGCAACTTGCAATAAGATCTATTAACACTTGAGTATTAGATAGTCAGATTTAACTTAATGCTGATGATCACAGGTTATTACATGAACTGACAAGTTCCATGCAGAGTCTTCAAAGTTACAAATGGTTCTGTTTAAGGCAATGTAGTCTTGTAACATGCGAATTCACTCGGTGGGAAGGGGCTTTTCTTGTTTGTGAATTACACTTCTAGGACGATATATAGCAAATGCAATTTGTTTGTTGCTGACCTGTTTGGCCATGTTTCCTTCATGTCGCAATCTCTGTCCCTCAATATGTTGCTGTACACAGCACATTGTGGAGGCAATTGAATTTCCACTCAATCAGCATATCATCCATAGTAGATTAAAAATCAGCTAACAATGTTGGTCTAGTAGCTCCAGACTCCTGTTGCAATTCTTTCTTGCTTATGACACGACTTATAGCTAATGCAATGTTGAATGCTACCATCAGGTATATCACTTGGAGGGTGGGATTTTGAAGTACCTGGAGGAGGTGCCAAAGTCAGATAGCCTTTGGGAGGGTGAGTGCTTTGTGTTTGACAAGAGGGTCTCAGTTGATCATGGGCTCGTTCAAGGACATTTCAAGCTCTGCTATGGCTGCAAGCAACCGGTGAGCGATTCCGACATGGAAGCACCTGAATGGGAATATGGTGTTACTTGCCCATACTGCTTCTTGACCAAATCCGAAGAAGAAAAAGAGAGAGCAAGAGCTCGGCAGCGGCAGTTTGAGACATGGGGTATTATCGGTGGACCTGATAAGGGCCGGCAAAATCCTTCTAAGCTCCAGAAATGCGGCAGCAGAGAAGTTAAGCCCCTTCCACGCTCGATTTAGTATTTTGGTTGCTGTCATCTGGGAGGAACAATACATGGGCTTCTTTTGTTGTATTAGTAGATTTGATGATGAATTGATCCAAATTCTTTGACTTGGCTGGCATTGTACCTGCTGGTTTGTATCTAATATAACAAATCTGGGGCTGTTTGGTTGTCAGCATCGAGCTTTATGGAATCACTCGGTGCAGTATCAAGTGCTATTTTGGCGTTTGTTTCCCTACATCTGTTCCTGATGCTGTTGTAATATTTTTGGCTGTCTTGTGTGATACATTGGAACTATTGGTGACAAAATTTGAGATGCATCAATTTGGGGTCTTTGTTTTCTAAATCATTCAACTGTCTGTGCGCTACTAGATCCAGCCCAGTTCTTACGGAGATATAAAGCCTAGGTTACACACTTCAGCACTTTTAACAGCTCTCTAGGCATAGGAGCTATCACCATCACATTCGTATCTGTACTCTAATTGGATGCAAAAGCACCATTTATACCCGATAACAATGATCCCATTCGGGTACCGGATTTCGGAGCTCCATTTAGACCGAGCCATCCTTCCGTTTCACGACCAAGGTTATGAGCGTGTGCCGCCTTCTCGGCATCTAGACTCGCATATCCTTCTTCGCATTCCGCTTGGATCCGGATTGTAATGGCGAGGGAATCGGGACTGCTCAAAGCCTTCCGTCCCGGCCTCCGGCTTCAGGCGACGGACATCACCGCCGCCGCCACTTGGGGCGTCGCCGCCGGCGTCTCCGCCCTCTGGCTCATCCAGGTCTTCCCCTTCTTACCACAGATCTTTGTTGTTGATAGATCGTTGCTAGTGCGATCGCTTTGCCCCTGTATATCGGTGTGCATTTATTTGAGCGATCCGATTCTCTTGTTTGTGTCGATGTGCTTATTTGTCTGTTAGTTTCTGTGTTTGATTTGTTCTTTTATTGTCCTCCTTGTCTACGAGTCTATCAGGTTCCTGAAAGATCGTGTCTTGCAACGATTACGGATCTTAGTTTTCTCTGGAGAATTAGTAGGATGTTAGTACTTCGATTGCAAATTTAGCGACACCTTTTTTGGCCCTAATCACAGGAAGTACCAAGATTGTTTTGCAACTATCAAAAGATCGATAGTTGAGAGCAGGTTCAGAAACTATCTGATGTCAGCTTTTGAATGTTTGGGGGGGCATTCTATTGTGACAAGTATGTGAAAGTGACGTGAGATTGTTGGTTGGGCAGTGAGTCGTCGTAGAAGACAGTATGTCTTGATGTGTATCTTGATTGCTTTAAATTTGAGTTTGATGTATGATTTGATATGTTGACCAGGGCTGGTTGCTAGTCTGTTGTTTCATCAGATGTTTATAAGGCCAAATCCGTATGAAGAAGTTGTTGAATGAATGAAGAAGCAAATACGTAGCTGTAATCAAACAAGCCTGCTTTTTATTAGCACAAACCCAAGCAAGAAGTTGGTTTAGGTTCATGGTTGTCAGTCTAATTGAGAAAGTTTGGGATGGAGTTGCGCCTACTATTGATGATCTTGGTAGTGACTTTACAAGAACAAGCTTGCTAGTTGCATGAAAACTATAGAAAGAACTAAGGGGATGGATCTTAATCTAGTATGATTTAGATATGTACAGCTGCATTCAAAACTGCTAGGCAGCTGCAAGGATTGCGACCTGGTGAAGTATCTGATAAAGCAAAATAAGTTGACATAACATGGCCAAGAGAAATTGGCTCTATGGTCACTTGCATATTGGGTTTACAAATTTAAGGATGTTCAAATTTCCCTGCAATATAAGGATATACAGTGTATTTATTCCATACAATTTTGCTCATGTGCATAGTAAATATGCTGTATTTTTAAAATCAATGATTTACAAAACTAAAGTCGAAACTGCCTTTTGCGTATTATCAGAAGGAACAGATTTCTAAAAGTCAAAAACTACATCAAATTGTAGTCATTTAACTTTTAAAGCTATTGCTATGGTTCTATGAAATGATGAACCACTGTGAGGACTGTTCATAGTCTTATTAGGAACTATATGTCGTTGTTCTTACTTACTTGCCTTTGTTTTTGTTGATATATAAATCTTGTTCTTATCATTCGGATCTTTGCAATATGTTTTGCAGCCTTTTGACTGGTTGAAGAAGCAACTGTTTGAGAAGCCAGAGCCTGAGAAGTGATGAAGATCCTGCACTGGGTTATTAATTAGAAATGTATTCCAGTCAAAGGTGTTCATTTCTTTAAACAGTTTGCTCGCAAGAAGAAAGTGACACCTTAGTCTCTTGAATAATAGTGCATGCTATCTTGTTTCATAAAAATGAGCGCATCTTCTTGCCGTATCTGTAGAATTTCTGAGGAGAGTGACTCAGTTTTTAATGTGATTTACTTACTTTCTTGCTAAGCACTTAGCTAATTTTGAGCTATGTTCCTTGAAAAAGGTGACCATTGGGCTGTCTCCTCTACTTTTCTGCTACTTGAGTTAATCATTTGCTTATTTTTGAGGTCTTAGTTGTAGCTGTAAATACTGCTGTGTGAGCAATTGCGTTGGAAACGAAGAACTAGGAAGAGTTTCTTATCTGGTTTGAAACTAGTGGTGGAATAGAGTACTGAAGTTTAAGGTTGACTTTGCTAAAAATCATCATGGCTCTTTCTTGCAAGTGGTTCCATTTGGAGTATGCTCTGAACATGCCAGTGAAAGTAACCTTGGGGGGGCATATGTGATATATACCATATGGTATACTCGGGTTCTCGATATGCTTAAGAATGTAGGAATAGAGTGATATAAGTCAACTTTTGAATGGTGTAAATGGAATAGTAATTCTCTGCATGAAGTAGCTTTAGGCAAACTATTTTCTGTTGTCCTTTTTATTATAGTTCAACGCCTTGCTGCAGTACTTGTTTATGGTCCAATCAATTCTTGGGGAAGGACCAGTCCCTCACAGTAGGATGGTTGTTAACTTTGAATGGAAAATGTCAGCAGCTAACTAGCGGAGCTACTGTACTCCTATTTTAGCTGGATGAGCTTGTTATCACAGGTTGAAATAGACTAGATAGAGAAGAATGCAATTTTTGTAGAAAAATTTAGCAGTCGCAGTGAGATGTTTGCAAGCTTTGAATGTATAATATGGCAGCTACCTCCAGTGGTAAGGTCCTTCTATTTCTGTTGGAATTTACAACTTGATCTCTGTTTGAATTGAATGGATTGAGATGAAGGTGGTACTTGCATATACAAATCCTAAAGAAATAAACCAGGAAGATACGTCTCTGGTAAATGAGCTGGGATTAGTTTACGTTTTGGCTGCAGTCGAATCTATAATATGGTGGTGGTGGCTAAATCTTAGTGGTAAGGTCCAAATGTTTCAGTTTTTGTGACTTCTCTCCATTTGAATTGACATGGATAGAGAGACTTGTGTGTTGCCTTGGAGGAACCTGACATGATAAACCTCCCACAAGAAGATACAACTTATGTTTTGCTCCGCCGAACTAGATAGAGAAGGATACAACTTATGAATCTTTGTGTTGTGTTTTTCTGTATCTTTAGCTTGTTTTCTGTTGACCTCCCAGATAAAATCTACACAGGAGAATTTTGCTAATTATGCTGTAATCCTCTGGTTCTCTGGAGCTTCGCACTTTAACATTTATACTATTGGTAGGCTACCTTTTATAAATCTTGCGATTTTAACCCTACTTTTCATTTCTCATGCTGCATCCATCGTGGTTCCTTGAGCTGTTCTAAGTTTCAATATAATGCACAGCCAAATGATTCAATCCTGTCTCTATCTAGGGCATAGTTTCTCTTTTTTCTCGGATTAGTTGAGCTTATTCAGTCCCGACTTCTAAATAAGACAAACATGATGGGGTAATTTGCGGTTTAAATTTGAGAAAGACATTCTAATTTTTTTATGAGTGTTGTTTTATGTACATGGTCACGTGGCATGTGCCACATGCCTCCAATCGGTAGTAGGACATTGATGAGTTGATGTAGGCCATTGGTAAAACAATGTCATATTGTTCTACTGATGGACTAGATCAACCAAGCTATTGATTGGAGACATGTGTAATGAATATATCACGTGATCATGTAAATCAATCTTTATTTGTTTTTTTATTACAACATGTGCATATCTCGCCTGATTAGCTCTGAAATTGGCAGGTGTAAGCATGTCCATGTCAATGGCAAGGATCCTTTGAAATATTCCTGGGCTTTCTTGAACAAGTATCTCACTCTTATATGAGGGGTCAAAAGGCATGCTTAGATGCAAAACACGTCCATGCAGTGAGGTCATCAACGTGGTATAATTCAAGATATATAAAGCTCAAATAAATTCCTGATGACATTTTAATAGTTCCCATACGGTCGCCTGATCAGGGATTGCAATGGGACGGATTAAGCGAGTTCCCGACTCAATCCGTCCCTAATAATATGGGTTTAGGATAAACTTAAATGATACTGTGAAGGCAAATTCAATACGAAAGGATTTGAAACGGTTCGGGTTTTTTTTTGGATTTAAGCTTAAAAAACATGAACCCATCCTAATTATATAATTATTTATTTAAATACATGTGCTATATATATATATATATATGTACAAGTAAGTATTATAAAAATATATCATATAAACGTTTCGACTTACGTGTTTGCTTCCTATGAAGTGGCTCGGAAGTCACTTCAAAAAGTGACTTAAGGTGTTTGATTGCTCGGAAGTGGGGCTGAAGTGACTTCACTTCAGCCCCACTTTCAAGTCACTGTGGCCAAAGCTGTCATTTTCCATTTCGACTTCGAGTCTTTTTGACGTGAAGTCATTTGAAGTGGCATTTGAAGTGAGAAATAATATTAATAATATTTACTATAATAAAATATTAATATAAGTAGGTCTCACATATCACGTGTCACCTCGTGATTGGTCCACGTCATCCAAAATAATATTATTTCTAATAATTTAATTTAAAAGTTATTAAATTATTAATATTTTAAGATTAAAATATTATTTTAATGTTTTAAATTTAATATTTTAAGTGGCAAATAATGTTAATAATATCATACTGTAATAAAATATTAATATAAATGGATCCCACATGTCACGTGGCATCTCGTGATTGGTCCACGTCATCTAAAATAGTATTATTTTTAATATTTTAATATAGGAAAATTATTAAAATATTAAATAGTTGGGGGTGACCATATCCCACTTCAAACACCAACCAAACACCATAACTCAGAAACCCCCAGAAGTCACTTCACTTCACTCCCCAGATTTCACTTCATTTCAACTCACTTCTCAGCAACCAAACGACCCCTTAAAATTAAAGCTCTATCGATAGTTTGGAGACAAAGATAATGATTTTATCTTTTTTTTATAATATGTGTTTTTTTTAATTTTCATATTACATTTTATTATGTTTCCAATCTATTATATAAGATCAGTTTTTATGACGTGACATATGAGTCATAATCTGAGTCATAACGCGTGGTATGCACACGTGGCATAACGTTGTAGCCAAATAAAGAGGGAGAGAGGATAGTGTTGGGGGGGGGGGGGGGGGGGGGGGGCGGGATGAGGGCCCATTTGCTGAGTTATATGCCACATCATAATCAATTTCTGGCGTGACGCACAACGTGACACAATGTTGGTTATTAGAGAGAGAGAGAGGGAGAGAGGAGAGAGAGAGAAGGGGTGGGTGGTTAGCCGTGCCACCTAGTGACATTATATGGGCTTGGGTGAGGATGGGTTATACATATTGGATTTTAAACTGGGATGAGTTAGGACATATAAACCCGCATGGGTTTGGGACAGATCCGGTGCGTTTTTTTATATGGGATGGATTTGGGATTATCCTAACCGGCCCGCTGTCATCCCTACGCCTCATGACATTTTAATAATAATAATAATATAATTCAAGCTATAAAACTCAAATAAATTCATGATATTTTAATAGTTCCTAGACGGTTGCCTGATGAAATTTTAATAGCAATAATGATAATAAATAAATAATAACAATAATAATAATAAATAAATAATAACAATAATAATAAGGGCTAAACTCCTTAAACTAATCTTACCCAATTTTTTTAATCATACCAAATAAAAATAAATACAGCAGTGTTCATAAGTAGCACTAATAGCCCCGTTTGATATGGAAATAAATTTCAGAAATAACCCTTAACCCGGGTTAAGAGGTGGAATATTCCTGAATCCACTACTTATTTCATTCTTTAACCCCAAACACCATTTTACTTATTTCAAGTAATTATTACAAAATTATTTTCATTATCTACTCTACTTTTCCTTTATTCTAAATAATCATTATAAAGTTATTCTCAAAACCTAAATAAAATCTTTTAACCCGAATAAAGTTATTTCCGAACCGACTAAAACCCATCAATAAATAGCTCCACGTATGTTATTGTTATAAATGGCTCAGACGGCTGGCATGTTAACCGTATTCAGACGCGTGTCCTGCTTTGATGACGTTTCGTATCGCGGTTGGTTGCTTGCTTTCTTAGTTCCACCAAGACGTATCATTATCGGACACCCTTCACTCCCATCGAAACAAAGGCAATCCCAGTCGTTCATTCAATATTCGAACGGTCCTGATCAACCAATGGATTATCTAATTCCCCAAAAATAAACATATTCTACGCGCTTATTCCTCCCCTTTAATTATACAACCAAATCCCAAATCTTATTCTCCAAACGAACTTCTAAAATCTAAACCAAAACCCCATTAAAAGGGCTTCGTCCTCAAAACACTCAAGCCTTTTCTCTTGGGTTTTTCTCCCCTTTTAGCCATCTGTCAGAGTCTAGTCAGGGGTCTCTTTGATCTGAATCAATCCTCGAAAGCCAAAAGGTACTATTTTTATTCTAATCCTCATTAGAACCTTCTTTTTTGGTTTAAATTTCAGATTTTTGAGAGATGGTTGTTCTTGTTTTGAATCAATCTCTTATTTTTTTGCAGAGATATGTGTTACCACCACCACCACCACCACCATGGGAGTGAAAGCCCATATGATGACCCCTTCTTGGCATGCTGCTGCTGCCCTTGCTATCTGGTGAGGGCCATCTCTAAAGGAGTTGGGAGATGCATCTTTGTAGCCTGCTTCCCAATCTTGCAATGCTTTGGATTGGATGAGTACAGGCATCACCACCACCACCATCACCACAGCCATTTCCATTGATCCATCTCCCTTTCATCTAAAATCAGAGAGCCATCTATTGCTTGTTATTGATTGCTGTCAGATGATGGATATGAAATTTTAATATTTAGGTGGTTGTGATGAACTTCTTCTCAATCAGAAATGGTTCAAAGTCTCACTATGATCGAGTATTTGAACGCAGTATGAGGTTTTGAGATGGAAATCAGATGATGGCAAGAGCTAAATCTTTTCTTTGGGCCTTCTTGTTGTTAAGCTTTCCATGGCGTGTGAATACTTAATTTGCCAGCCATTGATGAGCATCAGGACCTTCCAGTTGCTGTTCAAAACTGAGGATTGTGTAGCCCTTAAAGCCATGGATGGTTGGCGAAGGATCCAATGGCTATAGTAGCAGGAGATGTTGCTAAATTTGCTTTAATCGAATTACCAATGAACTGATAAAAATCAATGCTTGATTTTAGCTGAAAGACAGCAAAATTGCTGGATAAATAATGGCGATATGTTTGAATGTATTCCATCAAGTTATTCAATGTTAGAACTTTTCCAATTTTTTCCTATATCCTGGATGTTGTGTGCAACATGTTGAGCTACATCTGCACTCTTTCATTTTTTTTTTCCCCCCATTAATTGACTTTGATTGAGAGTTACAGTAGCAGTATTCATTACCCCCACGTATTGAAAAAGGAAAACTAATATGGAGTTTGACGCTATAAATTAATAGAGCAGGAGCCAAATGTCTTTTCGATGACTGGAGGGTATTTTTTTGTTTAGAATAAAGATTTATATACATGGTCTTCAATTCGGTTGATTGATCAGTGATGAATTAAATCAATCAATCACTATCTCACTACCGATTGAATGTATAATGATCGAATATGTAGGTTATCAATTCATCAATATCCCACTATCGATTGGAGGCATGTGCAATGCACACGTCAGTGTGGTCATGTATAAAATTAACACTTTTTTATTTATACCGTTCTAAGCTAAGGCCGTCAATCAAATGATTTTTTGCTAAATTGGATTCATTTATTCACTTTTGACGTTTTAGGACTCATGATGTTTTTTTACACAAAAGGAACATATGTATAAAATAGGACACGTATAATCTTTGATTATACACGTATCATAGATACATATATAATTATTTCAATCAAACGCAAATCTCTCCGCAGCAAATCATTCAAAGTATCTGACGAATTCTTCCTTATGTCAGCATGCACTATTTGTTAAATGGAAATTACCCATTTTTAAGGAATTGCTGTCACCGGTTCCCTTATTTATTAACACAATAAGACCATTAAATAGGATAAATGTTGTCTGGAATTGCTAAAGTGTACTAGATTTTAATAGGGGCTTTTTTACAAATAGCCACTTCTCAGTCCAAAATTTAATAATTAATTAACGTACGGTCCATTTAATATTTTTTGAAAAAGTTTATGCCAACATCAATACATCATACGGTAATGGTTAATTTTGTATCTTCGTGACTAAAACTGGACTCCTATTTCCATGTTATAAATCACCTCATATCCGCGTCGGGTTCGGGTCGAAGTCCTTATAGGGTAAAATAAGATAACGGACCGACCCGCTTAACCCGAAACGCGCCCCCCCCCCCCCCCCCCCCCCCAACCCCACACTTCGCCTTTCCCACGCAAAGCCTATAAAACCGTAATCCTTCTTCCTGACCAAGAAAAGGGCGACCGGCGAGGATCGAGGGGAAGCCGGCGGCGGGGCGGCGAGGGGTACGTTACTTTGAGTTTCCCGCCGTACATTGCTCCTCTTCGCCTCTATTGTTCTTTTTCCTCTTTCGGCGACTAAGGATGCGACCATCGCGGGGAGCAGCTCGGATGCGGCTTTTGGCCGATGGTGATGCGGCAGCCGCTGGCCGTGCTGGTGCTGCTGGGGCTTGATGGTTGACAAACAAATGGGGGATGTTGTGGACCATAAACAAGAAGACCAATATAGGATGGAAAACCGAAAAGAAGACCAAGATAGGATGGATAGCCAGCAAGAAGACCAATGTAGGTTAGGAAATCAGTAAGAAGGCCAAGATAGGACAGATAACCATAAAGTAATCGAAACCAAATATGAAACAGTTGGAGCATCTTGTTTTCCTCAGGGATTTAGATCAAACTTGGTTCTGGGGTTACAAACCTCGATGTTGACCATTATATTTGAAATATCTTTCCTATTTCTCCAAGATGAATTATATTCGGGTCTAGAATATTTTTGGATTTGTGTGATTTTCAATTTTTGATGTCTGGATCTAGATATTACCAGAAATTTACATGGACTTTATGTCCTTAGGGATCAACAGTTCGATTTTTGAATTTTTTGGATCGAGATTTTGATTTTTAATTTCTGTCTTGAGAATTGGATAGTTGAGTGCTTGCTGACATGTTAATGTTTCTATCTGCACGGGCTAATATTGCGAGATCTGTCCAAATCATTTACGACATGGATGACCTTAAATCCTGCATTCTTGTGTGTGCTTTTCATGATTCATTTGGGTTATAGACTTCACAAGCGGGAACTGATTTGCATTTTGAAAGGTTGATTATTCTTGGAAGACCTTCACTGTGTCTTGACAATGTTGCAATGGATGGGTGGATCTAGAAGAAAGGTGACTGCTGTAAGTATATCTAGAATGCCATACTTTTATGCCACGCTAATCTTTACAAATTTTGTGGTCTTACCCCTCATAAATCATACATAACCTTTTCAATTAGAGATTTCATGCTAGTCAATGTGTTCTGATTTAAAGAAAACCCAAAGATTTGAGTCTAATGCATTGGACAATATTAAGTGATGATCTGCTCCATCCTGAGAAGTTCATATAGTTATGACATCAAATGACCTTCTCTACAATTGGTAAGAGTTAGTTTTTTTTTTTACTCTTTTTTGCTACTTGGGATTCCTCCAGTTAGTTTCACTGAGCATTTTTGTGAGTGGCCTAAAGAGCTTTCTGGTAAAGTAAGTTACCCATTGGAAGGATTTGTACTTGTTTTTCTGTGCTTATTTTAACCTCTGAAAGGACCTCTCTTTGAAAGCTCTAGTGTAGTGAACATGTAAACTTTTTGCCAAGTAAGTGAGGATTGACTCAACTGTGCCTTTCTTGATTATTATGCACCAAAGAAATTTTGGAGTTTTTAAGTATCATATGTTAATAAAGACCTTTGATTAAAGGATTCATTGTCTGTTATTAACTAATTTGATGTTACTGAGCAAGTGTGCGATTTATGTCTTCCCATTGAAGTTCACACATTTTAAAAAATAACCACATGATGCTTCATTACTTAACCAATCATGGTTTATGATGATCACAAGATAAACATATTACTTCATTACTTGGTCATCAGAAAATTTGAGTTCGGATACTTGCATTTTTTTTTACTTGTCTATATTTGCGCAAGTAACATTTTAGTTAACCAAGTTTTTTAGTTCATGTCGTGCCACATGTTTACAATGTGGTTTCTCATAGTTTCTCCATATTTCCTTACAATTTACTATGCACATCAGTTCTTTTAGGTAATTACGAATAAAATCTTTTATATGCCTGGCATGACATTAAACTTCTTGCAAAATAGTTAACGCACTGTTTTGAGCTTGGAACTAACCTTTTTACCTATGTGACATGTTTTTTCTCGTTGGATGAGGATATCATCAGTCCAGAAAGTCAACACATAATAGGTATTATCTGTATCTCTTTTTACTCCTTCAATTCTCTACCATGCTTCTTTGTATGTCTCTGGTGATTAGCACCCTATCTATGGCCCCTTTCTATTTTAATCTTCATTTGCATTTTTTCTCTTTCACTGAATTACATTGCTCAATGTGACTCAATTATCGTATGCTAGCCGATGTACACCACATTTTTACACCCAATCTTACTATGATGATGTATCAAAGGCAAAAGCAGTACTTTGAGCAGAGGAAACGTCAACAGCAAGCTCCTGGACAAGAGAGCTATACAGATACAAGTAGTAAGCGTGCCAATTGCCATGAGGGGTCTCGATCTCTGGATGTACTCAGCTTGATAAATACAACACCGATTGTTCAACAAGGCTGTTCTAATGATACCAGTGGTAGAGTTACATCTAGCCTAATCTCAGCATTCTAGTTTTGTTTATTATGTTAGGAATTGTTATGCTTATGCATTGTCTATGATTTGATTTTGTCCATGAAGTACCGTAAGAGTGTTTTTACATGTGGAAGGATATAAGGAAAACAAAAACCATAATCAAATCATTCTTTGTGTTTTCTTGGTGTTAGACCTTTTGTAAGCGGTAACTCACTATTGGCTGTTGCATTTCCTGAAAGGTATTTTTGCTAATACCATGATGAATGCTATGTCTTTTACTTTTTATATGCATCAGATAAGTCAATCATCCAAGTTAAGTTTCTGGAGTTGGTTAAAAGGGTCTGATAAATCTCTTGAGTCTTGTAATTCGATTGCCAAGGTTTGCTTTGGTGAACACTGTAAATCAAGTAACTAAAGTGACACATTGTGCACTTGCCATGTGGACAATTGATTAGTGTCTGTTCGGGCAAAAACTATGGCAACCATATGTTTGTGTTTCGAAATGTGCATTTTACATCAATAGATGGTCCTTGCTCTTGATGAGATGAGCCCCAGACACTTTCATTACTCAAAAGGTGCTGTGGATGCGATGGACCCCAGATGGTCTTGTCTCAGCTAGTTTCATGAAATTCTCATTCTGTTGTTTCATTCTTTTTGACTTGCTCATCGCTCTGCAGTTGGTAAAAGTTCGTCAAATGTTCATGAGTGATGCAATACTTTACCTGATGTCTGTATTGCATTTTTTTTCATTGCTATTCCTAATAGTGATCAACTATTTTGATACACTGTAGAACAAGATCCCTTCTTGCGTGTTTTTGCATTAATTTTAGATGCTTTGTCAAATATCTAAGCTGCTTTCTTTGGATGTTCTCTGTTCATGATATGCTGTCATTTATTTGTGGTAACATAGGCTTTGGTGTTTCACAAGTGGACCCTTGTCACTCTCAAATGCTGAAGCCTTTGCCCAGAGTCATGCTGAAGCAAACAGTCGCTAAAAATGCTACTGATTATGAACAAGGGCATAAGGCCACATGTCTGTGTATAGTATTGCTTAATTATGTAGTTGTGCATAATATATAACCTACTTTTACTTGGAATCAATGTCTTCGTTGTGATTTGGATAGAAAAGCAGTATTGTAGTATTGTTATGGGCATGTCTGATGGCCATCCTGTTTATGTATCATCAGGTTCTGAATCGAGCATGTTATTTCCAGAAAAGTAAGTTGTTCTTTTTTTTTTCTGTGTAAACTTTGCCAATATCTCCTGATGTATGTTAGTTAAAATGCTTTTGCTTAACAGGTGCTCCACTGGTTCTCAAAATTTGTCAACTGCTCAGAGCTTAAATGGTGGTATTGATGGGCTGAAAGTAGCTTTGTCTGCTAGCAAAGTGGTGTCCAATAACACTTACATTCTTCCTGACGAAGAGACCCAAAATGGTAAATACTCACAGTGAATATTGGCTTGTTAGGAGTGTTCTGTATGAAGGATGCAAAATAATGAATTGATCATTTCTATTCGTACCACTTATTCATAGATTACCACTGAATTATATCATCAGAGATTTCAGTTCTCGATCTACTCAGTGATGATGGACCCAGAAGTGATACAGGAGGATCAGTCCCAGAAAATCATGTTGCATTTTCTGTAGAAGGTAATGTGTCGAGTGTTGACTCATTTTCTTTTTATGACATCTTCAGGATTTGATATCTTCTGATTTTCTGAGTGGGGGGTTCTTCTTTGAAAGGTTGTTTTGAGCTGCCTCTTGTCTTCCAGGTCTTGGTAAAGTTTGGATTGGAACACCGACTCGATCACCAAGGTTTTTCTTCAAAACACTTGTTGCATGTGATAAATTGCTCTGTTACTCATGCATGGGAGAGTTTTTATGGTTCAGAAGCATTTAATGGAGATCACAACTTTGTTTACAGATTACTTCTGTTCTGTTGGTTTCTTAATGATTGAGTGCATATTTTATTAGTTTTCATTTGCAAAATATGTTAATAAACGTATATAACTTCTTCAAACAGGACTTATGCTATTGATTCGTTGCAATACATATGTGAAAACTTCTCCTCTTCTTTTGGCTGATGGGTAGAGAAACACTCATGATCATTTCTCAGGCTTAATCTCTACCTTGTAGTCCGTACTGATTATATAGCATAATAGATTACTTCATAGAGCTGTGCTGTGCTTTTTTGAGTACTTATTGTGTATTCATCATTTTTAAGTTTTACAAAGATTATCTGTTTGCTTGGGACCAATGATGCAGCTTGTTAGATTATGGTATTTGTAATTCTCTGTATTGAAAAGAGCATTACATATTAGAGCATGTCATTGACAACCATATATATTCCAAAAAGATTTGTGATACTTTGAATATCATATTCTACATTGGCATCTTGTATAGGAACTTAACTTCACCTCCAAAGGCATCAAGACTCATGCACACTACTGCAAAACTTAAATCTATTAAGTATGACCTCGGTTCAAAATTGGTAAGAGATGCGAATCATCATGTTTGTTTTGCATTTCTTGAATTTTCTTATGTCAATTATGAGAAGTTCTTGTAATAGATATGTGCTTTGTGTTTCCTGTGTATGAATCTGTTATTTGTATGAATGGAACATTACCATTTTAGTATCTCATGTCGGGTGCAACTAATCACTCCAGTTTCAGTTATAAATCCTTAAGTCCAGTGATCAGATCCTGTCCTTTGTCCAAAGATACTGCATCCCTGTTTCTAAGTTTCCCTGTGTCTGTGTCTTTAAGTGGTTCACTATAGTTGGTCAAAGGTTTAAACTTCATGTATTTGTTCTAACTTCTGCTGCCAAAAATGCACCAATGGTGTTGTATTACACCAAAACACAATTTTCTTGTCCCGTACTAGGTCTCTTAGTTACTATCTTCTATTTTTTTAAGCCATAATTCTTTCAATTCTATCTGCATTTGGTTCTGCTGTATTATGTCTTCAAAATCTTCAGCTGGCTACGCTCAACAAAATGAATATGTCTCTCTTGGAAACTGTCAAGCACCCTACTTTTTTCTTGCGTATGGTGTTTGTCTTTAGGCTAGACTCAGTTTTTATTAGCTCAAGAGAAGTCAAGACAACTATGTGTATCAAAGTCTGGTATCTTCTAACCTATGCGCTTCCAGACTATAACAAAAAATGCAGCATTGTGCTCCATATTCAAAAGCCTAATTTGGGTGCGGATAAGGTAGACCTGCCTACTTGCCGATTGCTTTCTAGGTTTGAAGTTAACCCCATAGCCTGCAACTTTCATAGCTCATGAAACTGGGACAAATTCTTAGAGGATTGAAATTATTTACAAACCAGCAACAAAAAATTTGTCACATAGATGAGGATGAGATTTTTGTCTTCAACATTGTGGACCTGCCCTGTTGGCTTCGTCCAGAGAGCATAGCTGCATAAGCACACTGAGTATCTGCTAAGCAGATGCATATTTGTTGCAGAATGTATGGTCCTTTTACAGCCTATAACCATTTGGGGGAAAAAAAATATTTCTGGCTTATAGTTTGGAGTCCAGCTTAAACCTAGAATGGTGGTTATTGTTATTTTAAGAAACAAATTCCAGTTTTTTCTGTGGCTTACTATAGGATAAAAATGTTTTAATGGTTAGAAATATCTTGGCTATATGGGGCGCCAAATTTGAGGTGTTGAATTTGGAGCTTCTAAAGAGGCCTTTGTGTCTTCGAAAAGAAGATACTTTTGACTCAAAACCAGGGAGTGTGAGTGAACATAAGAGAGATCCTCAAGCTGAGTTTTGTTTCCCTCATACCATTACTTTCCTCGTACCATCATAGCAATGGCCCAGATCCATTTGAATCTTATCCAATGGTCAAAATCATTAATAAAATACTGACTGGGATTCGGAGGTTAAAGATCTGCATCATTGGATGAGATTCAAACAGATCTCGACCGTTGGTATGATAGCATCAAGAGAGTATCGTTATGACGGAGACAGAAACCCCTTGAAGCTCATCTATGGTTATATACCGCAGATTTATGATATTGCCATTGTTTATTGTGCTTTAGCATTTATGGCAAATGTAAATTTAGGAGATCACCCGGATAGAGTCTCTTTAAGTAAATCTAACCAAGTGGAGATTGATTTGTTTCCTTTATTGGATATTGATCACGTACATGACTGGATATTCTTTCTAATTAATACCTTCATATGCCTCATATCTTGGTTCCAAAATTTTGTACCTCAGCTCAATATTTAGCTCATTGAATACTGAATAACTATTGATAGTCATAATGAAAGAGTTACTTATGACAATCTAATATAGAATGTTATTTGATGTCCACTGAAGCACTGCATACTGACAATCTAATTTTATATTAGTTGCAGAACACCATAATCAATGAAATCAGGATTTCCCATGAAGGCAAAAGTTCAAAAGTTGTATGCAACAACAGGGACATGACTGATGACTTCGACAAAAAGGAGAGCATAAAATTCAAGGATTCATATATTTCACAGGATGTGTCTGACAATAAAATTGGCTGCTTTATTGATGAGGATGAAACTATCTATCCTTCTAAATACTGCAGAAAGGAACAGTGGCATGGTATCGTATTTCTTAGTGGCATTAGATTACGTGCTAAAAGAGAATATTCCTACATTCAATACTTTATGATGACTGATTTTTTTATCTGTTTGGTACTTATAAGTTATAGCTGTAGTTGTGCAAATAGCCTAGCTCTAGAAATTTGGGATTTTTACCTTCCAATATGTCTACCAGACAAATTTGACATCTTAGAAGACGGCTTCCCTGAAGAGAAGTCATACAATGCAGCATGGAAGATTAATCCAGCTTGTACAAGTGGCTCTCCCTCTATTTCATTGGGATCTGAAAGAACTGAAGGGGATTTTGTTGATCCCTATTCAAATAGCACCAGGTTGTCTTTTTCTGTAGGTGCTCTTCAAATTGCATTAGCTTTGTAAGTGGTATTCTATTCCTAATTGGTCTCCTTGTGCAGAATTTCAGGGCATATGTGCAAGAGATTTCACATCTCAGGTTTTATTTATCTTCTTTTCCGTCTGAACCTTGAAATATTTCTGATGATATATTCATTTGTTGTCACATATCTACACTGTCTATGAGTTGCTCCTTTATTGTGTTCTCTTATATGAAATGAGATGTTAAGAGAGATGTATTACACCTTCCAAATATCCTTGGTGTCTTCAGTTTCTGAACTTGTGAGATTTAAGTTTCAGAATATCCTTTCCCTCATCTGCAACTCCTTTGACTTTCAGGAATTCTACTCATGTCAATGTGTCATGACATCTCAGGACTAATCAAGATCTATTTTAGTCTTTCTTTATTTGAAAGGAAAGATGTGCCCTGGTTCTCCTCACGGAATAGCTAAACAAGAAAACAGGATTATCCATTTGTGTGATATACATTTCAGAACCACAACGTGGATGATAAGAATGCTATAGTTTAATTTATTGCTTAATACATGTCATAGTCAAGCCAAGTCTAGTGAATAAGTATGATCTCTTGTTAACTCTTTTCTAAGTCACGCATGTTGGCTGTATTTGTGAAGGACAGCCAATTTTAAGCCAATTATCCTCAACGGATAATACAAATGCTGTATAACTTGTAATGTGAGAAAATCTTCAGTAATCCAAGTCCAATTATGCGAACCTAGATTAGTCGCTAAGCAACATAATTAGTTTGCAAGGGCACACCTCAGATAAAATTGTGATAACTGTTACAACTATGTATTGATGAGCCCCATATATGATACCCTTCTATGCAATTTCTCTAGCACTATATGCCAATGTCTCAAAAATTAGAACCTTGTAGCGTGTGTATGATAAACATGTTAAGACTTACCAGTATTAGCAGAGTGCAATTTTGAAACTTTATTTTACACAGGATGCTTATAAGCTTTACATTTCTACTGCACCTGAATCACTGCATGCAGTTTCCAGGAACCACGATTTCACGTTAAAACTAATGAGTTTTGCTCCTATTCTGTAGTTGGATTCAATTTCTATTCGACCCAGTTAAACAAAATAGATACTGCATGAAACTTCTAGTGCAAATGTCCGTGTAATTGCTGATGCTATATGTTACTGTCTTTGCATTTTCTCGATAATTCCTTGATCCACCTGCGTTTGATAGTTCTTTTCTACAAAACCCGAGTATAGAGTATGCCATATTTCTGAGTTTGCTATCCTGACCAAAGTGGATTTGCTTTTTGGTGTGTGTATGTATTTGATGGTGGCCTTGACATTTTGACCTTTGGAAAAAAAGCACCATCCACCCGTAATTTCAGGCATTTAACATCCGAAGGCGGATGCAACTTTTTATCTTTTGATTGGGGAAGGTATTTAACTTAAATCTGGGTTTGTTGGTCGGATGAGGATTTTAGTTACTGAATGATGATATTCGCAATGATCAGGTCCTCCCCAGTTGATGAGAGCTCCAGTTTTGAGAAGATGTTTGATATGCATGCTTGGTCATTATCAGCAACTGATGATACACAAGATAGAATGAGTTTGTTAAGGTCACTTTGCAAGTCTCTGATGTGGTTTTTGAACCTTTTTTCCAAGTTTTCTTTGTCTGATGTTTCTACAGATGATACACTTAACATTCGTTGTTCTTGCAGTGAGGAGTCATGCTCATCTGCTGCAGGTTAAATTATTAAACATGTTTGTACAATTCTGACTGTATGATCTGGTGATGGAAGCTTTTGGTTTTGGCGAAAAAGCAAAGAATTCTTCTTTCAGCTATTTATGTCAGTAACTTTCTTTGCAGTGGAAGAAGATAGAAGTCATGACGTCAGAGCGCACTCCGTTAATCTGGGACGAAGCAAATTTAACGACATGAATGGGTTCGATATGAACTTAGAGGAAAAAAATAATTTGAAACACTTCTTTGCAGATGAAACGATTTGTGCTGAGCTTGGGGAAAAGTACCAAGATAGCGGACGAAACTTTAAGAGAGTGCATAATGAGTGGATCAAGGATCATTGCTCAGATAAATCCTCTGTACTTCCGGATATCGTAGAAGGAGACTACACTTCCTTTTTTAGGGAAGGATACGCATCAGTTAAAGAGACTTTTGATCCCAATATCTGTCACAGTACTTTGGAGGGAGCAAATAAGACATACTTTAGCCACAATTTAATGTCTGAAGATAACTTGGTTGATCAGTTTACTATTCCCAGTTTCTCGCCCAATGTAGATTTGGGCAACCGAAGTTTCAAACCTTTCAGTCCCGATGACATTGAACCTTTTAAAAACATGTCTGAGGATGAAAGAATAGGTCGAGCATCTGGTTCTGTTTTTCAAATGCAGAAGCCTGCGACACGATCATTGGGGTCGGAAGTCCAGTTTTCAGGTTCAACCTTTGCCACTGATTTTTTGAAAGATACTGAATCTTCTCATTTACTAAGTAGGGGGGATATTGGAAAAGATGATGAGGCATTCAGATGTTTTGGCTTACCCCAAAATATCCCCCCAATGGCAAATAAATCGATTTCCTCGGTAGTTGATGGAAATTTGTCTGGTGAAGATAACAAAAATAACTGCACAGAACATGAAAACTCAGAGGTTGATACTGAAGTACTTTTAAATGGTCCAATCGATGGAAATGCTCCTGAAAAGGGTGAAGATTCTTCGACAAGCAAAAAGGAAGTCTCTAGACAGCTCAAGTACTACATTGATGATGAACCGTCAGTATTGTTTTTCTTACCTTGGCTCTTAGTCTTATAAGTATCTGGGCTACACTCTTTCTGCACGTCTGAGAGAACCTACATTTTGATGGCATGATTCGCCATCCTGAAATACTTATTTTTTTGTCTTCTTGTGTATGTTTTGTCAGTGATCTCTCAGATGGCAATTCTCTAGTCCCGTTTCAAGTTGCAAGAGGAGGTCGCTGTTATTCTCCTATTTTTTGACCTTTTGTCCCTTCTAACTTGCGTTTTGTTGAGTTCAAAAGCTATCTTTTCCCTCCAACTACAGAATTTGAAAATTGTTTTCTAGTTGATGGTTTTTCTTTACTTGCAGACTCCAGAAAGGAAAAATCTGAAGCTGAAAGAAAAGATTCTGAAAAGGAGGGTGGCAGTTGCTCTGACATGTCACACCATATGATGCTAGGGAGTTATGTTCTTCAACTTCTCTGTGTGCAGCATGTACATATGGGAGCATCAGAAAAGGATATCGTGAAGAAGGTAAAACCATTGTGGTGCCTGCCTTGATTTTACTTTGACAAGTACGAGAATTGGATCACACATGGACAGATACACTGCTCCATTAAAGTAGTCTGTTAAATGCTTCTTAGCACTGGATCAAAATTTTGGCTCTTTTCACATTTCATATTTGCTAAAAATAGTGTGTAGGAACTTCTTTGAAAATGATTTTAAACCGCATATAGATCACTTCAACCTGCACTTTGCAACTGCTATTCCAAGTTTCTGCAAACTGCCATTGCTTCTTCAACTCATAAGTCTTGCTTTGTTTCTAGAGAAACCTAATTTATGATTGCACCTGTATACAAAATTTATACGTGTAAGTCATCATTATGGTACAAGGAATGAAGGTGAAATTAGCCCATGCCATTGACCAATATCTCTCACAAGGAAAGCTTGTCATTGATAATGAGAAACACCTCAGTAATGGCTGTTGATCTGTCTCCAGAGCTGTCTTCTTTTTCCCTTATTTCCCTCTAGAAAGCCTAGTTTTCTTGTGATTGCTTTTATCAAAAGCACATAACACTATTTTCACTTCTGCATCTTGATAAACAGGGCGATGGGTAAGCTTAAAGATATTATCAGGGGCGGACTGGGTACCTGTGGAGATCTCACAGATAAAGGTATGGATGCAAGACACATTGATTTGTCAGGTCAGCCGGGCATTATACTGTTGCTTCAGGCCTTGTTTAATATTGACGCCATGTATAATATTGTCGCCATGTAGATATTTTGGGCTTGAATATTTTGGCATGAACACCATTGGATTGATTCTGGATAATTAGACCGATACCAATTTGTTGGTCAATGTATACATGGAAAATTCCTCATGTTTTTTTTTTTGGAAAATTCCTCATGTTGATCGCACATCATTATCATCATTGTCACAATAGACCAGTAGTCCGCCTCTGTTTCTTAGCTCAACAGTTGAAATTTGATTACTATAATGCAGTTTGTTTTGGATTTTGTAAATAATTTGGGATAGCTAGGGCATGGGTTGGGTGTGTTTTATTATGTACCGACTTGAAAGACATCAATCAGTTAGTGATGGGAGAATAGACAACTTGATTTACGTCTTCAAGTAAGTCTTCAATTATTAGACAAACTTCTCAAGCGCGGATAGGACTCTTGACTTCTTTATATCAGAGGCTGCAAATCTTTCTTTCCAGCTTCTGGCTTAGGACATACTTGATCCTTGAGACAGCGGAGAGGTAATAGTGGCATAGGATTATTTTTCCGATTTCAGCTCTGCATTATATTGCCTGTTGGGCACCAGTTTCAGTCAATTGTTCATAACTTTCAATCCATGTTGGCTTGTCATATTCTCTGTGATTGAGAGTTCATTCTGCTTCTTTTGAAATTCCTGTTCATGTGGTTAAATAATATTGTCTCCCTTCCGGAAAAGTTGACTACTGAATTAGATGTTTCCATGCAGACAGGGCAACATGATCCAAAGTCATATGATCTAGGTAAATGTCTTCCCTATTTCAACGTTTTTGAGATGAGATCAAGACTAAACACAGCATCTTCGAGCGGAATCAAAATTGATTCCTTTACTTGTTGGAAGCTGTCTGTAAAAAAGAGACGTTACATATTTGACAATTTATTTGACTATTTCATATATGCCACCACCAATTTTTCACTGTGGATATTGAAAAAAAAAGGCACATAAGATCCTATTATTTTATTATTTTATTATTTTACAGCTTAGGATTGCTTTGTGTTTTCGTTACAAAACATGTGATTTTGGTTAGAATCCTGACTCATATGAGTAAGAAATCTGTCAATTTGAAATGCAAATAGCATGTTTTGTATTTTGAATAAATTGTAGAATTGAAAATAAAATAAAATAAATATAAATGTATCGAAGTTATTTGATTGTCATTTTGGTTAATCTTCAGAGAGTCCGAGAATATTCGTCGCTAGATTCCTTTTATATGGTGACAAGTAAGCCAAATGTGACACTTTCCAACTGTTGCAATGGGATTGCAGACATGTAAATCGAAAATACTACACGTGTCATATGATGCCCATCGAAGCATCTGCATCTATCGTGGAAGAGAAATGGGGAGCTTCTTGAACAGCATACATGCCGGGCTTCAATTGCAGGCATGTAAACGTGGCGTCACCGTATTGGTCAGACTTCGTGGCACACCTATTTTTATCTCTCTTGGCTCTTGGGCCAGGCCAGTGCAATAATAAATGTGTCTTCTCACACACATGATCCACACACCGCCCCGAACTCCCACAATATCTTTTGGCACCGTCATGCGTGGCTAATTTCTTAAGACTTGACAGCACAATTTATCTCTCTAATTCGGACTCTATTTGACCCAAGTCACCCAACCGATGTCTTGCCTCTCATGCAAATATTCGAGACAAACATTAGACTGATGTACGCTATAAGATAGTGACACTTTAATAATTATGAATTCCTCCGGTCGAGGTAAATATAGTATTAGAACGACCTGAAGATGTGGGCTCACATGTAATTAGTGACACCATAAGGTCCATAACGTTATCCTTTCTTTAAGATGCTCACTTCCCTCGTGGACGGGGATGATCAACGATCTAGATGCATCTTGGGGAACCCGACAGTTCCAGAGGTACGGACACCGCTATATGCAAACACGTGACCTCTGCATGTCACTGTCCTTTCCCCGTGCCCTTCTCCGAGGCTGCTTCTCCTCTACTGGAAGCACCGTTCCCATCTGGGGTTTCTTTCAATTTGTCATATTTCGATCTCATTACCCCGTTTGCTTGTCTTGGTTCCATGAATGGTTGAGCTTTTCTGGAGAAAGTTGCTTTTTTTTTTGTTTCGTCTCTCCTGATACTATCCGCATTTTAAGTTGAAGGTTGGATTTTTCTTCTTTTTTTTCAGTTTGGGTTTAGCAAGTTTTTTGGGGAGAAAGATTAGGGTTGGGGTGCATTCTTCTTTTTCCTTCGATTTGGAGTGATCGTACTCTGTTCTTGTTCTGGAGAACATTTCAGGGTAATACTAGTGCGGGTTTCGTAGATTGGAGCCAGTATGAGAGGAAAGCTGTGTTTTTGCATCTGGGTTTTGTTTCTTTGGGGGTCTTGCTTGGGGAAATTTGTGGTCGAGAAGAACAGCTTGAAGGTGACCTCCCCTGAGTCCTTGAAAGGTGTGTATGAGTGCGCAATTGGGAATTTTGGGATTCCTCAGTATGGCGGCACGATGGTCGGGATTGTTGTCTACCCGAAGTCGAATAGGAAAGCTTGCAAGAGTTTTGATGAGTTTGATATTTCCTTCAAATCAAAGCCAGGTGGTTTTCCCATCTTTGTTCTTGCCGACAGAGGAGGTGAGAGCAACAGCTTCACTGATTCTTTTTGTCTTGCATGGTACCTTGCATATCATACATTTGTGCGAGAGCTTTTCATGTGGCTATGGTTTTCTTTCCCGCTAGAATTCAGCTTTTCTGTCCATTCAATTCTTAATTGCTGGCTTGAGTGTCTAACCCGGTATTGTGGTACATCGTTAATTCATTACATTTCTATAAGTCTTATTGAGCCCCATATTATGAATAACTGAGGAAGAGCTATGCTAATATGTTCTGGATGCTAAGTGGCTATTTGCCACCAAGAAATGTAGGTTGTTCTTCTCAAAAGTTTAGCAGATTTGGTAAGTTACTTGACCTAAAATGTTGATATTACTTAGTCATATTCAGAATGGTTTTCGAGGATTTCTTGGACCTTTACTTTCTTTTGTGGCTCTTGATTGATAAGTGCAGATTCAACCAATGTAATAAGAATGGTTGCACTCTTATTTGTGATCTCTCTTGAGGGTTTTTCTTGTAGATAAAGTAGCACTTAAGTAAATAAATGAGCAAGAATGATTGCACTCTTATTTGATATCTTAACGTGCCTTTTGCTTTCTTGTCACATTGATGATTACTATTCAGCGCACTGGCAATTGCAGGGTATATATAAATAGGGTTTTTTTACTTATTAATCGCTTAATAGTTTGATATTACACATGTACCCCTCAAAACTTGATAAACTGTTTAATATACCCCTCCGTCAACCTCCATCGGCCTAACTAACTTAATCATGGTTATAACCTGACCAGGGCATGTAAATTACCTAATTACCCCTGCTTTATACCTGTGGAGGAGGTTGGCGATGAGGTTGAGGTCGGGAGTGACCAGTGACAGGAAAGAGAGAGAGAGATGGGGGAGGGAGCTTGGGAGGAGGCGGTGGCTGAGCTTGCGGGGTGGTGTCGGGGTCGCAGAGGGAGGCCGGAGGCGGTGTCTGGCGGCAGGGACCTCGAGGTTGCGACGGGAGTCCGGCGAGGAGATGGGCAGCTGGTGAGATTGCGGGAGGGGGTGACCCCACGCCACCCTCCTCGCGGCCTTCCTCTGCGCCGCTGCGTCACGGTGGCAAGTCGTGGCCTCCTCAGATGCCGACGCGTGCCTTAAGCTCAAGGCCACCATCACTGACGGGTGACGGCAATAGTGCGTTGCGAGACTGGGTCGCCGGCTCGAAGCCTTGCGGCAATAGCACGCACCACAAAGCATCATCTAAAACGAGGGCGTCGTGTGAGGCCTGCGCTTGATGATCTTCGATGCGAAGAGGGCCGGACGTCTTGGCCAGCGTCGGGTTGAAGGAATGAAGAAGAGTGGTGGGGGGGGGTGGGGGGGGGGGGGTAGGAAGGGAGTCGTTGGTGAGTTTGGCCAACCGGGATTGGTACGGAGCAGAGCATCTGGTGGTGTGGGGGGGGGGGGCGAGGATGGCTGCCGGTGTGCTTGGCGGCATCGATGTCGAATGGAGTTCCATTGAGGGCAGTGGAGGTGCGAGTGACGAAGAACGGCGCCGAAGAAGGAGAGAGGTCACGGTGGCGGCGCTTCGGCGCTTGGTCGGCGATGGCCTGGTAGGGAAAGAAGAAGGGTCCGGCGAGATGGAGTGGGGGAGGCGTAGCATGGCGGCTTGACCGGAGATCAGACGGAGAGGAGGAAGAAAGCACCGTTAAAAGTGATCTAAGTTAGAGGCATATATGTCTTTTTACACATCTCTGTTAACAATGTTAGGAATATTCCCTCCAGATTCGCCGGCAAGTAATCCGAGGGGCAGGTTAATCCCTTTTCTCAAATTTTGAGGGTAAATGTGTAATATCAAACTATTGAAGGGTATGTTTGATATTTATGAAGTTTTCTGGGATTAATAAGTAAAAATCTCATATAAATAAGCCATGTGCATTGATATCGGAGTTGTAGATTTTTAGCCATGATCTACGAAAATTTTTATTGCTCTTTATGGATGCTTTTTCCACAGTATTTGTTACTTCTTCTAAGCCATCAATAAGCAGTTGCCATATCCTGTGTGAACACTAGCATGTTTGAATCATTCACTCATAGTATTATAATAAGCTTGCATCTAAATTGACAGTTGCCTTTTTCCTGATGGCAGACTGCTTTTTTACGACGAAAGCCTGGAATGCACAGAATGCAGGTGCTGCTGCAATTCTTGTTGCTGATAACAAGGTGGAACCTTTATTAACTATGGATACACCTGAAGAAGATGGCAATAAGGCTGATTATCTACAGAATATTACAATTCCTTCAGCACTAGTTAGCAAAACCTTTGGAGAGAGCCTTAAGAAAGCCTTAATAGACGGCGACATGGTTAATGTAAATTTGGATTGGCGGGAATCTCTGCCACATCCTGATGAGCGTGTGGAGTATGAGTTCTGGACAAATAGTAATGATGAATGTGGTCCAAAATGTGACAGTCAAATTAAGTTTGTCAAAAACTTCAAGGGAGCAGCTCAGATACTTGAACAGAAGGGTTATACCCAGTTTACCCCACATTACATCACTTGGTATTGTCCTGACGCTTTTATTCGAAGCAAGCAGTGTAAATCACAGTGCATCAACCATGGTCGATATTGTGCCCCTGATCCAGAGCAGGACTTTAGCAAAGGGTATGATGGGAAAGATGTTGTTATCCAAAATTTACGCCAGGTCTGTGTGTTCAAAGTCTCCAATGAAAGTGGTAAGCCCTGGGTGTGGTGGGATTATGTGACAGATTTTGCTATTAGATGTCCCATGAGGGATAAGAAGTACAATGATCAATGTGCTGAAAAAGTGATCAAGTCACTCGGTAAGCATGCTTATCTACAAAAACCCTGCATGTTATTACGTGGACTTCTTTCTTAAACAAGTTCTAAAGGTGTTTTGATGCTTTCTCACAGGCTTAGATCTTAAGAAAATCAATGAATGTATTGGAGATCCTAATGCAGATCAAGTGAATCCTTTGCTTAAAGCTGAACAAGATGCACAAGTTAAGATTGTTATAGAGGACGTTATTCTTGGTTACTAGTTATTGGAACTGTCCTATTTATATCTGAATCTTGATCTTTCCCCCCCTCTAGATTGGTAAAGATTCTCGAGGGGACGTGACTATCCTGCCTACTCTTGTGATCAATAACCGACAATATAGAGGTGCATATATTTAGCTGATTATTATCTGTGCAAAGAGATGTTCTTATAAACTTGGTTCTCATATTTATTTATTTTTTAACTTTTTCACAGGTAAGCTGGATAAAAGTGCAGTGCTCAAAGCAATATGTGCAGGTTTCCAGGAGACTACTGAACCAGCTGTCTGCTTGAGTGAAGGTTTGTGTGAATATATGGAGCAACCTGTTCTTGTTGTCTCAGATATGAAAGTCCTAATCCATAATTAAGCAGTATTTCTACTTTTTTGAATCTTGCATCTCGTCTTTTAGACATTGAAACGAACGAATGCTTGGAAAACAATGGTGGCTGCTGGCATGATAAAGCTGCTAACATCACTGCATGCAAGGTATTGTTGTCTTTGGCACGTGCAAATGCTATTCCAAGTTCGGAGGATCTTGCATATTTTCATGTCCAGTTATATGTTTCCATGCTTTACATTGGTTGCTACAGGATACATTCCGTGGAAGGGTGTGTGAATGCCCCACTGTGCAAGGTGTGAAGTTTGTTGGTGATGGCTATACCCACTGTGAAGGTACATGCTTAACACAAACTTGGATGTTTGTTACTTTTATGTCACTGTTATTTTTTTGTTGATTTTATGTGCCATAGCCTCATAGGACTCGGGAACATAGCCTATCCAACAGTCATTGAATTGTCTGCTGCGAGGTGTCTCCACTTTGTAATTAGGGCAGTTGGTGAAATGAGTATCTAGGAGGCAGCTTTTGTCTTAGGCAGCAAGATGATGCTAATTGGTAAATTAAAGGAAAGCTTAACAAGTATCTTAGGAGACTGCATTAGCTGGGCTTAGGGAGTTTCTTGTCTGTAAGAGTTTCTTTGGATATCTAATTCGTGCTCATTCTTCAGCTTCTGGGTCTGGACGGTGTGAAATCAACAACGGAGGATGTTGGAAGCATACTAAAGACGGCCAAACATTCTCTGCTTGTATGGTAAGTGATTGGAGATCATGTGCATGTTCAATATTGGTGGTTCTGGACTTAACGAGTTACCATAGGTTTTGACATTGCAGGAAGGCCACTCCAAGGGATGCAAATGCCCTCCAGGCTTCACGGGCGATGGAGTCAATTCTTGTGAAGGTACTTAGCATGACTTCAGCAAGTTTATAGTTTTAGTTTCAATGTATGTGATTTAGCTGTTTTTGGCTGCTACTTTACATGTGGGTCTCTATCGTGGCTTCTCAATATTGAAAGCTTTATAATGTTTTTTTTTCTTCTAAATTATTGATTTGTTAAATCTGAGTTGCTTCACTTGTGTTTCACAATTCATCAGCTTTTTTTTTTACGAGGTCTGACCTTGTTTTGCTGATTCATGGTGAGGGGAGGGGGGTTATTTAACTAGGCTTATTGGCTTATTGCATTCTCTCAGATATTGATGAATGCAAAGAAAAGACTGTGTGTCAGTGCTCGGACTGCAAATGCAAGAACACATGGGGAAGTTATGAATGCAGCTGCCGTGGTGATATGTTATACATGAAAGAACATGATACATGTATAAGTGAGTACCTCTTTTCCTTCAATTGTTCAGAGATAATTCTTTATTCTCGCTGGTTATTCAAGATCTGAACCAAATAGACAAATGAGAAGTTGAGTCTAGTACCAAGTTGTATTAGAGGCGGAATACTGCCTATAGTACAGCCAGATGTCATTATCTATAGTGGTAAAGTGATGATAGTTGATGAGATCTTAATAAATAAAATGAAGAATCATATGTTTTGTTTCACAGTTTGAGCTCGTGTTTCGTATCTCAAACACCTTGCTTACTATCTTTCCGAAAAGACTGGACTTTCTGATGCATCCAGGACTAGACGCTAGTTTTTCTTTGTTGGTCCCTAAAAGAGAGAAATTTACATCCCTTCATCTTCGGGTTTAGTAGTGGCTAATGTTGCCTTCCATCAAATGTTATGCAGGCAAGACGGCAACAACAGAATACAGCTGGAGTTTCTTGTGGGTTATCTTCCTTGGCTTGGCTGCAGCTGGAGCAGGAGGCTATGCCGTGTACAAGTACCGAATACGGGTGATGTCATCTTCGTCATAACTCCATTTCGTATCCCTAAATATCTTTAGATCACTTTGATGCTAAAATTTTGCGATATCATGTTCTTATAAGACTTTTGCATATTGTATTTCTTTTTCCAGAGTTATATGGATTCAGAGATCCGTGCCATCATGGCCCAGTACATGCCATTGGACAATCAAGGAGAGACCACCAATCACATCCAGCACGCAGACATTTGATCTAAAGAAGAACAAAACATCAGAAGCTGCTCCACTCATGAGAGGGTTTCTATCTCTCAACAAGGCTCTCTTCTCCATTGTATGTATATATCTCCAAGATCATCAACATCTCTGCCTCCTCTCTTTCCCCCCCTTGATATTAGCACATATTTAGTGACGAATAATGTGGGGCTGCTGCTTCTATCTTGTACACAATGTCAACCTATTTATGTGAAGAAGTGAAGAACTCTGTGATCTCTGATCTCACCTGTCTAGACTCTAGACAACTTGAAACCCGGTGGCCCAATGGGGGCCCACATAGGGTTTGGTAGTAAGGTCAACTACGCGGTCAAAAATACCATTATTACGCATTGCCCACGTCCAATGCTGCCGACACGAGCCGTCCTTGGTAACGGGAAAAGCTTTATAAAGTGCCATGCGGATTCGGGTATGAAGGAAGACTACTCCGAAACCCGCTCTCGTCCCGATGACCTTTGACCTCGTTTACTCTATACAGCCATGCATCTCTCCAACAGCTAGACGACAAACAACTCCGTAAACAAATAGTAGCCTTTAAAATAGGTATATTAGCCACTAATATCAGGCCACGACGACGTACCTCCTCCACGTGTCATCCACGTCGGACGATTTGCACCCGTGTACCAAACTCCTCCTGAAGTACCTCCAGTTCCCTCTCCCCTCCCACTCGCCTACTACTACTGGAGAACCTCTGCTCCTCCGGGCGACCTCGTCACCGGCCGCCGCCTCCCCCCGGCATCTCGGACTCCAAGCCAACCCTTTTCTATGGAACCTCTTCTTCTACTAGTCTTCGTCCTCCTCTTGGCTCCTCTCGTAGCCAACTCGAGCTCTCCGGCCTTGAACGACGACGTGCTGGGGCTCATAGTCTTCAAGGCCGACCTCTCCGACCCCTTCTCGGAGCTCTCCTCGTGGTCGGAGGACGAGGACGACCCCTGCTCCTGGCCACACGTCTCCTGCGACCCAGCCACCCGCCACGTCACCACCCTGTCCCTCTCCAACCTCTCCCTCTCCGGCCCTGTTCATCTCCGCGGCCTCCTTCGGCTCCCCTCTCTCCGCTCCCTCTCTCTCTCCAACAACAACCTCTCCGGTAAACTCTCGCCGGACATTCTCAGCCTCGCCAGCCTTCGCTCCCTCGACCTCAGCTATAACTCCATTAATGGAACCATCCCAAATGGGTTCTTCCGACAATGTCGGTCGTTGAGATTCTTATCTCTGGCTGGCAATCGGCTTTCTGGTGACATACCATCCAATGTGGGCTCTTGCTCGACTCTGGCGGCGTTGAACTTGTCGGCGAATACGTTCTCCGGGTCTCTGCCGCCGGGCATTTGGTCGCTGAACGCTCTGAGATCGCTGGACCTCTCGGAGAATTTGTTGGTCGGCGAGATACCGACGGGGATTGCGAGAATGTATAATTTGAGGACGATTAGCTTGCGAGGGAATCGTTTCTCTGGGAAGTTGCCGGGTGACTTCGGAAACTGTTTGCTGCTGAAATGGGTCGATCTCGGTGCAAATTTCTTGTCCGGCGAGATTCCGGCGTCGCTTCGGAGGCTCACGTTGTGTACTTTCCTGAGTTTATCATGGAATTCTTTTGGCGGGCAAGTGCCAATGTGGATTGGGGAGATGAAGAGCTTGGAAAGTTTGGATTTTTCCGGCAATTGGTTCACCGGCGAGCTCCCGGATTCTTTGGGTGATCTAACGCAGCTGAAGGAGTTGAGGTCTTCCGGCAATGGGTTATCCGGGAGCTTGCCGGAAACAGTGGCGGGCTTCAAAAATCTCTTGGATGTGGATTTAAGTCGGAATTCTTTCACCGGTGGCGTTCCTTCCTGGGTTTTCAACTCGAGTTTGCAGAGGATCCTGCTTTCGGAAAACAAGCTAAGCGGAGAGATAATAATACCCACTATGGCTGATCCAAGCATCCAGTTCTTGGATTTATCCGGCAATGCTTTCTCCGGTGAAGTTCCGAAAGAAGTTGCAGACATTCACGGTTTAAAGCTCTTGAATCTGTCCAGGAACTCGCTTTCGGGTTCCATCCCGGCGAGCATCGGAGAATTAAAGGCACTTGAAATCCTTGATCTTAGTAGGAACCAACTCAGCCGGAACATTCCACCGGAGATCGGAGGAGCCGCCTCTCTGAAAGTACTGAGGCTGGAGAAGAACTCTCTTAATGGAGGAATTCCAACCCAGATTGGCCATTGTTCTTCTCTCACATCCTTGTAAGTCTTCTACCAATCTTTTCTTAATGATTTCTTTGAAGTTCTTAGCTTGATTGTTTGAATTATTTCATATAGGTATCTGTCTCAGAACAATCTCACAGGACCACTGCCTGAATCCATGGCCAATCTCAGCAAAATCCAGACTATAGACCTCTCTCTCAACAAGCTCTCAGGGCCACTCCCAAAGCAGCTCTCAGACCTCGGCAACCTCCACTCCTTCAACATCTCCCATAACTCCTTCACTGGAGGCCTCCCGGAGGGGAGCTTCTTCAACACCATCTCCCCTTCCTCCCTCTCCAATAACCCGGGCCTCTGCGGCTCCGTCGTCAACCGCCCGTGCCCCGGCGTCCTCCCCAAGCCAATTGTCCTCAACCCCAATTCATCATCTTCCAACTCCGGCTTGGACCGGGCATCGTCTCCGGAGAATCTCCGGCATAAGAAGATCATCCTTAGCATATCAACCCTGGTCGCCATTGCGGCCGCAGTGCTCATTGCCGTCGGTGTCATGGCTGTTACCGTCTTAAATATCCGAGTCCGGTCCTCGGCTTCCCACTCTGCCGCAGCCCTGGCATTGTCCGAGGAATGCCTTAGCCAATCTCCGACGACCGATTGCAACTCCGGCAAGCTGATTATGTTCTCCGGGAATGATCTTGAATTCAGCGTGGGCACGCATGCGCTTCTCAACAAGGACTGCGAGCTCGGCCGCGGAGGTTTCGGCGCAGTCTATAAGACAGTGGTTAGAGACGGCCGGCCGGTGGCAATCAAGAAGCTAACCGTTTCGAGCATGGTGAAGTCTCAGGAGGATTTCGAGAGTGAGGTGAAGAAGCTGGGCAAGATGAGACATGGCAATCTCGTTTCGCTTGAAGGATACTATTGGACTCCATCCCTGCAGCTCCTCTTGTACGAGTTCGTTCCTGGTGGGAGCTTATCCGAACACCTGCACGGGAGCTCATCTTCGAGCTCCCTCGCATGGCGGGAACGTTTCGATATAGTTCTCGGCGTTGCGAGGAGTTTGGCACACCTTCACCGGTTCGGAATCATTCACTACAATCTGAAATCGAGCAATGTGCTTCTAGACGGCACCGGCGAGGCCAAGGTTGGTGACTATGGATTGGCGAAGTTGCTGCCAATGCTGGATCGCTACGTCTTAAGCAGCAAGATACAGAGTGCACTTGGATACATGGCACCGGAATTTGCCTGCAAGACAGTCAAGATCACGGAGAAGTGCGACATCTATGGATTCGGTGTGCTGCTGCTGGAGATCGTGACGGGGAGGTGGCCAGTGGAGTACATGGACGACGACGTCGTGGTGCTGTGCGACGTAGTGAGAGGAGCACTGGATGGCGGGACGGTGGAGGAGTGCGTGGACGGCAGGCTACATGGATGTTTTCCGACGGAGGAGGCAGTGCCAGTGATCAAATTGGGCTTGGTCTGCACTTCTCAGGTGCCGTCGAGCCGGCCGGATATGGCCGAGGTGGTGAACATCTTGGAGATGATCAGGTTTCCTCCAGGGAGCCCAGATGAAGAATTGGGTTGAACTCCTTGCTCCTTTTTTTTTTTTTTTTTTTGGGGTGGGGGGGTTGAGATGAACTCCTTGTTCTTGTTTGTTTCTTAGTTTCCCTAAGTTTCTTCTGTTAGTAAGTTCAATACATCAATTGAGGAAGAGTAGCAATAGGATGAGTGAGACTCTCTTCTTTCTGGTAATTTCTTAGTAAAGTTTGTTTCCCTTTGTTTTTTTTCGGAAAGTTAAGCCCAGGCAGCTCGCTTGCGTTATTCCAACCCAGACTTGGGACACAGGAGCCCCCAATGATTGATAGACAATTATCATATAGCAATAAGCTGGTCTTTTTCTTGATGCCATGATGCCCACTGAATCTTGAGAACTAATATATAATAGCAATCCAAGAACTCACATAAAATTGGCATGGTTCCAACTTTATCCAGTAGAGCAGAGCATCGACTATCATGTTAAAGGGTCACTATTTCTTCTGATATAACTAGCCAATGATAAACTCCATTTTTGGAACTCCTACGTCTCTAATATTATAGCAAGCAGTATTCTTTGAAGCAGCATAGACAAATGCAAACAAGTAGCTCTCTTTGGCCAGGGCAATCCACTTCTTGAGTTCCAAGAGATGCAATAGGAAATGAAGTTTGAACTTGTCTCACCTGTCAAATCATTCCTTTTGGCCTCACATGATCTCAGGGCATCATGGGCACTTGTTTTTACTCCTCAAAAGGAGAAAGGCTCCATTAAGTTTCATCTTTACCTGTACTATATGACCTCCCTCATTGAATCAAAGAATAACCTCACTCTTACTGAAGTCAATGTGGTTAAGACTCCAAGAGACCTCACTCTTGTAAACAATTGCAAAGACCCATGCAGGAGTGAAGAGAAATAATCATTCAGTATGATGCTGTCGGAATAGTAGCACTCTGTTCTATACTAACCTCTTTCTCATCAATCTATATAAGGAAGTCTACAAACTGAGATCCTCCACATGGTGGAAGGTGTTTGTTTATGTACAATTGTCTGACAACCTCTATTAGATTTCAAAGCATCCTCTTATTAAGTCTAGCGTCGCACTTGATGTGAATTTTTTACGGAATAGGACCTCTGATATTCACATTTTGCACTTTAAGACCCCTCATATGTTTTTTTTTTTAATAGAATCTTATACATGTAAGGAATATGCGTATAATTCTTGATTATACACGTATCATGGATACACATATAATTATTATTTATACGTGTATTAGTTTATACACGTGTTCTTTACGTGTATTGGAGTCTATTATGTAAAAAAAACGTAAGACGGATCCTAAAGTGTAAAAGTTGAAAAACATGGTCCTATTTGCAACAAATCATCCCACTTATGTGATATCAAATGAGATCTTAGTCCATGAAGCCTGTGCATCACTGCTTTTTAGTAGAATCTTTGGAGTTTTTAATCACAGTACTATATTATGAGCACTTGAGTACGTGGGTCAGTGTACTAATCATCTATCTTAACTCTACTAGTTCTCTAATAGGTCTTGAAACAAGATTTCTAGGCATCATATGAGACCACATGTTGTCCAACTACTCTCAGCTAGAAATCTGAATAGAACCCTTAACTATTGGTCATAAGAATTGACAAAAAGCACCTTTGGCATCGTTGGTGCTCCGCATTAGGGTGTTTTATCGCACCGCATGAAATGGCCAATTTAGCTGCATTAAGGTTATTTTGGTGATAAATGAGGATGCATAAGAAATTTGATACAATATGCAGTATAATACAACACCTCGATTAGGAGCCACAAACAGTCCGAATGCATCAGACCAGACCCTGATAGCAAAAGCTATATCCTGACATAAATGGCATAAATGTGGTAGAAAATTTACATGTAGAACGTACAGTGGTTATCTATCTATCTATCTTGCATTCATTATTCAGACTTCTTAATATCCAAGCTGTTGACTTTTCCTCCCATGAGGATGATGGCAGCAAGAGCGGATCGATCCCTTCAGTCATGTGGGATCGATCGTTCTTTGATATTTATTGGCGGATCATACATCTCTCCAAAAGGGATCGATCCTACTCGGTAAACAAAGAGACAGAGAGCACCTATTTTCGAAGGTCAAGGTTGGATCGATCCGCAGATCGATCCTTCTTCGAGATGCTGAGATTTTTAAGGACGGATCGATCGCTCCTACATAGTAGGATCGATCCGACTCGGGATTTTAGAATTCTTCGATCTCGTGCATACAAGGATCGATCCTACACTTGAGTAGGATCGATCTTTCTCTCCTAGACGGGCAAATCCGACGGCTCAGATCTAATCCGGATTTGTGTTTATTGGAGGCTATAAATAGAGTGCTTTTAGGGTTTCTCTGTGTGGTAGAGATGTTGTTGAGAGGTGTGAGAGTAAGTAACCCTAGAGAGAGATCTCTTTGTCTCTGCTAGAGTTTGGGCTTTGTAATCTCTCTCTCATAGTGAAGATTTCCTTTGCTGGCCGTGGTTTCCAATTGTTGCTGGTAGATTTTTTCACGTAAATCCTTGTCTTCACTTTTTCCTTTTCTTTGTGGTTTGGTTGTTTCTCTTCCGCTGCGACATCTCCGTATCTATCTGGCATCGCCGGGACCCCTCAGATTCCCCAACACAAGCATTGTGTGACAACAGAATGGTTCATGACATACATATAGGCAAGTTTCATTCTTGGCGTTTATTGGATGGAATTCACCTGCAAGCCTGACTATTTATTTGTTACCTGGTGACAAAGCTGCAGCCACCATAATCATAGGTTGACAGCCTTCTGATCCTCTAAAAACTTCTATTGCTACCCATTCAAATGTCTGCATCCCAAGCCTAAAGCCCAGCATTAACCTAACTCTAAACGATCAATAATCTAAATAAAAAGGAAATAATAGTATAAGAGAGTGGAGCAGCAGAAGGCATCATTAAAGGGAAAAGAAAGAATGAGTTGAGGAACTCAAAAGAGAAAGGAAAAGTAAAAGGTGGATGGGTTGGTACTGCTTTATAGAGAGACAGAACAATATGGCTCACAGCTTTCACCAAAGCACAACAAAGCACAAGGTTGTCTGGTTGCACATGATGTTGGGACTTGGGAGGGACTACTGTATCATGGTAGCAATGCACCAGAACCCCAGTAAAGAACCCCCTTCCAGGTTGAGATGATAGACGTCTAGCTTCAAATGATCAAAGCCAGCTTAATCATTCTTTTCAGACAAAAGATAGTGTAGTACATAATTATTTCTGGCCTTAATGTAAGTGAATACTTACAGGCTATTGAAATCTATGACCACTTATTAGCATTGAGTAGCAGCTATGAGAGTGATATAATCTGCGAAAATACAGACCAAGCTGCCATTATATTTATCTGTTTGTACCAAAAGTCAGAAAGAATGAGCACAGTAGATAATTGAATGCTAACAGGGCCAAGAAACAAAAGAACTAAGAAAGAATGATGTCTAGTACTCTGAAGAGAGTCACATTCAATCGACTGTCGGCAGCCTCATTGTCTAGCCCCTTTAACAGATGCGAGAATGGCGTAGAGCTCCCTTTACAGTTCGAAATTGGCCACATGACATCCTCCGTCTGACCATATAATCACCCCGTCAATAGAGACAATTCCTAGACCTGCCATCCCTGCCTGTTGTGGGATGGAAGGAGGCGTCCGTTTGTATTCTCACTCCTCCGATGCGATGCGGGCCGCTTCGTGCTTCCTTGTGTGGCGCATTGAGGCGAATCAACTTCTCGGACCAGGATGCTTTCAGATAAGGCCTACTTTAGTGCATCAACTCTGCATCCTTACTTCTGAAACTTGCAGCCCAGCTGGAAAAACATGCTCGAAAGAAGAATGTGCCCTGGGTTGGAAACAGGTGAGTGGCATAGTTGCATTGGCTGGCAGCTGCTAGAAGGATTTCAATCAAAACATTGCTGCCTTGCTGAAAGTGCAAGCACCTTTACAGTGACCATATCAGCAGTGGGATTTCAATCAAAATATTCTGAATTTGCCGCGGCCTGTGTATTGAATGCTCGTCTATCCACCAGCATGCTAAATGATAAGAATGCAGACAATTGGTTATATAATATCTTGGCAAATGCCAAAGTATTAGCAGAGAATTCAACAGTGAGTTATAGCAGTGAATGTGTGAAACAAATATTACATATTCACATAATCCTCTTACATGAGAAATTTATAATTGCCACCACCATCTCACATACAGATGAAACACAAAGGATTTTTTTTTTTTTGCTGAGTTGAGCCAAGAGGCTAAGTGATACAGGTCTCTACTTCAGATTACATCAAGACGGTGTGGTCACTGACACAGTGCCAACAGCCGCATGCCTAGCTCGACGTGCTAGATCATCCGCCACCACGTTTGCCTCACGCGGTACATACATGATTGAAGGAAGCATATTTCTGGTGGTGGTATAATCATCCCAGAGAACATTAGGAAGAATGTATAACGGAATTGTGATACATGAAAAATTATGAACATAGGCTAGGCCTAATCTATGTTAATGTCTAGAAAATATGGGTTTTTCTTGAAAATAGCATAGCATTGTGATACATGGAAAATTAATGAACATAGGCTAGGCCTAAAGCCCTAAACTATGTTGTCTAGACAACATGGGCTTTTGTTGAAAATAGCATAGCCTTGAAAGTAGAAGCATAGATATGCATCTTGTCTAAGTATCTGTTTGCTATAAGAGAAAGAAGGGGAGGGCAATAAACAGCTCATGGAACCATTTTCCATATTTTGACAGCCCTGGCATCTCAGCAATTGTAGATGCTTTAAATGGTGTTGCAACATAAAGATTGAGACGAATATTATCATCACATTCTTGCTGGCCGTGTGAAAAAAAAAAGGATTTTATTCGAAAGTAACATTCAGCTTTCACAATTTTGTAGATGACCATCTCAAGTTTTCTACGTACCAAGATGTTATTAGAGATGGCCTGCAAACCTAAATTTTACTGCATAATAGATCCTCCATAGAAATCATTTGAGATCTCCTTAAGGAGTTGTAACAAAATACTAAGCACCATCACCAATCATCCCATACTGTCAAACAAATTGCAGCTCCATATATGTGTAGCCTGAACAAGTTAAGAAAGCTAGACCTCTACTCTCGAGAACTTCCAAACACAAGGTTAAGAATACTACTCTTTTGGACTCTCAGAATATAAGCAAATCAATTGGCAGAGGGTCAGGAGACATTAAAAATAATTGATATCATACAACAGAAAAGAAAAAAAACATTAGTCTGCTCCGGCATTGCAGTCTTGGCAAGACATCCTTGAAGGGCCTGATTGTATCACAGAACAGAGCTATCAAAAGTATTTGGCATTCATATTCTTCATCACATCTCAACATGCTATGTATCGCGATACAATTGCCGACAACCTGCACCAGAATACCTTCCTGCTAATGGTTTAGGTTAATTTGCTAAACCAAAACGCATACAAAGCTATAGACAACTGCAAATTTCAGAAAGCAAAGACAATAGCAAGCAGCGAGACATTAGAAATAGCGGGTAGAACGCCAATTTTCAAAGAACACCAAGCCATTCTTGCAATGAAGTTTGTGCCCTAAGGGGATTGGCATGCAGCTACATATATGGTGACCTTCATATACGGAAATTAAAGATCAATGGATACCAAGTAAAAAAAAAAACCCTTTTTTCACCTTTTGGAGCCAATGTGATCTTTGTTCTCCATCCTCGCTAAAAGCCCGGACCTTTTCAAGAGGAATTTTGATTTTAGAGAGTTGTACTTATTAAACTCACCGGCGGTGCTCATATCTCTGCTCTAGCTATCCATTCGGCTCTCTATCACACCATAAACCTCCAGAGCTAAAAACCCCAGAATCCATTGGAATCTTTGTACGATGTCGTCCATCTCCTCTGCTTGTCTTCAAATATCTCCACCACCCTTATCTTGCTGCGGTACTACCTATCAGCCCCTCTTCGCCGATTCTATTTTGAAGAAAGGAGGGAGGAATCCACCCACCGCCATTGCCCAGCAAGGTAATCTATTGTCTACTGTCCCAGCTGTTGCCTTTTCTTGTAGGAAACACAATAGGACGATCAAATTTCTTGCTTTTAAGAGGAATAATAGACTGCCAACTAGAGAAAACGTGGAATTCGTTGAGTGGGTTGAGGAGGATGTTGGATTTCCATCAATAGAAGCCGGGAGTAGTGAGTTTGCTGAGCAAGATGCAATCTTTTTAACGGGAAAAGCTACCCAAGTTGTCGAATTTGGTGTGGAAGTTGGGAATTTGTCCATCAAAAAGGGTGAAGGTGATATCGATATTGCCAGGGAACAGAGTCTGTCACGGTCATCGATCGAAGGAGAAGAAACGCGTTCTGTTGAGGAAGAGAGGATGCCTCACAATGAAGAAGTCCATATTCTTGGGCAAAACTCTGAATTGGGTTGCGCAATGGGACGAGAAAACCTAAACTTTGTTCGTGAGGATGGATCTTTTGCTTCCAATTTTGTTGAGAGGAATTGTGAAGTGCCCTCAAAGGAAGATGATATGTTTGTCGATATTGTCAAAGAGGAAGATGCGGAGTTGGTGGATTCCGGCAATAGAGATGGTTTTTTTCCTGGTAAGAAAATTGCGAAGAGAATCTTAAATTTACCAATTGAGGAGCGCGTCAAATCTCTTGATCTTTTGCAGTATGAAAAGGTTCTAACAGTGTCTGACTACAATGACATCCTCTTTGCTCTTCTGGAGGCTGAGGACTGTGACTGTGCCGCAACTTTGTTCAATGAACTTCCATCTCGTGGGATATCACCTGATAGTTGGACCTTTTCGATCATGGTTCGATGTTCATGTAAGAAGAATGAACCAGATGAAGCAAGAAGACTTTTAGATGAAATGATGCAGAGTGGTTTTCATCCAAATGTGGTGACTTTTACAATTTTAGTTAACTGTTTATGCAAGAAGGGCAGATTGAAGCAGGCTTTTGAAATATTCGAGATCATGAAAAAATCTGGATGTCAGCCATCAACAAGGACCTACAATTGTCTCATCAGTGGGCTATGCTATGTCGGCAGAGTAGAAGAAGCTTTCAAGCTATTGAATAAGATGAAGAAGTCTTCCAAGGAACCTGATATCTATACATTTACGTTGGTTATGGACGGATTTTGCAAGGTTGGGAGATCAGGCGAGGCAATCGAGCTGCTTAAAGAGGCTGTGGAGATGGGTTTAACTCCGAACATCGTTACTTACAATGCACTTCTCAGTGGGTATTGCAGGGAACGTAGGCCTTTGGAAGGCCTTCATGTTCTGCAGGAAATGGAAAAAGAAAATTTCTTTCCAGATGTTATCAGTTACAACACCTTGTTGCAAGGTTTGTTAAGATGTGGTGAGGTCTCAGCCGCTTTAGGGACTTACAAGAAAATGAGGGATCTCGGTTTTCATATCCACGAACGTGTCATGAACACACTTCTAAGAGGACTTTGTAGGCAATGTATGGAAATGGAAGTAACTAACAGTGAGTTTTTGAATGAGGCCAAGGATCTGTTTGACAAGATTGCACAAATGGACTATGGCCTTTCTCCTTATACCTACTGTTTGATGGTTCAGGCTCTTGCTAAAGGAGGAGAGATTGATCTTGCAATTACTCATCTGATTGAGATGGTAAGAAGTGGTTATTCTCCAAGGATGTTGACTTACAATATAATTCTGCGAGTCCTCTGTGGAGAAGGGCGGGTCGACGATGCATTGTCCATTTTGGTCCTTATGATTAAGAGAGACACAATTCCCAGCAGATTCTCGTTTAGCGTGTTGCTTGATGAGTTTAGAAGGCAAGAGAGGCTATTGGATGCTTTCGGAGTGTATGGTGCTGCATTGAAGTGGGGTTTATCACTTGGCTGGAAGCCAAGAACAGAGTTGAAGGATGACAAGGAACTTCTTTTGGCACAAAGAGAGGAAATTGTGACCTGAATTATGGAGCTCTATGCTTGTCCAGATTATTCACTGTGTTGAGTGCTCATCCAACGCAGCTATATGTCTCTGGGACGGAGATCTCATTTACCTAGCTGGAACACTCTTTGACATGAAACTTCCATTGAAATTGTCATCACCATGCAATTATCTCTTACCTCTTAATCTATACTTTAATGCCACTGTTGCAATATGAGCTGAAAGTCTTTGAAGGTTGGATTGGCAACAGTGACACCTTTTGGGTGATGGAAGAACTTGGATGACGGGTGGAGAGTGCACAGCATCAGTGAAAACATCGACCAACAGCATCATAGATCCAAAACTTTGTAGAAGCTTGTGGCTGTGGAATACCCCTATCAAGAGTTCCTGAAATTTTTCTTGTTTCAGTGCTTGGGGGGGCATAAGGCTTCAAGGAGTTGACATATTCGTTTCTGTGAGTTGAACTTGTAGCAGCTTATAAATATTCTGACATCTTAGATCCATTCAGGAAGCAATTCTCAGCCATTTTAGAGTCCTGTGTTCTAAAAACGGAGCCAGCTTGCTGGGAAAAGGATTAATCAACTTATGATGTTATTTTTCTATAATACCATTGTACAGTGCCAGTTGCGGCTATGCTTGCTATGATATATGTATTCATGTTCAAAGATGTTTCTTTTGTTAGGATCTTCAGTAAGGGACAGTGCTGCTTATAAGACTCGAAAGAACTCTCTTTTAAGGCATCCTTGACAAAATAGAAGAAGTATTGCAGGTCCAGTGATCATACTTGATCTCATGCTATTATCCATGCCCTTAAAATCAAACAAGTTCATCAACCCTTGTTCTATTTCTACTATTACACATATGATGGGCGAGAAACATCTCCATCTTTATTAACATTGATCAAAAGTACAAAAAGACAACCACAAATATGTAAAAACCAACATCAAACTACTCAAGTACTAATACAGAAAACTACATAAACCAAGATCACTAATGCATTATGCTCAGCCCATCACCTTCCTGATAAGCAATGGTGGCTCTTCCTCGCCCTCTCTTCCCTTCTTCGGTACAGGCCACGATGGCAAGATAACTGACTCCCTCTGCGCCGCCACCATCGACCTCAGCCGGTCCTCGCTGACGCCAAACCCCACCGCCAACTCCGGCCCCGCCATTGCAGTCAGAATAGAGCTGGCCCCGACCAAGAACTGTGGCCTGTTCCGGCGAGCAGAGGTGGTGAAGCCGAAGAACTCCAGAGGGCCACCGCGAGACGCGATCTGACAGAACGGGAAGTACCGGGGAACCCAGAAGACGTCGCCTTCCCGCACCTCGGCGTTCATCGCCGCCGTGCCGTTCGGGTACACCACTTGCACCGTGCCGGAGCCGCCCAGCACAATGCCGTACTCCGTCGCTGTCGGGTTCACATGTGGCGCCATCATCGAGCCCTACCAAAACAAAGCCATATATTGTAAGATCTCTCTTTTAACAACGAAACAGAGATAATGGCACACGCACGGACGCACCGCCGTGAGATTAACGAGGTAAACGCCGACGCCGGACTTCTTCAGAGGAGCATAGTCGTGCTTATCTAAAGCCAAGCTCCAACCATAGTCATTCCTGAAGTCGGGATCCCTGTCATAAAGATTGTAAGGATCAGGAGCTCGAACAGGGCCCTTCCCTTTCCTCACGCCGGCGAGTCGCCCGTTGTCCTCTCTACCCAGCAGAGCCTTCATCAGCCACCTCCAAGAAGACCATGACGTCCCTTCCTCCTCTCCATCTGCTTCGTCATCTTCGTCGTCGTCGTAATAAGCCTTTGCCTTCTTCTGCACCTCCTCTAGTCTTGACTTCATCATCCGGTGAGGTTGCTCGGCCGCCTCGCCGGTGACAAACACGATGGGCCCTTCTGTTCGGCGTGTCATGATCTTGCCTAGCTCCTCAGAGCTCACCTACATACAGAGAGATCCAATGGTGATCATATATAGTACGGTAACAAGTTGAAAACATAACTTTATAGAATCCACTTACATTGAATGCAGTAGTGAGTGTCGAGAAACCAAAACCAGAAAGCACCGAAGTTGGATTCAATCCTCCTGCAATGTAGAATGGCTGCATGCCATCATGCACAAAAGCCTAATCAGACCCATAATATTTCAACATAAATCATAATAAACGTATCAACAAACATGAGGTGGTTAACCTGGTAGGAATCAAAACCCAGGCTCTCAGAGGTATCTATGCTGCAGATGATCTGGAGCCGCTGGCCTTTGCCGGTGTTAACTATATAGAAAGCCATGCCTGCCGGAATCCGATTGATGTCACCCATCTTGAGTTGCTTCTCCACCATCTGATCCTTGTGGATCCAACCCACCTTCGCCTCCCCTGCCATACATTAGTACACATTCAACAGACCCATCACCAGATATACCTCTAAAAACAAAAATTTCAAGTAATAGTTACCTCTGCGGATGAACAGGATGAGGCTGGTGTCAAGGTACTGGGGGATGAAGAGGGTGTTGGGTTCCATGGAGATGAACCCCATATCCAAGGGTGAACCATCTCGCATCCACCTTGGTCCCTTCACCACCCTCACCTCGCCACCCTCGCCCTTCACCACAGGCGTCGACTCCTCCAGCATGAACAGCCTCCCCTCTCTTGCTCTCCTTCCTTCTTCTTCTCTTTCTCCATAGCCATAAGGCCACTCCTCTCCCTCCTCTCCCTCCCCTCTCCTCCCTCTCCCTTTGTACCCCAGCACCCCTGCCAGAAACATAGAAGAGATCACCATCAGCAGCAAGATCGCTCTCGCTGCTCCATTACCCATCCTTGAGCCTCCCATGGTGATCATCAACTTTGATGATGGTCTTGTCTTCCTTCTCTCGCCTGTATCTTTACTCTTTTGTAGCTTTGGGAGTGAGGTAGGAAAGGGATGGCAGGGAGTGGAGCTTAAGAAGGGCGGGTGGAGGACATGGCGGAGACACGTGTCCTGCATGCATGAACGCCAGGGTGAGGGTTTACGTGTGGGGCGGAGCAACAACGACGCTGCGCTGCCTGCGCATTCATGGATACGGCATCTTATTTTAAACACTACAATGCTTTCCTTGCCCTTCCAGAGGAAGTGAGTATGAGAAGGCCTGCCCCATCCATCAGCCCACCATATGTTTCCGCTGGGCCGAAACAAGGCTGAAACCATCTTAAGTTGTTGTAATAACACGGTGTTTTGCTTTCATAACTATTGCATATTTTGTCAGAGAATGTGTATAATAAGCAACAGAAATTATGAACAAGCTGAAAAAAAAACTTCGTTAATACCATCCAGTCTTTGACACTCACATCTAAGGAGAAACTGTGACATCAAATTGCTACAAATAGTAGAGATACATATCCAAAAACAAGAGAAATGAATACTGATACACTTTTGATAAAAATCATGGAGCACAATTAGTTGGCAGAAATAACTGGCACAACTCGAAAAGGACCCTAGCTTGTGCAAGGGGAACCTGAGCTGCAAATTAATAAAGAGACAGGATAAATCGTCAAGCCCGGATCACAACGATTGAAAGAAGCAAATTACAGGGCTAACTGAGATCAGAAACATGGCACATTTTCTGTTGTCATGATCAGGTTGCATGTGGAGTAGATAGAAGCCGCAGCTGCCCGAACTGCATACTCCCGTTCCAAGGCATCCGTTTGCTTCAACCCGCTGGCAGAAAGCAATACGGTTTATGTCAAAGGAAAATTAAGGCAAAAAATGAGTAATGATTAAATGAAAGAGATGGATGCAACATGAATCAGTCAGCTAGAGCAGGCAGAGGGTTGTTGCTTCCAATATATCATCATCAATGTATTTAATCAAAGAGCAGGCAAAGGGTTGTTGCTTCCAATATATCATCATCAATGTATTTAATCAAAGTTCATCCAATCAAACAACAAAAGACTAACAATGCTCATTATCGTACCAAAATAGTAACAGGAAAGCCTATTAATCCTCAAGGTTACTTCACTAACCTGGAATTCTCAGACAAGCCCACCTGCGACAATCCATCTGCTCCAACATATTTTAATCCTTTCTCACAGTGCAGTTGCATTTCTTGGACCTGTCTCAACCAGGTTTCCTGAAATGAAGAATCATTACCAACCATAATTGGCACTTAAGAACAAAACTAAAACACTATTTACACAGAAATAAACTGAAATCATGTCTCAGGCTGGTTATTCTAAACCACTACAAAATGTTTCCATGCGTATTTTAAGAGCTGATCTTACAATGGTTGTTCAGTCATTGTAGAGAACAAAAAATTCTCTTCAACATGGGAAATGTAAAGAACCATCTCAGCAACCTGATGACTCTCACAATCAAGATTTAAGTTAATCTAAACAGAAGAGCCAACATTACCGATTATGTTACCAGTTGAAATTGTATGATGAGGAGAACACTACAAAAGCAGGCAAGGGAAAACAAGAGAGAGCATAAAAGCAAAAGGCTAGACAAGGTTACAGACATCAATATCCAAAGCTAGTAAGCAAAACTGAGGCAAAAACCACTCACAAGGTGCTTTCCTTCTTCACACAGTGCTTTATCCATTTGGTGGAAAAGGGATTTCCATCGTCCCGCATGGATGTCAGAACATGTTTTTCTAGCACAACCTGCCTCAGAGGATTGGCTGAAGCAGGGTTCATTTTCTTGGCTTGATGAGAACTCGGTGGATAATAGGTAAGGTAATTCCGTCTGTATCACATTTCTTACTCTCCTCTTACTGCGTCGCAGAGCTGAATCCAGCAAATATGAAGGACTCAGACAATACTAAGAGAGTAACAACAGGAGCTTGGATTGACTCTTCTCAAAAGTATATAAACTTACCAGCAAGTCGCCCTCTGATATCCTGCTGAAGTAGTTCTAACCATTGAGAGGCCACAGTGGCAGCTGTATTTATGCGAAGGCATTCGGGTTAGCTCATCAGCGATATCATCACAAGCTACAGTAGAAAGGTTACATAAAGAGGTCTAACAAGTTGAGGATATGACCTTTCAGTGATAGAGAGGTGACACTGTCTTGCTTCATTGAGGAATCATCATGAGATATGATGCTAGCATTATACGATCCTGCACTCACAGCTGATGACAGTTTCAGTTCAAGTGTATCATCGTCACATTCTGACATGAACCTTGATGTGGTTGGCATGCCATGAAGAAACTTGTGTTCAGTTATATCCATATTGATTTCTCCTTTGAGCGCCAGGTATGAAGAGACGGTTGGTTTATTCGAAAAAAGACCAATATGATCGGCATGGGCATGGTTCTGCTCTTTTCTTCTACTAGAACCTTCCTTGCCTCCTCTTCCCAGCTGGTCAGTTAACCTACTTTGGTTTCGACAGTCAAGTTCTTCAGATTGAACCATGGCATTTATTATGGATAGAACCTGCTTGCTGTTTCTGACATGTTTGATAATTCCAGGGTTAAGTCCAGAAAGCAATCCACTTGGAGCAGCAATTTTGGTGAATCTGTTTGCTTGTTCTCGCTTAGCTGTCTCGGATCTTGTCTTGTGCTCAGCATCTTTTCTCCTTCTGCTTTGCCCGCCACGCTGCTTGGGTATTGGTATGCCTCCATGCGAATTGGATATGAAGCCATTCTGCTTCATCTCCTTCCACTTTCTCAACGATTCACTCTCCCCCACAGAGCCAGTAGTGCTGCCACACTCAGAGGCATCTGCTGGCTTGGCCTGCCCCAACTTTTTATAGGGGTGAAAAGGATTCTGATCATCCATATTTGAAACATCGGCCGCATTAAGATCTAACCCAAGGACCCTAGAGGTCACAGCATGGGGATAACTATCCTCTTTTCTTAAACTTGGCCTACTGATATCTTTGTTCTGTTCAGATGCAACATTGCACCCCAATTTTTGAGATGTCTGGGGACTGCCAACATGACACAAACTCAAAGAAGTAGCATTTGTTTCAAGACCATTCTGGCTTGCAGTCGCTTGTACATGTACTTCCGAAGGCAAGGATGCATCTGCCTCAGTGGTTTCAGAAGTTCCTTCTTCATGAGAATGTTCAAGCCTCTTGGTGTCTTTGGCATTTGAGCTCTCCAAATGAACGGCTATGTTACCTGAAGATGGAGAATGTAAGATAAATGTAAGATGGATTGCATCATCGGCAGAGGGGGGGAGTCATCATTACAAAATTTGGACGGTAAGACAAAGCATAGTAACAGGGATCAGGAACAGCCCCAATTTCCCTATTCAGTAACGAATCAGCACTAATATTTCCAAGGAAGCAACAACTGCATGCATCAGTACTAATATTTCAGGAACTTGTAACCATCCACAGAAAATTGAAAAGTGGACTAACCCAAAAAGGAACAAATGAATTATCCTTTTTTATCTTAATGGTTTCTCCATGTTATAAAATCAAACATGTAAACAACAACCAGACATATTACAAGTTAAAATTCATTTACAATGCTCCTAATATAAATGCTCAGTAAAGACTAGCTATTGGATGATATTTAGTCTACCTGGTTACAAAATCCGTAAGAAATCGAAGTGAAATGACAGCAAAACAGGAAGCAAGATCCTGGATTATGAATGGCTGATGGCCTTTTTATCATTCGTTCCACGAAATTTTGAAATTTTCACATAAAAGTGCGCGCGCGCGCGCGCGCGCGCGTGTGTGTGTGTGTGTGTGACAGAGAGAGAGAGAGAGAGAGAGAGAGAGAGAGAGAGAGAGAGAGAGTTAGATTACACATTATATGTTAATCTTTGGTCCAAGATTTGATGAGTTTTTGAAAAACGAAGGTATCTGGAGATAATGTTCCAATTTATTTCTTTTAGTATCTTTACAATGGCAAGAAAAGAAAACCACCTAAAAGAACACATAAGAAACTAAATAACCAAGCTCGACCGGCATCTAACCTTCGGACCGGAGCACGCAGTCCAAATGCCGCATCTTGATCCTCTTAGGCCTATGCCCCTCCTCCTCCGACTCCACATCAGAGCTCCTCTCCCTGCCCTCCTTCTAAACAGCGGCAAAAACCCATCATCCAACCCGAACCAATCGAAAAAAAGAAAGAAATCAAAGTTGAAGAACCAGGGACCAAAACCCAAACCTTGAACGGCGATCCGACATCAGAAGCAGCCGCGGGATCCGACACCAACCCTGG
>OY986966.1:3159770-3342079 GCA_963920575.1 Narthecium ossifragum
CCTTCAATTTGAATTGGGGGAGAGGAGGGGCGCGTGTTCGACGAGGCTGCGCATTTTTTTCGCGCATTTCTTAACGTTTCCCCTGACTGACTTTTGCCGCTCTATCTGCACCTTGGGATCGGTTTAGTTAACTTCGACCGGGTGACGTGGCAGTATATTATTTACCCGATCCCCATCAGGTATTCAGGTGTCAGAGAAGCGGTGATAGTTGCCCGTTGGTTTGCTGCCTGCCTTGGGACTACAACGTTAACCTATCACGTGAGAGCTCCCCTCTCTTTTCTTAATTTTCAAATTCGAACGGGCGTCTTGCGTTATGAGTCTTATATAAGAATACAGGTTTATATAGATGGTGATCCATTGCGCCGTGAGTTCTCTACTCCTAATCCTTGGTTTGAAATATTATAGGGGTTTTAGTAGAGAGCATCATAATATGAACTTATCATACTAATAAAACACTCATCATCATATTTAACTCCTTAACACCATTTTAGTGATTTAAATACTCTTATATCCCTCAACCTATAACTCCCGCAGCTATAATATCAAACGTCGGGTTTTGAGGAATAGAAAGTTAGAAACCGAAACTTAAAATTCAAATCTCCAATCTAAACGAAAAATCCAGAGGCCATACCAAAACAAGAATCCCGGTGGTTTTTTTTGGAATTCTCTTTTTTCCATCTTCTCTTTCTTCCAAAGAACGGAATCGTCTCCTCTGCTTTCATGGTCTTCCTGGTCGTCAAGCCGAGGTACCCTCGCTTGAACACCGCCGCCGCCAGCCTCAATGGCATTGTCCTCGACACGCCGTTCTACTTCAACGGCGACATCACTCTCCTCGCCAACTTCGCCAACTTCAACGCCGTTCTGCTTTCATGGTCTTCCTGGTCGTCAATCAAACGCCGTTCTACTTCAACGGCGACATCACTCTCCTCAATGGCAGAACAAAGACTTGAAGTATTTAACAATCGCATCTACAAAAAAATATACATGAATATATCTCAATATTCTCTATTAGAAAAGAGATTTCTGAAGTATTCTCTTTGTGAAAAGAGAATTTTGAAGTTTTCTCTTTGTGAAAAGAGAATTCGACAGTAGTCTTAGCCAATACCGCACAGCCATCTCCATCTCCAAGAGGTATTCTCTTTTTTCCAAAGAGAATATTGCCATCCATTGCAATATTCTCTTTTGACAAAGAGAATGCTGGATCAGAGGTCGAATGGGATGCTGGAGGCCGGAGAAGATGAGATCGAGCGGAAACGATGCCGATCGGAGGTCGGATGGGTGTCTGGTTGGCAGCCTTTACTACTTCTCACCCACGATCTGGACTCCTCCCTCCCCACCCTCACCTTGATCTTCTTCCTCTTCCACCAGATCCATCAACAAGGAGATCCCGACGGGGCCCATGGTGAGAAAGAGAGGAGGGGGAGAGGGAGGGAAGGGGATAGCACCTGGGGGAGAGGGATGGAAATGAGGGGGAGGGGGAGGGGGAGAGAACCTAGGAGAGAGGGAGGGGGAGGGGAGAGAGAACCTCGGGAAGAGGATGGAAATGAGAGGGAGGGGGAGAGAACCTTGGGGAGAGGGATGGAAATGACAGGGAGGGAGATGATAGGAGAGTGAGAATGAAGGGTAGAGAACATGAGGGTATATGGACGGGAATAAGAGTTGGGATTAGGGTTTAATTCATCATAAGGGCAAAAAAGCCATAAAAATTGCATAACAAATTATTACTGTCCATAACTGCTTGAAAATGGTGTTTACCCATTAAAACATCATACATTGGTGTACCAGTAAATAAGTTTACTACATTTGGTGTAAACACTAATAATCTAAATATTATATTATATTAGGATAGAATTTTGGTTTGGTATCATATTTCACTCTAGAAATCTAACAATATCATATTTACCGCCTGAAAATATAACTATCTTTTCAACAATGCGCTCTGACCTTTTAAAAGCTTTTAATCATGATTTAAAATAAATAAGATAACTTAAATAATCTTTGATATTATTAGGGTACTTAATTTATTTAATAGTTTTTTAAAGCTGTCAATTGGATGGAAATATTTTTTTTTTGAAATATTTCTATGTTTTAAGGATAAAATATAATATTGTTAAGATTATAGGGTGAAATATGATATTTACCATGTTTTGAGGGTTAAATATGATATTAATCCTAAAATTTTACGTCTTGAAATTTGACAAGGTTGGATAAGTTTAAGAGAAGTGATTGGGGTACATGCCACGTAGGCATATGTACATGGCCACTTTCAACGTTCCAGATCCACTCACATCCGCTGGTCTCCATCACGTAAGCCAATAATACATGGTCACATAAACCATGTGCAGTGTACATAAGTCATGTACACAAATCTTTTTTCTAAGTTTAATAAGGTTTGTAGCTGGCATCACTTGATTTTTCATATCCTCGATTGCACATTCAACATTTAAAAACATTGATATTATTATTTCCCTAAAATCTTGATGATTACATATTATTGTCTTAAAAATTAAAATCCTATCATAATGATCCCCTTTGATGATCAGTCCTTGAAATAATATCTGCAGTTTATTTCGGTCAATCGTATGGACGAAAATATTCTATAACAGCCTCATCTCCTTTCTAAATCTAATTGTCTCTGTACGTCAAGTTTTTATATCCTCGGTTTGATGGTAATTTTATAAATAAGATGAAATTGTCATGAAATTATCCTTATCTTTCCAAATGAACTGTTTTAACTATTGTTGGAAAGCTTATTCGAACACCTTCAAGTTTGCTTGACACATTCTCAAAATTCTGACGTTTAGGTTGCGTTTGGTTGCACGACGGGAGAGGGAGAGGGAGAGGGAGACGAGTGGAGAGGAATGAGATTGCCCTCGTCAATGTTTGCATGGTATAACCATGGAAGCGAGAGATGAAGAGGCATTGCTTGTGTTTGGTATGTCCAAATTAAAATGAGAAAACGCATGAATGATATTGAAGTTACTAATATACTCATTGCTGCATTATCTCAGTAATATAACATATTTTGTAATCTTGAAATTCATATTTTTAGTAAAAAAATATTACATTATTAATTTTGTTAAGAAATTTAAGAGAAAAAATGTAGCAAACTCAATTTTTTTTTTAAGTTGGACGAACACAACTTAAAAGAATGAGCATTTATATTAGACATAAGATACAATTAACAAACAAATAAATAAATTCACATTTTTAATACATGTTGTAGAAAGAAAATGTCAAGGTGAATTATTTCTTACATGTTCAAAACAGATGACTAATTACATGGCCGAATACATATCCAATACATAGCTGAGAGAGAGGTCATGCCATCATATATATATATACACACCACAAATTGCATACATGCATATAAAATGCCTTGCAATCTTGGCTAAAAAGATGCATGGCACGTAGATGGTGGCTTATTCATTTCTCGTGGCATGCGTGGATATGAAATCAACCTTATAAGGAGAAAAAACGGTTACAACCGTTTACCTCCTATTAGTTTATTTACATGTATATTTTCCTAAGTTAACTTTGTATATTTTTATCATATTCCTTAGGTTAGTTTTAAATATACATCCTTATAATCATAAGTTAGGAGATTAGTTTTAAATATACTTATCTACCTTATAAGATCCAAGGGTGGTTACTTTTATGACTCATCATCTGAGTCATAAACTTATACACACATGGCATACACGTAGTATAAAATTATAATTAAATAAACAAAACAAAAAAGGATAGTAGCTGATGTGGCGTAAGTTATAATAGAGATAGTGGGGGCGGACAGTTAGCCGTGCCAGGTGGCACGGGCCCACCACCTAGTATCTTATTTGATTGAATACTTCTATTAAGTTTATCTAGGTTTCTTATTATGGACTTATATAAATTTGCATTAAAGTATCTTTTAGTTTACATTCAGAATACTCCATACAAATGGGCAAACAAGCTCATCACTATTAAATTTTACAACGGAGAGAACCACATACGGGCATATCCACATCCTTCTTATGTTTGTTTTTTTGTATGAATTGAGCCAGTGGGCTAAATGTTATTTACATCAACTGAGCTAGAGTCTCAGCCCCTTCCTCATGATGCCACTCAAAACTTGTGCATCCCAACCTGCACCTCTTGGCGATACTATCCGCAACTACATTAGCAGTCCTAGGTATAAACAAGACCAAAACTGATTCCAATCCTAACACAAGTTGCCACACTTGCTTAATCAGCTTCTCTAAGCTAGGAGGCCACATCTTCCTCCTGTTAATCACATCAACCACCTCTCTGGCATCTTATTCTATAACAATCTTCACCCGTTGCCTAGCTTTAGCCCATTCCAACGCTTTTAATACAACAATTATCTCAGCCTCAAAGGCACTATCCGTCAAGATCCTTTCTCCTTTAACCCACGAGCACTCTCCTTGCATATTTAGCTCCACAGCATCCACAACCGCGGCACCATTACCAATCTCTCGCGAGGCATCGACTTGATACACCCAAACATCCTGCCTAGTTACCCGACTACAAGTTGCTTGTTTCCTTCGTCGCGGAGGAACTCCTCTGCTAACCGCTTTGCCCTCAGAGCAATCACCTCCGGCAACTCCCCAACTCCATCAAACACTCTGCTATTACGGTCCTTCCATGAAAGCCAAAGCCCATAACAAAGATAAGCTTTCAGCTTCAACACCCCAGGCTGAGAAGACGACCTTGCCATCATGTTTATCAAATGCCCTCTGTTCCAGTCACACTCCCCTATTCCCAGCTCCAATAGCAACTAATTTATAACAGAGCGAACGTAGCAACACTCAAAAAATGCATGCTCAAGAGTCTCAGGTTGGGATTCACACTTGGGACACATCCTGTCATGAGCAAAACAGTACCTCCACAGGTACTCTCGCACAGGCAATCTTCCTTTCAAAACTTTCCAAAGGAACTGTTTGATCCTTGGTCCAACTGGTAAACGCCACAAACTGCTCCAATTTATCTCCTCCTCGTGAACCCAACTATGCTTGATCCTTCTTGACAGCAGGATATAAGCCGAGGAAGCTGAAACTCGACCATCGCGACTATAGGCCCAACGAGCTTGATCACCTCCTCCTTGAAGATCAATTGGCAAAGCTTCAATCTCATTCACAATCTCTTGACTGAACAGAGTCTGCAAAAGCTCCATGTTCCAACCCTGTTCATTCATTAAATCCTTAACCTTCAACTGCTATGCTCGCTCCTCTGCCACCATTGTAGGCTTCATGGCAATCGCTTCATCCATGATCCAATGATCTTCCAGGACTCTGACATTAATATCCTTCCCAGGGACCCAGAATAATCCCAACCTTAGGTCATCAACTGCACTACAAAACACCTTCCTTCTTATGTTTGTTGTCATCCTCTTTTAACACAATTAACTATAAGCATTATCTCTCCTATATCATCCATCATAAATGGGCCGCTACGTTCCCCTACGTGTTCCTCTGCAATATCTAGGCTGGCTGGAACGACGTTACTATTTCTTACTAGTATGTGAAATTTATAATAGAAGTGAGTCATGGTAAAATGATAAATACATGACTGAATCTATTTTTGGTCCATATTATATTTTCGGTCATATCTCCTTTCCCCCAGGATGCGTTTTCATTTGTTCCCCATTCGTAGATGACTTAATCGTAGATGCACACCAAATCCATGAGATGATCTTTGTTTGTGATAAAATGAAGGTTTTTCGTCCATAATTTTCTCATTCGGTCCCCAAATTGGACAATTCTTCAACCATTGGAAAGAGGACGTGAAAAGCTACGATTTGATTTAATGGACGAATACAATGGAAGATTGGACGAAATCATCCATGGATGAATTCGTCCATCTCTTGATCTTGGATGCAATGAGAGTATTTTCCCCATAACTTTGTCATATGTTATCCAAATGAAGCGACTCTTAAATTTTTGAAAAGATGATTTGAAGATCTACAACTTTCGTTCTTAGAGTTTTAGCGAATTCGATGATCTAAAACTTTGGTTCATGAAGTATCGCCAAAAAAAATCTGGAACGAAAAGAAGCAAAGATGAACGTCGATCGTGGGCTTAACTATCTAGCGGTGGGACGAGTTGTATAGAAGTGAAGTAAGGAAGATGAAGAACTCTCTCGTCAAATCAAGTCAGAGCACAAACTCTTTGAAGAAATTTATGCTAGGAGTAACTTCTTTGTAATATTAGGAGTAGATTTAGCTTTCACATACCGGACCTACATCCTTGTACCGCTACCGTCACAACTACAGCCTTTTAATTCTTGTAAGTGATCGACGAAATCGTCCTCGGTGCCGTTAAAAAACAAGTAATAAAAAAGTATCTTTCAACATAGCCAATACCCGGTGTCGTCGGAGCAATTACTTGCGTTCTTTCTCTTTTCATTGCTTGTATTTTTTGCTTCAAAACGTCCTCTCTCGTACATCAGAGAAGTCGAAAGAGCTCACGTTCCTATTCATTAAGATTTAAAGTGTTTTCGCTGATCCGTATGAAAACCAGCGTGAACAGTTTCTTTGTTTTCCTTATTCCTTTAATTCCTCCGTGTCCATTCTCTTCTCCCTTTCCTTTCTCTTTTTGCATAGCAAATAGCTCTTTGCAGAGCGTGCCGCCTCTGGAGTCTCGTCAGTCGAATGGCTTGGGTGACTTGGGGTCAGTTGGACGCGGCGATGCAAATATGCAAATCAAACTGGTACACTACCCTGCGTGAGCATGGTGAGCCTGCTTTAGGCGATGAGCCAGCCCTTGGAGACATATATGAAGCAGAACAGGCTGCAAGCTTGGCAGCTGATCAGCAAGTTAGCTCGACGTCGTCTCCGAACGAAATCGAGCTCGCATGATTCCGTTTATCCAAACAAGCCAAGAAGTCAAAAATGTTGACCGTGTATTAGTTTTGTATATAGATACATGTGATGAATATATACACCATGGCTAACATTTTTGGATTCTTCTGCACATATCTATGTATAGTAGGTGTTGGATTATATTAATATATACTCATCTTCACCCATCAGCTTTAAGTTTTTGAATTGAAAGGTTAGAGTTAATATGGAATTAGAGGTTTAGAGCAAAGGTCTTGAGTTTGAACATTGTATTCCCTTGTTGCAGCTAGAGTTATCATGGTATCATAGCATAAATAGATATAGGTCTAGTTCAAATTTTGTATCACATATTTTTTTTCAAGCGGTATTGGGCAATTACTATTGCACTTCAAATTCTATTTTGAGTACTATAGAATCTCATAAACCAAGTCCATGGGGTCTGGTAGAAAAAAAGCATCTGAATAAGCTCCTCAAATGGTGTTCTATTTTGAGTATGGTAGAATCTCATAGAGCAAGCCCATGGGTTATGGTAGAAAAGAATATCTGAATAAGCTACTCAGAATATCTGTGCCACTTGAATAAGCTCTGATACCATGTTATATTGATATAGTCATTTTAAATAGTTTCTATGTAATTATTCTTTTTGTATTATACAAGAATGTCACTTGACTTGTTTCTTGAAATAATTCTAGTGGAGCTACGATCTTTTCGATCCCATTAACCATACATATATAACTTTGATTTGCCTTTATGTCATCCTCAAAGTATGCTTTGGCCTCATGTCTGCTGCCCAAGGAGACATGTGTCATATATGTTGATATCTCGAGGTTAACTACATCATCCTTATATATGAGCATGGTTATAAAATAACATTTGGTTGTCCTACGTGGATCCTACATGACAGGCTTAGTCCTATGTGGAGCCTACGTGCAACCTACATTAAGAGGGAAGTTAGTGGGGGAGGTGATTAATGGGGATGAAGGGGAAGTTAACATGGAAGTTAGTAGGGGTTAGTGGATGAGGAGGTTGAGGGGTGGGTGGTTAACAAGGAAGTTAAGTGATGGGTGATTACCGTGCCAGGTGGCACGGGGCCCGCTAGTACTATATGTGAAATCTTCTATCATACTATCTTTGGTGTTCTTGAACAAAATTATTTTGCAACCAATGCTTGAGATAAATTCAGAATTAAATATTTATTATCTTTTGATAGAACTTCATCGTCTAATACAACATATAAAATATATACATCCAACAATTAGTTGATGCATTTTGTTCTTAACATGCGGTTGTTTTGGAGAAACCTATTGAATACTTCAGCTCCATGGCCGGACTATAATGTCTCATTCGATAATCTGATCCATTTTAAATATTTGCAGCCCCCTCTCACTGTTCCATCCTCCTGTAATTATTTAATTGATATAAAATATCTAGTGGTTCTTGGTTGACCTTTCTTTTTCTTTTTCTTTTTCTTTTTTCTTTTTCCTTTTTCCTTTTTCCTTTTTCCTTTTTTTCCCTTTGTCTCTTCCTAGGATCACAAGTTGGTAATAAATCCATATTTGAAACTGTCCATCGTTTTCTAATAGTTTAATTTTTTGGGGACAATAATAGCTAGATTTAACAAAAGAGGTTGTTAGAAGGAAACAGTGGATTCGAAGAAGCATGTAATCATCAGCAACCTTTTATAGTCCTGTTAAATTGCAAAGAATATGGCATCCTTTTCTCCTCTTTTATTAAATCGGTAGCTGTTTCATAACATGAAACAAGAACTGCGTTCTTTTCACCTCCTCTGTAAACACACCGTCTTCCAATCAATTTTGTCACCATCATCTGAATATATAGTCATCCATTCTTGATGGCCGCCGGTCTCCTTATATCCCACACTTCCATATATATACTCCATGAGTCTCTCACACATCAAAGCATAACTTAAGTACCCACCTCCCTCTCTCTCTCTCTCAATGGCGGACATGGCGATCGTGGACAAGGCGACCCAGGAGCTTCAAGATCTCTATATCGGAGTACCGGATTCCTTTGTGGGCCTCACCTTCAAGTATCTCGTAAACATCGAACAAGAAGAGACCACGGAGACGGAGAAGAAGGTGATTAGAATGGAGCCTAGTGCTGCAGAACTGCTAGACGAGGACCTGAAGAAGAAACCAAAAGGCTTCTGCAACTCGCTGAGTCTGGACTCCTCCAAGGGAAGGGAGCTAAAGAGTTGCATGGCCTGCAGCATGCAACAACAAAGAACCATCCAAACCCTAAGATGAAGATAGACAGCAGCCAGGTGTGCAACGTTGACACCAGTCCGTTGCCTATGGGTGGTGGTCCGTTGGAGGAGATGAGTGCATCAAATTGATTCCAAGTTATGTGGACGATTGTTGTAGGTATAGCTCTAGTAGTCCACAGGAGTGCATCAAATTGATTCCAAGACATGTCAGTGATCAAATTCCGCCTAAGATCACTATTAAGAAGGAATATTTTTGAGTGTACTGCTAGCTATTATTTGTAAAGACAGTTTATCTAGTTCATGTCAAGAAGCAGGAAATTTGCAGTACAGTACTCGTGTTTTCCCGGAATTACCAGCAGATCCTTGGACAGAATTACAACCATGTTTTGATCCCATTGAGTCCTCAATTTTGAGGTCAACTGAGAATCTAGGACTTACAGTATTGGTTCAAAGTAATTCTTGAACTGAATTCAAACTTGCTAGGTCGCGGTCGATGTTTTTAGGGTTGGTTCACAAGGAAGCACACCCCACCTACCATGACATTTCAGATATTCTAGATACAAATGAAAGCAAACCCGAACTATACTTCTAATCATGATTGAATAACTCATTAAGCAACATAGTAGCTCATAAATATACCAAGCTTACAGGTTTAGTCTGAACAGCATTTCGCCACACACAGTAGAGCAGTTCAACTTCCAGTGAGAAAACAAAACTTACTTGCCAGGTCTAGTCAACTGGTTGGATTTCCTGCAGGCTTAATTTATCAACCGGGTCGAACATCATATACATCATCGCCGGGCATCTCAGCTTGTACTTTAAAAGATCGTTTAACTTTCTTCATGTTGACCCAATGTTGGAAAAGATTTAAGAATCAAATTGCCATATTCTTTTCCATTCAGTTGAATCAAAGCAAGCTACCAAGTTCCATCACTAGAAACTCCTCTAGTCATCACAAGTTTAAACAACTCAGTGTTTAACGGAACTCCCATTTTGTAGCTCAGTGCTTAGGTCACAGATGAGATATTCCCAACACATCCTCCCTCCAATTCTTGAAGATTTTGATAGTGTCCATCATGCATGTACCAGCCATGTCTGCATGTATGGACTTAATATATTGCCCGTCTCCTTCACCCAGAAGTATGCTGAAGATAGGTAGACTCCAATAGCTTTTGGATTTTTTGGCTCACCAAGCTGGTACATGTAGAAAAAGTACACAAATAAGGATCAAAAGACAAAAGATGTGGGTGCTTATGGTGTTTTATTAGAGCTGGAAAGCCAAGTCAACAAATTCTAGTAGCTCTAACATTTTCCTGCTCATTTCACCAATCTCTAGTTTTATGGATAGGGAAAAAGTCAAAATCTTGATCCTGAGATACCCAACTGCAATTTGGAACTATTTCAGAACTCATCTCGCCAGAAACACTAGCTTGTATTACAGTAATTAACTTTGACTGATTGACACCAAATGGCCATTCGAATTTACAAGGGCCAGTTAGGCTCCTTCACATATTTCTGATGGTAACCAGAATTGAGCCCGATATTGCATTCATTTTGAGCAATCACTTGTGGGTTCTGTATCATGCGAAATCGCAGTAAACATGAGAGATTCAGCTATGGGTTTTGATCAGACCAGAATTCATTTGCCTCAAGTCTATTGACTTTTCAAGTTAAATGTGGAATAGCAGAAAGCAGGTTTACAAAAGTACACAGAAACTTACAACATGAATGATGGCTTGGCAAGTAAGAAGCAGATTAGATATCCAAACTGGAGCCCATTCTACTGCAGCCTTCATGCTTTCCGATGACATATTGATTAAAGACTGCATATAATAGACAATTCATAAACAGAGTAAGTAAAGCAAATAGAGACTCCATTTACAGGTAGATATTTCTATTTGTTTAAGCTAACTTCAACACAAAATATACTGCACAAAGCATTTATTTAAACGAAGCCACTAATGGTGTCTATCCACAGGTTAGCAACTTGATGAGTAGAAGCCACTTGGATGAAGCAAACAAAGGTGTGAGAAATTTCAGTCAAGTGTGGAACATGCACTAGATCTTGTGAGCACAAATGCATAATTTGATGATCCACTAAGCTATTAACAACATTCTCATGCTAATCATGCTCATCAATGGCAACACACAGATGAAATCTCACCCTTATAAATAGAAGCGGTAGCACAGCCAACAAGATGAGCCATCGTAACCTATTCCTCCAAAAGGGTATCACGATCCTTGAATACAAATCCTGAGATTTACATGAAAGCACAGTTCAACTTAAAACCCAACAGACATTTCAAAGTACTTCTAAGGCTAGTGAGACTTGTACCTTCAAAGATAGCTTTAAAACAAAGACAAATCAGTTTACAGCATACATGTGCTTATTCTCTGCTTCAAAATCAAAATTGGTCTATACTTCAGATGCATACATATTATGCCATATGACTAGTCCAGTATAATATATGGAGAAGCAACTCTGTCCAAGAATCTACAAAAATTCTTCTCAGAATTATGCCAATTGTAAGCTTATCATGCTTTTGCAAAAGTTCATCTCCTGTCCCAGTTGCTTAGTAGTAAAATACTTGTGAAGCAAGCGACTCAAAGACAATGCATGAAAGACTTGATACACCTTCAAAAGTAGGTCAATAAATTTGAGTAATGATGTAATCAATCGAAGAAAAGAAAACCAGCTCCGACTTACTAGAATGATACCAAACTGATTCCAAATCTTATGACAGACATAATCATTGCATTCAATGATTGATATACGATGTCATTTGTAAAGAGCAATCATTAAAGAAACATGCTTGATTGTAGCAAAGCTATCCTTCCTTTCCAACATAAGATCAGGATGCATTCGTAATCAAGCATATTTCCTATTCCACCCAAGTCGTCGAACTTTCAAAATTTAAATTCCTCTCACTAACTGCAGTAGACGAAATTGCAGATTGCATGTGACCATATCATTATCACAACACATATTTGTCTTCTTTGTTCTCATCAATGGCACAAACATATGTAGAACTTGTGCTCATTCAATTTGCTATTTTAAACTTCACATAGTACTGCTAGGGTAAGAAGGGGAGTTTTGATTATATACTTACTTGAAATAGAGCAGTGAGGCACCCAAAGGAGAGAAAACCGATCCAAGTCTGCCAAGCAGCCTTTGGTACATGATCTATGCAGCTTGTGCAATTCAAAGAATAAGCAATCGCCGAAACAACCATTGAGACTAGAACTAAAGGAAAAGGTGATTTCTTTCTGCCAAACAATAAATTTAGGTAAAAGCACAAAACAAAGGTATGGATAATAATTCCCCCAAGATCTTTCTCAGATGTTGAATGAGAAAGAAGGGAAAGACTTCCCATCATGGTTGCCATGGAGCCCTGCACATCAAACAACATAAATGTTACAATCAGTACTTTATTGCCATAATAAGAAGCATACACAAGAATCTAGCTATGGCATCAGAAAATTCAAATTTTAATTCAAAATTCGAATTCAAATTATTCCAAATTTGGAACTTGCACCCCCCACATCAGGCATTACGTTATGTGACCAGAATAGGCAATTAGAAAAAATTCTGTCGTTATCCTGTACATTTATAACGATTTAGATAATAGATTAACAAAAAACGAGTCAAAAACACTCCATCTAGTATGTTAGAAACTTAGAATTAATCACAGCCATTGTTGGATCTAAATTTTCAGACTCTCAAGTAGAATTGAATGGCTTTTTGGTTTGGAAAACGTGGTTCTCTTCGTATAAACGAGTTGAGACAATTACCTGGTCCTGGAACTGGCACAGACCAGCATTGTTTCCCGGAATCTCATTTCTGGGCTTCCGGAACTCAAAACCCTTCTTGCGTCGGTTGTACTTGGTAAAACCCCAGCTTTTCGGGCGGGAAAATTTTCCCAAGAAATGGAGCAGCTTGGAGCACCGAGTTTCTCCACGCGCAAGAACTCCAGTTTCCGACCTCACCTGGAACAAGTAGTTGGAGATGCAGAGGAAGAGGGAGAGCCTGGAGCCGCCATTGCCGCAGCTTGTGAGCAGGTGGGAGGCCCTGAGCCTGAAGCACAAAGCCCTGGACTTGGCTTGGATGGAGATGGTCCATGGTCGGTGCTCGAGTTCATCCATTTTTGAACGTTTGCGAACGCTGGGGTTAAACGATGAATACTCTATTTAACAAACAAGAAAAAGTTAAAAAGGTAAACGTTAGGGCTTAGGACATGGGCCCAAGGAAGGCTCAAGCTACAAGACTCAACCCAGGGCCTTCGAGATCGGGCCTTCGGGCTTGGTCTTCGTTAAGATGCACACAGGAAACCCCTTGCCTGGGGCGATTTGGGCTTCGTTAAGATGCACATTGGCCTTAAGAAGATGCACATGAGCCTTAAGAAACCCCTTGCATAGGGCGATTTGGGCTTCGCTAAGATGCACATGGTCCTTAAGAAACCCCTTGCCTGTGCGGCTAGGGATGGCAATTTGGGTCATAACCCACGAACCCGATCCGAAATAAACGGGTTTGAGTTTGGTGTTATCAGATTCGGGTCATAAACAGATCGACATGTTTACGACTCGCGAATAAATGGATTGGGTCGGGTTGACCCGTGGGTTAGGCGGGTCACCCGTTTAACCCGTTTAATTTTAATGTCACTTAGACTTTTAGGGCTAATTTAAATGTGATATCATCTCATCAAGAAAAATTAAAACAAGTTGTAAGTTTATTATTTAGGTTGGATGGTTTGTATGTAATTGAAACAAGTTGTAATTTTATTACTTACTAATTTTATTAATTAGTTGATAATTTGATGCTTGATTGTTGTTAAACGGGTCGACCCGACCTGACCCGACCCGTTTATTAAACGGGTGGGTCGGGTTCGGGTTTGGCCTTTGGGTCGAGATATCGATGATCGACCCGACCCGTGAACCCAAATTGCCACCCCTACCTGGGGCCCATATAAGGTCTGCCTAACAGGAAAAGGTATTCCAGCTCTGGAAGGTTGTAGATATTATGGCAAGTTTGTTTCATTCCAGCGTCCTGAAATGGAATGCTAGAATGGAATGAAATTCCATTGGACTGAAATGGAATGGAAGTCATTTTTCTGTTTGTTTGCTACTGAAATGAATGCATAATTCTGTGGAATCTGACACTTTTGATGTTTGTTTGGCGTTGGAATGGAAACAGTATCCCGTGACTGTTGTAGTTTTTGTGTTGAGTCGTGATTTGTATACATAGCCACGTGGTGCACATGCCATGAATCGGTAGTGGGATACCAAATCTTTATTCTAGTCCATCGGTAGACCACTACTGATGGACTAGATCAATGGATCAGTATCTCACTACCGATACCTACCGATTCGTGGTACATTCCATCAGCAATGAGATACCGATCTATTGATCTAGTCCATCGGTAATGGTCTACCGATGGACTAGAATAAAGATTCGGTATCCCACTATAAATTCGTGGCATGTCTGGCCATGTATATAAATCTTTTTTTCTTGTGTTTGTTTGGCAATGGAATGGTGATTATGGTCACCCCAGAATGTCTGAGGTGAGATTACCACCCCGTTTTCACATTGTATCATTATAAAAACTATATTTAATTGTATTAGTATGTAAACTCACAATACATTTATAAATTTAATTTCAAATTGTTTTTTTAAAGTATATATTTGATGCATTTTTAAGCCGTTTTTTAGATGGTGAAAATTTTCAAATTAGCACGTATCGTTTAAAATTTTGATTCAAATCTTGTGATGTATTTTTTTTATTAATAAACAGTTGCATATGGTTGTTCATTTTCAAATATATTGACTTTATTTTATTATTTAGAGTTTGACATGGTCATTACCTCCATTATACTATATGAGCATGTGATTATGTGTAAGAACATGATAATTTAAAACAAAAAATGATACATAACTTCTAAGGTATAATACAAAAAACTTTATTTATAGTAGTCAATGTTTTTTTACAACAATTACATATAATGTCAAATTAACATGTTTACATAAAAGTGAATGAAATAAAAAAAATTATCCAACACTTGTCTTCCATAGATTTCGACGTCTTCCTAAACTCTCAACTTGTTATCTTCGTGGCTTTATGTCATGGCAAAATCAAAGGTTCAGAACAATGTCATCATCGCCCTTTGTGTGGCGGCAATTGGTTGCTAAACGAATTCAACCGTCCAAAAAGTTCAGCAACATTTTGCAAGTAGCAACAACAATCCAAGGCAACATTTTACAACATTTTGCAACTAACAACAATCCAAGATAACATCAAAGTTCAGCAAACAACAACAACAATCAAATATATCATCATTTCCCCCAAAATCACAAATAGATACATCATCATTTCCCCATTCTGGACAATAAAGTATAAATCTCATGAATCCAACATAACATCATCAAAATCTACAATCCAAATAATATACCAGCAACAATAGCAAAACCAACAATAGCAAAAATCTCATGAATCCAACATAACATCATCAAAATCTACAATCCAAATAATATACCATCAACAATAACAAAACCAACAAGGGGCATAACATTTGCAACGAAGCCAACAAGCTACAATTTGCAAGGGGACCAAATTTGCAACAAAATCGACAAACTGTAAGGGGATCATATTTGCAACAGAACCAGGTGTAATCAGCAAACTTCAATTAGCATCAATTTGCAATAATTCAAGTATACTCATTATACCAATAAGGGGAAATTTTAAGCACGAAAACAAACAAGTAAACAACAACAAGCAATTTAAATATATCATCTTACCATCAAAATCATGATTTACTTACCACCAACACCTTCAACACACCACTCCACTATAAACCAGAACAACTATTCATCCAACATACTCATATTACAAAAGTTTGATTACTGTACATGCCCAAACATATATACATACCTAAAGTCTTCACTTACAAGCCAAAACATACTCACACCATTTTTCACTATTATACATTCAGAATACATCATCAAACTATTACACTACATTGATACTCTACATCCAAAAAGAGACCCTCCGATCAGACTTCTCACACTTTTCTATCACTAGATGATCAGACCCTTCGCCATCACATCTAAAAATTAATGTATGATTGGGGTGAGTCATACACTCCGTAAGTGAAATAGTTGTCGACATCGACATCATCATTAATTCATTCACCGATTTCTTTTAATATCAAAACTTCCTTTCTGTTTTCTATGTATATGAGTATTGCTCCTGTTACAAGTTCTATGTATATGTACATCTCGCCTTTTATTCTTTTCTTCACCATAACCTGACATGCTAAACAAAAAAAACATAATAAAGCAATAAAATGCAAGATACGAGATAGATAAAAACATGCATTCTGATATCAAAAGCATCAATTCTTGTGTATCCATGCTTTGCATTGAGAAGTGCATTAGACACCTTTTATTCTAGCAAAAGCGTCAATATGCCCGCATGCATTCTAACCAAAATTTCAAACCATTGACTACAAAGTACTCGTCTAAGTCCCAAAAAAATGCACTAGACGATTTCATGTTAAACGAATAAATCATTGACTCAATCCTTTCAGTTATTTGTCTTCTCTCATCATGAACAAATCATTGTTATGCCTCCAAAAGTTGCTAAACTAAACTGAGCCCAAGTCATCAACTTAGATTATACTCTAAACCAAAACAAGGGTTCTCACATTAACCCCATACAAATTGTTTCTGATAGAATTTGCAAACCAAAGACTTATACCTAACTCTTCAAACTCCCTCCGTTGTGACATAGATGCTTTCTTGACTTAACTTGATTGTGCAATTCTTGAGCTCTTCATGGTTGAAAATTTCATTGATGCCAAGAGCAATGCTTCTATACATAGAAACCAAAAAGAAGTTTTGATGTTAAAAGAAATCGATAAATGAATTAATGATGGCGATGTCGACAATCCATTCACCTGAACCATGTTTTGGCTTTATCAAAAAATTCAACCACCTTGTTTTTTTAGAATCCGAAACGCGTAATCAGGCCGTTGTCCAATACAATGACCCAAACTATATTTAATATCTTTATATCCCAACCCATAAGAATTATTATTCTCAAACAACAATCCAACTATCAAAACGTTCTTATGAGCATAAAGATTCAGTGTTTCGACTTGTTTAATAACGATATCCATTTGTCGAACAAAAAAAAATAGTCGTCCACATTCCATTCCTCAAAATTTTGAAGTTCATTGTGTAGACAATGAACTTCAAAATTTTGAAGAATGGAATGTGGACGGCTATTCTTGTTTTGTCAAAAGCCAACAAATGAATATTGCTATTAAACAAGTCGAAACACTGAATCTTTGTGCTCACAAGAACGTTTTGACAATTACAATGTTGTTTGAGAATAATAATTCTTATGGGTTGGGATATAAGAATATTAAATATAGTTTGGGTCAATGTATTGGGAAACGCCCTGATGGGAAACGGCCTGATGACGCGTTTCGGGTTCTGAAAAACAAGGTGGTTGAATTTTTTTATAAAACCAAAACATGGTTCTTGTAAGGATTGTTGACATCGACATCATCATTAATTCATTCACCGATTTCTTTTAATATCAAAACTTCCTTTCTGTTTTCTATATATAGAAGTATTGCTCTTGTCACAAGTTCTATGCATATGTACATCTCGCCATTTATTCTTTTCTTCACCATAACCTGACATGCTAAACAAAAAAAAACATAATAAAGCAATAAAATGCAAGATACGAGATAGATAAAAACATGCATTCATATATAAAAAGCATCAATTCTTGTGTACCCATGCTTTGCATTGAGAAGTGCATTAGACACCTTCTATTCTAGCAAAAGCGTCAATATGCCCGCATGCATTCTAACCAAAATTTCAAACCATTGATTACAAAGTACTCGTCTAAGTCCCAAAAAAATGCACTAGACGATTTCATGTTAAACGAATAAAATCATTGACTCAGTCCTTTCAGTTATTTGTCTTCTCTCATCGGGAACAAATCATTGTTATGCCTCCACAAGTTGCTAAACTAAACTGAGACCAAGTCATCAACTTAGATTATACTCTAAACCAAAACTATGGTTCTCACATTAACCCCATACAAATTGTTTCTGAAAGAATTTGCAAACCAAATACTTATACCTAACTCTTCAAACTCCCCGATGTGGATACACTCATCCGTTGTGACATAGATGCTTTCTTGACTTAACTTGATTGTGCAATTCTTGAGCTCTTCATGGTTGATAATTTCATTGATACCAAGAGCAATGCTTCTATACATAGAACCCAAAAAGAAGTTTTAATGTTAAAAGAAATCGGTAAATGAATTAATGATGGCGATGTCGACAATCCATTCACCTGAACCATGTTTTGGCTTTATCAAAAAATTCAACTACCTTGTTTTTTAGAATCCGAAACGCGTCATTAGGCCGTTGTGCAATACAATGACCCAAACTATATTTAATATCTTCATACCCCAACCTATAAGAATTATCATTCTCAAACAACAATCTAACTATCAAAACGTTCTTATGAGCATAAAGATTCAGTGCTTCGACTTGTTTAATAGCGATATCCATTTCTCAACAATCTAACTATTCTTGTTTTGTCAAAAGCCAACAAATGAATATCGCTATTAAACAAGTCGAAACACTGAATCTTTGTACTCACAAGAACGTTTTGACAATTACAATGTTGTTTGAGAATAATAATTCTTATGCGTTGGGATATAAGAATATTAAATATAGTTTGGGTCATTGTATTGGGAAACGGCCTGATGGGAAACGGGCTGATGACACGTTTCGGGTTCTGAAAAACAAGATGGTTGAATTTTTTTATAAAACCAAAACATGGTTCTTGTAAGGATTGTCGACATCGACATCATCATTAATTCATTCACCGATTTCTTTTAATATCAAAACTTCCTTTCTGTTTTCTATGTATAGGAGTAATGCTCCTGTCACAAGTTCTATGTATATGTACATCTCGCCGTTTATTCTTTTCTTCACCATAACCTAACATGCTAAACAAAAAAAAACATAATAAAGCAATAAAATGCAAGATACGAGATAGATAAAAACATGCATTCATATATCAAAAGCATCAATTCTTGTGTACCCATGCTTTACATTGACAAGTGCATTAGACACCTTCTATTCTAGCAAAAGCGCCAATATGCCCGCATGCATTCTAACTAAAATTTCAAACCATTGACTACAAAGTACTCGTCTAAGTCCCAAAAAAATGCATTAGACGATTTCATGTTAAACGAATAAATCATTGACTCAGTCCTTTCAGTTATTTGTCTTCTCTCATCGGAAACAAGAGAGAAACTTGGAACTCTTAACAAATTAAAATCTAGGAGGGAAAAAGATGTCCCCATGATAAAGGGTTTAACTCATTCTAACAGTTTGAAAAGAGGCAAAGTTTCAAAAAATAGCAGCCCTTGGCATCTAGGAAGCCAAAAAACAAAAAAAAATTAAATGGTTGAAGCCAATTGGTCCTCTTTATCCATATTTTCCTAGTAAACTAAATACATAGAAGCTACGGCGCAATATATTATGTTTCAGGGACAAATTAAATCCGTGAATCTAGAAACAAACAACTTAGTTGTGTAAAAAAAATGAAACCATTATACCGATAAAACCACATTTTGTCATTTTCACCCTAAATTCTAAGACATTCCTGTCTCGTCCTAAGACACGGAGCTAGTCTGTTGCCCATTATCCAAGTGAAACCACGAGATGGGGCATTAAGACACAAAACAGAGGCGAAGGAGGATTCGTACAATGAGGATGACGACGTTGTACTGAAAGAAGTCGTTGCCAACGATTAGATGATTTTGGGAGTCGGCGGTGGTGGCGGCGCCGGGGGTGGTTGTCGGTTCCAAGCTGTGTCGATGGGCAGAAGCGGGGATGAGAATAAAATCAAGACGCGAACCGACGCAACGCGAGTGGGTTTCTGGTAGTTGTTCGTTCCGAAACCAAGAAGGGACGGCGTAGGTGTGAGGTTACCTCGATTAGGCATGGATGGCGGCGTTGTTTGGAGGATCCGAGGGGCGTTAAGATGCCCTAAGCACTGGTGTATTTTGAGGCCTTTGGATCAATTTCTTGATCGTTGTTGATTGATTGTGGGGACCACAAGCCAATTACTTTCGAATTATGAATATATCCGCGAGGGGAAATTTCTTTTAATCACGCCAATTTAAAATATATATGTAAATTCGGATTTTTCTCTCTTAAATTATCAATGAAAATAGTTATAGAAAATAGGAAGTAAACTTTTTACTGAAAAGGAATTTGCTCCACATCCTTTTTTTCCCTTTTTTTAAAAGAATTTAGAAATGAATAGGACTTCATGAATTTTTTACTAACATAAATTTTATTCTATATTAGAACAAGAGAATTTAATGTATTTTTTCCTCTTTATTGGGAAAAAGTCTTGTATTTGACAATATAATGTATTTTATATTAGAAAAAGTCTTGTATTTTAAGATATAATGTATTTTAGCTAAATATTGTATCATAACAAACCTTGCAACTTGAGTCTGCCACTAACACCATTCAAGAATCACAACTCTTCTATGACCAGAAGCAATAATAAATCACAACGAGTATGGTTCTAGCATTCAAGTGACTATGTCCAGAATATCAAGATTCAGATGAGACATAATTCACCAAAAATTTCATTGCATTAATATACCTAATATGACGTTAACAGTGCATGGCAAATTAAAGAAGCAGGAAAGTACATTGCAATACTTGCTTGCTTTGAAAATTCACATTCTGGTCTTTCAATTCTCCTATGATTTACATGAGCTATAGACACAATACAAATAACCAACAAGGCTCATATTGAAGGATCAACCAAAAGGCACTTCATGAGCAAAGTTATTGCATACAACTACAATAATATTCACAATCTTATTATCAGAGAAGTACATAAAAGATGAATTTAAGCATTCATAATCTACATACATGATTTTAAGCTTAAATAAAACTCTTTGCAATTATTAGTGCACAGGTGGTTGAACTTGCAATTATCACAAAGTGAAATACTGAGGGCAATTCACAATGTCAGCACTTGCCTAATCCATCTAGTAACCAATAAGAACTCCAAACTCAATTTAGAAGCATTACGTGATCAAGGGAACTGTAAAATAGAAGTCGTATGAAAGAAAGTTATCAATACACAAAACAACAAATTGACAGCATATGTATTTGCTTGTAAATAGAACCAAGGATTTCAGCATATGACATTGCTACAAAGACATAGGGAGTTTAAAGACATAAGGATTGATTCAGTTAACATAAGAAAAACAACTAACATAAGAAAAACAGCTCAAGATTGCAAACAATATCAACATAAGAAAAACAGCCTAGGATTGCATACATACTTAACCTACTCTGCTTGTGGTTCTTGCTATTCAGCTGCAAACCAACACTTGTTCAAACAGAAATTCTGAAGCAGCAATTACATTCCAGCTACATCAACACTGTTTTGTTTTGAAAATAACCCAAATGCTAATATTGGCATGTGAGCTAAGCAGTGAGAATAACTAAGGATATATCATTATACCCTAAGGAATTACTTCTGTCATAATGCTCCACACGTAGGGGACGAGCTACCCAAAAATCTCTTTCTTCTTCTTCATTATCAAAAGGCTCAAATTTGTGAGTGAGTTATTGAACATTTCGAGGATCTGCTCAAATTTCATAGCAAGAAATTATCCAGCAAACAAAGATCAAAGAAAACCCCCAAAAAATCACTCGAATCCGTAAATAATCACATCGAATCGACACAAACCCTTTTCCAAAAAAAAATCAAAGATCTCATCAATACACAACCAAAAGGAAACACGATGACCATCGGATCCGAAAAATATTCAACTTTTGCAAGCAACCTTGAAGCATAGATCGGAAATGGCAAAACGAACGGAGAAGAGAGAGAGCTTCGTGCGTACCTTCTCGAGAAGCGGGGAGAGGAGATGGCTCCCCGGCCGCCAAACGAGCCCTCAATGCATGACGAGAGAACGGGGAGATGGAGAGGAGATGGCTCGCCGGCCGCCAAACGTGCCCTCAAGGTATGATGAGAGAACGGGGAGAGGCTCTAGACACCACGAGACGAGGGTCGGTGGCGGAAACCCTAGATTACATGCCCTTATCCTTCCCCACCCGATCTCCCACTCGGGCCCTCCTCCTTCCCCACCCGATCTCCCACCTGGGCCTTCCTCCTTCTCCTCTAACGACGATCTCCGGTGCTCTCCGACGCATCTCCTCGGCGCGCGGTGCGCAACCCCGCAGCCCGTGTCCTTCCCCGTCCATCCACTCCTTCAAGAGAGTTATATCTTGAAATTTTTAATGCAATCTTCAGTCCAAATCCTCCAATATCCTTTGGCCATTCTCCATCTTACTTTTCAGTGAGTTTTTATCTTGAAATTTTAGTTATATGCTAGTTGTGCTGAGATTTAGGGTTTATATAGTCAAATTAGGGTTTTTATAGGAATTGAAATGCCCATTTTTTATTAGAAAATTCCTTTTCTAACCATTATGTTATGGTGATTTGGGTAGTGGCATTGTTGATAAATTTCTAGTATTATTAATTCAATTAGATTATATGAAACATGTTTTCCATAGGAATTTTTACTATTAACTTGTAATTTCTTTCTAATCGACTCATAATTGTCATCATATTTATGTTATTTATAGTGATAGATAGTGGCATTGTTCCACTATTTTGTCGGATGGATAGAAAGGTGGAATTAAAGGGTAATGCGGGTGATATTGAGTACATAGGTGGTCGAATCAAACCAAGTAGGATACGAAAAAATGCAAGTTATGCGGATTTAAAGGCTTTAATGTTCGATTTAACTGGATACAATCCAAACTATTTCGACATTCGCATAACTTGTAGATATTCAATGGGAGAAAGCATGTATTGCGGTGTAAACATAAAGGATGATAGTGATACTGGTGGCATTCTTAGCCTCTATCCAGTCATTCCAAGTATATAATTGTTCTTGGTGAAAATTGGTGTCAAAGTCAACAATAACCCTCCAAATAACACAGCATTTGGTGAATTTACACGCCTACTACAACGAGAAAATGATTCAACGGATAACATCTCTCTTGGATCTTATGGCGCTCCCATCTTCGGACACCAGATATCACAGTAAGTAATTTATTGTCAAACATGTAATGTTACATCTTGGTTTGCCCTATTGTCAAACATGTAATGTTACATCTTGGTTTGCCCCTTGTTCATGAGTTCGCTTGTGTATAAACATGCAAGCCTTACCAGCATGAGGATGCATGGTTGCCTTACCAGCATGAGGATGCATGGTTGACTCGTGAATACACATAACTACTCCGGGTACAAACATGGGACACACACATCATACTTTTGACGGTGCAGTAGACGATGGTGAGGATCTTGCGTCATATTTGCAGTGGTACTGGAGGATCACCAGGCGATATGTCAGTAGGCCTAGATTGGAGGACAGGATGGCCTATTAGCCGAACATACACCTGCTACGGAAGGTGGTAAATATAATTTGTTTGTTAGTAATTAATTCTTCAATTGTATTAATCTAACCAAACTTTTTTAACTTGCCACTAATAGTATGACACCGCCGAGGAGAATTACATGATGTGTCGCGACCGTTCTGGAGAGGAGCTCGCCGATCGTTTTACACCGGTATTTTACTCTATGATGGAGGATTTGTGGATTTGCAGTGGAGCTCCTATCAGTTCACAACAGTCGCAGCAAACTACTGGGCATACTACTTCCTATGACATGTCAATGTCTCAAGATATACCATCATCATATCCAGTCATGGACACGACAGAGAAGGATCCGGAGGATTCGGAGGGACATGTTGAGCATGATGTCGGTGTCGGTGCTACGATGGAGAGAGAGGGAGTTGGACCGTCGAGGAGGAAGAAGATGACAGTGAAGAAGAAGCAAAAAAATTTTATGGTTATGATAGTCTTCCATTTATATATGTTAATGATGTTTGATGTAAACAGTTTTTATTTCTATAAAAATTGTGTTTAGATGTGAATGGGGTGGTTGCAATGTATTAGGTACATATGAAAAATGGGGTGAATGTTTGGTTTGTGCTCTTTAATTTTCAATCATTATGGTTGAATGTTTGTACACAAAGTGACAAAAAAACAGAAGTGCTGCTCTCTTATTAGTTCTCTACTAATCAAAAACTTCGTTCTCCAGTGAAGACGTAACTTTAATGAAGACGTAACTTAGAACCACATCTTAATAGAACTCCCTTTCTCTTCTCCGTACTTGGTCACGTGGCTCGGTATAACAGTCAAAGACGTAACTCAAAGTTACGTCTTCATTGACAGAATTAAAAAAATGAATGATGTTGGCGTGGCCAAACGAGGCATATCTTAATCAATTCTTTCTCCACATGTATATATTACTAATATTTTATTAAAATAATATTATTTAAAAAATTCCTAAAATTTCCATTCTAGTTATTCCGATGACTTTTCCATGGAAACAAACGTGTCCTTAGAGGGTCTAGAGCCTTATTTGAAACGAAATCCAAACGTCGGAATCTTATTTGAAAGTTTTAAAACTACATAACGTTAAATGAAACTTGACGCAAACCACATAATCTGATAACCTAATTTACCCATATCACAATAGTTCATATTCAAGAATTGATTCTAGAGTGTCTTTTAAAGCTTATCGATGCTTTTTACCTGCTAAATGTCATGCGTCACTGCCGTTTCACTTTGCCCTCTATGTACCATTCTTTCATATCAAAACTCTGGTCATCATTTGAGTTGTTTGGAAAATCTAATTCATGCAGTAAATTGTTCCAAAAATGTTGCAAGAGGTGAACCTCAACCATACTACAGTAGTTTACACACAATCCATAAGCATTAGTATGTACAAAATTAATCAAGATTTTGGATTGCAAGGTCTTAGATCCAACAATTTCCAAAGAATCAGACCAGTCTAGCACAACCCATCAGACCTACAAGCTTTCAAAAGAATTTTGGTTAATTTATCCAGGGTAGAAGTTACCAGCTTCACGGGAATGTAGCATCAGGAGGGTACTAGAACATCAACATCGAATCAAATCATCTCATACAAAATAATCAGAACCATATAAACACTCTGGTCATTATAGTTCAAAAATTGGTGGCATAATCAGATATCAATTGACATCATGGATCCGGCCTACACGATTTCCTGACTCAAGAAAACAGCAGCAGGGGAAATGTAAGCTAACAACAATGGAAAACTATCCCCTCATTGAGTTATTGTATGATCTTCCATCATGCTCTGCTGCCCTCTGCAGGCTCAGCTGCCAAAAATTCCAGCTTGCAACCCACCTTCTCTATGCAAATGCAGGAAGTTGGAGATTCAAGACATTAAATTTTGATTCAAGTATGGTAGAACTATGTATGAAGGAAAGGAGACTGGATCATTATACGACAAGGCAAAGGAAGAGCTGTTTTTTTTTTTTTTTCTATTCCAACACTTATCATCAGCTCTTAGCTCCACTGCATTATTTTGAGGTTGCACATCTGTTAGAGCGATCCACTATCTTTTCGATGAAATAAGCCACGACTGCACCGCTGCATACAAAGTCAAATAGTTAAGGCCTAAGTGATTCTGAAAGCCAGATTGGGCAGTGAGGAAGTCGCAGAAAAAGACTTTAAGAGCTTTATGAAGAGCTCAACTAGTAGTAATCGACATATATGATCACTTTCACACTGACTATGATTTGGATAAATAACATGCTTAATATAACCTGAAAGACGACCATGGATGTAAGAGATGTTCTGACCTGGCAAGGCTCGACAAAAGAGTTGAAATTGCATAAAACTAAAAATGGAATAAAACAAAAGGATCAGTAAGAAGAACTGTGGTCGATTCTAATTTACAGGAGACAAACAAGCTTGAGTTATTATTTGAGTGCTTGGAGGTGCATTGGAGAAGATTTCTAACCTCAGCAAACAGTAGCCATTCCCTTATAAATATCATTATTGCAAGCACTGCATGGGAAACCATAAGAAACTGAGTATCTGTCATCTTGAAAACATAGAAGCAAGCTAATGTGGAGAAGCTCTATCAATTAATAGGAGTGAAAAGTCTATAAATTATCCTACAATACCAAAACCACAGAAAAATTAATGAACTAACCAGCTTGCCCATATATGAACAATCCAGAAGATTGCCCTCTACTCCCATGCTAAGCAACTTAGTTGGCTAATCTCACAGAGCAAACAGCCTGGGATTACACTAAACAGAAGGATAGAACTGCTTCCAATAAGCATAAAGTTAATTAAGCCTCCAATAAAACGAGTACCACCTGCAAGAAGGAAACAATTAATCTCATGCATATGCATTCTCAGAAAAAGAAACATATGATCAGCTCATTGCTCCAGGGTCTAATTTAGGAAGCAACTATATCTCACTTAGGAATATTAACAGATCAAGGAGCTCATTGTGTAAATCCTAAGTCCATACCAAGGACTATGCCGACGTGAAAATCTCCGAGTATAGGCCTTGAGCTCCATATTTTTGAAGAATGTAGAACTCTGTTATCCCTTTTCGGGATAGATAATCTTCCTGATGCATAACCATCCACTTCTTCGCCGATTTGGCAATATTTATCAAACAAAGTCTTACTCCACCTGCCAGGATCTTCAATTTTCCTAATTTTTTTTGCCAATGTTGTCATTGCGTTTCTGTGGGTACCTTCATAAATATTTTGTGGTGTGACTTGCTGCTTGAATGATTCTTGCAGCCCTGTTCGTTCCATCGGATGACTGGCGTTGTCTTCTTCTACATGACTCTGCATAGGAAATACATCAAGACAAAAAAAATTAACCAATGTTTCCTGGAAAAACAAATCGGGGATAAAAGGCACCATGTCTCTGAATCCATGCAGAAAAAACAAAAGAACATCAACGAATTTTTATTTTTTCCCCGCGTTCCATAAATATCCCACCTCTATCTCTCTTCAAAACCCTATGCACTATGGTCGTCATCAGATTGTGTGATAGTTCTAGTGAGACAGCAAGCAATTACGACTACCAAAACCAGAATTTGCAAGCCCCACAGTGAAATGGGATTAGCCTGCTGGGGTTTTAGCTCAACTGTTGCTCGTCGAAAGCGGCCAAAGAGACGACATCTCAAAATTAGGGAGAGGTGAGGTATATATATACGTTTCTCCAACCTCCTCTTGTATTATGACATGAGAAAACAAGATAAGAGAGCTAAGGGCATATCCGACTCCTGACTAACACAACTAAGGCCAACATAGAGGCAGTCTGTTGGCACTTGATATTGAAATTGACTAACCTGAAGGCCTCATCTATGTCCCAATGAAAGTCGGTTGCTGCCAAGATCATCACCATCTTCTTGTTAGGGTTGTTAACAGGGAAAAATAGAGAAGAAAAACAAGGAAGAATAATAGAGTATGCGGCACTGATTTTAATGTGGAAAAAATCCTTAAAAAATATAGGAAGAAAAACACTATATAAAATCTTTACATTAAAAAGCTCTCATCTCCGCTCCCTGCTTTCTGTCCAATTTCTTTAGCCCAATTTCTCCCAGCTTTCTCTCAAGCCTGCAGCATTTTTTTTCTTTGGTTGTCTTCTCCAAACACTCCATAGCTCTCCTCCATGTAGAAAATAAAATAAAGAACCTGGTATGGAAAAAATAACCAAGGGTCATAAAGTGCCAGAACAAATTATAGGTTTTTTTTTCAAATAATTTGAATAGGAATTTTAAATATGATTATATTAATAATCTGAGTCGTTGGATGAGTTACCGACAGATCTGAAGCGTTGATACGATGAAGCAAGAAATGAAAAAATTATTGGGTTTTATAAATCGGCAGATTCCGGATCCGTTTGGATTTCGGGTACAATTGAGCTCCGAATTATCCAAACCCTAAGTACGTCTCCAGCGACGGCGGCGAGACGAAAGTTGGTCAGCGGCGACGGCGGCGACGGCGGCGGCAGTTGATTCCCATCGGAATTTACAGGTAACTTGATGCTTTTTTGTTACATACTCGGTATTCCTCTGTCTTTTTCCCCCTCCAACGATCCGACGATTGCGGCAACTCAGCGGCTTTCAACTGCCGGTGCTATGGCTACCTGGCCGGCTGCCACGTTGCTCCTGTCGTGGGGACTGCTCGGCTGCTGCGGTTCCTCATCCGTGGCGGTTGCTTAGCCGTGGTCTATGACCACTTCTTTGCCAATGATTAGCGTATATATTTAGTTGCATATGCTGTGAGCGATTTGATTTCTAAGCATGACTTCAGGAATAAAAATTCTCTATACTTGGTTGTGACATCTCTCTGATTTCCTAGGCAGTTCAATTTTTCTTTTCTTAAGGTAGGCAGGTTGATCTTTTTTTTTTAAGGTAGGAACAAAAATTCATTGAGGAAGAATGGGCGCAAAGGCTAAAAAGTCATTGAGGAAGAAGCTCAGTAAGCCTCCTTCTCAGCCAGCTGTTTCTCGCCGTAAAAATGAGTCTTCGGACTTCTTGGTACGTTTAGATTGAGTTCTTCTTGCCAATGTGCATTTAAAAGCTTGTTTTTTCTTGCTGACGATTTTGCTAGTTTTGTACAGCCTTTAGAAGGGGGTCCAGCCCAAAACATACAGGGAATTCAAGAACCGACGAATGATACAGCTACAGTGTTGTATATCGGACGCATACCTCATGGGTTTTATGAAGATCAACTGGAAGGTAAAATTATTTGTTTAGAATCTTAAAGAGGCATTCTCTGGTTGCTTTTGATTTTTGTGGGTCGTGCGATACTTAAGTTAGTTATCATGCAATTGTTCCAGGATTTTTCAAACAATTTGGGAAGATTAAGAGATTAAGAGTGGCACGGAATAAGAAGGTAAGTCTTCGTACTCTTGACTGTCCATGGCATTGATAGATCAAGCGGAAGGTCCATGTTCCAAGAGCAGGATTGTCTGGTTCTATTACTCATTAGCATATTGTAAATTTCTGCTTCAATTGTAAATGGCGTAATTGTTTCAAATAGCCCTCTTTAGGTGGTTTATGCTTGTTTTTAATGTAGCAAAACAATAAATTCTCTTGTGATTCTGTCAAAGCTTGTTGCTCATTCTGTTGAAAATATTTTTTGGAATTCTTGATGGCCAATTATTGCATTTTAACAATGTCAGAAGAAATTTGAATGCTAATTCTCCAGGTACTTTGGTTTTCAATCTTCTAAACAAGTTGTTTGTAGATAGTTGAAGAAGATTAATTTGTTCTGAAGTTATCATTCCATCTGATTTTAAGTTTTGGAAAAATATCTATTTCTCCCCCATGCAATCTGATATTTCCTGATGATGATCACCAGACAGGAAAGTCGAAGCACTATGGATTTATTGAATTTGAGAACCCAGAGGTAGAGTGATGTTTGGTTTTTTCAGTGAAACTTGTTTGTTATCTTTTCATACTCACTTTGAGGAATTTTCTGAAATTTGCAGGTTGCCAAGGTCGTAGCTGATGAAATTCATGGCTATCTATTGTTTGAGCATAGTCTCCAAATTCACCCCATTCCTCTGGAGAAAATACATCCTAAATTGTAAGTTATCATTTTTGGATTTCTTTGCTTTCAAGATATTGTTTGATGGACTTTGAAGAATCCTGTTTGTATGGATTGCTGACCTTGTTCGGTAAATTACACCTGGTAGATAGTTTTTTGGTTTTAGATTTAATTATGTGCATTGCATCTTTAATTTCCAGTCAAAAGATTTTCCAACTCCAGTAGGTGGATTTGTTAACTTATGCAGAAACGTTTGAGCTGACTTGGCATTATTAGGTGTATATCTTATTCTGAAACGTTGATGGATTGTAGATATATACAGTCAGTTGCAGGCTACATTGTCATCTTCCCCTGTCTAATGCTTTAAGCCCATCTATCTTATTATATTGGAAAATGATTGAGTTTGTTCACGTTCATGAATCAAGAATTTGATCTACTGCTTTTTTCTGGTTGATTATCTTCATATGACAGACGATAAGCATAGTTGCTAAGACTCGTATGGATGTCAGGATTAAACTTTATACTCCATTTATTTAGGCATAATTACTATTACTCATCTGGGATGCTAGGATTGCACATTATACTAGCTTATGTTGAATGAGCAGCCTGGTTGCTTGAAAAAAGGTTTCTTTTCTGTTGCTTCTTACATTATTGTCTATCATTTGGTTAAGATGGAAAGGAGTGAGCCGGGCATTCAAGCCATTTAATTGGAGAGAACTTGCACGGAAACGGCATAACAAGGTGACTCAAGCATTTTGATGATATGTGAAACTTAACTGTCAAATCTTCAAATGATTATGGTGAAGTTGTTGTTATTCTAGTATCATCATCTCTGTTGTATTCAGGAAAAAACAGTTGAACAACACCAGCGGATGGTACAAGGAATTCTGAATCGAGATGATAGACGACGTAAATGTATCGAGGCTGCTGGTATCGATTACAAGTGCCCAGATTTTGTGAGTAGCACTCATCTTTGTTCCTTTCAATGATTCCATTTTATTGTCCTTATCACTTAATAGTTCATTCGTTATTCATTAGTCAATTCCATTGTGATATGTTACTTCATGTTATCTAGTCTTTGATTTTCTGTTTGCTCAACATTGCATGAAGCAAGACGCGTGAACCAGTTTTAATTTGTCCTATCCTTCACCAAAAAGTTATATAACTTTATGCTGTGTATATCATTTGGCCAGAACCTGTTATGAAATGGAAAATCATCATTTTCCTTTTTTCTCTGAACCTTGCATTGCTTGTCAGGGGATCTTCTCAAACAAACTTTCTGATTCTTTATTCTCAGAGTTTACCTGAAGAATAACCTGACCTATGGATGATAGAGTGTTTTTTTTTTGGCTTCCCTAAGAAATGAGCCCATTGATTAGTATGAGCATAATTACATCAAACAAGATGGTAGGAGAGCACCCTCTCCCTTATTTCACTTTGGAAATGCAGTTCGAGTCTTGGAGCAACCTTGCCTTAAAATCTGACTTATGAACTCTCTTCGAATATGAATGATGCAAACCTCCTTGAAATGAACTGCGAGCCGAGAGATCCCTGGAAGGATCGCCTTTATTCTCTCTGGCCAAACCAACCACCCATCCAGGAATCCAACAGCAGTTCTAGAGTCCTATTTGATTACCACTTTGCTTTATCCATTCTTCAATGCATACTGCAAGGCTACCTCAATAGTGTTGAGTTCAGCCCTCATCAACGACAGAGCACCAACTTTTACTCGCTCTTTTTTACCGCAACCATTTATTGAATCAGCCCTATCCAGACACACTCCCCCTTCCCTGACAAGACCTCAGCAAAACATCTGTCTCTATTGTGCTTGCATCCCTACCATTCTTTCTTTGGCATTGGTGTCCAGAATTCTCTTGACTGCCTCAGTATTTTGTAGACCATAGACTCTAGTCTTTTAACTGCCTATGAACCATCTCATATCCATGTTTCCAAATAAGCCAATTGGTCTAACCAACCACCTTTTTCCATCCATATTTGACTGGATTTAATGACGACTTCAGCAACATCTGGAAGCCAAAATCAAGTTCAACAATGTATGAGTTTATATTTGCTTCTAGTTACAACACCCAAAGAACGTATGATGTATATCCTTTGGCTCCACCTTGCATCGGAGACATGGACTTCTTCTGCCTGTGAACATCGAAATTTGGTTTCGGCTCTGCACTCATGTAGATTATGATGTTCCATGTCATATTTTATATGATCACTCCCGAAACTTAGTATGTACTATCTTTTTGCTTTTGCTGGAGACATTTTAGAGTTTGGGATGTCAAAGCTAGCCAAATAACCAAATTGAAAGAATTCCTGCTTACTCCAGCTTTATTATGCTGGCAGTTCTTATACGCTGCAAGTTGATCAACTTTTGCAATTGACAAGCACATTTTCCCTAATACACCATTCTTTTGCTACACAGTTTGGTAAAGATCAGGCTGTGCCAAAGAGAATCAAGTTTGCTGATGATGATGAAGAATAGGAGCATGCATCTATAGTAACATCAGAGTGATGGTGAGCATGCATCTATATAGTTACATCAGAGTGATGGTCGTCGCATAATCTTGTACAATTAACCTCCCCTGTTCTCGGATAGTAATGATGCATGATGGATTGTTTCTGGTTATACCAATTTTGTTCTTTTCTTCAATGTGACACAATTTTTTCCCTGATGGAGGTGTAGCCTTGGCAATGTTCAATGTATTATCAAAAACGCTGGAAAATTACAAAATCTGGCGTAGACAAACTACAAAAATCCCCAAGGGATTTTTCTTATTTATGTGTTATTACCGGTAAATTTCTAATTGTTTCTCATTATGCATGCCATGTGGCAAGTTCATATTAAATTTTGATGAACAGGGACGCGAGCTCTTCCAATTTCTCTGACGAGAGCGCTTTGAAGTGAAAAATACAAGCAATGAAAAAGATAAATGAGTAATTCCTATGATGGCACCGTCGAAAGATAGTTTTATTAATAATTATGCTAAATGGCATCTAATAATTATACTAAATGGCATCGAGGATGGTTCCATTTATCACTTACAAAGAAGATGATTGTGATAACAACACCGAGAGCGGCTTCGTCAAGTGATCACAATGATCAAAAGGCTCTGCAATCGTAACAGCAGCATAAGGGTACAGGTCCGGTATGTGAAAGCTACAACTGCTCCTATATTTCTAAGAAGCTGGATCAAAGAGGTCTGTGCTCTGGTTTGATTTTACGAGAGAGAGGTCTTCATCATCGTTGCTTCCCTATGCAACTTGGTTTGAGATGAGTTCTATGCAACTTGGTTTGAGATGAGTTCTATACAATTGCTCCTAAACTGCGTCCATGATCTCCAATATGTTTTTATGATCTCATTTGATTTCTCCCATTTCACCACATGTCCCGTACCTTTCTTCAACTACCAAATAGCCACTCGCTCATCTCTACATCTTTCCGTTCCACTTTCCTGGCAATTTTGCTATATTAGTGAAATTTCCATAAGACTTAACTGCATTTCGGTCCACTATAGAATTTGATTTTGGAAAAACTTTCAAATAAAAGTTGTAGATCATCGACTTATCTTTCTAATGGTCAAAGAATCAACTTATTTAGACATCGAATGAAAAAGTTACGATCAAAATACTCTAACTATGTTAGAAGTCAAATGGATGAATTCGTTCGTGAATGATTTCATCCAACTTCTACATTTCGGCTTACAATAACTTTCAAATTCGTTAAAACTCTAAGAATGAAAGTTGTATCTCTTCAATTTATCTTTCCAACGATCCAAGAATCACTTTATTTGAATAACATATGACAAATTTATGAGGAAAATACTCTCATTGCGTCAAAGATCAAGAGATGGACGATTTCATCCAATCTTCCACTGCATTCGTCCATAGTGCCATAGCGTAACCTTTCCAAACCTCTTTCATCGGTCCAAGAATTGTCTAATTTGGACACTAAATGAAGAAGTTATGAATGAAAAACCTTATCACAAAAAGGGAATGCATCCAAATGTCATCAACAAAAACAGGGGAATACAGGGAGACATGGCCAAAAGTATACCGAGGAAAATTGTTTCCGTCATGTATTTGCCATTTTGCCAACCCTCGCTTATATTGCTGATTTTGCATGCTAAACGTCAGAATTTGAAAAAGTTGTTAACATTGTACTTGTATGTGTTCGGATAAGCTTTTGATCGGTAATTAAAACTGTTCACTTGGATGCCGTGCGTGAAAGTTATAGTCAAAATACTTTGGTCATATCGGAGTCAAAATATGAGATGATTTCATGATAATTTCATCTAATTTATGGAACTAGGTGGGCCCCCTACCACCTGGCAAGGTAGTCATCAAGTTAATGGGTGATTCGGTTATAAAAACCGAATTTGATTAATGAATTAGTATGAATATTATATAAAATTGATTATATTAGATTAATATACTATAACTATAGAATATATATAACTGTATGAATTAAATCAATCTTATAAGGGGTAGTTATGCATAACTGTTTTTGCTCCTTATAAAATTGATTGTTATCAAACAAAGGGTATAATATGAGGATGATTTTATGATAATTTCATCTAATTTATGGAATTGCTATCAAACATGGTATTAAAAACTTGGTGGACAGTGATATACAATCCCTGACATAATATGCCTAGGCTCGCAGATTACCAATAACATCCACGGACCATTGGCAGGTAAAATATCTAATTTGTTGAGAAAACGCGCTATTGCTCTAAAACCTTGCGGTCACGGTCAACCAGTATCCGGGTACAATTAGTACCCGAATCCAACTCGGACTATTAGATATTTATGTATACACATGTATCATACATGTCATACATATGAGCAATGATTGATGCACACGTCAACTGATGTGTGCATCTCACATTATATAAATCAGTAGCTTATATACATGTCTATCAGTAGTGGGATACCGATAGACATGTATAATCTATCAGTACCTCACTACTGATAGTTTCATTATCGATTCATTACTGATAGATATGTATAACCTACTACCGATAGGTTATACATGTCCATCGATATTCTACTACCGATACATATCTATCGAGTGCGTGCGCGTGTGCGCGTGTGCGCGTTTGCGCTAATTCCAAGGTCTCAAATCAGCATGTCGGCGATGGCTGCCTCTTGTTCCTATTGCCTTGGTACTACCCTAGATCTCCATGGGAGTAGAAATCCTCGTGATAGTGTCGTCCTTCGCGCGTGGTGCAAACCCATCTCTCGCTCCCGAGCATTCGCCGTCCTTGGCTCGGATGCCGGTGGCGTCCTCCTCCCCGCGAGACGTCGCAGGCAAGTCGTCGCTTTGGCCGCTCAACAGGTGAGCTAAACCCCATTGCACTTTGGGCTTGCAGATTCTGGTTTTGGTAATGGTGCTTGCTGACTCGCTAGAAACTCTCACACCATGTGGTGATCACCACAGTGCGTAGGTTTTCGAAGATATATAGATATATAGATGTTGTGGTACTGGCTTGTCACGCTGAAAAGATTCTTAGATGTTCTTTTGTTTTTCAACAGGGATTCATATGACATGGTGCTTTTTATCCCTGAAATTGCCATCTTTTTTAGTAGTATTCCTTTTCTATGCAGGGTCATTTAAATTTCCAGGTAGAACAAGACAAGGGCTATCATGGTATGGAACAACAATCATGTCCCAACACATTGGGACCTCACAAACAAGAATTCTGCGAGGAACAAGTCATGCCATATAAGGCTAATGACGGTGGCAACAAAAGCCTAATGACAGAATTGGTAAACAAATTAGCACAGTTGAAGATCCAAGCAGTAATACATTGCTTGATAAAAATTGCTAGAGATATTGGTGAAGAAGTTCATGGTTATGCAACAGGAAGATTATCTATCCCAAAAAAGGATGACAAAATTTTAGATTCTGATATATGGATCCCAAGGCCTGTAGTCCGAGATTTTCACGTTGCCTTGGTCTTTGGTATGGAATTAGTCTTTCACACAATGAGCTCTTTGATCTGTTAGCATTCCTTCATGAATCAGACCCTTCTGCAATAAACTGAATGACTAATCATATGTCTAATAGTGCTTATTTGCGAGATCATTTCCTTCTTGCAGGTGGTATTCGTTTTCTTGGAGGCTTAATTAACTATGTGCTTATTCGAAGCAATTCTATCATTCTGTTTAGCGTAATCCCAGGGTGGTTGCTCTGTGAGCTGAGCTATCGGAGTTGCCTATCATGGAGTAGAGGGCAATCTGCTTTATTGTTCATCTATGGACAAACCGGTTGGTTCATTAATTTTTCCCTATGGTTGCTGTTTGATGATTGGACTTTTCATTCCTATTTATCGATAGAGCTTCTCCATTTTTAAACTTCAGGATAGCACAGTACCATCAGATGATAGCATAAAACTTAGTTAGGATCATGCTGCATAAGTATGTATCCAGTTTAATATTATTCTGTGGTGATGCATATGTGAAGAAGCTAGCTAAGCAGTGATTGTTCTTCAAATGCAAAATCAGAGTTTTGATTATATGCAAATAGTATAATAGTTTCAAGAAGAAATTGCTAATCAATTGTCTTCTCCTCATTAGTTTGCTTATGTGTTTTTAAGATGAAAGTTAGTAAATTTCTTCTGCTTTCTAATGCAGTTATTGCAGTATTGTTATTTATAAGGGAATGGCTACTGTTTTCTGAGGTTAGAGATCTCCATCCAACTTGGAACACTCGATATCAATAACTCAAAGCTTGTTTCTCCTCTGTAAATTAGCATAGATCAGGACCGTTCTTCTTACTGAACTTTTTCTTTTTTCTTTTTCAGTTTTATGCAATTTCAACTCTTTTGTCAAGCCTTGTCAGGTTGGAACATCTCTTACATCCATGATTATCTTTTTTTGAGGAAGGTGAAAAATCACCGTTGTTATACATCTATATATCCATGATTATCTTACCATCTATATTAACCAACTTATTCGTTCAAAGATCTAGTCGTGCTAAAGTGATTCTATCCGTCGATTACTACTTGAACTCTGCATAAAGACTTCAAATTTTCTTTCCCTGCAATTTCCACACTGTCCAGTTTTGCTTCCAAAACCAGTTAGGCCATTAAATATTTTTCTTTGTATGCAGCGGAGCAGTTGTGGCTTTTTTTATCAAAAAGATAGTGGATCGCTCCAATGAATGTGGAAGCTTGAAATAGTGCAGGGGAACTAGAGTGATGCTAAAGTATTGAAGCAAAGTTTATTGCCTCAATCTCCGACTTCCAGCATTTGTATACATAAGGTTGGCTAGAAGCTGGAATTTTTGGCAGTGGAACCTGCGGAGCCTGATGGAGGAATCTTAGAAATCAATGATTTTTTTCTCTCTCTCTTGTTCTGTTTTCTAGAAGTCTGAAATCCTTGAGTAAAATTCTTGCTTTTTTGGCCATCTAAGCAAAAACAATTTTTTTCTTTAAACCATACTAGAAGAACAACAAAAACAACCAAAAATTTAGCAACTCTATGCTACATTGCTACATGTATTCCATATCTGTATACAAACCTTTACAACAATGGAGAATGGAATGATCAAATCAAGAACAAGAGTCCTTAACAACAATGGAGAATGGAATGATCAATGGAATGATCAAATCAAGAACAAGAGTCCTTAACAACAATGGAGAATGGAATGATCAAATCAAGAACAAGAGTCCTTTACAACAATGGAGGATGGAATGCTGTTGATTAAACCAGTAACACAAGAAGACGGCCAGAAGAGAGAAGAGAAGAGAAGAGTAGAGGACGCGTACGTACGCCATCGATCACCTAAGAACAACATCTCCATCTTCCTTTCCTTAAAGAAGACGGGCCTTAAGCATCTTCTTCTCGCGTGGCTTCGTCTCTTTCACGCCTCAGTCCAAGAACGCGCGCCAGTTTTTTCGCTGTCGCTGAGCCGGCTCCGAGAACGATTTGAGCCGCTGCCAACGCTGCCACTAGAAGCCTTAAGAATATGACGCACAGGACTAGTGTCACCTTTTCCCTGATCCGTTTCGGCATGACATTGCCGATTACTCCGGCGAGGAGAGCAGAGAGAGTCTCGGTTGGCGATGGTGAGTCTTTATCTCCGCTCTCATGGGAACACCGGCACCTTGGAGGTTGAACGGAAGAAGCTCTTCCATGAAACCTGACACGTATAGAATGAATGCGCCGGTGAGGGCTTCCGGCCTGCACCCGGTTGTAGTCTTGTAGAGCACCGCCATTGGACCCATCGCCAGCTTCGATGGCGAGACCCGTTCTTGCTTCTCTCTTTCTTCAGAGAGGAGGACGGACGACCGCCGCCGGTTGGGGTAGCCGAGTTGGACTCGCTTGGATAGCGAGAACATCATTGGCTCTTTCCCTGAAGAGAAGACGACGAACCCCATCTGCTTTCCTTCACGGTTCTTGCCTTCTTTAGAGGAACATCGTCGTCCAACGACGAGGGTGACGCGCGGCGAGAGGAGTCCGTCTTGGATAAAATAAAGGGTCTTTGTTTCGCTCGTGCCATAACTCCGATCATACCAACGGTCATAATCTCATCCAACGGTTGAGATGTTTAGCATATGAATCCAGTCAGCATTCTACTAATCACCTGAATCGTTGGATGGACTATAAACAGATCTAGAGCGTTGGTTTCTTGGCACGCGGGAGAGTGGAAAAAAAAAAAAATTGCTTGGCGTGTATCGTTTAAATTTCGGGTAAAATTTGGATCCGTTTGGATCTTGGGCTCCGAATTATCTAAACCCTAACGTCTCCGGCGACAGCGGCGCGACGAAAGTTGGTCGCCGGCGACGGCAGCTGTTGATTCCCGTCGAAATTTAATCGTAACTTGATGCTCTTTTGTTACATGCTCGTAGTCCTCCGTCTTTCTTTCCCTCCAACGCTCCGACGATCCGACGATTGCGGCAACTCAGGCGGCTTTCGATTGCCGGTGCTATGGCTACAGGGCGGCTGCCAAGGTTGCTCCCGTCGTGGAGACTGCTCGGATGCTGCGGTTTCTCATCCTTGACGGTTGCTTAGCCATGGTCTATGATCACTTTTTTGCCAAGGATTAGCTTATATATTTAGTTGTCTATGATGTGAGCGATTTGAATTCTAAGCATGACTCCAGAAATAGAAATTTTCTATACTTGGTTGTGACATCTCTCTGATTTCATAGGCAGGTCAATTTTTCTTTTCTCAAGGTAGGCAGGCTGATCTTTTTTTCTTAAAGTAGGAAGAAAAATTCAGGAAGAAGCTCAGTAAGCCTCCTTCTCAGCTAGCTGTTTCTCGCCGTAAAAATGAGTCTTCCGACTTCTTGGTACGTTTAGATTGAGTTCTTCTTGCCATTGTGCATTTAAAAGCTTGTTTTTTCTTGCTGACGATTTTGCTCGTTGTGTACAGCCTTTAGAAGGGGGTCCAGCCCCAAACATACAGGGAATTCAAGAACCGACGAAGGATACAGCTACAGTGCTGTACATCGGCAGCATACCTCATGGGTTTTATGAAGATCAAATGGAAGGTAAAATTGTTTGTTTAGAATCGCATTCTGTGGTTGCTTTTGATTTTTGTGGGTCGTGCAATACTTAAGTTAGCTATCATGCAATTGTTCCAGGATTTTTCAAACAATTTGGGAAGATTAAGAGATTAAGAGTGGCACGGAATAAGAAGGTATGTCTTCATTACTCTTGATAGTCCATGGCATTGATAGATCAAGCAGAAGGCACCTGTTCCATTGTCTGTGGTTCACCAAATTTTGTTTCTTTTACTCATTAGCATATTGTAATTTTCTGCTTCAATTGTAAATGACGTGATTGTGCCAAATAGCCCATTTGAGGTGGTTTATGCTTGATTTTAATGTTGCGAAACAATAAGTTCTTTTGTGATTCTGTCAAAGTTTGTTGCTCATTCTGTTTAAAATATTTTTTTGAATTCTCGATGGCCAATTATTGCATTTCAAAATTGTGAGGAAAAATTTGAATGCCAATTCTCCAGGTTCTTTGGTTTCCAATCTTCTAAACAAGTTGTTTGTAGATAGTTGAAGAAGGTTAATTTGTTCTGAAGTTATCATCCCATCTAATTTTAAGTTTTGGAAAAATATCTGTTGCTCCCCCTTGCACTCTGATGATATTTGCTGATGATGATCACCAGACAGGAAAGTCGAATCACTATGGATTTATTGAATTTGAGAACCCAGAGGTAGAGTGATGTTTGGTTTTCTCAGTGAAACCTGTTTTTTATCTTTTTCGTACGTACTTTGACGAATTTTCTGAAATTCGCAGGTTGCCTAGGTCGGTAGCTGATGAAATTCATGGCTATCTACTATGTGAGCATAGTCTCCAAATTCACCCAATTCCTCCAGAGAAAATTCATCCTAAATTGTGAGTTATCATTTTGAATTTCACTGCTTTCAGTATATTGTTTGATGGACTTTGAAGAATCCTGTGTGTATGGATTTCTGGCCTTGTTCGTTAAATTACACCCTGGTAGATAGTTTTTTGGGTTTTACTTTTAATCATGCGTCATATTTAATTTCTAGTCAAAAGATCCCAACTCCAGTAGGTGGATTTGTCCCCTTATGCAGAAAGCTTTGTGCTAACTCGGGAGTTCTAGAGTCCTATTCGATTACCACTTTGCTTTATCCATTCTTCAAGGCACACTGCAAGGCTAGCTCAATAATGTTGAGTTCAGCCTCATCAACGACAGAGCGTCAACTTTTACTTCTTCTTTTTTTACCGCAGCCATTTTATTGAATCGGCACTATCCAGACACACTCCCCAGCAAAACATCTGTCTCTATTGTGCTTGCATCCCTACCCTTCTTTCTTTGGCATTGGTGTCCAGAATTCTCTTGATTGCCTCAATATTTTGTAACCATAGATTCTAGTCTTTTAACTGGCTGTGAACCAACCTCCTCATATCCATGTTTCCAAATAAGTCAATAGGTCTAACCAACCACCTTTTCCATCCATATTTGACTGGATTTGATGACGACTTCAGCAACGTCTGGATGCCAAAATCAAGTTCAATAATGAATGAGTCTATATTTTCTTCTAACTACAACGGCCAAAGAACATATGATGTATATCCTTTCTCTCCACCTTGCATCGGAGAAATGGACTTCTTCTGCCTGTGAACATCAAAATTTGGTTTCAGTTCTGCACTAATGTAGATTGCAATGTTCCATGTCATATTTCACATGATCACTCCCGAAACTAAGTACGTGCTATCTTTTTGCTTTAGCTGGAGACATTTCAGAGTTATTTGATATGTCAAAGCTAGCCATATAACCAAATTGAAAGAATTCCTGCATACTCCATGCAACTTTATTATGCTGAGTAAAAAATTTTCTAAAGATAAAACAGTTCGTACACGCGGCCAGTGATCAACTTTTGCAATTTACAAGCACATTTTCCCTAATACACCATTCTTTTGCTACACAGGTTGGTAAAGATCAGGAGGCTGTGCCAAAGAGAATTAAGTTTTCTGATGATGATGAAGAATAGGAGCATGCATCTATAGTTACATCAGAGTGATGGTCGCCGCGTAATCTTGTACAATTAACCTCCCCTGTTCTCGGATAGTAATGCTTCATGATGGATTGTTTTATTTTGTTCTTTTTCTTCAATGTGACACAAGTTTTCCCTGATGGAGGTGTAGCCTCAGCAATGTTCAGAGTATTATCAAAATGCCGGAAAATTACAGTATTATCTGTTATTATGGTAAATTTCTAATTGTTTCTTATTTTGCACGCCACGTGGCAAGTCCATATTGATTGGATCCAAAGCGTGCCCATGCACGGATGATACTCGAGGTTGGGACCCACTGAACCTGACTCCTGTCACGTGGCTCAATTATCTAAAGCTTAAGTTATAAAATCCACATCTAAGGACACATGAGTAGCGTCACGTTATGATTAATCTCAAAAGGCAATAATAAACATTTTTGGTATAAGAATAAGGGGTTATTCCGGTGCTTATTTTAAATGGTTAATTGGTGATAACACCAGTTTAGTCAAGATTTTTACTAAAAACCCCATTTGATGTATTTTTAAGGTTAGAACCCCATTTAACAGGTTTATTTAGCTGATGTAATTAAACAAAGACTAAAATGCCCCTATAGCTAAATGTAATTAAAATAAGACTAAAATGGCATGATGGTGGTGGTGATGACGGCACCGGTAGCGGACGGCAGCGGCAGATGATCGCCGGAGTTGGGATCCGGTGATCCAGCGCGTGCATCGTAGCCACCCAACCTCCGTCCGCCGTCGCGGAAGTCACATTCGCCGCTCCAACCACCTGAGGACAGTTTCCCGTGACCTCCTCGACAGACTCCAACCAGACTCTAACCGTCTCCACTCCCACCCCCCACCGACCTCGTCACGGCGCCGTCCACCACCTCCACCGCCGTCCACCCCCTCCACCGCCCTCCATCTCCGACGAAACCCCCAACCCGAGCTCCTCCTCTCACAGATCCGGCGATCATCAATGATCGTTGGTGGTGGTGGTGCTCGTTGATGGTGGCTGGTGAGATCCGATCAATGATGTGAGAGGGGGAGCTCGAGGCAGTGTTGGGATCCGATCGGTAGGAGGTCGACGCCGGCTTCCGACGAGGATGGAAGCTAGGATGGGGTCGGCGAGGCTCGGGGTCCCTGCGGACGTTGGAGGTGACTGAAGAGATGAAGTCTGGCTTGTTGTCGGCTTGGGAGGCGGGACGACGACCTCCCTTGGCACCGGCGACCTCGACCTGAGCTCGGACGCCACCCGAGCTTCTCCGTCTCCTCCGGATCTAACAGCGCCGACACCACCTCCACGCTGGCCTCCAGCTCCGCCCAGCCCCAGATCCGAGGCCCCCTCGCCTCTACAACGCTTCCTCCGACCATCTCCGGGCCTGATCCGGTCGCTTGAGCCAGCCCTGGATCCGATCGAGGCGCTTCAACCGATCGGATATCGAGACGATGGCTTGGGAGGCGAGCCGGGGGTGGAGACAGAGGAAGAGAATTGAGAAAAGCCGGGTAAAAATAGGAAAATAGGGGAAAAAATGGTAGAAAAATAGAAAAAAAGTAGTAGAAAAACATGAAAATATGGAAAAAGATAAATAAATTTATAGAAGAAAAGTGGATGTGACCGAAGAGACTATTGATGGAGAATTTCAGCCAATTAAGTTGTAATTTGAAGAGTTAAAAACGATCAAAATGCATTTAAAAAGATAAAAAATAAAGTTAAAAAGATGGAAATAGATTTAAAATGATAAAATAGAGTTAAAAAGATAAAAAATGTATGAAGAATGAAAATGAATTTAGAAAGATGAAAATGAATTCAGAAAGATGAAAATGAATTTTAAAATGATGAAAATAGAGATAAGAATATGAAAATGTATGAAAGATGAAAATGATGAAAATGATTTTTGAAAGATGAAAATGATTTCATAAAGATGAAAATGATTTTTGAAAGATAAAATTATTTCAGAACGATGAAAATGATTTTGAGAAAGGTGAAAATGAATTTAGAAAGATGAAAATGAATTCAAAAAGATGATAATGAATTTTAAAATGATAAAAATAGATTTAAAATGATGAAAATAGAGTTAAGAATATGAAAATGTATGAAAGATGAAAATAAATTCAGAAAGATGAAAATGAATTTTGAAAGATGAAAATGAATTTTGAAAGATGAAAATGAATTTTAAAAGAATAAAAATAGATTTAAAGTGAAGAAAATAGAGTTAAGAAGATGAAAATGTACGAAAGATGAAAATGATTTCAGGAAGATGAAAATGATTTCAAAAAGATGAAAATGATTTCAAAAAGATGAAAATGAATTTTAAAATGATAAAAATAGATTTAAAATGATGAAAATAGAGATAAAAAGATGAAAATGTATGAAAGATGAAAATGATTTCAGAAAGATGAAAATGAATTCAGAAAGATGAAAATGAATTTTAAAATGATGAAAATAGATTTAAAATGATGAAAATAGATATAAAATGATGAAAATTGACCAGAGAGATGAAAGTAGATCATAGAGATGAAAGTAGAGATGGAAATAGACCAGAGAGATGAAAGCAGACCAGAGAGATGAAAATAGACCAGATAGATGAAAATTGACCAGAGAGATGAAAGTAGACCAGAGAGATGAAAATAGACCAGAGAGATGGAAATAGACCAGAGAGATGAAAGTAGACAAGAGAGATGAAAATAGACCAGAGAGATGAAAGTAGAGATGGAAATAGACTAGAGAGATGAAACTAGACCAGAGAGATGAAACTAGACCAGAGAGATGAAAGTAGAGATGGAAATAGACCAGAGAGATGAAAGTGGACCAGAGAGATGAAAATAGACCAGAGAGATGGAAATGGATTTAGAAAGATGAAAATGGATCCAGATAACACTAGATTAGCGACTTAAGTAAATAGAATGATATTTTTGCAAGAAACTAAATTTTTGAAAGATCCATGTGGTATATGAATGTTTTCGGAGATAAATATGTAATATGAAAACAGTCGAGAAAGATGAAAATGCACATAGAAAGATGAAAATGGATCAAGAAAGATGAAAATGAATTTACAAAAATGAAAATGCACCCAAAACGATGAAAATAGATTTACGAAGATGAAAATGGATCCAGAAAGATGAAAATGGATTGCTCGTGGCTTACATTAATTATCATATATAAAAAGATGAAAATGCACGCTCATATGTGATCTAATCTGGTCTAAACCGGTTCAATCTGGTTGTAATCTGATCAAGTTTGAATTACTGGATCTGGTCATGATCAGATTGAGCTGTGACTAAGCCTAATGGGCTGAATCTGATTTGTTCTGGATTAGATGAGACATAGACTACTTGGTCCGATTGAACCGGTTCAAGATACTTGATTAAGTTGAACCGGCTCATGTTGAAGGGATGTGCTCGTCGGGGAAGAAGGCCGCGAGCAAGGGGGGTGGCGGCTTGACGACGGATCTCGCTTGGAAACGGCCGGGGGAGGGACGGCGGTCGACTAGGTGGCCAGATCCGGGGCCGGACGGAGTTGGAAGCCAGTAGGATGGTGAACTTTGAGGGAGGCATCGCCGGCTCTCTTGGAGCAGACAAGCCATACGTCGAAGATGACGGTAGATCGCCGGATCGGTCCCGGAGATGGTCGGAGGAAGGTCGCGGTGGCGAGGGGACTCTGGATTTGGCCTTCGATGGCGCTGGGGGGCCGTAGGGGATGGGTTTAGATGAAGGCGACGCTGGATCGGAGAGATGTCGTGGTGCTGCGGTTAGGATGCCAGTTCCGGAGGAGATGGTGGGACGAGCGGCGACGGTCTGGCTCGGGCGGGACGTCGGAGGTGACGGGAAGGTCGTCGACGTAGGGGACCTTGGGAGAGGTCCCGATGACGGCGGAGTGGAGAGGAGGGGGGGCGGTGCTGCAGGGGGCCGAGGCTTCGTCGGAGGAGGTGGCGGCGGGTGGTGGTTGTTTCCGGCGAGGTCGCTAGAGTTGAGGGTAGTTGTGTGATCGCCGGAGAAGATGGATTTCTCGACGAGGTCGCCGGAGTAGGTGAGCCGGGCGTTTCTCTCGCCGGAGGAGAGAGAAGAGAGGTGAGAGAGGAGCGAGAAAAGACTGAGAAAAAAAAGGAAAATAAAATAAGGGTAGTTTGGTCTTTTTTTATACAATTTGGGTCTTTTGATGTAAAAATAAGCTGCATGGGGTTTTTATCAAGATGTATGGGGTTGTAGACAAGGAGGGGGCTTGATTTGGGGCTATGGCCTAATACCCCTATTTTAAAACATGTTTTACTATTTTAAGTAATCATTATTTATTTATTTACGTTTCATTTATCATTATTAATTTATTTTTTCTTATTTTAATTATTTATTACTACATTATTTTTATTTTATTTTAATCCTAAAATTCCTTATTTGTTAATCCCGTACCACTGAGGCCTTATCCGAATCTAACTCAAGGAGTTGCGTCACGTGACAGTGACATGGATGGACCCACATTCCCTTTGGAGAAAGAGTAGTGTTTTGGGTACTGAAAATATTGATAAAGAAACAATATCATAAATAGAACAGTTTATAAAGTATATTAATTTTAGTAAATTTTCAGCATTTGTTTGGAGTGGTAGAGAATAACATACTTAGATAAAGAATATTATTACTAATGATAGGATAAGGGGAAAAAGAGAAAATATTGTTTCTTTATCAATATTAAAAGGAAAATTATAATGGGATTGTATCTCTTATCCAATCCTATTGGTAGGACGAAAAATTTAAGAAATATAATGATATCTTGTCTTCTACCTTATCCTACAGATAGGATAATGAATAAGAAATAATGACTATATTCTATATATGTTTTTTTTCATCCTTTATTCAGGAACAAAAATAAGAGCCTTGACTAGGTGCTCTTGTAGAGGTGGAGACTAATGACCCCCACAAACGTGATACAGATGCAGCAACCCAATTAAAAATCCGGAATTAGATCCGGCCTTTGCATCCCAAAAATTCTTTATTTGTAAATAGATTCAAAACTGACAAGCTGACGGATTGAAGTCAAATCACTTTTTTTTTTGCGTCAAACAATCACAACTCTACAGATATTACATAGCTCGATCTCAATTGGTGACATAATAAATTCACACTAGCAATCGTGGATCCACATCTTTTTTTTTTGCCACTAATTATATCATCAAGTATCGTGCATAATAAATTCATTAGCAAACAAATTACTATAGATATAAAATCCATGTTTGAATATGTATTTAATGTCAAAAATAAGGGAGATATATGCTGTCGAAGCACTGTTGGTTAATCAAATTTAGATTTTATTATAGAAAATGCAGGTATATAATACATTAATATGGACTCCTAAATAAATATAAACTCTCGATAGTTCATTGGAAATTTTTAAAATAATATTATTTTAAAAAATTTATTAAAATATACCTATAGGAAAAGTATTTACGATGATTTCATGATATGCCTTACCGCCCACATCAGCAGCCACGCTGGCGTGGCCATTGTGTTTTAAACGTTGGTTCATAAACTTCCATAACTTGGAGTTATAGTTTTCTTGTGCACACCAATGACTTATTTCATGATCAATCCGTGCATCGTCCATCGACCGTCGCAAGTAATGATTCACTCACAATCGATCTATGACCGTACGTCTTTGTCAAAAAAACATCAATCTAGGGTCGATGCTTGATTTGACCATCACCAACTTGGCTAAGTTAGGAGCATCCCCACATTGACCATCTCTTAAGAAGTCTTACTAGGACCACCAGGCACCAGCCCTTCCATTTTTATTTTCTTCCGATGCATGTGTACAAACATTTTGAGATGCTCGCAATTGCTAAGGGACTTAGGGAAACCATGAAGCGGGGAGTGAATCGACTTATTATTGAATCGGATTCGTTAGATGCCACTCACATCCTAAATGGCATGAAACTGTTGCCTCCAAAACTTGACAGTTTGATGAAGGAGGTTTGGATTAAAGCCCTTAGTTTTGACTCTATGTTATTCCTTCATCTTCCTCGATAGTGTAATGCTCCGATTGATGGAGTTGCCCGGTACTGTCGTCGTACCAAGGCGTCTTTTGTATGGTCCTATGAGGACGACTGAGGTCTGTTCGAGAGTATGATGTAAGCATTTGTTACCTAGCCTTCAGGCTCAACTCATAAAAAAAAAACTACCTAATACATTTACACCCACCAATTCAAATCCAAACATAAGTTTTTTTAAATAAATCAAACCATATTAAATAATTAACAATGTTAAAATTTCTAAACGGATTCAAATCATCAAAAAACAAATACAAAACTACAATTGAAGTACTATCATAATCTCCAAGTTTTTTCCCTCTTCGCAAGCATCTTCTTCCTTTTTTGGCGGTCCAGCCTCCCCCTCGTAAAACCGACATCAACATCATGCCCCGCGTGTCCCTCCGAATCCTCCTATGTTGTGCCCGTGACTGGATAAGACAACAACTTCTTTAATAAAACCGTAATTTCATGACACGTCTTATTAGTAAGCGTTCTTTAATTTTCAGACTTAGCCAAGTTAGAGCTGAGCTGACGGTCAAATCAAGCATCGACGCTGAAGTGACGTTCTCTTAATAGAGATGTACAGTCAATGCATGGATCAATCATTAGTGAATCATTGCTTGCGACCATGGACGCAATGGTTGATGGATGATGCACGGATCGACTGTTTGGACAAAGTCGTTAGCGTCTGCAAAAAAATCATAACTCCAAGTTCGTTCTCGGAATAAAAGCATATAATTATCGTGTGGAATCGATCGCATAGGAGGGAATCGGGGTGGGGCCCCGGGGGGTGGCGTTTGGAATCGCTTTTCTCTTCAGACACGGGAGCATTGCTCTAACACCTACGGAGCCTTTCGCTTTCTTACCGTTTGAGCTCTCTCTCTCTCTCTTCTCTCCGTATGAAACCCCGCAGCAAACGAGATGCAAACGAGACCGCGAGATCATCCCCACCCTCCCACCCCTAACAGTAACCCTAATGGCCCGCCCAACGGTCTCCCGCCCACCGGAGGGGCGCTCTTTCCGGCGCAGCCACGCTCTGCCCACCACCGCCGCGCCAGATCCGAGCTGGCATTCCGTTTCCCCGACGATCTCGACCTCAGAGGTAACGATCCCATGGCGGGCGGCGGCGGATTCGAGGAGATCGGGTCCGAGGACGATCTCTTCTCCACGTTCATGGATATTGAGAAGATCGGGTGCCGGTTGGAGGGGAGTGGATCGGGATCGGAGGGCGGGGTGTGCGGGGATCTGACGGCAGAGAGCTCCGGAGGAGGGGAGGGGAGCAAGGGTGGCGGTGGACCCGGGATGGCGAGACCAAAGCATAGGCATAGTAGCTCGGTGGATGGTTCGTCAATGACGTCGGGGGCGGCGAGGGGGGGGGAGGGGATGTTTGGAGATGTCATGGAGGCGAAGAAGGCCATGACGGCTGACCAGCTCGCCGAGCTCGCCGCCATTGATCCCAAGCGGGCCAAAAGGTGCCTCATTTCTGTAATTTCTTAATTCTTAAATTTCCTTTTCTAATGTCTAAATGCTGTTCTTGGTGGTTATTCTTTGATCCGTTTTTCGTTTGCATCAAGAAAAGTTTAGTATTTGGCAGCAGCTTGTTCTTGGTATTTTTTCTTAGTTCCTTTATGCTTTCTGAATAACGTTATTAGATGATAATGACAGACGAGAACTTTAAAATACTTCTTTGATGATGACATCGACGGGGTTAGAGTATCTCTCAAATCTCTTCACTATTTGACGTTTCATTTGCTTTGATTTGTTGACTTGTCCTGTATTGACCAAATTCATAGATCTATGTTGAAATTTTTGCTTAAAACACCTGAATTTCTGCAAACTGATGGAATGGGTTGATCATAAGAGTATGAGTATCTACACGAAGATTAAGTCCTTTCCCTTGTTGTTAAAGTTCATTATGGACGTTGTAGGGAGGATCATGGTCATAAGAGTATCGAGACATGAACAATGAATCATTTTGCTTATTGGTAAAATGCATTATTTGCATTCCATTGTACAACAGATTCTAACTTGCAATGACAATTTTGGGATTCTTGCCTAATCGCAAGCTTGCTTGTCTCATGGCTCCATGTTAGCTTTGTAAACATGGTTAATTATGGAATGATAAGTAACACTCAAACCTCTTGTTTTTTCAAATATTAGATTCCTATGGAGTATGGACTTATTTTTGGTGCCTTGCTCAGTTTGGTGGCAAGACGAAATAGTCTTCAATACCAAACTTTATACCATGGGATACTGTACTACAATCTAGAAATAACTTGCACCAAGCAACCTCGACATGAATATTGATGGATATTGTACTGTTGGTAAGGTAAAGCTCAAAAGATAATTCCCTGTCATATGCTGTTGGCGGTGTCGCCTGAACGTAGATTCACTTCTTCAGTACACCTATTTTTGAAGGATCAGTACTGCTTGAGAATTCCTTTTGCTATTTCTGGAGCTGAATAGTTGGCATGCTTGACTCTGAATTCTAACCAACTATTCCTTTTGCTACTCATTTTACTTGAGGATTCCTTCTGCCCTTACTGGATTCCTCGCCATTTATCATCTGTTTATCACCATAATTTCCACAATTTTTTTTGTTCACCCTGTCATTTGTAGTACTTTTGGTTCTGAAGTTCGTAGTTATCACTTTGTACAGAATTCTAGCCAACCGCTTATCTGCAGCTCGCTCAAAAGAAAGAAAGGCACGCTATATAACAGAACTGGAGCGGAAAGTTCAGACCCTTCAAACTGAAGCTACCACTCTATCTGCGCAACTCACACTTTTCCAGGTTTGGTGCATTTTTTGTCATGAAGAGAGCTTTTAGGGCTTAGCTAGATTTATGTGACATTTTGGCTTGCTGGCCCCTGTTTCGACCTGGTTAGAAGTTGATTCATCAGCATCTGTTGCTTTACTGTATCCCGAGAACCTTTCATACTGTTAAAGATATATCATGTCTCTGATAATTTGGAAATTAATTCCATGACATTTCCGAAGAATGTTGGATACTGGTGCATCTAAACTGAGAATGATGAGTCTGCATGTCAAGTTTGTTTTTGGTGAAAAATATAGTAGTTGGCACGGAAAAACTTAATTGAGCATAATTGATTATTTGGCTGACAATTGACATATTTCTGTTTGACCATGCAGAGATTTCAATCTTGTAAAAGAAAAAATAAATTGAAATTCATCTTAAATTTATTAAAATTTTCAAGGGGCTTGCTCCCATTTCCATGTCTTTATTTTTTTGACAATGTAATTCTGATGTCTTCCCAGTTTATAGTACTGACATCACAACAAGGCTTGACTTAATTGCTACTAAGTGGAACATTTTCTTTCAGAGAGATACAACAGGGCTCACCAATGAGAATGCGGAACTTAGGTTGCGGTTACAAGCTATGGAACAACAAGCCCAATTGCGGGATGGTAAGATTCGTCCTTATAAGGTTTCAGGAATAAGCTTCATGCTTATAAGGTTTCAGAAATAAGCTTCATGCTTATAAGGTTTCAGAAACGAAGTAAAACGTGTATAATTTCTCTTGTCGATGTCATTTGTATCTGCCAGTAAACTATAAAACTGCATAAAATGGTAGATGAAAATATTTGGAGTTCAATGCATATTTTGAGAGTGATGGTTTCATATATGTTCATTCTTCGCTGAATATTACATGAGAAGGCATGTCTAATACATTTGGTTGTTGAAAGTGGCCCAGGTGTGGATACAGTCCATATCTCACAGGGAAAAATGATTTTGATGGTGATGAAAGTTCACCGAGCAGAGAGTCATTTCACTCATTCTTTCTTCTCCTCTCAAAGATTCCGTAAATGGAACTTGCTTAATCGCGATTTATTTCCTTTGTACAATTTTGCTCGGCTATCTTCTCGTTTTCCGTAGGATGCATAATAGGATGACGTGCACTGTAGATATTTGGAGCAGAAGATTTGCATGTGTTGTACCTGATATTGCTTGATGCATAACCGTGTTACTTATTAAATCACTTGGTACATGATCTTATGATAATAGCTGAAGAGGTTGCATATGCAAAAATAGATAGTGAACCAGAGCACTGTCCTTCTACATGACGGGGTTCTCATACTAATTTTACGTCATGAAGTAGTTCAAATGACTTGGTAGTGACGCTCATATCGAAGTTGCATTAGGTCTTACCATCATCTACTTCCTTTTCGTTAGGCATAGATGAAAGGGAAGTAGGAGAATTATATGAAGTTCTCATAAACATCTTTGGTTTACATGTCCATCTCGCTTCAGTGACTTTTCCCTTGCATTCAAAATCATGTCTTCATAGGTGAATGGTACTTTTGTGCCCCATTACAATTTGCTAGTTAATACCAAACCCATGTCTCCACTAATGAATTAAGAGTTTCTCTCATTTGTTTTCATTTCACATTATTTGAGCAAAGTCAAAACTTCTTCCATTGACATTGAGTTGTTACAGCAAATGCAACTTTCGTTGACATGGACAAAGTAGTACCTGTTATTAAACATATCCTTTAGAAACATCCATCTGTTTCAAATATCTCTTGAAGCCTGATGTTGTATTGCCCTCTGCAGCACTTAACGAGGCACTGAAGCAGGAGGTTGAGAGGCTGAAGGTTGCAACTGGTGAAATGTCAAATCCTGGCGAAAGCTATAGTATGGGACTGCAGCATATGCCTTACAATCCATCCTTCTTTGCACTTTCCCAGCAGTCGGGTCACCCTCAAGGCTTTCAATTGCCACCCCATTTCCACCAGTCTCAACCCACTGTTCCCAATCACCAGCTGCATGGAAACCCCAATGCCCTCTCAGATATGATGCAGCAAGATTCCCTTGGAAGATTTAAAGGATTGGACATCAGCAAGGGCTCCAACGCTGTTAAATCAGAAATCTCATCAATTTCGGCGAGTGAAAGCAGTAGCACCTTCTAATTAGGCTATTAAAATAGCAACGAATTTGTTCCATTTGTTTGTCCATAGCCTGACGTCGTTGAGCTTCCTATTCTCCAGGTGCTCTATTTATTCCATTTGTTCTTATTCCAGGAGTTGTATGCTTTCTTGCCTTTTGATTAAGCTTCTAGATGCTGTTTGTATTTTTTAGGTGGATGACCATTGTTGTAATTCTCTTATTGTTCCATAAAATTCGTTTTCTGTGTTGTAATTTTAAGAATGAGGGTCAGAGATTTGTTTCCTTTTCATGTGTACCTTGTATGGACTTTTAACTGAGTTTTGGCGGTTTCCCGTCTTGATTCTGTGTAGAATGATTGTTCTTAATGTGCAATATGGCTACCTTTTAAAGCAAATTTGAGAGGAAATTTTGAAAATATGAAACATGTAATTCCTCTGTTTTAAGTCCTATGCACCAGTCTGCATTCTATGGTGTCTAAACTCCTCCATAGCATTTATTTTTTTCGGCTGCTGATTCTCTCATGAATACGCATCAATTCGAAGCAGTGATGGAAGAGCAGGTTAAACATGTTTTGTATATCTTCCATGTTTTTGTATATTGTTGTTTCAGAATTACAGGTTCAACTGACAGTGATACAATTTATTTAAAAATAAACGATGAATTTAAAATCTCCTTCACTAGTAACCTAGTGAATAGTTGTTTAAAGGGTTTTTTAATACCCCTGTTATTTGTGCCTATGTTGTGAAAAATCCTCCACTTTTTAATTGCTTTACCCTTAGTCACGGTCAAATTTTAATTAGAGGCCATCGTTGTTGCGTGCGAGGGACTTTGGATCACAAAGGAGCTGTTTAACGCACTGCATTGAGTATATAGCGACACCACCATATATCAGCCCATTTTGTCAGATCACGTGATAAATTATAGGATCACATCGGAGAATTTCTTATAATAACAACCGGAGGGAAGATTTTAGTGGATTGATTGAAGCTGTGCAGGCGAGATTGTCATCCTGGAGTGCTCGGAAATTAGCAGATGCGGCTTGGATAGTGTCGGTGCAATTAGTTTTACAGACTATGTCGCGTTTCAGATGATGGCACATGTCCCCATTGGAGTTTTGAAGAAGGTAGAGTCTCTGCTTCGGAATTTTCTATGGCGCGGGCGACACGGGGGCTTCTCAGTGGTAGCGTGGGATACTGTTTGACAACACAAGACACGAGGAGGTCTTGATTGAAGAATTTTAGACTTTGGCAACATGCTATGCGAATGCAACGAGCCTCTCTATTGTTAGAAGGGAAGGTGACTATATGGACGGAGCTTGTGCATGACAAATATCGATGAGAGGGTCATTTACCTTGGCAAACCACCTGCGCGTTGCTCCAATCATTGGCGATCATTATGTTGGGCGTCGAACCTGCTACGCGATGGTGTGCTCTGGACCCCTGGACGTAGAGGAGAGGTTAATCTATTAGAGGACTGGTGGTTTGGCGACCACCGTCTCTCCCGCTAGCCATGTTCGGTGTCCATGGACGAGATGTCACCGGAGCTTTATGTGAGCTCTCTCCTTGATGAGTTTGGATCGTGAGATGCTGTGAAGTTGAGAAGATGCCTTGATGACGAGTTGGCAGCCCAAGCGATGTTCGTTCAGGTGCAAGAAGAGGATCGGTTTCGTTGGGGATGGAGTGCAGCTGGGAGTATTACCACCAATCCTACTATCAATTTTTGGAGTCTCAATATTACAATATCTTTAAGGAAGAGTGTTTGAGGCGTTCGTGGTGGTCGGTTTGGAAGGTTCATGCGGGGCCTCGAGTTCGATTTTTCTTATGGCGATTAGCACATGGTAAGTTGCTGACGTTGGCAAACCTTTGGAATGTTTACATGGTCTCTAATAGTTCATGCCCGAATTGTGGGCACCAGTCCGAGACTTTGGAACATATCTTCACAGAGTGCCATGTAGTTCGTGTTATTTGGCGTGTGATGCTTGAAGCTGCTGGTTTGGATGTGTTGGACTAGTCCCTGCATCACTGCTTTGAGTTCCTTGACGGGTCGGTTAAGGAAGAAGCAAAGATCTTTCAAAAAATTCCAGGTGCATATGGAAGGGGAGTTGCTCGTTGCTTTATGAGGAGAAGCCGTTTGTAGTTCAGGATGAGGTTTGTAGGATCTAATGGTTAGCTAAGGAGTACCATCTTGTCCATTATTCTAAGCGGCGTGTTCAACCTGGTGGTGATCGTGAAGGTAATGTCTACCTTCAGGTTGATGCATCGGCGAATGTAAATAGTGGTTTAGTTGGCATCGATGTTGTTTGTGTGGAAGAGGAGGGGACAACGTTGTGGATGGCTTCTGATGCTCTGTTCTGCGAGCAGGATGTGGTGCTAATTGGTGAACTCCAGGCGATCCCATGGGCGTTGCAGGAAGGTCTAGACATGGATTTCAACGACCTATATGTGGAGTGTGACTCACAATAGACGGTGAATTTGATTAATGGCCGCTTCCCGGCATCTTCCAACCTTCTCCATTTATTAGTGAACATTTGGCGCAAAATTAATAAGCCGAGAAGATTTCACTTAATGCATATCCCATGTGAGGAGAATGCTTTAGCTGATGGTGTTGCGGTGACTGATCGAAGAGAAGCACTAGGTTGAGGATCAATTTTCTTGGGGTCGCCGGTTTATTAGGTGTCGCTTCTGATGTAATAAGCAATAATCCGGGCCACTTGTGTCTCGGGATTGACATGTAGTGTAGTTGTCTGCCTACAGGCTTAACTTTTCAAAAAAAAAAAAAAAATAGGGGTGCATCAACTACATGATCTTGCATGTCAAATAGAAGCATCGATCTTGTTGCTGCATTGAGCGATTTAGCGTCGCCTGATACATAAACCAACTGGACATGAAGTCAGGATATGGATGAATTGTTTTGAAACTACCAAATATAAGCCTCCATTCATATTTTCCACAACAAAATCAATCATGTCTGAGATGTCCGTGAGCTTGTCTCCCCAAGAAGGGGGCATTTCCCTCAGCTGCTACAGTTAGAAAGAAATGATAAAATAGATAATGGGAGCTGAGAGGACATGTTATATAAAACTAGCGGCCCGTGTCATATGAAACATTTAACCATCGCCTTTACTAATTATCATATCTTTTCTAATCAATCGATAACCATCACTTTTCACGTGATTTTATCTTGATCATATGATATATTCAGGCTTAACTTGGATCGGACATTTCTATTCATGTGATAGGATGCACTTGATCTTACATATCATCATTATATGACATGATGGTTATAACTTAACCATCATGTTGTCTTACGTGGAGCCATTGTGGAGAGGGTTATCCTACGTGGAGCCTACGTGGAAGGGGATAGTAGGGGGAGGGAAGGAAGTTAGTGGGGGCATAGTGGGAGGTTAGTGAGGAGTTAAGAGTTGGGAAAAGAGGGTGGTGATCTGCCAAATGGCAGGGGACTTACTAGTACTATAATAGACTAGGTGATGGGCCCGTGCCACCTGGCACGGCTAACTGCTCGTCCCCACTATCTTTATAATAACTTACGCCACATCATCCCACTATCTTTTTTTTATTTTTATTTAATTATAATTTTATGCCACGTGTATACCACGTGTATGTCATGTGTGTATAAGTTTATGACTCAGATTATGAGTCATAAAAGTAACTGTCATTCTATTTTATAATGTAGATAGATAAGATGGTACGAGGCTTTTTGTCGTTTATAAAAATTAGATGATAACGGTACTCTGATAAATCTTGTCGTGTAGTGTGGGCCCGGATGACAAGCTGGAAAGCAAATGCCGGAGCGGAGAGTCTGCCCACGTGGCCGCACCACGTCTACGTGGGCCACGTGGGGTGGACACAGGAATTCACAACATTGCCCATGGAGATCAAATCCGATCGGCCGCTGTACTGTGCAGCATAGGCAACGAGCATCGTTGGATGGAGATTACCGAACGGCCGATATCGAACAAATCGCATAGGAGAATCACTAAAATAAAAGGACCGGGAAACGCCCAAAACCCTGACCCTCGTGAGCGCGCGCCCCTTTTGCCGCTCAAAACTGCTTCTCTAGTCTCTTCCGTGTATAATAATTTCAAACTCGAGACACAGAGAGAGAGAGGGGGGGGGGGGGGGGGGGGGGGGGAGAGATGGCGACGGGTGCGGGGGCGGCTGCCTCGGGATCGGGATCGGGATCTGGGTCGTGGGATGATGACGAGGGGTCGGCGGCGGCGATGGAGACGACGGACGTGGAGCTGCTGAAGAAGGCGTGGAGAAACGAGAAGGCGGCGCCGGAGATCCTCCAGTTCGAGGCCGCTCTCGTCCAGCGATCACGCGAACAAGTCCAGCTACTGGTACTCCCTAAAATCCCCTGGCTAATCTTCCCATCTCCTCGTATGTACCTCTTTCTAGATTTATAGAATCACGGAGACCCCCCAAAATCCCTCCTTGACTGCATTTGGGTGTTGAATTGTGAATCAGGAAGGAACGGTGGACGATTTCATACAGAATGGTGTCGATGATCTCGCCGTGTCTCTTTACCAGATGGACTTGGATCGGACACCGTACCTTCTGCGATCCTATCTACGAGTTCGTCTGCAGAAGGTGATTGTGGTTCCATTGAGCTTCTCTGGTTGGCTTTGCTTAAGATTCAGGCTTAGAAAGGCACTGATATTGGGACCTTTGAAACCTTGCAGATTGAGAAGTACATGATCCACATAGCTAAAACCAATCTCAGGGATAGGCTTTCAGAGCAAGAGCAGCAGTTTGCCAAAAGGTCCGTTGTTTCTCCTATTAAGTATATTGGATGCATGAGAATGTATTTGTTCTGAAGATGATGGGGGGATGTTTAGGTGCACTGAGATCATGGAGAAACACATGGAACAGTCCGTTCTTTCACGATTGCCTTTCGGCTATCAATCGTTTCTAAAACAATCGATTTCAAGTGAAGAAGATGACATGGGTACAGCTTTTATATGAGTGTTCTGTTTTAGTACATGTATCTCTTCTTGCTTTCATTCATCATTTGATCAAATCTTGGTTTTATATGTCCTAGTTCCGGAGCCCCATCTAGACAAATTTGTTTTCTGCAAGACGAAGGGAGCAGTAGGAGCTTTCCAGCTCGATGACACGTACTTTTTTTTTTGGCGCCTAATTCTCGGTTTTCCTTTTCTTTTCCATGCCTGATTCTCTTCGTTTTGATCATCTAACCTCAATCTCGTTTACCATTTTGAAGTGGGGATGAGATCGTCGACTTGGCTGCCGACGATTTATATGTTCTTCGATACAAGTCCATGAAGGGGCTCGTAGAGGGTGGCCGAATTGACCTAGTGTGAGGCAATCCAGCAGAAAAGGGAAAGAGAAGAAATGCAGTTCAAAAGATTCTATTTCAATTGATAATAGCGACCATGCGAAGACTTCTCTGGACCTATCTTCACGTAATCTTTGCCAACAATTAATGTTATTGGTTATTTCATGTGTTTGATTGCTTCCTTCCTGGCTTGTAAATTCGAATTCATTTCTAGGGATGCTAATGTCAGTCTACTGAGCATCTTATGTTGGAAAAGAATTCCCTTTTTCCTCCTTTCTTGTAAGGTCTTTGAACAGTAGGTGCCATGATACCATGGTTTAGAAGTTAAGTGCAACTAAGAATTTTGCATCTTATAGGATCCGTGGATCCAATTGACCAGTGAAATTTTTCCACGGATTATGAAACTTAATTTTCGCGGTTTCTCATTTGAGATAGCAATGCATAATATTCATCCTTGGAACACTGTTAATGCATGATAAATACTGTAGCATATAACCACACATTAACACCGTAAAAGCATGTCACCTTGTGACCACGTTCACATCTCTGCCCAATGGGAGTCATTAGATTGTGACTTTTTTGTATTGATACAATGCCTATACCAACTCCCCAATCCTTTGGGCTCCCAAGCACATCAATTTAATTAGATGGAACCACGAAAACTTTTAGCAACACAGGTCCAGTATTGTAGAAGAGTGCTTCTTGGTTAGCGAACCGGAGATGAAAAGAAAATGACGAGAAAGTAGACGAGAAATCCGGTGAGGAGGATACATCCGGCGAGGAGGATACCTCCATATATAAATGCTTGTGAAGATCGTACTGGAAAGCTATATTCAATGTTGCAGCGCCTCATTTTGTGGTGGTGCATGCATGCCTTTTTTCCCCCAATCCCTATCACCACATGCACCAGTATCAGCTAATTCTTTTGTTTCGGGTTCTTTTGTTTTGTTTTAGTGTGGGTATCGGTTCGTTTTCATGCTAGAGTTTAGTTGTATTCTTCTGCTCTTTCCTAACTAATAAAAGGAAAATAAAAAACATATTAGTATCAGATATGATAATTCCTATGATGCATATGAAATCCATGTTCTTGATATTTTATTGGAGAAAGATACAAATTGTAGCGATTCTATCCGAAAATTACCTAAAAATTTTGATGCCCGGAAAGCAATTTAGGACTTTCAAAAGGTCCTATATTTTAAGTTAAATCCCACAAACTTTCAAATATTATATTTCCCCTCACAATCGTAGAGCCTTCATTTCTTAAACAACACAACTTCCCTGCCGGTACTTCAGCCTTTTATGTTTCGTGTCATCTTTACTTGTTACAAAGCTTTCGATGTCAGATTTGATTGCAGGTTTGCATATGCTAAATGCAATCCATGGTGTTATCATGTGGTGAACCAGGGATATCTTTCTTTTTATCTTAGGTGAAAAGAGATTATATAACATGTTTTACTGCTGATATATGATTGCCAAGGGTTAAGATGATACTTCCTTTTCTTAATACTGTTTGTAAGATTGAAGTGGAATTAGAAGACAATCAGAGTTTATTTTTTCACAAGATCAAGTATGTGATTTTAGGCAAAGGAACTAGCTTTCGAGGTGCACCTTCTTCGTATCCTAGACATATTCATCAAATGTTGCTTAGATTTCCACTAGAAATGGGGCCAATACATTTTATTCCTTTGCATGAAACTATTGGCCAAAGAACCAATCTGAAGGCACTTACATATCTGGTGGCCGCTATTCTTCTAAGGGACTTCAGTATCTATTATGTTCATGGCAGCCTTTTAAAATGTCTAATTGATGCAGAGGTTTATCTGTAGATACATATTTGAACATCAATAAATATGACCTCTGACACTAATCTGGTTGTAAACTATAAGACAGATCCAATTATAAACTTTGTTCTTGACTAAACTAGAAGAACTATAGCTTCAATCCAAAAGTTTACAGGTGCAAATTCCACCAACTAGCATTCGAAGGATAAGCTGATGGTCGTGAGCTGACCGCTTGACCGGATTTTTTTGACAGACATCGTAACTCGTTTTGTTTGATGAATAATGGTTCAGAAGTAGTGTTGCTTCTCCATCTCCTATCTGCAGCCATGAACCACGGAATCTAATTACAACAAGTTGATTCCATGATTGAAGTACGTGATATAGTTCATAGGTAAAATTTCTGTTTTTAACTTTTTTCTTGACTAATATAGAATGCCATCTATTTTCTTATGTGTTTCTGCTTCCAGTAAGGACATGGCATGAAGCTTGTAGTTCGCATGGCTTCAGTGCAGCAGCCTTATAGTCGTAGTTGTGCACATTTCTTGAATGCTAAATTTTGTCTTTGTTAGGTGGACAGCTTAAAAACGAAGCTGCTTGAAAAGTTAGAGGACTCCCTCTTGAAATTTCAGATTGAACCCAAGGAGGTTGGGTCTACAGGTTCAGACCACAATGGATCTTCTAAAGTGGCAGATCTTTCGGAGTCGCGGTCTATTACATCTTCTGTGCACAATGACCAGGTAAACATCACCTCTTCTTGAGTATTTTTTAGTTAACTTGTATTTCTGAGTACAGAAGTGTCTTTTTCTTACTAAATAACATCTAATGAGCTTTTTCTGTTAATGGCCTAGTTGATTCACATTGGTTTATCATTATATGCATGTTTTCGATTGATAGTGTCAGTATTGCTACAGTTATTTTCATCCATGCAGATTGCTGGTGCAGTTCCTTTTGGAGAAAGTCATCCTCAGTTGACTTTCTCTGTTTCATCAGTAAGCTAGTTTTTAGTGCACATATATTGCAATTTGAGGATAGATGAGAGGTTACATCTGCCTTCTGCTGGATAAGCAAGTAAGGAGACTTGGGAGCTGACAAAATCCTAGCATCATATATAGAGAATCCAGAGGTCTACATTTGCCATCCCTGATGTAGTCCTGCGATTTGGATGATCATCAAATGATATCTGTGAAGCTATGCTTAAGTTTCCATCAGGCCCATAGTTGCCTGAATGTCTACGACAAAGTTGGTACAATTCTAGTGGTGTCAACGCATCGACTTTCATGACAATGAAGCTTAGGATTGTATGCCCCTGTGGTTGTTTAAAACTTCAAATCCTTTGCCCGCATGGGACCTTGCATGAACCAATAAGATGATCAAAAATAAGTTAGTTGATGATGAGAGCAAAAGAGTATCCTGTAGTGTCTGTTGGATATTGGAATCTTTCACTTCTGCAAGAACCCTTCTAAACTTCCTCCGTTGTAGAAGTCACCCGTCTTTGCTTTTCAAGTATTAGTAATTAGATGAATTCTGTACGATTCAGAAGTCTTTCCAATAAATCTGACAAATATCTTTCCGCGTCATTTTGCTAAATAGACTCACATGGCTACACATAACTGTTGAAATTGGGTCACATATGCTGGGCCTGCACATAGCTACTGCATGTCTCGCTGCGAGTAGCTGTAACCATAGCAAAATTGGTGTTGCTTTTTATTTGGAGTGGACATGGTACAAGTCCAATTACAGTTTGCATGTTTTTGACTCGGCAGATCTGACAGACTCATACCCAACACTTGTTCTGAGCACATCTTCCTAATGACTTGCACATTCATGTCACTCTTTGGTTGGCACAATTATACGGAACGCTTTTTGACAAGCTAAATAACTGGCATCACACAAGCAAAATATGTGATGGATCAATTTTACATAGGAGTCACAAAACTAGTAAATTTGTGCATAAGGAGATCTCAGTATACCCTATTTGGCTATCAAACTGCAATAACCTAATGAAATTTGTGCAATATCTTTTGAGTACTCTGAGTGAAATTCAAGTAAAAGTTAATCCTCAGACCTGCAAACTGATTGGGTTTGGCAGCAATGAATATCTTGTTCCACCTGATTACTTAGATATCATTGCGAGTTACATTTTTTCCCCCAGTTGGCATGGATATTTTCTTGAAGAGTTTTATTGCAAATTTTTGTTTAGGCTGGCAGCAGTATTATCATGAAATTTATCTCTGCCGCATTCTCTCATCTGCTGCTTAAAATCTCAGGTTATCCTTCTGTCATGGCTTTTACTTCAGACTTACTATCAGTATTGGAGAATTGCAACATAGTAGTGATTTGGTGAAGTCTATCTGGTTTACTTTTCCTGGGAGCACCCAGAAAGATGCTCTGTAATATAATTACAAAGTAAACAGATTAGAACTATGGTAGAAAGTAATTATATATAAACAAGGGAATAAAAAATCGTGCACATTTTAAACATGTTTGGAAGCATCATCATATATTTTTGTTTGGAAGTAGTATATGGGGATTGCAGCTTGCAGCTTTCATTCGTCAAGTCAAAATTTTAATTTCGAGCTAGTAGTGGTTGAGTCTGGAATAGGCATTTAGTGCTAGGGAATTAATCATTGGACACACTAAGATAGTTTCTACAAGTTCTAAGTCTAACATTGCAATGTCCTTATCTTTTTGTATAATTCAACAGTGCTTTAGAATGAGCTGATAATCACACGTGAGAACATGTAAGGGTGGTTAGCACCTCTTTGGTTAAGAACCTTTTGTGTGAGGTGGCACTGCATTCGAAACCTCTTTGAGGTCCTTATAGTTTCAAGTGTGTTGTCCTCCCTAAGTCAGGGTCAAAGGCATTTTTTTTTAAAAAATAGAGATACATGAGCTTTTATTCTCTCTCTATTTGGCTTTGGTATTGACTATATCAATCTAATTTTCGTCTTAACCCAATGCATGGAAGCAAGCAAGTTTTTTATCTTCTTGTTCTGTTTTGCGCACTTATTGTGTCCCTTAGCTCACGCTAGTATCATCTTGCTCTGCTCCATCGAAGATGTTTATGTGTCCTTTTATTCTTGGAGAACCGGAGATTTTAGAATTGGGTGAGTGTTAGGATTTTTGTGAATTCGCAGAATCACTCACAAGATCACAACCTAAGCCAAAGGAAGGGTCAGCTGACTCTTCATTGCAGGTTGCCCTAGAAAGTAGCAAAAAGGTCGTGATTCAGGGAAGCATGGGCCTTTTACTGGTAAGATTTTCATACTTATTCATATTCGTCCTTTTCTGGTAACCTTATTATGCAATTCACTATACAGAACTACTATATCGCAAATAATTGACCAAATCTGACAGGTTACCTGTCTGCAGTATTGGTTCAGCTTCGAACAAACAAAACTCTGCTTAACAACTATTATATGGCAAATACTTCAGGTTTTTAGGGACAAGTTAAACTTGTAAAAGATTTCTGGAGGTGTGGTGTAATGTTGTTCTAACTAATAAGCAGGTTTCTTTCTACTTTAGTTTCAGTTTAGTCTATCATTGATCATGTTTCGCCAATTTCAGCTATCTCTGCCTTAAACAGTTCTGCTTAACATCTATTAGCATACCCTACTTTGTGATGTTAACTTCCTATCTCCTTATCTACCCTAGGGCTTCCGCCAGCTTCTTGACGATAATGTCGAGCTGTTAGTGAAGCTGAAAGACTTAATAGTTGATTGGGTGCAAGAAGGGTTTCAAGACTTCTTTCAGAAACTTGATCGATGTTTTCTTTTGCTCCGTGGAAGAGGCAATTCCATAGAGCAGGTTCCAGGCATGCTAGACGGTATACATTTGGACAAAGTGCAGACTGGCCTTGTTCTTGTAGTAGCTCAACTTTGCGCTTTTATCGAACAAAGTGCAATTCCTAGAATTACGGAGGCAAGAACCCTATCTTTTATTGAATTTATCAATTTTCTTGCTTCGTCAAATGCTGCTTCTCCTTTTATCTATTTGTTTTATAGCTTCTGCTTAAACACTATATTTCCCAACATGTCCTCCAATTTATCTTGTATTTGTCAGGAAATAGCTGCTTCTTTTTCTGGTGGTGGTGGTGGTGTCCGTGGATATGAACATGGACCAGCATTTGTACCTGGAGAAATTTGCTGAGTATTTCGGTCAGCTGGTGAAAAGTTTCTGCATCTTGTACGGTTTATTATAGATGATATGGTGTTGCATAGAGCTTGAAATCGCGTCATTGCTGAATTGCTATATTGTTTTTTTAATCGATGTGTTTCTAGGAGCAACAAAGTCCCCATCAGAAACTGCTTAAGCTCATGTTTGGTTTGTCTTTGTGCAGTATATTAATATCAAGACTCAGAAGATAACAGTTCTTCTGAAAAGGCGTTTCAGAACACCTAACTGGATTAAGGTGAATATTGAATCTTAACAGCTGTTTGGTGAGGAAAATTGTTTGGTTATCTAACGCTTCTGATGTATAATTCCACAGCACAAGGAGCCAAGGGAAGTCCATATGTTTGCTGATTTGCTTCTCCAAAAGGTTTGTTCTTGTACATCTGTGTTTTACATAAGTTTGTTTAGCTGAGAGATACTTCTCTTGACAGGACCCTATGGAGCTACGTTCAGTGGCATCAAACCATATAGATCTAAGATAATCGTGAAAGTCATCTTCTATATTTTTGACAGATATATCAGCTTGCCCTGGCTTTTGAGTTCAGTTGCTGTTAGCCAATTGTCTCTGGGATAAATTTTAACCTATCAATTCACTTTTCACTAATAAGCGAATACGGTGACTGATACAGATGATTTGGAATAGCTTACACTGAACATGTTTTTGTTATTATTTGACAAGGGGACCCATAAAGCTGACCCAAAATAGTTGCATAAAGGCCTTCAGTAACTGGATTACTGAAGGCCTTTATGCAATTACTGAAGGCCTTTATGCAACTATTTTGTCATCCTCTATTAGCCAATCAACTGCTCGCCAATCAACTGCTCGCTGCCAATGTGAACCGTGGTGTTGATGTCGCGAGATGGGCGCACAACAGCTCTGGCAAGGTCTCTACCCCTTCGGCGTATTTGATGATGATCCAGTAGAAGCGGGCACTTGTTTCTGATGATTCTTGGTCCAACATCTGGCGTCTCAATGTTGGTCCGAGGGTCAAGCATTTCATATGGCGGGTTGAGAGGGGGAAGGTTGCTGTCCGAGATTCTTTGTGGAGGCTCTGCTTGTCAACCGACCGGGATTGCCCTAGATGTAGATTGGAGCCCGAAACCATTCCACATGCAGTTTTTGGTTGCGGGTTTTTTAAGCAGGTTTTTGATATCATAGAGGAGAAAGAAGGCATCATTGTTCCATCATGGGATTCAGAGCAGCTGCTTGATTTACTGGTTGGATCATCGAGGGGTGAGAGGGCGAAGCTTCTGAGAACCTATTTGGCGACTGGTGCTTGGTTGGTGTGGAAGGATCGCAACGAGATCGTATTTTCTGAAGGAGGTGTCTCAGCTATGGCCATGGCGTGTAGAGTTCAGAGATCTGTCAAGGAGGTTGCATTTACTCGAATACAGAATGAGACCCACGTTGAACGGAGGACTGACATCCAGATTGTGAGGACTGATGCCTCCGTTGACCCTAGGTCTGCTTCCTCGGCCGTTGGCGTCGTTGGTCTTGGTTCTGACCGGCAGCCTTCTTGGGCGATGGGCTCCCCTGTTTGCTTTGGGTCTGTCCTGCAATCAGAGGTGTTCGCTATTGCTAAGGGACTTAGGGAAGCCATGAAGCGGGGGGTGAATCGGCTTATTATTGAATCGGATTCGTTAGATGCCGTTCAGATCCTAAATGGTGTGAAGTTGCGGCCTCCTGACACTTCAATGAAGGAGGTTTGGTTTGAGGCCCTTAGATTTGACTCTGTTTTGTTCCATTATCTGCCTCGATCTTGTAATGCTCCAGCTGATGGAGTTGCCCGGTATTGTCGTCGTACTAGGGCGTCTTTTGTATGGTCCTATGAGGACGACCGGGGCTTGTTTGAGAGTATGTTGTAAGCATCTGTTACCTAGCCTTCGGGCTCGACTCATCCAAAAAAAAAAAAAAAAAAAAAAAAAAGGAACTGCATTACACATGGAAGGTTTAGGAGGTCATCATTTTAATCCTCTTTCAACCTTCTATATCTGCGGAATGGAGACTCTATAGGATACTTAGGTAAAATATTCGGTAAAATTATGTACTATAGCTTCTGTAATAGCTATAATTATAACTGTCTAATCTGAAATCACAAATTTATCATAGAAAGTTGTGTATGCTCATTAACCTCTTTTATTGGTGAAGTTGCGATCTGTTTTGTGATTTGTTCCGAAATGGTTCAGTACAAGCACCTAACGTATGGATGTCTGTCAGCTGCCACTTTTCAGTACAGCACAGGAAGCACTAATTCCTCTCGAAGCAATCCAATGCGTGAAGAAAAAGTAACCCGCTCTAATACACGACGTGCTTGGAGGCAGCTTCTTGAAAGCCATCTTGTAAATTCAAGTTTTTTTTGGGTGAAATATGTAAAATCCTACTTTTACAGGGGTATATGTAAGGGAAATTCTAAATATAATATAAAAAATGCTAGGGGCACGGCACTACACATTTCTTTTTTTTTTTAATACTTATAATTACCCTTTTGAGAAATGTTTAAGTTGCCCTTCTTAATTTTAAATGCAATACAATAATTGCTATGGGTGTTACATCATCTTCTACTCATAACCCTTCACTTATGACTACATCATCCTTTACCTCTAACCCCTATTCACGCCACCTCCAAGTCTCCAACCACCATTCTGTCACCTTCAAAGTATTCATTGAGTGATAAGAAAACCTATATTGTATTCACATAAAGGTCTCTTTCAATCCATCACCTTCTCCTTTGGCATCCTCCACCTCATCTTCTTTAGAGATTTCATTTGAAAAAACCCTTCTTTGCCCTACATAACGTGACAGATCAAAATGGACGGTCAAATTCCGGCATGGTGTAAAAAGGAGGAGGAGAATGAAGAATCCGTGACTACAAAGGTTAGTAGACTGTCTTTTTTTAAAAGTTACAGTTTCGCGACTTATTCGGACTTGCCAGCCCAAACAAGTAAGACATACTTTAGATACATCGATCCAACTTTCTTCAGTATATTTTGGCTAAAAGATATCGAATTCATTTAATATATTTCAATTTCGAAGCACCAAACGTATCTCATTCTGTTAGGATATGACTTTAGTCGGTAGGATCTTTCCGAACTTATCCTACATATTTCAGAAACTTCTCGCCGAATATGACTTTAGTCGGTAGAATCTTTCCTAGCTTAGCCTAGGTCTTTCGGAGAGTTCTTGTCAAGTTTGTTGTAGTTCGATAAGAAGTTTCTGAACTACAATGTAAAGTTCGGTTACATGATTTCGAACATAATTATAAAGTTCGGAGACGCACCTTCGAACTTCCTGTTACATTGTACGAACAGTAAAGAAACTTATTGATTTTTTTCCCCCGACACGGGAGTATGTTTCTACCACTGGCAGTGGTGTCGGAAATCCTATTATCATGGATTTCACTGAATCATTTACAACCAACATGGCATGGTTTTAAATCTTTTATACATAGTAATTTTCTTGTTGACTCTTTATAATATGGAACTGATCATGCATTCTTACTTGCATGCAAATTTTTAAAAGCCGACAGCCTTTTATCCAATGGGTCCAAGAGGTTGGAACACATAATGGACTAATTATAGTCACATGGAGTTCTAAGGTTGGAGGATTTCGTAGGAAGCCAAGGATCACACTTGCATGCGACATGAGGCTTGGAAAGCATGGATCAGAAAAGAAGAAGAAGAATAATGTTGTGCCCCGACCCGCGAAGGCCTAACCGGGCCGGGCGACGCGAACCAGAACCTAACTAATGTGGAAAATTTTTGGCAAGGGGTTCCCTCTAATCTACTGGTCTTACTAAACAATTCATAAGCACCCTTAATAAAACAAAGATTAACAACCTCAAAAGAAATAATATAATATTCAAATCCTCAAAAGGGTTTACATTTGTACAAAATACTCATGTAGGAGACTATCTAAACAAAAACAGGGTAGACAGATGATCACCGCTCCTCAGCACCGCCAGACGCCGCCGCGTCATCAAACACCTGCCCGGTATGGGCTACTGAAGAAGAGCTTACGCATGCACTTGCAAAACGCAACCCGGGTAGGAGTGAGCATAAAGCTCAGTAGGGTTCTACACTACGACACACAGAAAAGGAGGGAACTCAACAGTGTCGCCCCTAAGTAAGGTTTGAGTGTACACAGGGGTCCCATAATCCCACCGCGTGCCCCTGAGGTCCACGATCATGGTCTTCCAGAAGAACTGGTCACATGATGGGTCACACTCAGTAAGCATGAAACAACACTGCTGACTCACAAGCAGGTAACCGGCACTGCTGGCTGGAAATGACACCACTGAGTAGGCACACCCTCTACTCAAGAGTTGTTATAACTGGACATCGGCTACACCTCAGAACCCGACTCGAGGCCGACATGACCTCTAAATCATCGATCGACATGTATTCAAGTCATCTAAACTTATCATCGATATCGACTGAATAATACAATCCAACCTAGACCTTGCTACCCGCCATGATCCTAGAGCTAAATCCGAGTTACCCGAAAGCCTCGGATCGGCGATCGACCCATCACCCACACCCTAACCTTATGCATCTAATGCGCAACAGAAATGCATGCTATGATCATACGCAGGCAAGAGGTAGGCATGCAACAGTATGATAAAAGCAACACACAAGTCTAATTGGATCGCTGCAGCGGTATTACCAACCGATGCCAGCCAATCCGTGACGGGTCCCGGCATTACAACGGTACCGCGACCGTCAACCGCGGACACCTGCAACGGGAAATAACCCCGAAAACTCAGATGAACATATAATACAATATTATATATTCAGATAATATAATATTATTAAAAAGACCAAGATCCTCTAATTAGTGGCTAAGTGACCTCGTCGATCCAACGTCCAAACGACGTCGGATTCGAGATCCAACTTAGACACATGCAGATAAACATGTTGGGATCAACATATCCAAAACCGGGAAACATCCGACGGCTAGATTACCCGGAAATCACTAATCAAAACTACTAATCTCACTAGTTACCTTTAATTGCTGCAACGCAACCCATCCTTAGAAAAATCATAAAAAAATCATAGGAAATCAGAAAATTATGAAACTGGTTGGATCCGAGAGTAGATTCAAAGATCTACAACTCTCATGTTTATAATAAGTCTGAGCGCCGACGATCCGGCGTTCGGAGGAGAAAGTCAACTGGCTCGGGGAGGAGAGGGGAAGGAGGAGAGGGGAAGAGTAGTGGGGGAATGAGGGTTCACGTGATGCATAGGTCACGTGATGCATCACGTGACCTATCACCTCATGCTGTATCTGGAGCCAAATCTCCAGATGCAGCATGAAGACCCTTTTTTCAATTGATGTATCTGCTCAATCAAAATGGGTTTGGATCATGGTGCTGATGCTACATCAACTTATGCATGCATCTGCAGGCAACCAAACGCCTAAATCTCTGCCATCAGTAGAGCTCGTTCCGGCTTTCCGACCCGTTCCTTGTATGAGTTCTTGTCTCTCTTCGAAACAAAAGAAGAGGGAGGAGATGGAGGAGGCGACGCGAGAGAAGAGGATGGGGTGCGCATCGCGGGACAACGCGGTGATAAAATCGCCGGCGGATCGGAGATCCTACCGCGTGCTCCGACTCCCCAACGGACTCTCGGCCGTCCTCGTCCACGATCCCGAGATCTTTCCCGACGGCCCCCCGTCGCAAGATCGCCCCAGCAACGATGGCGACGAGGAGGAGGATGAGTACGAAGACGGGAGCGATGATGACGGTGATGGAGAGTATGACGAGGACGAGGACGATGAGGAGGAGGAGGAGGAGGAGGAGGAGGACGGTGAGGAGGAGTACGGGGACGGGGAGGAGGAGGACGAGGTGAAGAAGGAAAAGGGAGAGAAGCCTACGAAGAAGGTGATGTTTCTTGTCATGTTTCGAGCTTTTCTTGAGATATTTGAGTTTCTTGAAATGAGTGTTTGATCGAAGAAAATGTTTAAAAGATACGTTCTTGGTGATGGTTCTTGTTTAGTAAAGGGCCAATTCTGTCACTTTTTAATGACAAATTTGAATTAGGGATTCTTGAAGCGGGCATTGGTTTAATGGTTTCGACTACTGAATATTTGAATAACGGATAGCGGGGAGGAGATGCAGCTTTCTTTTCTTTATCGTCAACTCCGGTCTTTGAATTTCCTCGTGTACCGAATTAATGGGCTTCCCTGATTCTTTTTGTTATTATATGCATCAGGCTGCAGCGGCGATGTGTGTCGGAATGGGAAGCTTCTTTGATCCTCCAAAGGCGCAAGGCCTTGCCCACTTTTTAGGTTTCCAGCCCTTCCTTTCTATTAGCTTCCACTAGATAAGCTTGTCCTACTGATGTTTTCTTTCTTCATCTTGAGGGCTGACAAGAACGTATATGCTTTTTATAGAAAATCTATAATTGGATTTCAGTGTTTGGTGAAAATCCCTTATGTACGCTCTTCAGGATGTCCATTTATTATGCTTGACTATTGACTCTACTCGCCTGCATGCTACTTAATCGCGGAATTTAACTAACCTATGCATTTATTATACCAATTAAAATGTCCTTGCCATACTATTTTACCTGATTATTGTGTACTCATCTCTGCAGAGCACATGCTTTTCATGGGAAGTAGTAAATTCCCAGATGAAAATGAGGTTCGGACGTTCTCTCTTCTCTGAAGTAAGAAGTAGCTGTTCATTAAAAACTCATCCACGAATCACTATGGTGCTAAATTAGTAGCTCTCAATATGTATAATCTCAAGTACTTAAAAAACTTTTTCCATGTAATGATGCACAGTCGTTAAACTTCTCTACTTGAGCTGTTTGTAATAAACTATTAGCTCATATTTAATTGGTCATATTCTAAAAAGTACATGTTACTCCCAATTAGAATTATTTTCTAACAGCTATTGAAAGTGTTTTCCACTCCATTTTCACTCTTGTTTTCTAGTATGATAGTTACCTGTCCAAGCATGGTGGTTCATCAAATGCGTATACTGAAACTGAGTACACCTGCTATCACTTTGAAGTTAATGGCGAGTATCTGAAGGGAGCTTTACAAAGGTAGCTCTTATGCTCATATTATTCATTTCTCCTTGGAGAATATTGTTGCATTTAGCCTTTGATCGTGGTGGATTTCACACCGAAGCTATTGTTCAGTTGCTTTCTTATTTATCAGATCAATATGATAGCAAAACTTGAAGCTTATATGTCCTTGTGAGCTTTTAGTGCTGCCTCATGATTTCCTTCATTTTGCAGATTTTCGCAATTCTTCATATCACCATTAGTTAAAGCTGAAGCCATGGAGCGTGAAGTATTAGCTGTTGATTCAGGTAGTTAACGTTCATATCATTGAGCAAGGTTTTCACTTGTTGGTTATTGTCGATATTGAGTGGTCACATCTGTACTAGCTGTTTAATTTGTTTTTGTGTCGTACTAATACACTCGTGATAAAACCCTTTAGAGTTCAACCAAGTATTGCAGAGCGATAGTTGTCGTCTTCAACAGCTCCATTGTCATACAGCTGCTTCTGGCCACCCCTTTAATCGATTTTACTGGGGTATGGTCGCTATTGTGAACCTATATTGTGTTATATACCAATACAATGCCTACAATACTTTTTGACACAATGAAGCTGATTGCAGGGAATAAGAAAAGTCTAATTGATGCAATGGAAAATGGCATTAATCTGCGAGAAGAAATCTTGCGATTGTACAAAGAAAACTACCGCGGTGAAATAATGAAGCTAGTGGTCATTGGTGGAGGTGAATTTAGGCTATGATCTTTTACCATTCTTTGCTTCCTTTTTGAATACGAGAGAGTTTATTACCATCTCCATTTTTTTGTTGGGAAATGTAGCATGCATGTTTTAGGACCCTTATTGGCCGGTGATGACATGTTATTGTCCAACATAATTATATTGAGTTTCTCATTTTATTCCTTTAGAGTCCCTTGATACTCTCGAGGAGTGGGCTGTGGAGCTTTTCAGTGATGTAAAGAAAGGTCGCACTTTAAAGTTGACAATACCTAAGGAAACGACTATTTGGAAGGCGGGCAAGCTTTACAGGTTAGAGGCAGTCAAAGATGTTCATATTCTAGAGTTAACTTGGACATTGCCTTGCCTTCAAAAAGAGTATTTGAAGAAGCCTGAGGATTATTTAGCACATATCCTGGGGCATGGTAAGGATGTCATATCTCTTTCAGATTTTACATGTTTAAATTAATTAGTGTTACTTAATTTGGAAATAGTGCAGATAATACTAGTTTGGCATGTATTTGGCTCAAAGTATTTCTGATCTCACTTTCGAGTTTCATAAGTTCCATATGCTTCTCTCAGGATATGTATTATGATCTCACTTTTTCTATGGTAAGACTTTCATTCTTTTCAACTCTTCGAAGTTGCTCTATTTAGAGATTACCCTGCCCACAAGATGCTTTGACATTCTTCTTGATGTGAAACCTGGTTGTTAGGCCAACATTGTCTTTCTTTTTGCCTTTTTTGCAAAACATGATAGTAAAGGACCAATACTTGTAGTTGTCTGCTGCCACATGGTTATCATATTAAGGTTCCTTCTATGGACAATGTTAGGGTTCACTTTAAGTAATCAGTGACCAATGGTGGATTGATCGTCGGCGTAACTGATTGGTTCATCATTGGTGGCAGTTCATAAAGGATTATAGGAGATCGCTGAGGTGAACGGAGAGTGAGCAAGAGACAGGCATATTGAAAGAGAGATTCCATTGGTTTGGTTAGGATTTATGTAAGTAACAAGTGAAGTCACTGTCGCAGATACCGACTTCACTTACATCCACCAGTAATAAAGCCAAGAGGAGTTGGCGTCTTGGCCAGCATGGGCAGGGTCTCACCCCGTGCCATGCTGCATATAATGTATTGTGCCAGTTTTTTGGCAGTAAGGTGCATGCCGGGCAGCACACTTAGTGCTGTTCGGCATGGTAATCCTTGCATAGAACATAAAATTATATTAGCTGTAAAACATATTCTTGTAAATTTTGCTCTTGTTCTAAGTTTCTTCATTTTTTCAAAAGTAATTGTTTGATGCCAATTCTAATTCGTAGTGGGGATATCCTCGCTGCTAAGTCTTTCTAAAACTAGGTCTTTATGTTGTGCCTTTTCACCTTATTCATTGCATGGATCGACCATCATCGATTCGACATGATAGTGTGGTGTTTTAGTGCGTTCCATCCAACGAAGCACCAGTGCTTAGACTTTTTTTCCTCTCAGTATTAGTGTTGTTTCATTAGTTATACCTATCTAGTTTTATTACCTCATAAAGTGCTTTGCTGTCGTTTCCGATTTAAAAAGGTTTCTCCTTTCGCTTGTATTCTTGGCTTAGAACTTGGAAGTGCTTGCTTATAATATTGTGTTTGGCATTGTCATGTATACCCTTAAATCTCAGAGGGTAGGGGAAGTTTGCTTTATTTCTTGAAAGCTGAAGGATGGGCAACTTCACTGTCTGCTGGAGTTGGAGATGAAGGGATGCGCCGATCTTCTGTTGCTTACATCTTTGATATATCTATTTACCTCACGGACGTAGGCCTAGAAAAGGTTTGAATATTCCTAGAACGATTTTTTTAACCCAGATTTAATTAGCATTTTGTTGCTCAAAGCTATGTCTGATGTATTATTTTGTGCAATGTCTCTCTGTAAGTCTAATTTTGCTGTCTGACATTCTCTGTACTCATGGAGATCCACCATTTCAACAGTATAATACGAGAAATAAATTTATGGTTTACAAATAGTATGCTTCATGTCGAGACAAAGCTTTAGTGGAGGTTTAAACTTTAGTTGAGCTTTAGTGGAGGTTTAAACTTCTTTTGGGTGACGCCGTACAACTGGGTTATCTCTTCTTTTCAAGATGGTGCTATGCTTAGGGACTATTGTTAGATTCTAGCAGAAAATCTACAACTGTTCTACATGATTGTTGAAAATTCACGTCCTCTTTTTGAGCTTTTTTGTCGCTATCAAGGGCTTTTGTGGTCATCTGGGTTTCCAAGATATTCAACTCCATTTGCTACATCTGGATAGTGATTGATGTAATAGTTACAACGTTTGTTGCTTTCAAGGCTTTCCTGTAGGCACTATGACTTTTGCAAGTTTCTTATCGTCATTCTTCATTGTCTAGAATTCAATCCAGACTGCTCTTTGAAGCCTACTGATGATATCTACCCAGAAAATGCCATGTGTCACTTCTTCACTCTCCCATCTGTGTACTTAGACTTTCAGATGTGCCCTTTGGTCATCAGTTTGGGTGTTTTTCTAATCCGTGGAATAATTTTTGCACTCTTTTTCTTGACTCCTTTCTAGGTTTAGGTGTTTTAGGCCTTAAGCTTGGCCTCATAGTTTGTATCTAGCAGTCTGTAGTCCATGTAGACAAGATTCTCACTCATGACACTGAGCATTACGAGATATTATTATTATTATGTTCCTCGTACAGCTTTAGCGGCAAGTAATATAGATTGAGCTATGGACCAAAACACTCAAGTTTATTTTCTTAACAATATTAACAAGCCAACACGTATAGGAAACTTTTAGCCTTATGCCGACCTTCTATGAATGCGCTGAATCTTGACCAGGGCAAACCTGTTAACAGAGAAGTTGCTGTAACACCTGTCAGGCTCGCTTATGTGTGGAGAGTTAGATTACTATTTAAGTTGTGTTGCATGTAAGCAGAAACTAAATCCTGATTCCTGATTGTGAAGGTGATAGATTTTGCTGTGAGGAAGTTCATCTTTAGAGCATGTAGCAGAATACAGAAAGATATTCCTGAACGAGACCATTTATAATATACCTGTTCCACCATGTTTGGGTATTTTGCCTGTAACCAAGATAAAAGCTATGGAGCTCTATCCGGTTAATTTTTTACCTTAGTTGTATGAGTTTATGATCCTAACTGCATAGGTCAAATATTTGAACTCGGGTCATTCTTTATTAGGCGGGGAGGTTGCAGAAACTCTAGGCTTAGTTCTAACAAAACTGGTTGACTACATGATTTGAACACTGATTATTCTATGTCAGTGAGGAAGTTTGGGGAGGCACTAAGCTTACCAACCAAAACTTCACAAAACCCGGTTAACACTGCAAACGAAAAGCGATAAATGTACCTAACATGTGACCCAGTCCTCAGAGCTCATGTTTTTGTGCACTTTGAGAAAAATCTTTTATAGCATATGGGCATAATCAACCTGCTCCATTGTCATCCATTTGCGAAAGGATTATTTGGCTGAATTCTATTTGGCAATTTTCAGTAATTTTGTGGACCTTTCCTGATAGAATGCTTTGCAGCTCTACGAAGTTGTCGGGTTTGTTTACCAGTATATAAAGCTGGTGCGTCAGTCTGCACCTCAAAAATGGATATTCCAGGAACTTCAGGATATTGCAAATATGGAGTTTCGATTTGCTGAGGAGCAGCCCCAGGATGACTATGCTGCAAATCTCGCAGGTCTGGTCATTTTGTTCCTATAAGAATAATTTTTTTTATAAAAGCAAATATTATAGATGTAGTCTTTGTGCCTCTTGTCATATATGATGATAGCTAGTGAGCATGCTTCTTTCATCATCTGCATACAATTTTATGTCTATGCATCTCTTGGGATAGAAGTATCAAAATCACAATATAGGTGTGTCTCTCTGATATTTTGGGATGGTAAACCAGGGTTTTGCAGGATCCTATTGCTTGTACTTTGGTATCAAGCAAATATGAAATATAAATTATTGACTATAAAGTATTTAGACACTGATACTGCTATCTATGGAGCTTAACATTTCAGAACGTATCTTTGTATGCTGTCTTTAGTTTAAAATGATTATGTGGCACAAGATAAAGCATTTTAGGTTTAGATCTCACTCAAGAAGATTAAGAATTTCTTGACTTTATTTAATTTTGAATGAAAGTTTGTAGTCACTTATGTGGTTCACTATTTTTAACTGGAAAGCTCATATTTTTCCTAAAATTCTAGCTGTTAATCTTCAAAATGATCAGGAAAGCTTTTTCAATAAAGGCTCATTCTTGTTAACATTTGGATTTCATATCACGCACATTGACCCATCGGCAGCTTATATGGAGCATTTTTAAGATCGGGAGTTTGGGACATTTTTATCTTCGAAAATAATATAGGCCTAGAATAGGCGTTGCAAACCTCATTACTTCTAAAATCCATTTGAGCAATTACTGTGAGTGATACCATCACTCGCATCCTGGCTGTTATCTTGAAGGCCACATTTCATTGTCATGAAATGCTAATAGCTTATAGCTATGCTATGTTGCTTCTATGTGCCAATCTTATAATATATTTTTGTATCTTCTAAAACTTGAGCAATTGCTGTTTAGTTATGCATATTGTTATTTAAGATATTATGCAAAACTTATAGCAGTGAATTTTTTCTTAGTTTTATTGTAACAAAGGATAAATGATTTGTGTAATGGTTACTCTGTTCATCATGGTACTTTGTACTGATACTGTACTAATAGCATTTGTTGGTACAGAAATTGGTTGTGATGGTTCCTGTTCATAATATGTGTTACATTAGCTCATCACTTAAGGTTTCTTGCCTGCAGAAAATTTCCTTTTTTATTCAGAAGAACACATCATTTATGGGGAATATGCTTTTGAACAGTGGGATCCGACACTTATAGAACATGTGCTGAGCTTTTTCACACCAGAAAACATGAGGATTGACATAGTTTCGAAGGCCTTCAATAAGCAGTCACAAGGTATTATTTACCTATCGGCATGATTTAGTCATTTAAAAGCGCACGCTTTACTCTAGTTGTACCAGAATTCACATGTTCTGTTCATGGTAGTTACTGAAGCAGCTTTCAAGAGGCAATCATCATTCCTCATCTTGTAGTGGAGGTTAATACCAAACTAAAGGCAATTCTTGATACTGAATATGCTGTATGTGTATAAAGGTTATCCGCAACTAGGTCTTGGCTAGTTGTACTTGTTTTCATCTGACTAAAAAGTTGTATAAGAAAAGGCCTAATCTGTCATCAGCTTTTCCATGTAAATGCTGCTGTCTGGGCACGTATTTTTATCGTGATTAATTAAATTTTCTGCTGTGCACTTCATGATCTTTAGGAACTAAGAGAAAGGGCGGAGTTGATTTAAAGTGTGAAAAAAAAGAATGATGCTGTGATTCCTTGTGATTCATGATGTGTTATTATGAGTTAGAGTCAAACCAGGTAGCTTACATTATTTGGTCGCTTCTGAAACTTAACGCGCTTTGAAAAAATGAAACCCTATGGATGTGCTGAAAATACCAAATGGTATCTTAGAATTCTAGTTTTGACAGATTTATGCAGCATGCTGTGGTATTGAATGGACACTATAGTTTTGTTTTTTATGACCTTTCACTCTTTGTTTGCTTTTAATGGATACTCACTTATAGATCATATTCATGTTATACATGCTGTTTGAAAATTCACTAGTGACCAACTTTGAAGGAATGGTTAAAGATGGAAGCCTCTTATGAACAGGTAATGAGTTCAAGTCCCTTCTAGGAAGATTTCTAGGGATTAAGTTCCCTTAGGAGCCCAAAAAAGGAAAGGAAGAATATGGGATCTTTAGTCCCATTATTTGACTCCATTTGTGCTGATTAGTGCATTAGTCATATATCTCCCTCTTTAATTTCTTAATCTGTTTGTGACAAAGTACTTCATGTTATGCATTCTCCCTTTTCACCCTCTAGAGACTTGTCACCCTGGACAACATTTTTAACATATGGTGCACCATATTTTTGTTAGAAAGGAATTATGGCTTCCTTTTTTTCCCAAGTGTTATAGAATATTTTTGCTGCTGATCAAGTAAAATAGGCATATGTGATACTAGTAGGGGTGGCAATTCGGGTTCACGGGTCGGGTTCGGGTCGGGTACTGACCCATTTAATAAAGGCCAAACCCGAACCCGACCCATTTAATAAACGGGTCAGGTTTATCAACCCGAACCCGACCCATTTATAAACGGGTCAACCCGACCCGACCCGTTTAACCCGTTTATGAAACGGGTCGACCCGACCCGTTTAACAACAATCTGACCCGTTTAACAACAATCAAGCAACAAATTATCAACTAATTAATAAAATTATTAAGCAATAAAATTACAACTTGTTTCAATTACATCCAACCTAAACAATAAACTTACAACTTGTTTTAATTTTCCTTGATGAGATGAGATCACATTCAAATTAGCTCTAAAAGTCTAAGTGATATTAAAATTAAACGGGTTAAACGGGTCGACCCGCTTAACCCGCGGGTCGACCCGACCTGACCCATTTATTCACGGGTCATAAACGGACCCGAACCCGATAACACCAAACCCAAACCCGTTTATTTCAGGTCGGGTCGGGTTCACGGGTCATGACCCGAATTGCCACCCCTAGATACTAGGTAATGGCTTCCTTTGCTTAAGATAGAATTCGGTTTATTTAAGATACTGTTGCATCTATATTTCTTCTGTGGCAATTTATCTTTCTACTCATCAAGTAGACAGGTGCTTATTGGTTTATCTACTTTGATCACCTTTTTGTTAATCCATCACAACTATATGAAACTCTATGGTTGATACTGTTTCATACTGAGTTGCATTACTGTTCATTTCAGATATGCAATTGGAGCCATGGTTTGGGTCACAGTATATCGAAGAAGACATATCACAATCTCTTCTTGAGCTTTGGGCCAAACCACCTGAAAATAAGTCATCACTGCATTTGCCATTAAAGAATGAGTTCATTCCAGGTGATTTTTCTCTCCGGAGTGCTCACATATCAAAAGACCTTGCAAACAAGAATCATCCAAAATGCATATTGGACCAACCATTGATGAAGTTCTGGTACAAGATGGATTTGACTTTCAATGTTCCTCGTGCAAACACATATTTCTTGATAACTGTGAAAGATGGATATAGCAGTCTTAAGAATTGTGTTTTGACAGAGCTGTTTGTAAATCTTCTCAAAGATGAGCTGAATGAGATTTTGTATCAGGTACTCCATTCATATTCGTGCGTATTTCTGACTTGATTTCATGTAGGAACTAGAAATATTTGTTAATGAGTTTGCATTTTGCTTAGAAAGTTAGAAGGAGCTATTCTGCAAACTGTTTCCTGTGGTGCAGTGTGACAAAGTCTGTTGGCTTTGTGTCTGTGAATGGAATTAAATGATTTTTTACAGATGAACATTTCCCTTGCACAAATTTAAAGGTGGCTTGTGGCCTTTGTGTTAAAGTCTCATGTATCTCCATGTAGTTTTGCAAGTACAGTACCCTTCCAGGCGGAATGGCTGAAATAACATGCTCAGGCTAGAGGTTCTAAGGTCCAAATATTGCGTATATATAAGGAGTTCACTAGAAATCTTTACATCTGGTCGTAGAGGACTTGCTCAAAAGAGAAGTGAGGTCAGTTATAGCCCGAGGACTGAAGAACAAGCGAAAGGCCGAGAAGATACACTAGATTAAAATGAAATGGATTTGTAAGATTAAATTTATGTTTGTGACAGCCAACAACGTTTTCAATATGTGGAGGAAAAATTGGCATTGTCTTGATGGTAAATAAAGTGATAATTGATGCTTATGCTTAGGTTAGTCCTAAAGATTTGTGAGCAAGCCAGACTTTTTGAAGAATTTTGTTTATAGTACAAACCTTAGGAAGTTATAGCCTTTACTTCTGTAATTTTAGGAAGACCTTAGTCATGAAGATTGGAACCATGCTGTTAGTGGATTTTTGGCCTAAATCTCTTACACTTAATCAGTAATCTCTAAGGGAAGAAATCTTTTTGGATAAATGTCATTCCCATGAAAATAGCAAAGGGTGCTTTCGAGAGTTTCGTAGTCGAAAGAGTAACAATTTCATGAGTTCCTTCTGATAGCATTAGTGATTGACTCGCTTGATCTTCCATGGGCTGGTAGTATTAGGTTGGATGCTTTTGGCCTTAATGCTTATTCCCAAAATCGGAATCCGCAAGATCTGATATATAGACTGGAAGAGTAAGTGTACCATGACAAGGGCTCTAGTTCAGCTAAGGCATTGTAATTTCTTCCTTTAATTTGATTAGTTTAAGTCTTTTACCCTGGCTTGGGGGGCAAATGCCCTACATTTGCAACAAATTTGGGGGCATGGGGATTTAACCCCAAGACCAATGCATTGCCACCATCGGGTACTAACCACTTGAGCTACTCAAAAGCTGTAGCTAAGGCATTGTTGATACCTAAAGTGGTTTTTGTAAGTGAAAGCTTTAAGGGGAAGGTGTAAATAGTGAAACTACCATTAGGGACCAACGTATTCGCGCATTGTTGCCTTGATTGCCATATAAGCATGATGCACAACACTACTTGTAGTTATGATCACAGATTTGGCTCACATTCGAGCTTACCCAATTGAGGCCTCTTGAATCTCTTTATATTCAGGTTTAGCATATGACCTGTTGCATGAGTGTCCAATGGATACGCATAGCTGACACTTAGTGGCATGATGTCATGCGAACAAGAATAAGCTATTTACTGCTGATTGACTTTATATATGTTTTCGGGGCATAGTCCGACTACATTACATTTATATAGATGATCTTTTATGCTAAACTATCTCATCACGCCGTTGACTCTCATATTTGTAGACCATAAAGAAAACAGGCTAAAGTTCATCAGACAAGAGGTCATCTGTACCTGAACTTGATTTGCTAGTCTTTATGGACTACTGTAAAAGGTCTGGGACTTATTGTGGAACATCAAAATGATGAGTCTAAAGCTTGATCTGTTTGAGCCCAAGCAATCAGTTATGCTTTTGGCACATGATTGATTTGACCAGTTATATCTGTTGTGTGTAATGTTGCAACTCGACAATTCCTCGTGTTGCTTTTGGTGACAATTGTTAATTGCAGTTGCCAAATTTTTCTTCTTATTCATAATGCTTACAGTTTAGTCTCATGATGCATTATTCCTATGTCTTTGTGCTTGTTTTTTATGTCATATTTTAATTGTGATGGCTTCATGCAGGCTGGTGTTGCTAAGCTGGAAACAGCTTTGTCAGTTATCGCTGATAAGCTTGAGTTAAAGATCTATGGTTTCAACGACAAACTGTCTGTCCTACTATCTAAAGTTTTGGCCTTGTCCCGTGCCTTTACTCCTAGGGTTGATCGCTTTGAGGTGTGTGCTGCATAGAAGCATCTAATTCTCTGAAATTTTTAGTATTTCTTCACTATTCAGGTCATATGTCGCTTGCATATCAATTGTATGTATCTATAGCATATAAGTAGTCAGAAAATCAAAGAAGAATAGACTACAGATCAAAATTTTAAGAGGCCGAGAATTCCATCATTATGCTGTTGCTTCTGTTTCTTGCTGTTGATTTGAGTCATTTGACAATTTTCTGTGCGGGGATCATCAACCAAGTCACCCGCTGAATTTACTATCATCAGGTTTCGTTTCTAAACTGAAGCGGTGAAAATTATGTGAAAATCATTTTGATGTATCTGCAAGGTAGTACTTACCAATGATTGCCATGCGTGGACCTTTATGTATCGTACACTAACCCTAAGCTGATACATCTATTAGCTCAGAAGTTCATGCCACCAGCACGAATTTTGTGCGTAGTGCCGCTGCGTATCGTGCCGTCCAGAGACCGGCACAGTAATCATTGGTACTTACCACAAGTTTTCAATACTTAATGGTTAATACGACCCTTGATCTTGGATCAAGTTTGTAGTAAAAGTGAAAGTTTGATTTTCTTGTGGACTTCAATTGGCACAATTGTTTATTCCTTATCTATATTTGTTTTGGTTTTAAACCTGTTAGGGTCTTGATATGCATTGGATGAGCAATTTCTCATCTTGGGTTTTGGCATGGGCTTCAGGCTTCCTTTGTGGCTGTGTTGATACTTGGTTATTAGTAATGTTTGGCTGTTCAAAAGAACTTGTGCCTTGCTGCCTTCACTTACCATTGGCCTTTTTTTATCTATCTGAGAAACCAGCTTATGTCAGTATGAGACTCAATTTGGTTGACCGAGTCCCGATTCGTTATAATAAGATCGCAAATAAAGAGTAGGGATTTCTGCATCTAGTATAGAAGTTCAAATTAAACCCTGCAGAACAAAATGATTCTAATAAGGCATGTTGCTCAGTCACTCTCTTTTTTTTGGCTTTTTTCCTTCGTTCTTAGCTGAAAGTAACCTGTGTAAAATACTTGTTTGCCACAGCTAACTGTTATTAACTGTGTCGTGCTTGTGTAAGTATATTTACTTCTTGCTAACAATATTTGTTTGGTGCACAATTCATTGCTAGGTTATTAGAGAGGATGTAAAGAGAGCATATAAAAACACAAATATGAAGCCTTTGAGTCATTCTTCGTACTTAAGGCTGCAAGTCCTTCGTGAAAGCTTCTGGGATGTAGATGAGAAACTATCCTGCCTGATGAACTTGTCTCTTTATGATCTGAAGGCCTTTATCCCATGTCTTCTATCACAGGTAGTCAAATGATACTCTTATATTGATTTCTTAACGTGGTCACCTTTTTTTTTCCCCTACTTCTAACATCAGCATCTTCTTAAAACGTTTTTATCTGTCTTCCCTTTTTTTTCCCCCTACTTCTAACCTCTGAGATCAGGATTTGTTAGAATTATTATTATGATATGATGATGTTATGCATGCTCGTTCTGCTTGGAGATCAAAGTTTATCATGAGTATCTCTACAAACTTGCAGTTGTATATTGAGGGTCTCTGCCATGGGAACCTATCAGAAGAAGAAGCAATCGGTTTAACAAATATCTTTACAAGTGCTTTTCCTGTGCAACATTTGCCAGCAGAATTGAGGCATCAAGAGCGTATTCTTTGTCTTTCACCTAGTGCAAGATATATCAGACGCGTACGTGTTAAGAATGAGCTAGAAAGGAACTCTGTAGTGGAGGTAAACATTTGCTGATCTTTCCACTTGCAAGCTATATTTCAAACTACTGCAGATCAATATATAATTCTGGATTTAACTGGGTTAGCTGTCTGGTCTCTGACTGCAGCTACTGGCCTATAAGTCCCTTCTTTTCCATTTGCAAGTAGGATTACGACCATCAGTACACTTGTCTTATATTTGGCGCACAACTCCTTGGATGTGACAACCCTGTCATGTTGATAACTGTAACTGGACGGGACAATGCTGTATGTTCAGGTCATATTTCTTAGATTAGGCCAGTTGTTAGTCCTCTCATTGGCATAATAAACCAAGGCTTAATTTATGGGCAGTACCTGCACTAGGTTGAGTACTACAATTTTGCCAGTCTGACCTACATAGAATCCTGAGGGAAGATAACGGAAATAAGCTTTGGGATGCTTGAAGATTACCTGGATTAAAGTGTCTCAGAAGGCATTTGCTTTCAATTTCTCATATGTCTCATTTTCCATTGGCAGCTATATTTTCAAATAGAGCAGGATGTAGGGATGGAAGCTACCAAATTTAGAGCGATTACTGATCTCTTCTGCAATATTATACACGAACCATATTTTGATCAGTTAAGGTAATAAATTGTTTTTGCTTGCCACTTTTCTTCTGGCTTCATAGTCATCTATTTCTGCAGCTAATGCAGGTTGTTCCAACCACATACCGTTGACTATCAGATCGAGGGAGTGTTTTGGTGACTGGATGATGCTGTTCTTCTCACTGCTTTTATGTTTACGAAAGATTTATATTGTTTGTGTCAATCTACAGGACAAAGGAACAACTTGGCTATGTTGTTGAATGCAGTCCACGTATGACATACCGTGTGTTAGGATTCTGTTTTTGTGTTCAATCATCCGAGTATAGCCCGGTTTACTTGCACAATAGAATTCATAGCTTCATCGATGGACTCCAAGAGTTGCTGGTAAGCTGCCAATATATTCGTGGTTGCATTTGCCCTTTGCCATTTGTCATTGATCTTTTGAATTTCATCAGTTGCTTAAGAAACTGGTTTTAATGATTGAGCATATCTTTCAGAGCTTGCTCTATGTTTTTTAAAGTAGTCGAGGGAATATTATTAGGAAGCAGTGGATATTCTGGTAGTTTTAAAATATCGATTATGCTTTATAGAACTTGCGCACGAATTGGAATAATTCCTACCAGAACTATGAGATTCAAGTACTTCAAAATCACTGCAGCGCCCTCAAGTATCCAATATTAATTGCTCAATAAATGCAGATTTCATCCACTCTCAGACTCTGGGTTCTATCTTGCAATTCTTCTGCTTTATTAGTTCTTAACTTCATCATCGCTTATTTCCACAACTCCATCTGTTTCTTTTCATTGTAAAGCTCTTGTTATGGAGTGTTGCCCCTAGTTTCACTCCTTGCCAATTCAGAGAATCTGCATACATTTAAGACTGCCATTTGAGCTAACAAGGCTTAAGATTACCATAAGTTTGAGATTTGGTACAAGTTTCTTTAAGGCAGAAATTCAGGAAAATGCTAATTACTGAAGTCGAAGGGAATAGCACAGGAAACTGTTCTATTCATAAGCCTTTTTTAGAAACTTGGTGCGATTAGGTGTTACTGTTGTTGAATGTAAACGTGTCTTGTTCTTTCCATCAGAACACAGTGATCATGTCCTTGCTCTTTGCCCTGCTTCTAGTTCTCTAGTTCCTATTGTTGCAGTTTTGAAGATTTGTTACAAAACACAAATAGGTATCTTTACTTCCACTAAGATGAGCGGATAATGTCCCTTCCTATTTGCCCTGCTTCAGTGCATTCAAGTGCCTGAAGTGAACTATGCCAAAATGCATGAAAACATTCCTTTCATCTTTCTCAATGCTGCTTATGAAACCTGGTTCTGTTCGTTTATAGTTGATTGTTATTTCCCATTCCATGTCTATTTCTTTGCTGGACATGCGAGTTTCTTCTCATCAGCTTCAATGAAATGATTTGTAACATTAGAGACGTATATGAAAATATACCCACACTCTCACGCTTATGATATCCAGGAGCAATTTTATGTAGTTATATAACAGATCATGCATTTTTAGTTGATTCTCCATTTGTAAAGACATCCTGGTTTAAACCAAAGCAATCAGTTCCAGGAAAATAAACATAGAGAAGAACTGAAGAGTGTGTTAACTTCGAAGAATTTAAGCGCTGCCAACTATGTTCATGAGCACGTCCATACTTCAGCAGTTCACCTTCCTAAGCTATAGTTGAATTGTTTTTTTTTTCCACAATGCTGGTAGTGGATGTTGGTATTTGGTTACCATCCTTTTGTCTTTTGACCATACCTTTACTTCAGAGTTCAGAACTATGAGCTAGATATTATTGAATAGATCTTGTAATCTATGTGGATCCAGTTATTAGGAGACTTTTGTTGTTTGTGAGTTGGGTTGAATTCAAGTGGTATGCAATTGAACCACCTTTTGCTTCAAGCACTAGCATGGTTTAGCTTAATGAAACTGCACAATAATGTGTGGTGGAAAACCTTGTCTGTATTCTTTGTATTTACGAAATTGACAAGTATAATCACTATCATAGGATGGACTTGATGAGGAATCTTTTGAGAATCACAGAAGAGGTTTGATAGCAGAAAAGCTGGAAAAAGATCCATCACTCTCCTATGAGACTGGTCATCATTGGACTCAAATAGTGGATAAGAGGTAAATGGTTCCGTCCGGTGTATTCCGCCATTTCCATATCCAATTGCTGTTCTTCTGGTTTTGATGGTTATCATTCTGCCTCAAATTCACTTCTTTAAGCTTTTGGGCAATGTGATGATACACCAAACCATGAGGGCACATTTATTTTAGTTGGGTGATTTTGCCTTTGAAATCTAATTAAATGTCATAGTTGCCTTGCCTTCACTTCATTTTATGTTTAAACAAACTTCCTTTTTACTTGCCAGAGTTCTTTTATTTCCAATTGTTCAACCTTTCATAGTGCATATGTATGTGGATACTCGAGATTTATCCTTGGTAGCATGGATGTTCATTGGAAGGCGACAACCTTCTCACTCTTTAAGCACTTCCTATGTTCCCATACTATGTGCCTTTTAAGTCATACGGGGCTGCTTTGATTTGTTGCTTTTGGTCAATGTTATTACTTCTTGTGCTTGGCATATATGTGCTTGGCAGGTATTTGTTTGATATGTTGAAATTGGAGGCAGAGGAGCTCGAGATGCTTCAAAAACAAGATATCATTGAGTGGTATAATACATATTTGAGACAGTCATCCCCCAAATGTCGACAACTTGCTATCCATGTCTGGGGTTGCGATACAAGTCATAAAGACGAAGTTGAAGCACAAGCAAAGCTGGGAACAGTTATTGAAGATCTGGCCTCCTTTAAGACATCATCTACATTTTATTCAAGCCATTGCTGAGTACCAGAGCCCTATTTATTAGAGCAAGTCCTAATTTATTGAGGTTTTATAAGTTATTTTAAAATCAATTATTTCCAAACCAGCGAAAATGGTGAATACTTGTTTGCAATCAACTTTGAACCAGTAGTGTAACATTCCATTTGTTTCAAAATTATTGGAATAAGTTGTTTCATATATAGTGATTTTGTATGCTCACTTCTAGTTGAATTTTTTTACATATCAAATCCGATCCGATTGTCTTACGATTTTGCAATTTCGGGCCGATTCGTTTTCCATTTACGATTTCAGACACTTCTCAATTTTTTCAAGATGCTTTTGCCCCTCATCTCACCAATGCACCTACCACTCTCTCTCTCTCTCCCCCCACCGCATTTAATTCCGAGCTACTCTCAAACGCCCTTAGATCAACCATTCGTCACATACCGCTAGCACCAGCTCTGATGAATCCGACCTCCTCCTTCACTTTCTTGGCTGTCCACGCCAAGCCACATTGCTAACTTGCTGCCAAGCTAAGTATTTTTTGCACATCTCTAACCCATGACCTCTCCTCCAAGGGTTTTTGGCAAGATCTGGTTACCAACACCCAGGGGCGGACCCAGCCTCTCCGGTAAGGGGGGGCCAAGGGAGGGCAGCAGGGATTCGGGGGGGGGGGGGGGGGGGGGGGCGGGGGGCCAGGGGGCACTTTGGATGGGGTTGTGGGCTGCGGGGCCCACAGGGTTAAGCCAAATTAAAAAATTTCAGGGGGGGTCCAGGCCCCTCCTAACTTGTGAATAGGTCCGCTCCTGCCAACACCACCCCCTTGTCTCAGCGAGTGAGGAGTATTTCAAAGAAATATAAAAAAAAATGAGTGTTTCAAAGAAAGAAAAAAGGAATATGTTGAAAAACTAAGTATTCTCGAGATAATAAGAAGTAATTGATACTCCTTCAAGATGAAAGAAATCAAATAAAAAAAAGAGGACAATGAGATGAATTTCTATAGCGATATTGAGTAAGAAAAACCGATGAAAATATCGAGCGAGAAAAACCGATGAAAGTAAGGATTACAGGAGGAAACCGATGATGACACTATTACTAAATCGAGAAAAATAAGAAGAAAAAAATTCTCTCATATATATATTAGTAATCTTTGCACTTTTATAGGAATCCATGTATAAAAATGTATTTCCTCGTATGAGTTCGTATTCCCAGTAAGTAAGAAATCCCAAAAAATGTGTAAGGATAAGAAGAAGCATGGAGAGACACAAGCACATCTCTAACCCAATCGGATAACAAAGAAGCACGTCTCTCCCACCGCCTCCGCAAAGAGCTCGAGTGTCTCAAGTCATCATCATCACCATTAATTAGTACTCTGGTATTTTGATTTCAAAACGTGCTTCTTTGTTATCCTATTGGGTTAGATATGTGTCTATCTCTCTCTCCCGCCCCCTCCTTCTGTCTCCAGGTAATCCCTTCGCATTTCTTGAGATTCCTTACATAAGTCAAGTAATCCTTAGAATACCAACTTATACGAAAAATACGTTCTTACGCAGAGATTCTCGTGAAAATACAAAGACTATCAATATATACAAGGGAATTTATTTCTTATCCTTCTCGGTTTAGTAATAGTCTCATCGTCGACTTCCTCCTCTGGTCCTTACTTTCATCAGTTTTTTTTTACAGATGTGTGAAAAATACTTAGCTTGGCAGCAAGGTGGCGCCGTGGCGGTGCGGTTTGGCGTGAATGGCCAGGAAAGTGAAGGAGGAGGTTGGATCCATCGAAGGTGATGCTTGGAGGATGCGATGAACTATTGATCTAAGGGCGTGTGGGAGTAGTTGAGCATTAAATACGGTGGGAGGAGAGAGAGAGAGTGGTAGTGCATTAATGAGTGGCAAAAGTGTCATGAAAATTGAGAAGCGGTTAAAATTGTAAACAAAAAACAAATCAGACTCAATTACAATTTCAAAAGATAATTGGATTTAAAATATAAAAAATTCATTATAGTTTGGTCCCTTTTAAACGAAGGGTGTTGCATTTCTTTTTTTTTTTTGTAACAAGTAGGTGCATCAAGTGTGTTGAAGGAAAAATAGCTTAGGATCCTATTAGCACCCGAGGAGTGGAAAAAGCTATAATTCCTTTTTGGTGATTTTATTTATTTTTTTAACCTGAGAAATCAAGTAAGATAGTGAGAGGAGATTTTTTTTTTTTTTGTCGCCCTTTTGCAATAGGCGTACAGTGTGACATCCTGAACTTTAAACTTGTGATTTGTTTGACAATGGGGTTAAGGGAGTTACCTCATTTTATTTTTATTTTTTCACCAAACACCAAAACAATGATTACGAGTTATCCTCTTATTTTTGTTGTGCCACGTACGGATAACAAGGTGGCGGATGAGTTGGCTAGACTAGGTAGGGGTAGCTCTGAAAGGTGGTGGTGGTTTTCGAATTCGGGGTCACATGTTAGTGGCCCATCGGAGAACTTGGCGTAGTGGCCGGTTTTGTCTGCACCCGGCTTCCCCGGCTGGATGTTTGGTTTGATTTTCTTTTTGTATGGGGTTTGTAGTTATGTTACACCAGCCTCTTGGCTTATCTATTAAAAAAAAGAGAGTTATCCTCTTATATGCCATCTGCAAAAGGAAATGCACTGTGATCAGGAGCTATAAATTTGGAAGTGTGTTGTCTGAGACTCCGAGCAGTAATCTTTAAAGTATATTTTCTTGCCGCCATATTTATGGATCACATCGTAAATAGATTTCGAAGAGTAACGTTATCGCTCTGTTGCTGACCACGTAACTAATGTGGCGTGGCACTGTATAGCAACCATAAACGGCCACGTCGGATGGCCCACGTCAATGAGCCGCATTAGCCTCAACAGGAGGAAAAGCGGAAAACAAGATGCCCCAACCACCTATTTAAAGACTATAGTTGTGACACACGACAATAAGGGGTGTGTCTACTGCCTAGTTGGTTGACAGCCCCATGGCAACTGTTGTTGGGCCTTGGTTGGGCCCTAGCTTGGTTCCAAACAGAGGATCATGGCATGGCCCACGTCCACATGGGTGTTTGGACGAACATGAGGCCGCTCATGGCTCCTGAACACTATAGACGTTGATGTGCAAGGGCACATGTGGTTACCTCTCCAAACCAACCATGAACCATGTCTTCTTGCAACACACACACACACACACACTCTCTCTCTCTCTCTCTCTCTGTGTGCTGACCTTCTTAGCTAACGACATTGATGATGAGATTTCACATGTATGCCGGTGTATTCTGAAGCTGATTTAATGCACTGAAGAGACCTTGCTAACGGCTATGGATTCATAAGGCATTAAATCAGGAGCAGGAGAACTGGCTGAAAGAATCTATTCGCCCAACAAACGGAGCAGTGTTTCTTCTATCCACCTTTGAAAGTTGATGAATGAAAGAAGCAACGTATATAATTTTTTTCTCACACATGCAGCAATCTTTGAATTGAATTAAATATCAAATCATCACCATTTGTCCCAAAAGAATGAGCTAATGAAAACTGTAAAATTTATCATTTAAATCATTATTTTCGGATGAATATCAACCTCAAATTTACCGATTATCTCAAAAACTTAAGCCGTTGGAAGATGGTAAATTTAATTGCTTCAATTAAATTGTGTTAATAGGAAGGATGTTCCAATCATAGGAGAGATGATCTAGGGAACATTACACATGGCATCTCCCCTTGTCCTTGTCCACTGTCATTATCTTCATTTATATAAATGGTCATGCCCAAAGATATGCTTATCATATGCTACTATTTAGAAGCTATTGAGACAGATAAAATCAAATCATGATATTGGACAAGCCACACACCCCACATTCCCATGTGCTCCTAACATGGTGGGGCCTGGCCTCAAAACCCCTTTTACCTACCAAATAGGGAAATTTGTGTACTAAAATGAGGAGAATTATATATAAAACCCCAAGATGGCACATACAAAGTTCAAACTATTTGAAAAGGTTGAACTAGTAAACCTCGGAAATATATTAATTAGCACAGCAATCATTAGGTTAATTGGTAGGTGTTCTTGGTGTGGATTGCTTCATTTATTAATAAGCTTCTTTTTTTTTTTATTGACGAGATGAACTCCGAGCCGGATGGCCAAGAGCTGATGTTCATTTATTAATAAGCTAAAAGCTAAATAATTGGAAGAAACAGATCATAGTGTGGACCAGATCGATGAGTGCACTTACTGACTTACATATATTGGTTTCAGTTATGCTGTGTTTTTAACGTACATAAGTGAAGAAACAAACAAGGAAAAGAGAGAGCTCGTATGGTACCTGGCCTCGTTATGTTCGGGAAATCAAAGTGCAAAGCTTGGACCACATAAACAAAGGCATGATGTCTGGAAGATCAAGATAAGTAATGATCAACGAGTATGAAGGTCTCAAATTCAAAGCCCGTTCGTCTTAAGGGTTTATAAGAAGTTACGATTACCAATCTGCAATATATTCTTTCCTACAATCTATTAGTGCTTGATGCGTAGCGATGTGACTTTTATTATCACATCGCTTAATTATTAGTGCTTGCAATTGATACGTAGTCATGACTTTTTATTCTATCCCACAATCTCTATTAATTAGCACTGAAAACAGAACTCCGAGCAGCCGTTAAAGCGCTCAACTGGTGCAAAAACAAAAAGAAATGATGTGCCTTTTATTCGGTAGTCAAAAATTTCGTCTTTTAAGCTTGATTTCCGGCAACATTTATGCTACAAAAGTTGTTAAAAACGTAAAACAGACTCCACGGAACATGCATGCATGCTTTGATCATCAAAGCCTCTAAAAGTCACACCATTAATTCCTATACATAGTTTCATTGACACAAACAAACACACATGGTGCAGTTCGGTGGAAATTAATCAGGCCATGACATATATATATGAGGGCTATAATCCATATGGCTATGAATCCGAACACCCCTTCATTAGGTAGATGCATGTGGCAATGTGTCCCCACACAAGTTGGTACTCCAACCCGGAACATTTCCATGTGCCTATGATTCTTGCCTTTAATCCAGTCCTTCTCAATCTTCTTCTCCGGCGGCTCAAACTTGTGTCCTTCCCTACATAGAAATCTATCCTAAAACCCCACATTTCCACTATAAATACCCACCCCTCCATTGATCCCTTCATCAAACAAGCAAGCAACCAACACATAGTTAAACCTCATCTAGATCCTCAAATGGCCATCCTCAAGACTTCTCTCTTCAGAGCTCTTTTCATCTCCCTAATCTCCTTCCTTTCGAAGGAGGCCATCGCCGACTCCTACGGGTGGCAAGCCGGCCACGCTACGTTCTATGGCGGCGGGGACGCCACCGGCACTATGGGTGAGCTATGATCACTTTCACAAAGGGTATTACTCATTTGTCAATATGTTTAAAGACTTAATAGAGCTAAAAGGATGATTGCTGCATGCATGCAGGAGGGGCTTGTGGCTATGGGAACCTGAACAGCCAAGGCTACGGCACGAACACTGCGGCGCTCAGCACCGCGCTCTTCAACAGTGGCCTCAGCTGCGGCTCTTGCTACGAGATGAGGTGCGATGACGACCCCAAATGGTGCCTCCCTGGCTCCATCATCGTCACCGCCACCAACTTCTGCCCTCCCAACTATGCGCTCTCCAATGACAATGGCGGCTGGTGCAATCCTCCCCTCCAGCACTTCGACATGGCCGAGCCGGCCTTTCTCCAGATAGCGCAGTACCGTGCCGGCATCGTCCCAGTTGCTTTCAGGAGGTGGGCATTGAACTTCTTGCGTTAGCTGGCTCACTCTTTTCTATCGGGTTGATTAATTGACTAAGTAAAAATAAAATGGTCCTTAATTACGCCTAAATCCAAATATTGTTCTTGGGCTCTATAGGGTGCCATGCGTGAAGAAGGGTGGGATAAGGTTCACCATCAATGGCCACTCCTACTTCAACCTGGTGTTGATCACCAATGTGGGCGGCGCCGGCGACGTGCATGCGGTGTCAATCAAGGGGTCGAAGACCGGGTGGCAGGCGATGTCGAGGAACTGGGGCCAGAACTGGCAGAGCAACGCGTACCTCGATGGCCAGACCCTCTCCTTCCAGGTCACCACCAGTGACGGCAGCACCGTCACCAGCTACAACGTCGCGCCGGCCGGCTGGCAGTTCGGCCAGACCTTCGAGGGAGGACAAATCTAAGCTAGCTACCAGATATATATAGCACCTACGTGGCTACATTGCTTAAAAGAGTATATAGATGATGGAGGCCTGTTTGGAGTGGGCCGGGCCAGCTAGCTAGATGCTGAGGTAGCTATATTTAGCACCCGCTAAGGCAGTAATATGGATGAGTATATATATATATGTGTGTGTGTGTGTGTGAGAGAGAGAGAGAGAGAGAGAGAGAGATTAGTGTTGGCATATATATGTATAGGATTGCAATTTGCATTGCCTTGCAAAAATGTTGCAAGGCTTGGATGTTAAGGAGTGTGTTTCTTTGGGGGGAATGGGTAATATGTAAAAGAAGAGGATATGATCATGTGTAATTTGGGCTTTAATTCTTTGAAGTTCTATATATGAAAGAAGTGTTTAAAAGGCTATATAAATCATGAAAAGAAATGTGTTTAAAAGGCTATATAAATCATGCCAAATGTTCCCCTTTAGAGTTGGGCTTTTTGAAATCCAACTTCTGGAAGTGGGACAGGGCCATGGCCTGCTCAACCAGCCCATTGCATATTCTTCATTAAGGAGCAGGCTTGGGTCCCCAGCACCACGGGCCTAATGGGCTTCATCTATTTTGACACGTGTCTCCAAATTAATATTTCCACGATCGGCGCTTCGTACGGCGGAGGGCACACCGAGGTTGCTTCACTGTTGCTATAGTCGATGAGCGCTCGAGGCTTCTTCAAAGCCTTCTCGCTGGTTCGAAGAAACCCTAGATTTCTCCCCGAATCCCCGTTTCTCCATCGGCTTCAAACCCTAGCAACCCAGGCGAGGCCCTCTATTTTCTTCTCCGGGACGATGGATGAAGCTGGACGATACCGGAACTCTCCCAGCCTAGTGAATGAACGGGCACGGGTCTCGACCACCGCCGTGGGAGGAGGAAAGGAGGTCGATAGCTTTGAGCTCTCTCCATCGAGCTTCCTCAAGCTCCAAATGGGCGACATAACTAAATGGTCGGTGGATGGATCCACGGATGCCATCGTGAGTTCACATAGTCCTAACCATCTTCTATCTCATCAATCACCTAGACGAGATCTCCAGATGGACGAATGTTTTCATATGCTTATGCGTTCAGTCCGCTTAGTTAATTTCCGAGATTAATTTCACTTAGATGGTATCGATTTACTTGTTTCGCAGGTGAATGCAGCTAATGAGCGAATGCTTGGTGGTGGCGGTGTAGACGGAGGTAACTGATCGAAGTTTTTAAAAGTAAAGCTGCGTTTCATGGATACTTTGTATAGAGTTTCATTTCTTTATGCTTAGCTATACACCGAGCTGCCGGCCCAGAGCTTCTAGCTGCATGTAAGGAAGTCCCAGAGGTCCGGCCTGGAGTCCGTTGTCCCACAGGAGAAGCAAGGATAACGCCGTGAATATCTCGCTAATCTCTACTATATATCGCTGAATGAATAATATTTAACTACATAGAGTATTGAATCACATGAACAAATTGAAATTTTTGCAGGGCATTTCGGCTACCTGTCTCTCATGTAATCCACACTGTTGGACCGATTTATGATATGGATGCTCAACCTGAGGTTTCTCTGAGAAATGCATATAGGTAGCCTACTCTGATCTTCTCTTGTTTCTCTTGTTGTGTTCCTTGTCCAAATGAAAGGAACACTATGTTTGGCGTGCTCATGAACTAACTTATAAAGTGGGTATGATTTCAGAAATAGTTTAAGGGTTGCCAAAGAGAACGGCATTCATTATATTGCCTTCCCAGCTATATCATGTGGTGTATACCAGTAAGTTGTGTTTTCTTATTGAGATCATGGCTGTTTTATTGGTTTAAACTTTGCTTCTGAAATCGTCAAAGATCTTTCTCCAACTTTACCCTTTTCACTGCTCTCTTCTTCAGTTACCCCCTCAATGAAGCTTCTAAAGTAGCTATTGCGACAATTAAGGAGTTCACAGATGATATCAAAGAGGTGCAAACAGTTCTTATCCTTTTCATTTACTAAGCCTATCTTTATTGATCCCACAGTTGTATCCCATGCTAATATTTTCCACACAATTTCAGATTTCAGGGCCCTATTTCCAACCTTGTATGCTCAGATGTTAATAAACATAATGATCATGTTGTTTTCTTTGTATGATGATCTGTGTGTGAACCACTTAGTCAGTACATCTCTCAAGTGCCATTTTCTACCAGAAATACTTAATTCTTCCTACTGTGCCTATGTCCATTTCAGATGGGATTTGAGGGAATTGCTTTGGCAATTAATCTGTTGGCTAAGTAGGGAATACGAGGTTAAGTTTGGGCAAAAATAGGACTTAGGTTATCGATTTTCAAAATTGATATAATGATTCAAATCCAAACTTATAAGGTTCTATGGAGTTGTGGCTTTTCCCGTTTGATTTGGATCGTGTTTACATCTGATTGCCATTACTATCAAACTCAGACTTCGTAATTTACAATGCTCGACTTTTACAGCAAATACATATTGTTTTTCTAGACGTAAACCAGGACCATATAGCATGATTATGTGAATCAGTTGTCCTCTATCCTTGTTTGTCCTTATGCTGAAGAGGATCTAATTAATGCCTTTAGGGATTCATGCCTAAGGATCTAAGTAATGTGATCAAGGATCTGTGCCTATGTAAGTGTCACTTTGACCATATTTCTGAGAGCAAGATGAAAAGTTTCATGTTGTTCCAGCTTCCAAGCACGAATTGTTCTGTAATTCACTGCCTATTGGGCAGAATTTAGCTGAAATTATTGGGAATATCTGCTATTCAAATACTGATACCTCCCCTAATTATTTGGGTGGCATGTACTGGACTAATTAGTAACCTGCAGATAATAACTATAGGTTAAATTCAGCATTTTTGTGCATTTCTTTTTCTCCATTGTTACCTGATCTTACGTCAACTCATGTTGTGTCTATAAAATGAACGTTGATGCCACTGGTTATCTTTGCCTTCACAGATATTATCCGTGTGTTCAATTTAATGAAATGAGTTGGATAACTTAAGAGTTGGTTGTGGGTGCAGGTACACTTCGTTCTATTTGGAGATGATACCTACAGTGCCTGGCAGGACAGTGCTCGTGAGTTGCTTGGGCATCAATGAACTACCTGATATATATGCAGTTGCTTGAGGCTGTAAACGAGATGTATCCTTAGTGCATTTGACTTGAAGATTGAGAATGAAGTATTATCTCAATAGCCAAGTATCTACCCTGTTTCTTGCTACTGTCTCAATGATCGATCAGCAAGGGAATATATTTGGAACATCTCGAGATAAATTACCCATGTAGAGAGTGAGGTAATAGCATTACTGAACTCCTTTGGCAACGGATTACGGCTTGTGGAAGTTATTACTGTGTCCTGAGACTGAAGCAGTTAAACCGTGCAGCCTTTTAGCATTATTATTATTATTATTATTATTATTAGTGTGGGCTTAGAGGGGCAATTGCTCTGTATACTAATTTCTACGATTTATCAAGCCAGTGCTTGCATTCGTACTGTAGGCCGAGCTCTCTCCCATACCATAAATGGACTATTATAATTTCTTACATAAACTGCTGTCATCGAGGCTGCTAATGACCTTGAGTGATTACATTGCACCATTCTTCAGTCAATTTCCAACTCAATAGAATGATACAATGCGTTGGAGACTTGGAGTCGGTGGGATCCAGGTTCCTGGAGTTGAAAGCAAGGAAAGTAAAGAAAGTAAAGCGGCTTAAAGCCACTCACATTTCCTCAATTCATATACGAGTTTGATGAAGGGGTACAACCATCGAGGGGGATTCTTGCGGAATAGTAACAGAACACGAGCATGTTTCGCAGTTTTTATCTCTAAAAACCTCACTCGTATATATATTACGACAGAGCACCCAAGATAAGGTTACAGATTGCAGGGCACTGATATCTACAGAACAAAATCTATGCGTCTTTTCTTTTGCTGAAGCTCCTAGGCAGTCGGCGAATCACATTTTCATCCACTATTTTGTAGTGCTTGGAGATATTCTGGTGCACCATGCCAGCATACTTGTCCACATGCTCTTCATATTTGTTGTACAATGCAGGAATTGTGATCAATAAAATGGTACCTGTCACCCATGAAACTAAGATCAAGCTCTGCGAATAGAATGAGTAAGGTCTTCCCAGCCTTAGGGCTCAACTAAGCAAAAAAAGAAAGAAAGAATGATAAGGTCTTCAGTATAACTATTCTCACAGCCATCACATATTCCATTATCACAAAAACAGCTATCTGCAGGCAGCTTAAGGCATTACAAGATTGTCTAGTCCCTGTATTGGTTGTATTTGCACAAAAAGTCGGTAGAAGTACAAATGTCAATACAGTACCGTGACACTATGCATTATGAACAAAGATCTATAGACTCAGTTCTCTACATATTGCGAGGGGTTTGCATAAAGTTCCATAGATTGAATTGCGCTTAAATGACACAAAAGATACATAGTTCTACAATAAGTTCGAACTGTGCCATACTAAGAACAATCATAAAGCAAGGAGTATACAAGTATTTTGATAATATGATAGCAACAATTTCCAGGAAAGAAAATAAACTGCAGAAACCTTTTGTATAACCTCATACAGAAAAAATGCATTTCATTTGTCTATTTTGATCAAGTGATGAAAAGTCCAGAGATTGCTCCTCAATGATCTCAAGGATAATGCACAGGATGGTATCCAATTGGTCCTATAAGAAATATAGATAGATAAATGAAGTACTTAGAAAAGTTCAATATTACCAATGTATGCGAGAGTGAAGGATGAGAAGAAACCACCAAGAACAGACAAGAGCCAAAGGAAGATCACCACCTGCCAGAAATATTGCAGTTTGGACAAAGTTTAATCCATAGTCACTAAAAGCTTTAAAGCTTACAAAAGCACAAGAAGCTCAACAAGTGTTCACCCTGAAAAATAGCTTGAAATCTTTGCCAAGGGTGATATCATGTGCGATGAGCAACATATGGTTAAATCTGACACGAAACGAAGCCGCAGCATTGTTTACCATCTCCTCAGATATGTCCAACTCCGGCAAAGGCTTAAGTTGTCTGCCAAAAGCCAATCAATCAATTCATAATCATAAAGCAAAAAAAAAAACCAAAAAAAAAAAACTATTCAGATCTACTCACTCACTTCTGAAGAAACACAGCACTGTCAGCTTGAACAAACCGAATAACTACTAGAATCAGTAATAGGTCTGAACAAGCTGTCAAGAAAGACAATCCTGATCTTTCAAATAGAAGCCATGCAACAGTAGCAATGACGATAACTCCAAATGAGATGTGTCGGCGTTTCCACAAGATGGCATCGGCAACTATATGACAAAGATAAACATAACATAAATGCCAACCCAAACACAGAACCTACTCAAATTTAATTCAGCCTAACTTCTTGCGAGTATTGATAAAAAAAAACAGGAGTGAAGCATTATCATAAGGACTTCTTCTATCTATAGCCTCCAACAAGCATTAATCGGTGCACATTTGAGGGTAAGCATTCAAGACTATCCATAGAGAAAGAACCAAGGAAAGTTTAGCAGACTACGTTATAGAAAACACCACAGAACTCAGAGGCCAATCCCAAGCCAAAACCATTTCTAGGGCCATTAATCCATAAAATAGTCCCTACATAAGCTACAAGCAATGAAACTCTCAATTAGATACTGTGGCCTTCTATTGCAAATTGGCAGCTAACACCATAACCGATTGTGGATATAACAATGTGAAAAATTAAAATGTGAGAGCTAATTCATGCTATAATCGAAGATGATTTTGGATAAAATCCTAGGAGCCCTGTCACTAGGGTTCTTCTGCAATTGAAGCCAGATTTTAGGCATTAAGCGATTGCAGTACCAATTAGTCCAATCCGACGCGAGACAGAAAGAAACATTATGGTTGTCAGCATAATCCCCATAATTAGCTGATTGAGCTCAACCATAACCCCCCCTCTCCAATACCTAATGGTTCTTAATCTTCGTATAGAGCCCAACTATGCTTGATTCAGATGAGCTCGTGCCTCCAATACCAAAAATTTAGAGGACAACAAAGTTCCCAAATCTACTGCATAATTTAGCTGGATAGAAGATTAGATTACCAACTCCACCGCCGATGATCTGGTGGATGGTCCTCTGGCGATCAAATAGACGATAGGCGGACGAGGTGAGAGCCGACGAGCAGCACTGGTCCCCCGCCCTATCCTTCCGAGGATCTCCGCCGCCGCCCCCGCCCTCGATTCCATTGGGCGCCTCTCCCACGCTGCTGCTATTGTTACTATCCATCACCACCCAGTGAAAGAAAGGAGAGCTCGGAAAGCTACGAGACGACGACGATCGGCGAGAACAGAGGCCACAAGAGATTTACTATGTTGGGGCGGTCCGGGCCGGAACGGGATGTCTTATTCTAGAAGGAACTCATCGTTTGCGTACGTTGCAGGAAAAGGTGCCCAAATCCGGCTTGTGGAGGGTCTCGTCAACAATTGTACAAACGGATGCAGACCACATGCCCAATTGACTCCGCCCAAGAACATTGACATCTACAAATTGACTGAGCCCAAGTGTCGAAATACATCAATCATATGGATCCAACTGGCACGAGTCCATCGGATAAAATAGCGCCAGAATAGACTAGACTAGCCGTTGGTGAAAGGCCAAGCAACAGCGTATCCGATGACACCCTTGGGTTTTGTCAAATGGTCTCGTTAGAGGCCACCATATCAAATGGTCTCATATAAAAAACCTTCAATCATTTAGGGTCTGTTTGGCTCACTCGGATCCCGACGAATTCGTGGGATCCGCACGAATCCGTCGGATGGACGGATCCCGCATCTGGCGTTTGGATATCGTGCGGATCCCGAAAAATGGGATCCGCCCAAGGACGGATCCCATTTTCGACGTCCACTCGAATTGAGCCCGTGAACCCTTGGTATCCATATTAAAAGAAAAGATTAAACTAACCCCTATCTTCTATCTATATATATCCTAAACCCCCTACCCCTCGTTCCCCCCCACCCCCCCTTCCATGTCCCCGCCGCCGATCTCGTCGTCCGTCGCGATCCCGCTGTCTATCGTCGTCCGTCACGATGCCGTCCGTCACCCACATCTAACGGAGCTGGCGCGCCCCCCGTCCATGTCCCCGTCATCGATCCCAATCTCTCCGAGCTCGTCGTTGTCTGATCCATCTTGTCTGATCATCTCCCCGATCCATCATGTTCGATCATCTCCCCCGACCCATCCCATCCGTCACAACGCGCTGCCGTCCTATCACGATCTGAGCTCGCCGTCCGATCCCTCGAAGATCTCGATCCCGAGCTCACCATCCCGATCGGTGCCTAGATCGTCGTCCCAATCCCAAGCTCGACGATCCTGATCTCCTTTGAGTTCACCTTCTCGATTGGTGGTTACTTTTCATTTTTTTGGAAGTTACTTTCCATTTTATAATTACTTTTCATTTCTTTTTTTTTAAATAGTTACTCTCCATTTTGACTGGTAGTGATTACCATTTATTTGATACTTAAATTTTATTTGATTGGTGGGTTCTTTCTAGTTTTTTGGAAGTTACTTTTCATTTTTTTTTAAAAGTTACTTTCCATTTTCACCACCTCCGTCACCGGTCCTCATGATCCCCATCATCACCTTCGATGATCTCCATCCCCACCCATGTCGCCGGTACTTAAATTTCTTTTTTTTAAGTTACTTCCCATTTTTTCTATTAGTTACTTTCCATTTCGGGGGAGACGAACAGCCGTTGGGAAAAGGGAGAGACGATGATGGAAGGGTATTTTAGACATTAAAATTTATAGCTGTCAAAAAAGAGACTAAATGACTACATGGCAAATAATGTCTCTCAGAGAGATTAAGGGCATGTTTGGTTGCCAGGAGTGGAGGCTAGAGTGGGTGGACTAGCAACACTCCTTCAACTTCAGGGTGTTTGGTTGGACTGTTAATTGGAGGTATAGGGGGGACTAAACTCATGAAAATGGCTCCAGTTAGCCATTTGACTCTGGCCAAAAAAGAGCCAGAGTCACCCGAGTGGAGCGGGCCTACTGTGAATCAATGGCCAGTTCCTCCCCACTCCACTCACGCTCATCCCTCTACTACGGTGACCACCAGAGCCAAACTTAGGGAGGAAGGGTGGTGGGCTCTGCCGACGCCGGAGGAAGGGCGAGGTAATGGATCCTGATCCCGCCGGTACACTGCCGGGGTTAGCGGCTAGAAAGTGCACAACGGATCGGGATTGGGAAGAGGAGGGAGAAGACAAGGAGGAATCGAAGGAGGAAATGGAGACGGATACGAAAATATTCGTGTTGTCGGCGACCACGACGCTGCCGAAGAACGCGCTGCTGCTGATGAGATGCAGATCCGCGCCTCACAACCGGTCGTCATCGTTAGCCACTCGGTTCTGGGTGTCTCCATCTCCGATGGAGGAGGCTGAGAGGCAAATAGAAGCATCGGGGGTAGGAGGAGGAGGAGGAGGAGAGGGGATGAAGGAGAGGCCGAAGCTCAGAAATGGGGGCATTATTAGAGATGACAGGGAGGAGAAGAAGACTGACAATGGGCGGCGGTAGGAGGAGGAACAGGAGGGGAGGAGAATCTCTTCATCGTCGGCACCGTTGATACTGACGAGGTGCAAGTCAGAGCCGGGGAGGAGGAGGAACGAAAGCGCTTTTCTCCTCGTTGATTTTTTTTAAAAAAATTGAATGTAATTTTTAATTTTGTTTCGTTGTTCTATTTTGCTGGTGTATGTGATATATTTAAGTTTATATATATTATTGAAAAAGTGCCCTTGAGATCTCCTTCGTTGTTATAGGGTTGCGAGAGAATCTCCGATTGAACGCTTAGATTTCAGTCTCCACTTTATCACCAACCAAACGACAGAAAGTTCAAAAATTAGCTAACTCAGTCTCCACTCATGCATCAATCAAACAGTAAAAACTGACAGGTCACCTCACATGACTTCACTTTACAAAAGTCTACACTCCAAAAAGTGTATTCACTCCACCCGGTCTTAGCAACCAAACATGCCTAAACGATAATTAACCCTTTAAACAAATCCCCTTCCGGCGTCAATTCTCCCGCCCCCCGTCGCCACACACACCTATCACCGTCCGATGCCCTCGTTCAGTGTACCTAATACAGTGATCCACCAACATCCTCTACAATGCATCCCATAGATAACCCATGCGATCTCCAATCACACCCGTTAACTTACCTCGTGATGAGACTTCTATCCACGATCCACTGTCCAATCCACAGCTAGCGTTCCCATGGGGTTTTTTGTACGTATATGGCAGAAGCTTTTAGTACAACTCACTCACGCGACCTCACAAAAGCTCCCAAAAAACCGACCATCAATTATAACTTAGGCCCACGTGCATCCTATCACGTCTTCGTTTAGGTGTCAAATTTGGGTGTCAGAAACATTAGATCTCAATCATATCATCATCTTGACCCCGCCGATTCCGGTGACGAGCTGGAGAAAATACTATATTTTCTCAAGAAAAAAAAGCCCAAAATACCCAAAAATCTCGTTTCGTCTCCAGATCTACTCGTCGACAGTCCTGCTCGTCTCTGGATTCGAGAAAGATATATCAATTAGCTCCCATTCTTAGAATCTTAGGAAGGTGATCTTCTTCAACTCCCTTCCGATCGATGGGTGTATATATATATAGGTCTGATCGGATCTAGGATTTCGGAATGCTTTAGTTTAATCTTTCTGCCATTGACCTTTCCTTGGACGAGGTGAGCTAAGCTCGCATTTGATTAGTTCTTGTTGCTGTTTTTGGTTGTTTTGGATTGATTTCGTTGATACTTAAGAGGGTTGGGGCTTTTGATTTTAACAGTGGGAGGTGGTTGTGGGGGTCCAGATCGCGCTGAGGGAGAGGGAGAGCCTGTGGAGGTGGCGATGGGCGAGAACGAGCGGTTCCAGTTGGGGACCGTTGGGGCGCTGAGCTTGTCGGTGGTTTCGTCAGTGTCGATCGTGATCTGCAACAAGGCACTCATCAGCTCGCTCGGATTCACATTTGGTGAGAGATCCAGGAAATAATACTTGGATTTTGTTAATTGTCTTTAACGTGAGGAACGATTTGAATGAGTTAGTTGCATTAATTAAGGGCTATATTACATGTGAAGATTAGATGATGTAGGTGGGAAATTGATGCACATTGACCCTTTGCTAATTTTGACAATATCATGTGAAAAATATTGCTGTGGGTCAAGTTTAAGATTTTAATTTGGTGGTGCTCCTTGGGTAGGTATATTGTGCTCAGCATTCATTGTTGGTCTTAATTTCTTATGTTGCAGTGATAGCTTAGTGTCGCTTAACTTGATACCTGCATTAGTTGCATTCTTGTTTTCCCTTAATTTAAACACATTGGGATCCATATTTATGTCCTAACATGGAATTGCAGAGTTCAATCTTTTTAGACGTGGCACTTAATATGTTTTACAGCTACCTATGCTGTTTTCTTGAAAAAGTATGATCTGCTCACCAGCTTCTTCTTACTGCAGCCACGACTTTGACAAGCTGGCATCTTCTTGTCACATTTTGCTCTCTGCATGTGGCATTATGGATGAAATTATTTGAGCACAAACCTTTTGATCCAAGGGCGGTAATGGGGTTTGGAGTACTGAATGGAATCTCCATCGGATTATTAAACTTAAGTTTGGGCTTCAATTCAGTTGGTTTTTATCAGGTATCCTTCTTTTGGTATGGTGTAAAAATGTTGTATAATTGGCTATCCCATGATGTGCTTTGAGTCTATTAGCTCATGCTGGCAAGAGAGAGTTATGTGCATTTATTAACTGGGTCATTTGCGAAACCATACTTTATAATGTGAATTCTTCGGATGTTACTTGCTATAAATTCAACATGCACAAATGATGACTGATCTTGCAAAAATGAAGTTCTTGATAAAATTAGATCTGGATGGATAACTTGGTGTGATTTTGGCCTGCTATGTCATGGATGCACCTTAAGGCCCAAGGAAAGAGTATGTAAGAATGGCAAGAGTCCATGTCTTATTTCACAGTTCCAAATGGTCTGCACTAGATGCACCATCGAGGTGGTGGAGTTGACAACGTTATGGTAGATTTACAGGAATAATAGTTAAGCTTGGGTAGGAATTGATAAGTAACTCAAGAATTAACAAATGAATGGTAAAGTAGCAGATAAGGAGGTCAGAAAGTATGGAAATAGGTATAAAACCTAAGATAGTTCAATTGGAAAGGCTTTCACATTTGCTTTTAGGGGCTGGAGATGAAAAGAAACGATCAAAGATGATGACAAGGAATTTTGTAGAAATGATTGTTAGATCTCACAGGCGACAATGGAATTGATATTCAAAGCTAAATCAGAAGAGACAAGTAGGATTCATTATTTGTATTCTGGTTTTAAATTTGTTCTTGCTTCACATATGTAACCAAACAATGATCATTAAAGTTGAGGCTTTCAATATTCATTTGAGATGAGATGGTACGCCTATATCAGATAGGTTCTAACATGTCATTTAATATATCCTCACTGTTTGTTAAGAAAACTCTACTTTCATTATCATCCTTCAGTTTCTACTTTCACATAAATTTGAATTGCATCTGATCTTAAGTGTAGGAGCTGTGCTTGTTTTAGTCTGCATCCATCTAGGAAGTAAATGTGTTGATTACTTATTCTTTACTTGCATCTCCCTCACATTTCAGATGACAAAGCTGGCAATCATTCCTTGCACTGTCTTGCTGGAGACAATTTTCTTCAGAAAGAAATTCAGGTGTGTCCCCATCAATACTGCAACCTACTTGTGTTTTACTATGCTGTAGCATTTGTTAGTTCAAAAGCAATTTCTATATTGCAAAGACTATCTCTGTTTATCCTGGTCAACACTGATCGCTGTGCAGATGAAGCCTAAACTTGCGCGTTGCAATTTCTTTATGATGCTCATCCAACCTACATAACCTACATAATATGACTTCTTTTTTTCTTTTACCTGTGACCTTAAGCTAGCAGTTGGTGTTGGATAACCGAATAGTTTCTATGTTTATTGATGTCAAAATTAACTCTATTCAGGCTTTTGAATCTTTGCTTTTTCATTTTCTGGATACTTTTCCTCTCTTTTTGTTGGGCACCTGGAATCTTGGACATGCACTAATCTCACATGGTTTGATACATTTAAGTGGCATGGCATTTTCTTGTCTCCTAATTTGCTTTCTATTTCTGTTGGTTTATCACTTGTCATCTGCACTAATTAGGCTTTTTTTTTTCTTAGATGCTGATATGCTATTTTCTTGTCATTGCAGTAGGAATATCCAGCTTTCACTTTCCACGCTTCTTATGGGTGTTGGAATTGCAACTGTGACTGATCTACAACTCAATGTTCTGGGGTCTGTCTTATCTCTGCTGGCAGTTCTTACAACTTGCGTTGCTCAAATTGTATCCTTTTTTAATTAAAAAAACTCTATCTTTTGATAATTCTGGATGCACTTAATAAAAAAAAACTTATTGAAGAACCATTTAGAACTTAATTGAAAATTTTGCAATGGCCAACTATTATTCTTCTAATTGGTCTAGCTGTGTTGCAGTTTCATAGGGATAAAAATGCAGGCCTTATCTCCCAAAGAACTGCCTTAATATGGTAAAAAATCACTAAGCAAAACGTATAATATATGACATTTTTTTTATGCCAGTGTGATATTGTTCACTTGAAACTGTTATGTCTTCGCTGTTTCATAATGGTTGGAGATATGCTATTGACTCCACAATGAAATGTCATCTCAAGATGACATCATAATGTTCTGTAGGCTTCAGTCACAAATGAAGCTGTAAAGGCTTTCACTTGTTCATGTATATTTAAATAACATTTTGAAGCTAAACTTCTGGCATGGGCTCTGTGGTTTCGACGCTCCTTTAAATTCTTAACCAGCTCTTTCTAGATGACAAACACCATACAGAAGAAATTCAAGGTCTCTTCAACTCAGCTCTTGTATCAATCTTGCCCCTATCAAGCATTGACCTTATTTGTCAGTGGCCCATTTCTTGATGGGCTATTGACTAACCAGAATGTTTTTGCTTTCAATTACACACCTCAAGTTCTGGTAAGCTACTAAACAATGTGTTCAAGGTTTCTTTTATTCTTCAGTAAAATCCTGAAAGGTTTATGTCTATGTGAACAACATTGCAGGTTTTCATCGTCCTATCTTGCTTGATATCCGTTTCTGTAAACTTCAGTACATTTCTTGTTATTGGCAAGACATCACCAGTCACCTATCAAGTCTTGGGTCATCTGAAAACCTGCCTGGTTCTGGCCTTTGGCTATGTGCTACTTCATGATCCATTTAGCTGGAGAAATATATGTGGGATTCTAGTTGCATTAGTTGGAATGATCTCATATTCGTACTTCTGCTCAGTAGAGAACCAGCAAAAAGCTAGTGAAACATCTAGTCAGTCATTACAGGTAAACTTACTTTACTGTTATATTCTCCCATGGTTATATACTTCATGTAAAGGCCCATGCTCTATAGTGATATAACTCCTGAATCCTGATCATAATGGCTTGGCTTATATTGGCAGTCTAGATTGCATTCTACCGGAAGTCTAATAAGAAGCTGCTTTAATTTTGGAACCTGTCAAATATCTATGGCTTAGCCTAATGTTGTCTATGCTTTTGTCAGCCAATCTAACTTTGCTCCTATCTAAGATATCGCTGCCTTTGGTTGCTCCATGACTTAGAGGGGGTGGTAGGGATACTCGTGTTCATACCCCCCCTATTCCAATCTTTTGACTTTGTTCTCTTTGCTAGAACCATCCTATTCATGATGACCTTGACACCTTTTTTATTGTGACTGAATAATGGTCTTCCCTGAAATGGTGACGGCAGATTCCCCTAGACACCAAAGTTCCTCCTCTTGTGTTTCAAACTCATTCTAGAAATTTGGATGTGGTTAGTAATCTAAGGGAAGCTTGTCTGTAGTAGGCCGTGCTATTTGTGGTGTTCTCCTAGGAAATTTGGGGCACCCTATATTGTTACTACTCAGGCTCATGATAGTGAGTCCCTAACCTTCTCTCTTCTTTTTTCTTGCACTATCATTTCCAGGTGAAAGAACCCGAGTCAGACCCTCTAATCAGTGTTGAAAATGGAGCCAGTGTTGCTGCCGACAGTGTTGCTCCAGGAACACCAGGATGGAACTCAAACAAAGATCTGCGTGCATGATTTTGCCATTAAGTGCTGTTACCATACGTACAGGTTTGAATTTTTTGAGAACTAGTGATGTTAAATGCTTCTGGAGGAATGAGCCCACCTGCACGCGTGGTCAAAATTGACACCCATGAAACCCAAATCACGAGCGTTGGAAAGGATAAATATGCTTTGCTAAGCATTTTTGCCTGTTAGTGCTATTAGTATGAATATTTGTCATGAGGTAAGTCCTCAGCATCAATTCTTAAATTAGTCTGGTCTTGCCACTGAGATAATGAATTGGGACTTCTTCTCTCTGGATAATTATTCAATGTTGTAATCGGAATGAAATTCTATTCATATTGACAATGAGCTGTTTAAAATATTCCTTTTCGGTTGTATTCATCAAGAGGTGTAAACAAACATCTTGTGGTAAAAAAAAAAAAATTATGCTCTCCTTAAGAACTTTATGATTGTGTTTGGTTATACAACGGGGGAGCGGGGAGCGGGGAGCGGGGAACGAGAGAGGCACAGATGGAGAGGGAGAGGGATGAAGAGACCTTAAAATAGTATCCTTGTGAGGGGGGCCGAATCCGGGCTCCTCTCATGGAGAGAGGAATCCAGATCCAGTTTCCTCTTTTCATAGGAGAGCTCAGGAAACCCCGACTCCCTCTCATGCTTAAAAGCCAACCAAATGTGGCCCTCTCTCTCTCATTGTCAAATGTGATCCAAAGGCGCTCTATATTTCTTATATTTCATACTGAATTCCAGGAAAATAAAAGAATGATGCTTTATTTCATCAACAAACTCTGTTACAACTGTATCTTTTGTCAATTCCATTTTTGTCTTCGATGAAAACATCAGCGGTGAGACATTACTCTGTCAGTCTATCTGCTCATTTCATACTTCATCGGAGTGCTGCTGCTGCAGTACTAATCTCAACCGAGAAGGTTAGTTTCCAGATCATTGATTTCCTCAGTAGCAGGACTTCCAGTGAGCTCCCTCGCCCTGTCTGCCTGAAGTTCCCAATCTGTTCGAGCCACCGTGTACAGCATCAAGCATGCACAAGAAGCCTGGGCGGCAATGAGCCCCAGCCATAGACCAAGAAACCCAAGCCTCAGCTGGAACCCCGCCAGCGCCGCCACCGGCAAACCGATGAGATAAAAGGAGCTGAAGTTTATGTTCGCCCCTACCGTCGGCCTCGCACTCCCTCTCAGGACTCCACACCCAGCTGTTTGAGGACAGTTCCCCAGCTCGCAGAGCCCGACGATTGGGAGCGCCGCCGCCGTCAGTCTCAGGATCTGTGATTCGCTAGTAAACATCTTTCCCCACACATTTTTGACAGCCAGCGTGAAGAGGAAAGCCGAGAAGCCGCAGGCTGCCGCAAGGGAGAGGCCGACGCGTATCGCCCGTTGAGCTCTGATAGGTTGGTGAGCACCGAGCTCATGGCTGATGCGCGTCGAGATGCCCGTGCTGAGGGACGATGGCAGCACGTAGATGAGGCCCGTCGTTTGTATGAGGATCCCCATGGCGGCGACGCTGGCTTGTGGGTCCGCCAGCAAGCCGCATAGGATCAGCATTACTTCGTACCACCACCATTCCAGACAGACAGAGGCGGCGCTTGGCGCGGCGAGCGCGACCAGCTTGCCCCACCCCTTCAGGCAAGCCAGCGACGCGCCAGCCCACGGCTTGAGCGCTTTGGTCGAGTAGAAGAGATAGACGACGAGGCCAAGGTTGATGGTGACCGTGGTCAATGCCGACGCCAGAGCTACCCCTTTAATGCCGAAGCCCAAGTAGCTCACGAGGAGGTAGTTGATGGGGATATGGAGCACGAGGGCGACGGTGGCGGAGACGGTGATCGGAGTCGTAATGCCTTGGGTTCTTAAGAAGATCCTTAGAGGGTGTAAGAAGGCCTGGGCTACGAGGTCGGGAAGGGAGAAGAGGATATAGTCCTTGGCCATGGAGGTGATGACACGGTCTTGGCCGAGCCGGAGGAGGATTGGCTCCATGAACAGCCAGAGGAGAGCGATGGGGACGGCGGCGAGGAGGAGGAGAAGGAGGGTCTTCTGAAAGGTGTGTCCAAGAACAGCCCACCGCCGGGCGCCATAGGCCTGGCCGCAGATGGGCTCCATGCCCATGGCAAGGCCTTTGAGGACAGAGTTGCCGGTGATGTTGGCGAAGGCTATGGAGAGGGAGCCGCCGGCGAGCTCGGCGTCCCCGAGGCGGCCCAGGAAGAGCATGGAGATCACTGATCGTGAGTAGAGTAGGAAGCTCGTGACCACAATAGGCCACACTATTCGGACTAATGACTCCAGCTCCTCCGCCACCTGCACGAAGGAATAATTCAGCGTGTCAGCGAACAAAATCTATCTTATCAAATAATGTTTTTGATGTGATACATAAGTCATCGTCTGAATCGTATATCTCAATGCCATATATACTGTAAATAGATCCATGTTCGTAAAAAAATAAAGAGAAAGAAGATAATATGAGATGGTTTTCCCGTGCCAATTCTCACACATATATCATCCTTATATAAGAACATGGTTATTTTATAGAGGGAAGGGGCTAGAGCCCCACATGCAACAGATCATTTGACTATATATCTAGACACACTGTTTCGGGATAAAAAACCCAATATGGTCCCCACCTTTCACAACACAACACCTGTCTCCTTTTACCAGCCCGACACATGAGAAAATCTCGTCATTTCCCATGCTGCTCACCCTCTCTCCTTTCCTACAGCATACACATCCTATCCACGTGTCATTTTTTTGCTATGGTCCCCACCTTTCCCAACACAACACTTGTCTCATTTTGCCAGCCCGACACATGGGAAAATCTCATCTTAACCCATGCTGCTCACCCTCTCTCCTTTCTTACAGCATACAACATTCTATCCACGTGTCATTTTTTTGTGGCCACACGTGTTCAGGTCCTATGTGGCACCAGGTGTGCTACTAATGTCAGTGAAATTGCACATTTGCTGAGAAAATTCATCCTTTTTATGAATTTTTACTCAAATCATTTTCGCTGATATGGAATTTGTTCTCTCATGAATTTTTATCATTCCGAGCGAGAATGATAAAAATGGATTTTTATCATTCCGAGAATGATAAAAAGGAATTTCCGAGATTCTTGAAATGATAAAAATGAAATTCTTGAAATGATAAAAATTCATTTTTATCGTTATCGGAATGATAAAAATGAAATTCTCGGAATGATAAAAATGAATTTTTATCATTCTCGGAATGATAAAAATGAAATTCTCGGAATGATAAAAATGATAAAAATGGATTTTTATCATTCTCGGAAATTCCTTTTTATCATTCTCGGAATGATAAAAATCCATTTTTATCATTCTCGCTCGGAATGATAAAAATGGGATACATGACTTTTATTCTCATTTTTATCAATGATAAAAATGGCATTATCATTTTTATCAATGATAAAAATGGCATTATCATTTTTATCAATGATAAAAATGGGATGCATGACTTTTTGATTATCAATGATAAAAATGGGATTATCATTTTTATCAATGATAAAAATGGAATGCATGAGTGCTGTGATTCTTATTTTTATCAATGATAAAAATGGAATGAATGATTTTTTGGTTCTCATTTTCATCAAAGAAACAATTCAAGAGCTTCCCTCCCTCACCCTCCCGACATCCGACCACCGTTCTTTCGCCGCATAGACATTGGACAAGAGCACATAGTCACCGCAACCATTTGATCCCATTTCGGACAACTTTTGCGACACAATCTCGGCCATAACAACATTACTAGGGATCGAGACATGTTTTGGTTGCCTCGAGCCCTCATTAAGACTGATTCGCAACTTTTCAACTGAATCTTGCATCACTATGTGTGGATTTATTTGGAGTTGAACAACATCAGAGAGAGCAGAAGATACCCAAATTCCACTGATGTCCATAATTTTCATACTAATTAAGAGACAGCTCAGTTCAGTGAACAGAATAACCTATGATTGATATACAACTTCATTTGCCAACATAGCAGGGCTTCAACTGAATATTGCATCACTACCTTGTTCTCAATCGGAGAGAGCAAAACATGACCAGATAAAACTCAAATCATTGTCGTACTTTGCATGCTAATTTAAGAGACACATAAGCCCAATTTAATTGACAACCAATAGCTATAGCACTCTAATATATGAATACTTTTCAGAGCTTTTAATCTTGTAGCAGGATAATGCTGTTTTCATGGCATGCGCGTCGTCCCGTAATCCTGATCTTTCGGAGGAGAGAGAAGGTCGCGATTGAGAATGAGGTAAGGCTGTTGATTAGATGGGTTTTTTTATCAAATAAGCTTTTAATAGGGTTTTGAAATGACAAAGGTCACTAAATTGGGTATATCACCAATTAACCCTATTTTATAACCACGTGACAAGAGATAGGATTAGTATATATATATAGTCATCTAATATTCTTTCATTGCTTGGAATTGATTTGTATGACTCTGTGATCCCAGGAAAATATTCCAAACAAAACCTTACTTTTTTTTTAATCTCTTCCAATTTTGATTAAATCAAATAAGACATTCGCCAAGTTGAAAACTGAATCCTATCATTTTCAGTTGACTTTTTAAGTTATTCCTTGATCTCTCCCGACAAGTAAAGTTATGTGTCATGATTCATGAAAAGGATATATACGAATATATGATTATCTTCTCTCTCAGTTTCGCAATCAGAAACATAAACGCTGTTGAATGAGATTCTACTATTATATTTTAACAAAATCCTTTGCAGATTGCGTTACGCTGCAAGTAAAGTCTTCCACATAGAAGGTAAACAGCAAAATTGGCAACTTTATTAGTAACTTCAACTAAAAATGGGGCACTGTTTATGGGCTCTATATGGGATTCACACACACAGGTTCGCAGGCACACCCCCCACCGCCACCTTCATAGGCATCATCAAAGGATGAGGCCAGCCAAGCTTTCTACAAAAGCTCCCAAACCCAGCTCAGAATAGGTCAGGGCCGAAGCTGGCTACTGCGCCTCGGCCACTGCCTTCTTTGCCCCACACACACCCCTCCAAAATGGCCCCCATTTGTCTACATTTAAGCCTGACAAGCGCACCCTACACCCAAAATAAGGACAGCCCTGTCCTCCCATTAACCCACACTTCCATCCAAAAATAGAGAAAGCTAGAAGAGAGAGAGAGGGAGGGAGCAGTCTGCCAGTCTCCCATCTCCCCCACCTTGAGAACACCAACAAACATGATCAATCCCAACCCAGCCATCAAAAGGAATAAGCTTTGGAGGATACCTCATTCTTGTACAGGCAATGGAAGATTCCATCTCCTATCCTCTTGTTCTCGCCATCTCTCCTCCTCTGATCCAGGCCATCTCCTCCGCCACAGAGAGGTGCATTTGCCTCTTTCACAGGGCACATGGTGGCTCTGCTCTCCCACACAACAGAGATGAAGTTATATATGGGTCATCACAAAAGGCCTAACAAAAAAACTAGAAACAGAGCAATGAGATGATATATCAGGTATAAAAACCTTATTGCCCACAATGGTATCTCCGGTACTCGGATCTTCTTGTTTTGTGATGGGATTTGGAGCGTTTGTCTTGGGTCTGATCACCCTTTGTGGGGTGCGTTTGGGAATGGAGAGGAAGGACTTGGGAATGGAAATTTTTGCAAGGGAGCGGAAAACTACAGAGAGCTCCGCTGCCCGAGAGAGAGAGAGAGAGAGAGAGAGAGAGAGAGAGAGAGAGAGAGAGATGATGATACGATATGGTATGATATGGGATGCTATCGTTTGATGTACATGATGCGTTTATTGCGAGAGATGAGGGGGGCTAAATAGGCACACCTGTCTGCTAGAAGACGAGATAGGCTTTGTTCCTTCACGAGTTTTTGTTTGTGACGTCTAGAAAGGATAGTTATTGAGGTTTGGGCTGGACCATTTTGGTTTTGGGTTCGGTTTGATCGGACCGGTTTACATCGTCCCTTTTGTGATGATATGATGATATATCAGTTTATGTGTGTGTATCTTTCGCATTGGGAGGAGGCATGTCATAACCACCGTGAAATAGAATGGTCAAATCTCCAGTCAAATCTCATTCTGTTGTTTGATTAGACATTAAAGTTGAGAATGAAATGCTTCATTTTAGACAAGTTGGGAATGATGGTTATAATATAACTTGGTTATTTATATCATATTCACATTCCATTCCCACACTTATTTTTGTGTACCAAACACCTTCAAGCATGATTCTTAATCCCATTCCTTATGCAAACCAAGCATGCCGCATCATCCTCATTTCTAATCCCATTCCCATTTCATTCTCATTCTTAATCCCATTCTCATTCCATTCCCCATTTCTTGTGCAAACCAAACATGCCGTCAGGGTTAGTCAACCGTAGATTGGTTATAACCGTAGATTGGTTATTTATATCATATTCTCTTCGATCTTTCTTAATTTCACTTTTATCACTAGAATCCGGGCAATATCGAAATAGAATCTTTTGTGATGATAAATCAGCGTATCATCCGCATTTGGGAGGAAAAAAAGGGTTAATATCATATTAATCTCTTATTCTTAATTTCACATTAGTCGCTAGAATCATGACAGTATCAAAATAATCACTTGGATCTTCCAAATGACTTGAAAACCCAACTTCCGTCTAACCACATCGTGTGAAATGACAAAAATACCTCGGTGTCGCAAAGTAATCCTTGACTAGCTAATATGGCGTTAACCCGAAAAAAAAAAGAGGAGTTTCGGCAATGGCATAATGCACACATGTTTTTTTTTTTTGATGAATTGAGCCGTGAGGCTAGATTAAGGGAAAAACTCCACTTACATCAGTCCCATAAAAGGAGGGTCATGAGCACCCTCCAGTGACCAGACAAAAAGAGAACTAGACTCCCTAGACCAACGGGCAAGCCGCAACCACCCTATCTGTCCCTGCACCACTAGTATTCCAGCAGATGTAATTCATTGATCAACTGGACAGGAGGCTGGTTGCTCGCCCGGAGAATAGACGTATCTTCTCTTCTTCTTTTTCTCAACCAAAGCTGCCCCATCAGAGCACCCTGCCATGTTGATGAGGTGATGACATGGCATGCTTAGGTTCGCACGCCATGTGGATTAATTAGTGGAGTTTATAAGAATAATTCATTTTAGTTTTCTAAGCTCAACTCGATTCAAAGCCCATCAATCTTATAAAATACAGTGCATTCTATCATACAGTATATATTTTTCATTTGTGTTGATTTAACTTAAATCCAACGATGAAGGAGAATGGGGAGTTTATGTGAGGAGAGGAGAAAGAGAGGGGTAGTGGTGATTATAACAGTGCTATGTGACACGGGGCCCATTGTATCTTTAAGTTTGCCGCATGAATGTGAGTTTATTATGAAAAGAATGTCCAATGAACATGAAATTTCGGAGTTTTGTGTTATTATCGGAAGAATAATGGCTGCGGGCTAACTTGAGTTGGCGTAATTAATTAGCTTCGTCACCAGGTGACATGGCATTGCTTTTTAATCACACGTGGCAACTTATTCCACACAACAACCACCGAAGTGCCACGAGAATCTCTCACCCTGCTCATCGCATCCTCTCTTCCCATTTATTGCATCCTCTACGGACTAGTTTGGTTCTGGGATAGAAAATGTGAGAATAAATGAGGATAAAGGAACTGTGAGAATAAATAGAAAAATAGTGATAAATGAGGATAAAGGATTTTGGAAAGAAAATATGAGGACAATGAGTAATGATTAAAATGTGAGGATAAATCAATAATGATTGTTTAGAGATAAATGGGAATAATGGATTTTGATGTTCGGTAATAAAGTATGGGATAAAAGGGGGTTATCCCCACCTATCCTCAAACCAAGTTGGGCTGCATGAATAAAAAAAAATGTCACATGTCAAATATCTGTGCATGCCATTGCCACATACGCCAACTCATCAGCCCCCATTTGGTTCGGGGTTAAGGGAAATAGGGTTAAGGGAATTAAGGGAAATATGAGATTAGAAAAAGTGAGGGTAAAAAATGGGAGTAAGAAAAGATAGAGAGGAATGTGATAGGTGGAATAGTAGTAACATCGTAATCATTATTTTGGTGTTTAGTGAACAAATAAGAATAAATTGGAGTAACCCCCTTAACCCCGTTGTCAAACAAGGGCTCAACACTCTATAACAAGCACTTTAATCCTTCATATTATTATTGCTCATAATAATTTCCAAGTTTGGAACGGATACTCTCCAATTTTTCAAGAAAAGAAAGGGGATAATGCTGCAGGTCTTCGTTTCTATTTCGTATGGGGATATTGTGTGGCTAAAAGAATAATTTAAGACTTTTTCTTAATTTTATTACGTGGTAAATGCATTTATAGTGCAATTAAACACCCTTTGTCCCGAGACAGCTGGCATGCATGAGTGTGAGCACCATGCATATTGCATGCAACTCGAGTGTTTTCAAAACGGCTAACACTGCAACAATACTCCTTTAATTTCTGTCTATATATAGTAGTAATGCGGAAGATATCTGGTCCCGAAGCTTTTGTTGGTTCTTGACAGACAAAAGCTTTGTTTGCATCTCCTCTTAAGTTCATAGATTGACAAATTTATCCCTCTCCCTATTTTTAATTTATGATCTAGATACTATTTAATTTTGATCGTTTAAAGAGTTTCAGATTTACATGTGAGATGTCACTTGTTTTTTTTCTCTCCTTTTATAATTCGTGCATGTGTGCTTATATATGATGATAAGATTTGTGACTTCCAAATTTATTACGTGAAATAGCTAGCCAATGCAGCTTAAGGGCGAACGACTCCAATTTATTAGGAGACTTATTCCAACTTTACTTTTTGACTGTAATTTTCAGAATTAGTGCGACCAATTTCGGGATTGGTGCACCGATCCACAACTAAACATACCAACAGGCCCACTAAACATACCAACAGGATTGGCTGTCCTTGTGGAATTTTTTTATTTGGAAGGAATAAAAGTTTTGTTTTAATATTTATTTATTTATTTACGTTGGGAACATAAACGTGCCCGAAGTTCAAATAAGAGAATAACGCATGAATGAAAAATAGAAGATTTCGATATTTGAGCGTTGAGAGCATATATTTTTTTTTGTGTTTTTTTGAACAAGTGAGCCAACAGCCTAGATAAAGTTACAAGAGAAAATGAAAAAGCACAAAAAACTACATCAAAAAGGAACAACACAAGGATACTAGTGCCTCTGTTTGGTTGAGGGATAAGGGGGGATAAAGTGGGGTTATTCCAAACATTAAAAGTAATGATTACGGGGTTATTCTCATTCCACCTACCACCATCACTCTACTTTTTCTTACCCACATTCCTTAACTTCACTTTTTCTAACCCCATCTAACCCTATCCCCTCTTAACCCCATTTTTTCTAACCCCATACCAAACGGGGGTGCATGTGCAAAGACCCAAGATTGACACCACGCATGCCTCCTCCCCAAGCTGGCCAAGACATCTGCATGATCGACTAGGTCTCGATGCACATATATGAATATGGAAACCTCAAAATGGACAGAGATATTACAAATATCTCTCAACAAAATAACATGCTCAGCCAACCAACTTAATCGGCCATTAACACAGTCAATCAAAAATTTAGCATCTGACTGGATCAAGATCCTTATGCGCCTTAGCTCACAAGCAAACATAAGAGCCCTGCAAATTGCAATTAACTCAGTCTCCTCACACGATTGTGCATGTACAGCTTTCGAAACCGTCGCCCAAACTTAGCCGGCCTGTCTCTTTAGCACGACCCCAATTCCGACCAATCCTCCAAGATAAGAACCATATGTTATTGCTAAACATATCTCTTCCTCCTCCACAAGATCAACACCCAGTCTATGAGAAACATTCTCATGGTTACAATTCCTCCGGTACTCACCTACTAATCTTCTAACCTTCAGAAACAGAGTACATGCGCCCACTCTAATCAAATTAAAGATTGCCTCATCTATGACCTTCCACATAGCCCAAAGCCAGATGTGCGTTAGAGAGCATACATGAATAAGATATGAAGGCAAAGATTCTTGAAAAGTTTTTTACAGTCTAGACTAAAGTGTCTCTTGATGTTTATTAGGAGCCAATCTTCCTATGAACTAGGTAGGTAGGAGTGATGCTTCATTTTTATTAGTGATGCATGTGACCCGCCAGTATTCAGAACATGTAGTTTTGTTCTCAACTCCAAGTTGGAAATCTAACTAGGCTAAATAAATTAATACTGTACTGTGAAGTTGGAAAATCTAACTAGGGTTAAATTAATTAATTCTGTACTGTGAATTTTACCGCTATTACTTGATATAAAGAGGGGATGAAAACACCCTTCTATCGAAGTAAAATCGAAGTCCACTTAATCACTTGGATAGTATAAATTAATTTTTATGACCATTAATATCTTAGCCTACGTTTGGTTTGGGGATAATGTGGAGGGTATCCACACCTTATTCACAAATAAAATGGGGTTAATCAAATAGGGATAATGTGGGTTAAGTTGGTCCATCCCAAAAAATGATGATATCACTCATTCTATAATCATTTAACTCCACCCTGATTTATATTCTCATTTCTATTTTTTTATTAAAAAAATATTTTGATCAATCCCCGTTCATTATCCCAACTTTTCTAACTCAAAAATCTCTTAAACTGAAATAACCTAACCCCTTACCAAACGACTAGGGTTCATGTATTAAAGCATATACATATGAACTCACAACTTCTTATTTAGGCCAAGTGGGGAAATTAGCGTTATATCATAGCCGCAAGTGGTGGAGAATTAGAAGAGTGTCTCCTTCAACCAGTTTTTTAAATTAAATATTCGCATGTGATTAATACTCATGAATTGATATGAATCATCCAATCAATAGCAATTGAAGTTAAGGAACATATCACATACGTTTGACTTTTGAACCTACTTAATTATGATTATACCACGTTGAACCACAACATACATGTTTAATTTTGATGTTAACAGTGAACAAACGCAATACGTTTAATTATTTAATCTGATTATACTTGGATGCACACTTTGTACGACGTGATTATCATGACGTATGCAATGAAAGTCCACCCTGTTTTTTCCCTGAATCGTCTGCATGTTTCCTACGGATGTAGCATCCCACCCCCACCAGACAGACACCTTATAGTGCGAACAACTAAATTATCGCTTTTTTTTTTTCAGACGAGGATCTTTAATACGTTTACTTTCTTATTAAGTACTAGTACATGCAAAGCCTTTTCACATGTGGTCCAATAATTGTGCCCCCACCCCCAAATATTTGATAACAACTTGTACAATTTATAAATGTAACCAAGAGACACTACCTTTGTTCACGCGACGGATCGATCCTAATGCTAAAATTTTAAACGGTACATTTTGGAATCTCCCAGTGGACGCTGCTACTGCGTTGACAATGGGAAGTGCCCTTTGGAATCTTTGGACGGGCATTTTATTCAAAAAGAGAGAGAGAGAAGAGGAGAGAAGAGAATCAGGATCAACAAAAATACTTATATATTCCTCCCTACATTCTTTCTATTGGCACATAGACAATTAAAGTATTGAGGGCTATATTGGGTATATTTTATTTTTTAGTGGACCACCATTTGTTTAGATAACTTAATCACCTTAATATAGCGCTAAAGGAGCAACCCAAAATACTTTGAAAAATTAAATTTCATGCGTACCAAAATTTCTTCTCCCCTTTTCAACCGTGCGTTCTTCTTGGTCTGTATTCCGGGCTCTTTGGCGTTCCTCCATTTTATCCCCTCCAACAGGATTCTTATCCAGAGACGAGAATTGTGGAGAAGAAGAGAAAAAGATACTGTTTTAGATTTTGGAGAAGATAAAATGGAGTTGTTTAAGCCATATATATTAGAGAGAAGAATGACTACTCGTTTGGAGACTGAGACTGCTCAACTAGCTCTGGGAGATGAGCATATGCAGTGGATCGGATCTAATATTCTAATGGCGGATGTAGGATAATTGATGTTTATGCAGACTTGCTCAGCCTTTTCTAGGTTTAAGGATAATAAAAAAGGCTAATTTTATAAAACCTATGAAAAGACATTTCGCAAAACTCATTGCATTTATGATAAAATCATATAACTTCTTTAAAAATATTAAATTATATCAACCTTATAAGAGACATGTGCTATATCAAAACAGAAGGCGGAGATTTAACCCAAACCTCTTATATCTAATGGTGAAAATTTTTAAATTCTATGATGGAAATCAAACCTCTTTCACATTTTTTAAATAAGAGGGAGTGGGGTTTTACGGCACGGACCTACATTTAATGAGAATATATCATTAATCTGGTGGCCTAAAAGTAAACATGAAAATGACGGTAGCATATATATGTAAAATAGGGACCACCGCATGCAATCCCTTATCTATGTAGGTACGGACCACCCGGTGCCCATGGCACGGTTTTCATTGCGGTATGCAATCCCTTATCTATGGAGGTACGATATCACTAATTACGTGATATAGAATCTAATTATACAAGAATTGAAGAAAATATTAGAAAAATCCTTAAAAATCTAATAATAGCGGTTTAGGAAAAATAAATAAATAATGAATTAATATTATGGCCTTTTAGTGTTAATTGATCAGAAAATGTTTTGTAAATGTTATAACGCCGAGTTGAGATCTCTCCAAGGATTTTCCACGGCAAAAACAAAACATAAAAAAATAATCCAGAAAAGTTGAATATACACAGAACTAAAACATATATAAAGCATCACAATATATTAGGAGATTTTTATTTTGACCATAAATTTTGTTTGCAGAGAAATCATTCGATGGAAATGGAAATGGAAATGGAATGGTCATGCGATTTCAGCGAGTGGTGGTTGGTTGAGATCTCGAAGGCAAAAATGCCCTTCTTGGACAGTTAAGAACCCCATCTCCCACCTTGCCGGTGCCACCAAGGGTGACATTGTGAAGGATCGACACGTTGTTTCCCACAACTGCAGTCTCTCCGATGATGACGTACGTCTGTGGCGTGGTTGAGACGGGTGGCAAGGTGGATGTCGACAACAAAGACATCGGTGACGCGAGATTGAAGGGCAAGGGCGAGGGGCTGTCGCTACTGAGCCCACAAGAGGTGCGCAATCCTCTACACCTGGATATTCAGGAGGCAAGCGGGGTCCCGGTAGTGGGCTAACGGTTAGGCGTGGCCTTGTAACCGAGTCCTCTCTCCCCACTAACTCTATCCGAGTCTCAACCGTATTCATGTTTTATTCCGGGTCCATTTGTGCGTGCGTTCGTACTGTCTAAAAGCACTTTTTTGGACAAAAACACAATCGTGTTCATAAAAAACCCGTTTGGAAACTAATAGCGGATCAGTGGGGATCACGTCCAAACCGCATTAGAGACGAAGCATATGCTTTCATCTAGGCACACCTTGGCTGTAGCATAACCTATACAAAAACTAATAACAAACTAATATTTTACACTACACAGTTGAAAATAAACATACACCAAAACAATAAATTACATGAACGCACTTTTCAACTACAATTATTCATGTTACATGCCAAACACTTATTGAGTTATTTTCTTAGCGCACCTTACAATAGTTTACAAACGCACCGCATCTTATCGCAAACATAAAAAACACGACGCACGTCCAAACAGAGTCTCAAAAATATTGAAATGTACGATCTAGTATCTTAATAAGGTAATCATGCATATCTCAACCGTTTTATAAGCTAAATTTAATAAGGTAATCAAGTTTGGTTGGTTGTTATATTGTAACCGTTTCCTCCCTTATAAGTTGACTAGGTGAGCCATGTGTCATCTGATATAGTAACAAGCATGCCACTAGCCCCTCTTTCTCTTCCCACTTTGGAACATGTGTATGTATGCTTATAAATGTATACGCCTCATATATCACCTCATAAACATTACTTTATAAGATGGATGAGAATCTTTTGAGTGCCATGTGTATAAATAGCCCTTTTTATTAGACTCAGATCGACTCGACGAGGGAGTTTCAATAGCAGTACTATCACCGCAATTACCCCCAAGACTACTGAACCCAACTTTTAGCTGTTTGAGTGCCCATTAATCTGTTGGGCCTGGGGCGAACTGTAACGGGCTGGACTTGGTTAGGGTTAAGTCCAGGGCCGGCATCGACTCTATCCTGCCATTTAGGCCAGAGAGGCCTATTATTAGGGCGTATTTAGTTGTTTGTGTGCCCATTAGTATATTGGGCTTGGGGCCAACCGTCACTGGCAGGAGTTGGTAGGGCTTAAGTTCAAGGGCCGGCGTCGACTCTATCGTTTGCTCGACCCAAGATGAGTCATATGGGCCAGAGAGGCCTGTCGTAGGGCTTAGGCCTAGTCCGGGCCAGTTCTGTGGATGATCCGACCCGCTGGACCTTTTCACACGAGCTCGGCCACATGCTATATACAAGCGAGTTGTTGCCTGTGTGCCCGTAGTACACGTGCTGGGCAGCAGCTCCGCAACCGAAACCCCACTTCACCACCGGAATCCGCTAAAGTATAATAAACCCACGGCAGTCGCGAGAGTGAGAGACCACTCGTCTTCTCGTGGGCGCTTCTTTATCCATGGCTCTCTCCCTCGCCGCCAAGCGAACCCTAAGCCGCGCTTGGGGGATCAACCAGGCTCGGGGTCTGGTGACCTTCTCGCTCCCGGACCTCCCGTACGACTATGGCGCGCTGGAGCCGGCCATCAGCGGGGAGATCATGAAGCTCCACCACCAGAAGCACCATCAGACGTATGTGACTAATTACAACAAGGCTTTGGAGCAGCTCCACGATGCGATGGCTAAGGGGGAGGCCGCCAAGGTCGTCCACCTCCAGAGCGCCATCAAATTCAACGGCGGAGGTCCTCTTCTAAGATCTTCTCCATAGATGTGTTTTTTTCCCCTCAAATGGACTTTCCGAATCCTGTTGAAATTTGGTCATTTTCTGTATCAATTAACTCAATTGGTTTAGATAATCACTGATCTTAGTTGGTCCCGATTTAGCTTTTAGGGTGAAATAAGGTTATTAAGCTTGTTTCAGCTGTAATTTTTAACAAACTTGGTGATTCCTTTTTGGCCTATTTGCTAAATTGTTGTATAAGCTGAAGCAGCATTGTCTCATTATTAGAATTCGATTGATTATATTGTTTGATTGAGAAGCTTATTGCAGGATTTTGTATTTTGATCTTGGATGCTCATGCTGCTTTATGCATCTTCGTATGGTTCTGGTTTTGATTTCTTTCTTAATTCGTGATGTTGAACAACTTAGTTTGAATATATCCCAATGTGCAGGCCATGTCAATCACTCTATCTTCTGGAAAAATCTCAAGCCTACTAATGTAAGCATTCTAATAGAGGATTGGTGGTAATGATGAAATTCCAGATTCATCGTTTTGCTGGCATTATGTGCATTTCATTAAAACCCTCTTGCAGGAGGGAGGTGGTGAGACTCCACATGGCAGGCTTGGTTGGGCCATCGACACAGATTTTGGGTCATTAGATGCTGTGATACAAAAAATCAACGCAGAAGGTGCTGCTCTACAGGGCTCTGGATGGGTGGTAGGTTTGCCATTTTTAATTGGATGATTTCATGCTCACTTGATGATTTACTTTATCAGAGGGCCAATTATCTTCTCTTAACCTCGATTCATGGTCCGTGAAAGATTTTTTTCTCATAATTCCTTGTGCCTGATGATTATCATTTGCAGTGGCTTGCTCTGGACAAGGAGTTTAAAAAACTTAAGATCAAAACGACTGCAAATCAGGTAAAGTTTAAAAAGTTATGAACAATGTTCTCATATAAATCTTGATTGGGCATGTACTAATTTATTTGACAACTGTTGTCCGGTAGTATATATATTGCTGCGTAGGGTAATAATCACTTGGTCAGCAAACAAATGGTAAATGAGACGAAAAGGCATTGAAATGCTACTTGTTTGTTGTTATTTTCACAAGATACTTCAAGAGAGAATCATAGAGGTGTAGCCATTTTGACAGTTTGATGCTGATAACTATCTTGTTGTCACTGAATAATATGCCATCATGCTATCATGTGAAAAATTTGTCTGATTGTTCTTAAATCTTGTGTTGTGTACTAATAAAGTTCAGTATCGTATGAAGTGTTTTGATCTACCATGACAGACTTTTTTTTTTTGATGAGATGAGCCTTAAGGCTAGAGCTTACATTAGCTAAACAAAACTCCACATACTGGATCCCATGGAACATACGACACAGGTCCCGCTAACCCAGCATCTATGAGCAATATCATCTGCTCACCAGTTGCAAGTTGCAACTCCTTGGGATATACATGAAACTTATAATGTAAAATCCAAGGCAACCGACCAAATCTCCCTAACAACACCCTCTACATTCGGAGGCCACACTCTAATACCATTAAGTACATTGACCGCCATACGTGAATCTGATTTTACCACAAACCATGACAGACTATTAGTTTCCAATACTTGGATTGGTAGCTACCACTAGAGTCCAAGTCTGTAGGATGAATGGATAAGATGCCGTCTCTTCATGAGAAGAATTGTTTGTGAGCATCCATCATCTGGTGCTAAACAAAGCAGCCTCAATGATCTGTAATACTTCTAAGTTGGTAACTGCTACCTTTAGGCATAATTGGTTAAAGAACAGAGATTTCCCTATGTTTTTCCATTAAGATGCTGGTTTCAGGTTGGAACATTGACTAAATCACTCCTTAAACAATCTTCATTCAGATTAGAATATTCATCAGCCAGAACTTTCATGTTTCACTAGTAATTCATTGTGTTGAAACATCCAGTATTCTCGTTAATACATTATTCTACCTAGTCTTCTAAGCGTCCGCTATGACGGTATTTATGGCATTTCGGTACTCGTAGTGCCCTGACCTTTGCTGCATGCTTGGTATACCTTGTTCATGGTTGCTGACACTGAGCAATGTGCCAACAATGGCGGCCACCACAGGCCCAAGGCCAATTTGGCATTAAACTACAATATTCAGAGAACATGGTTTGGGATCAAAGGGGTTATAGAGTTTTCTTTTATTAAACGTTGATGTATAACTGCCATTGTTTTTGATTTAGAACCTTAATGGCTTGAAAGATTTGTGTTGTGTAATGGCAGCAGCCATTAATTTGAGAATGAAATACTGTAAAGGATATATCATTTTACCCTTAAATATTCTTTTCATCATTTACTTGGTTCGTTATGATGTATATATTACATTAGTTGTCGAGAAAACTTTCCAAGGGATAGGCAAAACATGAAATGTACTACTGTTATATGGTATTAGAGGTTTTACTCTGTATAAGATTGTCGCCATAGGTTCAAGGTAGCCGTAGCCGCCATGAAACGCCAAAATTCCATATGGCTGCTTCAAACTTTTTGCAATCTTGCTTCTCCCTTGTATCCTTTTTGTAGAAGTGTCTTGATAATTGAAAGGGAACTAACAAAGTTTTATCAACAGGACCCCTTGGTAACCAAGGGCGCAAATCTCGTTCCTTTGCTTGGCATAGATGTCTGGGAGCATGCGTACTACCTGCAGGTCACTTTTTGACACTCTTGATGATGACTTGAATTTTTTAAAAAAATTCACTGCTCTAAGTGATTGTTATATGTCAACTCTTGCTTATGCAAACCTCAAGAAACAATGAATTGAGGAAGATTTAAATCAGAAAGCTTAGTAGATTGAGGGCCAATAATACTTCCTGTCCAGTTTCTGCATAGGTCTTTCTTAACATAACCAAACCAAGAGTTGTGAAAAACTTCTCTTACATATCTATACTCTCTCAAGTGCATATAGTTCACCCCTTGTGGCTGCTACTCGTCTGGCATGTACTAATTTTTGGATGCGTATATATAACATACTGGTGAATTAGCTTCCTTCGAGATGTTTCCCATCGTATATTTGGTGCTTTAGTTTGTGCATCAACTACCAATCTTTTCTTTCCCATGTACATGTTGCTCATTTAAGTTTACCTACAAGCTGCCATTTACTATTTGTTTTGAACTGATTGTTCATTGAATAGCTACTTATATGTTTATTATGTTTCTGACATCGGTGCAGTACAAGAATGTGAGGCCAGACTATCTGAAGAACATCTGGAAGGTCATTAACTGGAAGTATCCTAGTGAAGTCTATGAGAAGGAGATTGCTTGATGTGTGTTCTTTCTGGTCAGTTTTGTGTACTTTCTTCTGTGCTTGCCATGAGCAGTGGTATCCTTTTGTATCCAATAATAAAGCGACCCTATTCTGGGATTGATGCTCATGTAATCCGAAGGCCTCTTGTGCAGAGGTACTCAATGATCAGGAAATGATCTACTGATTGTCTGTGTCCTCCAGTGCTGTTCTAGTCATTGCAATAAAAATATCATATTTTCATAAATTTCCATTCATAAACAGGCAACAAGCTCCACGTTAACAAAAAATCCCACTTGTTTTCTTGCAATTTTTTTCTCTCTTTTATATCAAAAATTAAATTTTTTTTAAGGGCGTGGTTTTGTGTACATCATCAACGCATATATATGCATATGCGTTCGGATAAGTAGTGAGATACTGATTGATTGATCTAGTCCTTCGGTAGCACAATGTCGATGGACTAATCAATCAATCGGTATCTCTTCAATATACCGATTGAATATATCAATGATCATATCAATACTATTGATTGCTCTATTCATCGTCGCTACCGATGAAATAAATAAATCAAGCGGTACCTCACTGTTGATTAGAGGAATGCACATGTCATCGTGGCCACATAAACAAATCTTTATGTTTTTTAGAGTTTTTTTTTAAATCCATTTCACTTTTGAATTTACAAAATCAGTCCAATTTTATTTTTGTTTACATAATAAGCCAAAAAAAAAATTTTAGGACAAAAATACCCTAACCTCTGCCCTCGACATCACCCCGTCCACCCTCGACGTCGCCCCGTCCACCCTCGACATCGCCCGGTCTCCTCTCCTCTCCTCTCTCTCCCCCGCCGGCCTCTCTCTCTCCCGCGCTCCCATGCACACCGTCCTCCCTCGACGTCGAGCAAGGATGGGCGATCGTCGTCGACCAATGGACGATGAGGGATGGCCGTTGCTCTGTTCCTTCCGTGATGGGCGATGAACAAAGCTGATCGATGAGCAAAGCTGAGCGATGGTCTTCGACGGGCGATGAAGAAAGCTGAGCGATGAGCAAATCTGGGCGATGATCGTCAACGAGCGATAAGCAAAGCTGGGCGATGGTTGTTGACGCATGGACGATGAGGGATCGTCGTCAACGGGCGATGAAGGGTGCTCTGCTTCTCTTCTTCCGCAATGGGCGATGAGGAATCGTCATCGACCAATGGATGATGGGTGATGAGCAATCGACGACCGACGATGACGGTGGCCTGGTCGTCGAGCAACGATGGGTGATAATGGTGGTTGTCGAGCAATGGACGACGGACGAAGAGCGATGGTCGTCGAGCAAGGATGGGTGATGCTCTGCTTTTCCGTCTTTAGCGATGGGTGACGATGAGTGATGCTCAAAGCTGGGCGATGGGCGACGATGAGCGATGCTCAAAGCTGGTTAATGGTTGTCGACGCATGGACGATGAGGGATCGTCGTCGACGGGCGATGGCCGATGAGCAAGGCTGGGCGATGGTCATCGACGTGATGAATGATCGTCGTCGAGCTCTGTTTCCTTTTTCCCGCAATGGGCGATGATCAAAGTTGGGATGGTCGTCGCAATGGGCGACGGACGACGAGGGAAGCTCTGTTTCTTTTTCCCGCCTTCCGCGATGGGCGATGAGGAAGCGTCGTCGACGCAAGGGAGCTGGCCGATGATGGTCGTCGACGAGCGATGAAGGATCCTATGTTCTTCCCAACGGCGATGGGTTCATTCCAACTATGGGATCCTTCAGGCCGATGTTGGGTTGGTGTTCTCCCATCCGATGAGGACTTGGGTTGCAGTTTTCCCATCAACCTTCTGATGGCTTTCCCGTCCGTTGGAGTTGGAGACGAAGACACTCCACGCGCCGGCTCTGAAGGATGGTCGATGACGGGCGATGAAGGATGGTCGATGAGCCACAGACGATGGGTGATGAGCGACGGCTCTGTTTTTTCTTCCCAACGGCGATAGATTGTCGTCATCCCAACCAACGGGATCCTTGAGGCTAATGTTGGGTTGCCACGGTGATGAGGGATGATCAATGAGCTATCGACGAGGGGCGATGATAGAGGCTCTGTTTTTCCTTCCCAATGGCGATAGCGAGGCTCAGTCAGCGAAGTCTTCCCACGTCGTGGAGGTAAAAGATGATGCCGTCGTAGATCTTTCCGCGCGGAGTTGGTGGCGACGACGCTCCACCTGATGATGAACAACACGCCGGCGATCTTCCTGGCGAACTAAGACTCGCTGATGTCGTCGTAGATCCTTCCGCCGGAGTTGGTGACGGCGATGCTCCACCTGGTGATGAACAGCGTGCAGGCAACTTGTTTGGCGAACGGGGACCCGTCGATGTCATCGTAGATCTCTCCGTCGGGGTTAGTGACGACGAGATAGAGGTTGCAGAGGATGGGTTCCGCGAGGAGGTCGGTGGAGAGACCGCCAAGGACTCTGGCGATGGCATGGGTGTGGAGGTCTCCGCGGGTGTCGTCCACAAGCTGGATGAAGGTAGAGCGCCTATGGACCAATCTAATGGACGCCATCGTCGACGGCATGGTGGAGAGTGGAGTGTATGTGGATCAACAAGGTGTCAAAGAGGTTATATGGAAGAGGAGAAAGGGCATTTTTGTCCTAAAAAAAATATTTTGTCTAATCACGTAAACAAACACAAAAATGGACTGATTTTGTAAATTCGAAGTGAAATGGATTGTTTTAAAAAAAAACTCCTGTTTTATATCAGGCAATTCTTTTGAAAAACGTAAAACGTTTGCTGATGTGGCATGCACGTCAGCAATACACCTGGGCGCCACGTCAGGTGTGCACAGAATAAGCAGTTTATGGTCGATTCACACACTACGGTGCCGCTGCCTATAAATAGTCGCTCTGTGAACGAGAGGAGCCGCCGCCACATCTAGGGTTAGTGCTTCTCACTGGGCGACGATGGTAACGACTTCTAACCCTAATCTTCTATGTCTTCTCCTCCGTTGATCTCCTCCCTGTTTGATCTAATCGTCTTGGTGCTACTTTTCAATGGTGTAGACGTTCAAGCGCCGGAATGGCGGCCGCAACAAGCACGGGCGTGGCCACGTTAACTTCATCCGCTGCTCAAATTGTGGCAAGTGCTGCCCCAAGGTCCGTCTCTGTGATCCCTAACCCTAGATACGGCTCCTCTTCTCTTTACGCTCGATTCAATCATTTGATAGTAGATCAACGTATAAATCCTAGATGGCTGTTTTCCGCTATTTGTCTATTGTTTTTCTTGGATACAAGATTTGACGCATAGATTACAGTCCATGCTTCTTGATTTATGGAAGATTCTTGATATACGGAAAAATAAGAACGAAAGTCTTTGGCTGTGGAAGTTTTATATGGGTTTCTATCGTTCATTTGTTCCGGCTTTTATTTCAAAGGATAAGGCCATCAAGAGATTTCTGGTGAGGAACATCGTGGAGCAAGCGGCTGTGAGGGATGTCCAAGAAGCATGTGTCTACGATGGTACTGGATCTGAACATAGTTCCTCTTTTTCCTTCTTTCGTGGATTTGGTGCTTTTTAATTGAGAGGAGATTTGTGTTCTTTTGCATCAGGGTATATGCTTCCCAAGCTTTATGCAAAGATGCAGTACTGTGTTTCTTGCGCGATCCACTCACACGTTGTGAGGGTCAGGTCCCGCACTGATAGGAGGAACCGTGAGCCACCACAGCGCTTCAGACGCAGAGTACTATCTCCATAACCTTTCCCCATTCTATCTTGAGATTCTACTTGTCTTATATTTTCTTAAATTTTTTAGGTTGTTGGCTGTTAATTTAATTTAGAAGCTTAGTTTAGTACTGAAATGCTTGTTGTAGACGATATGCATATACTAGTTTGTTTTATTGGAGGTTTTTTTTTTGTGCTAAGATACAAAATTCCCTGAAGTTCTTATTTGATTTTCTCTGGCATGTGTGATGCGATCTATGATACTCTGTTTCAAGTTGATCTAGGAATATATATAGCTCAACAACTTATAAAAGGTCTTCTTATGATCTTATATCTCTAAAATGGAGATGATACTTTCGCATGTTTGTTTTCTGAGATCTTATAGTTTCTCTTTACAAGGTCATCTGAGGAAGCCTCCCACTCTGTATAAGTTTGTGTTTTCTCAGCTAAGTCAGTTCACGCTTTTGCTAGGCGTTGCGTTTATTGTGAATTATCTGACAATAGACGTGTCAACGAAAGCGGAAAGTATTATATCTTTTGGCACAATGCATGCTTCTTTTTTTGGTGGCTATTGATTACTATAGTTGCTGAAGCACCTGCTTGTGTACATCTACACTTTCTTCTAAACTGAAAGTATTATATCTTTGCCAGTTGAGTGCCTTGTAGCTGGCTTTGTATAGCCAAGAATTTTTTTTTGTTTTTTTGCTATTGATTTTGCCGACTAAATTCAAGTTATGACATGAGCATGGTATTATGACTATGGATTAGGAGTTGGTTGCAGCCACTTCTTTGAGATTTGTCATTTAGAATTACTTTTGTTGATTGGAAATTCTTTTCTTCTTTTTCTATTTTTTATGATTTTGTTTTGCTCTCTTTTCCTTTTTGTGGAAAAGTAGTTTTTATAACTTTGCAAAGTGAGATGTATCTTTTTGGTGTATGTGGTGTTGGTAGCGGGTTTTTGTGTGGTGTTTCTGGAATGTTGTGCAATTTATTCATATCTTCCTTTCCTGAGCCTCCTAGGATAGGAGACCATATGTATGTGTAATGTGTGTGGTTTGTGCGTGCACGTGGGTGTGTGTGTGCACATCGCTAGGTCGTCTCTGATTTCTTGCATACATTGATTTAGCAATCTTTGATTTTTTTTTGTAAATGGTTACTCCTGTTTCATGGTCATTTCTTTGGGACTAAGGTACTTTACGTCTGCCCCATCGGCTGACCAACTGTGCCATTTGGGATGAACTTGTCCCTTACAGCAAAGAACCGTCTTGCTTCACTTTGTCAGCTATCTGACTGTAACTGTAGCTGATCATTAAAGATGGAACATGAATTAAAGATATATATAAACAGATTATGGCTGCATGGTATTGTAGGGTGTCATGCATTTGGTTTGTCTCAATTTGGCAATACTAGTAATGTTATGAAAGCTGCCCCTTTTCACCTTTGCTATTGCTTATCAAATAGTGGTACTCCTTTGTTTAGAATAAGTTAGCAGTGGTAGTATCTTCTAAGTTATTGATACGGGCTTCTGAAAAAAAAATAGCTTATTGATTGTCGCCTTTGAAACGGACTGGTCTTTGATTAATTTCACTTCATTTTTTAGCCATCTATCTGTTTATTTAGCTGATTATAAAGGACTGTTGATGGACAGTTCTATGCCTCACTTGTTGTAAGAGACATAATAGGGTACCATGAAAGATGGGTGTCATTTATTGTGATCAAGTTTCATTTAGAGACTCGAGCCTCTGTGTTTTCTACAAGACATGTTCCTAAGTTGGACCTCTGCCATAACCCTAAACACTATAAGTACTTCTCTCCTACCAGCATGTAAAGAAAGTGCTTCTGCAATTCAATCATAGGAAGGAAAAGCTGGGAAGTCTTGCTTCCATGATATGTTTGAATATACTTCTATTGTACTCTGTTAATCTCAATTCTTACAGTATTTGTCAATCTCAAGATGTCTAGCAGCAGTTTACCTGAACTGAATTTGAATTTTAATATCCCCCTTGTTTCTCGGAATTCTCTTCCCATGGGATTGCTTCTCTTACATGTTGTTCAGTCATGAGAATATCCAGGTTTCCCTTCATCCTTTGGAGGGCCGCCTTTTCATAAAAAGGAATAGTTTTAGTTGTCATGTTTTTGTTGAGAGTATGCATTGCTGTTGAACAATAACATCCAGTGTCATTATGACTACCTAATGATTTCGTCAGTGGGGGTTAGCGCACCTGGTTGCTAGTGGATTACTATTCATGCTATTCATTTCTTTTATTGCTTCTGTTGCTCATGCTTCAGCACCAATATGGTAGTAATTTAAATTGTTGTTAGTGGTTTAAGGACATTTTATCAATTATTTTTCTGGTAGTAATTTAAATGTCGGGTAACTGTTTATTGAACCTTCAAATACCTTTCTTCTCAGGATGATACGGCCAGGCCAGGAGGCCCAGGACAAGGACCACCACGCCCTGCTGTGGGAACTGCAGCTCCGGCTGCCCAAAAATGACCTGCTGTGGAAACTGTAGCTCCTGCTGCCTTGCAAATGTCTCGATTCAAAGCTGGCGTTGGGCAAATGTAGCTGATGGGAAAGAATTTTCAATTACCTAAATAAGGTCTATATCAGAGGATCTTTAGCTGCCATTTTTGAGATTTTCTATTGTAGCTGAAGCTTATACTTTCAATCCTTTGTACTTCAAGTTTATGAAAAAGCTTTTTTTGTTGCAAAAATTAATCAAGAAGTTTACTGGTGCCATAAATAGACCCCTCCTTTATAATTTTGTTTTTAGGAATACGATCTACTTGAATCTCTGTTTTGAAGCTTAATCAGTGGAACGAGGGCAAAAACAACCAGCACTGATTGGAAATATCAAGTGTTAATACATGAAACTTTTAAAGACTTTTAAATGCTATTGCTTTGTCAACTTTCGCTGACTATTTTTTGATCTGAGAAAAATGGAGAAAGACCTTGTTTTGCAAAGGAAAAACAGAACCACCTGATTTTACTAAAAAGCAGAATGGGAATTTTCCGCAAACATCGAGAAAAAAGATGGTTAGGACAACTTGCGTCATTCTCCATTATGTGACAAGTCTGGCCGAGTCCACTAGTTCTATATCCCCAGGAACCTGGAGTGATTCCAACAGCCAGGTTCTTGAATCGGCTTCCAACCGGTCCTGAAGTCATTACTGTGGAAATCAATAATCATAATCATTGCAGTGCCTGAGTTCTTCTGCAAGATGAATACATGTAGTCATGGGACAATTTGTCTTGATGGCATTGTAGGCAATATGAGACTTGCTAGCAGCATACCCTTCCTGAGGAAAAGGCAAGGTCAGAGTCCTCTCCAAGGATACTCATAAGTACAGCCACAGAGCATTCTCTATAGCAAAGTTTCTGATTATTGAGGAGCATATGCTTAGAACAAATTGAAAAGATGGCTCCTATTAGATACACTATGTTATACTAACTTCAATGAGATGGCTTATTTTTTATGCATAATGTTGACATATTGCTGTCTTGTAACAAATGAAGTGCTTAATAAAGATAATCACACTGATCAGTAATGCATGTTGAAGTTAAACTACCTTTTGCAAAGTAGTGATCATAGTTTCAAGGGGGGGCGAATTTATTTTTGCCCGGCTGGCAACCTGCATGTTGCACAACATGACTTAAAAAGTTGGAAGTAGCTTAGATAACAAAAAGTGCAAGCCAGTTGCTATTGAAAGGATTCAGTATCATCACCTCGTCAAGTTTGATATATCCGAAGGGCAGTCGCGGGTCACTTTCATCAATCATTCTGCTCAATAGTTTCCCTAGATCAGCGCCTTCTTTCTCCTTCTTTGCCCATCCCCATTCTTCAGCTAGGTTTAGCAGTTCACCTAGAAATGCACCCTCATGGAGAGGGCCAGTCCAAAGAGGTCCTGACACAACTAAAGAGCGAGAGACCTAGGAAGAGTAATTGTGTCAGCCAAAGGAAGTCATCAACTGTCACTGGCTCACTGCTACAATTGTTTATGTTGCATTAGCAACCAAATATTACCATGATGTAAACATGAACTCTCAGAGACAAAGGAAATCATGTGCTGAAAAGTACTTCGTAAATGCCGAGGGAGTCATTAAAGTTATCGAAGCAGTCAGGTTCATTATATTGCCTTTTCAATTAGATTCCAAACCCATGGATCAAACTAATATCACACTTCACAAATTCAAGTTTTCCATAACATCGTGTGCTGTTTCTCTGCAAGTAGCCAATCACACAAGAACTATTGATGCAGAATTAAAAGATGTTTACGAACTACGCATTACAACATCAAAATGAGAAATTTATATTGCCACTAAGATGGAGGAAGGAGACCAAATTTTGTTAAATGACCAAAACAGCTTTACACAATTTTTATACTGTATGATCATACAATGTCATTTGAACAATTCTGATAACTTTCAGGGCATGAAGTTATACCCCTCCGTTGCTGCAAAGACAAGACATCTGTCCAAGCTCTTTCCAAGAAAATGCTTTAGAATTTCCACATTTGTGACAGTAGCTAATGAAACCATAGTGGCTGCAGAGTCAAAGATATGGGCTGACGATATTGTCAAATTAAACAAAGGAAAATGCCTAAAAACCTAAACTACAAAGCTTCACCTGTCGTCATGGACATCCCCACAGGTCACTTGCAGCATTACTCTAAACACAGGACCATGATATGAATAGTAGGAGAATAATGGTGAAATGTGAAAGCCCAAAGCAGCTGCATCTCGCAAAACCCCACCTATAAGCATTCGTAAACCAACCTCATTCGAATATGGCATAGGGCGAACATAAGCTCCGTATGATGCTAAAGAACTAAAATGGGAGAAAATTAGTTACAGGTGTGATTGGAACTATAAATGAACCAAGTAAATGGCTAGAACCAATAGATTTACTACAAGCAATTAAGTCGACAAAAACCCACTAAATCTATGCAAATACATAGGATATGAGGACTTTAGATCTAAATTATTCATGCACATCAAAGGTTTGTAACAGACAGGAACATATGAAAGAGTTATGTTTGAATACCCTTTTTTACGAAAGTGAGGAAGTTCACTTGATGCAGAAATCATGATGCCAACTTGATATGAATAGCATTGTTCTAGCAATCTCTCAATGTGACAGTTCCACATAATTAAAGGAAACTAGTTAGTCTAAGACTTTAAATTCAATAGGATTTAGGCAAATTGCAATCGGTTCAGATGAGAATTACCCCACAAAGGTTACCTAGAAGCACAGCAAATTCTTAACAGGCAAGAATCTCTTACCAATCTACCTGCATATTTTTCCCAATAGCCCATACAACTTCAGCTAAAAGGTTCTTGCTTGGGAAAAACCAAATCAGCAACACTGCAGTCCATTAACAATGTAAACTTCTGAGACACCATATGTGTAATCTAGTCAGCTCTAAAGATAAGTGACCCATATTAACCCATAATTTTATTGGAGGTTTGGATGCAACTCAGGAGCATTAATACCTACTCATATCAGAGAAGGTTTCTAGGCATCGCAAGGGTACGAGCAACATGAATTCCCACACTTACAACAATATCTTAGAGAGCATACCCAAGAACTTCAGTTAAAAGTAACAGTCTTGCAATGAAAGTGAAGGGCGAGGATCGGAGGATGTTGAACTATTTATTATCCACCACAAAAGCCTAGAATGTATACCAGCTCCGGTCCGATCGAAAGCTAGTCACGTGCTGAAAGATTTCCATGGCCAAATAGCTTAATGTAACTGGATAGCAAAGCCAGGAATCCATCACAGGGAATCAATCAAAACCTCAACTTCTCCTAACCTTTGCTTATGAAACTCCATAGAATAAACATCCAAGCCTTTTATTGACAGTTCATATAATGCAAGGAGAAAAGATTCACCCAATACTTACTTATTAGGCCGGTGCCCTCCAGAGGAAAACCCATCCGTCGAAGTGACATACAGCAACCCACCCAACTTCACGGCCATGATTGCCGACCTCAAGAACGACGAATCGCTACCGAAAGAATCAATATCCACCAGATCAAAGTAGTCTCTCCTTAGATAGCATTCCGTCAACACCCTATTGGCATCCAAGTGCGTGACCACCCACCTCCGTTCCCCTCCGGGGCTTAGCCTGGGTTCTCGGGAGAGGTTGGAGAGAATGAGACCACGGGATTCATCGTTGGCATCGTTAGCCCACACGAAGGAGGCGCCGGCCTGTTGGAGGTACCGGAGGCTACGGACCCCACAGCCGCACATAGCGTCGAGCACGCGTAGGCCGCCGGAGGAAGAGGATATCCCGAGGCGGTGGACGGTCGCCGCGAGCACGCCGAGGTCTCGTGCGGTAGCGCTCTCGCGGCGAAAGAAGGCGTCTCCAGGGTCGAACTCCACCCCCCGCTCCACCTCCTTCGTGCAAGCAGTTGTCAGGGTTCGATCCATTCTTGAAAGCAGCAATGGGGATCTGATTCTAGGGTTTCTAATCCTTCTAGGTTTAGGGTTAGGGTTTCGGGTGTCCTCGGAGAGAGGGGGGCGAGGGGATAGGGTTTCGGAAAAGCAGAGGGTGGACATGGCGGGAGGGAGGTTGGGAGGGAGATTAGGAGAAGAGAGGCCCTTGTCCGCTTCTAGTGCTATATATCCTTTGGAGCTCAATAGCTTATTAGAGACTGCCAAGTACCATGACTAGTCTAAGAAAACTCCTCCGCAGAGGTGGTGACAGTAGAACAACGTATGAGTTATATATAGGCATATAGATTATTTAGACGCAAAATAAATTTATAAATATTTTAATGCTCCAAAATATGTGACTTATTTGAACAATTTGCATATTAGTGGTGGTCCTTGTTACATTTTGCAACAAGGTGCCACTAGCACTAATCATTGCAAATAAATGGTGATTTTTTGAGATCGGACCAAACTACCCTCAGCCACATCTGCTGATTAAAAAAAAAGAAAAAAGATAAGTACCTTGGCATAATATGAGGTCTTGGAAGGTGTTTTTTGCATAAACCATTCTCCTTGGTTTTTTGCAGGAGAAACCTTCCCTTCCCTTTTCTTTTTTTTGAAACTACCGAGAACTCTGCCTCTTCCTCTCCCCAAAAAGTAATATCTCTCCTTCTTCCCCACCTCTCCTCCCCCACTTCTCACTGCCACCATCACATCCCGTCTATCTCTTTTCCTTCACCCCCCGTCTTCGTGTGCTTCACGATCTGCACCTTCTCCTCGCTCTAGTGGATCGACGTGGCGGTAGAGGCTGCGACGAGCGCGAGGAGGGCGAGCGGCATTTGATATCCGCAATGCTATGGCTAAATCTCGGAAACGGAAACAAGACGACCATGTAAATCAAGGTATTAGCTATTTAGCAACCTTTTGCGTTGATTTTTTTCTTCTATTCTCTTGATGCACAAGTTAATCAAAATTGTTTGAAACAAAATTGTGAAGCAACCATGATTGAAATTGTGTGAATCAAAATTTTGATCCACACATATTTCCATTAGTGGTTCTTTTCTATGGCAATTTCTTTTGAAACTTATTTTTTGACCAAGATGCATGTGTGTACACAATCAAATTTTACAGCTTTGGCAAAAACCTTAATGCCCATTTTTCTTAGAAAATTTATTCCGCAAACAGCTTGTTGTTTAATTACTTAGCTTGTTGTATAGGTTACTCAACTACCTGCATAGATTACTCAAATAACTGCATAGGTTACTCAACTACTTGCATAAATTACTCTACTAGTTGCATAGGTTTCTCAACTGGTTGTGTAAGTTATATTCTTTATGCGTGAGTTTTTTTTGCGTAAGTTACTACATTTGTTGCGCATTTTTTGAAATGATGGTTTGTTCACTGGTTTGTTTCCTTTTTTTGACATGTAGGGTTATCTAATTCTCAAGATAATTTTTCCAATCATGGAACAAAAAGTAGGACCAAAGCTTCTATTGTTGCTGATGCGAGCATATCCCTACAAACAAAAGAAAGTGGGAAGAGAAAGAAAATGACTATTAAGGATGGTGGTGATCCTTCCAATAAGAAAAAAAAACTAGAGCCGCAAAGGTAGATAGCCGGTGTTATACCAAAAAATTAATGGACATCAAGGACAAAACGTTTCAAGCTCATCACACTGAGCTGATTAGGAAGACACCTTTCTTCCAACTCATTGGACTGCCAAGTAACATACCTCAAGATGTTGCAGTTATTGAATGCTTGTTGAAAAGGTGGCAGCAAGATAAGAAAGAGTTTTTGATTGGGGGACGCAGCATAGCCCCGACGGCCGTAGACACAACACTAATTTTAGGCCTGAAGAATTATGGTGAAGATGTGAAGATAGACCTTAAGAAGACCACAAAGTCGATTAAATTTAAAGCTGCTTTTATTGCGAAGTATATAGGTAATCTGAGATATGCTGATCGTCCTTGGTTAGAGACCTTGTTGGGCACGCTTGGGCCAAATAGAGAAGCACCTAACATTGAAGATTACACGAAGCTATTGATCATCTATTTGTTTACTGTTTTTTTATTCCAACGGACCAACTATACTTGTTCGCCGGACCTAGCAGATTATGTTGATGATTTGCATAACATTACCAACTACAATTGGGCTCAAGCAGTTCATCAATATTTGATGTATTGTATTGATGATGCGGCTAAAAGGATAGCCGAGGTAGAAGAAGCTAAAGGGGCAAATGGTTACAATGTGTACCTAAATGGGTGCACTGTCCTCCTTACGGTAACGTGTACCTCTCATAGTTGTTTAATACTTTATGTTATGCTTTATTATGGTGATATTTGATTTGTTTGGTTTAAGCAGGTGTGGTTCCATGAAATTGTGAGATACAAAGAACCTGCTGAGCAATACAGTCGGTTACATCCACGGATACTCCGATGGCAGGGCATCAACTGGGTGCAAAGAGAAAGTTTTGGAAGAATTTTGGATAAACTGACTGAGAAAGAGGTAACTAGTTACATGTATATAGAGCAGCAACTTTTTGATTGTATACTAGCAGTTATTTTGTTTCTAACAATAATTTCTTAGGTATCAACCGAGCTTGTTTCGGAGCCGGAGGAGAGATGGCTACTCATAGCCAGCAACGAAGAGGGGGAGAGCAGCAGATCCAGCTCAGTCCGCAGAAACTACAAGATAGAAGCTGTCACCTCCCCTCAAAAAGAAGAAGAGGGTGACAAAGAGGAAGAAGTATTTATAGGTGGCCCTCAATCTCCCCAGCCTCAGCAGTTTGAAGAGGTACAATTATTTGAACAGTAGCAGTACAATTATGTAAAATTTTGTGCGCATATTCATATGCTTCTTGCGTAATTTAATATACTTCTTGCTCAATTTCATATATTGCTTGCACAAGCTCATATACTTCTTGTGCAAGTTCATATAGTTGTTGCGCATTTTCCTGTTCTTCTTGCGCTACTTAGTACACTAATCATGGCATTTTAACTTGCAATGTCTTTGATTCTAAATTGCAGCCATATTGTCCTCCTTCCACCTCTGCTATCCCAAGCATGCATCGTAAACCACAAGCCCCTCAATATGACATTGCCATTGCCAAGGATTTGAAAGAGGTGCAGAAGACGCTACAAGAATTGGCCAATCTTCTCCACACTCAACAACAAGATTCTTAGAGGATTAGGGAGGAAAATGAGTTTCTTAAGCTAGAAAACCAAAAACTCAAAATGGAGATGAAGCAACAGACCATGGGCATTGGGCAATTTAGAATTGTAAGGTCTTCGAAGAAGGTTAAGCCACCATTGGCTTTATGGCGGTATGCATCGGCCAAGCACCGCAACCCATACCTTACTAGATCTAAAGCTGCTCAAAAAGATGTTGGGAACCATGAGAAGGAGGGAGAAGAGGGGAAGGAGCAGAAGCAACAGAAGGCTGAGCTGCTTGGGGAGGAGGGGGGGGGGAGGGGATGAAGCAGAAGTTATGGAGAAGGAGGACATGATTGTGGAGGTTCATTCTGGTGACAACACACCTGTTAAGAAGAGTGTTACTAAGGTATGAAGCTTGGAGATTGTGTTTATTTTTATCTTAGTAGCAACCTATGAATATTCTAACATCCAAACACGACTGCCAGATAAAATCGTATCTTGGGCATGACCACATTAACGACGAAGATCAGCTTATCATAGAAGAACTGTTGGATTTGAATACAAAGTAAGTACCATATGTCGTATTAGAATATTATTTTTTGAGCGAGTTCATATACTTGTTCTTCTTCTTCATATACTTACTTGCGCAATTTATTATACTGCTTGCGTCGTTTCATATACTTGTTGCGCATATTATTATGTACTTGTTACGCAATTTAATACTAACATATGATAATTTTTACACTCTCAATGATGACATGTGGTACTCTGAGACCGTGTCGGTGTCACACGAGACACTGGTGGAATTGTTGACTAATAAGATGACAAAAGATGACATTATAGATTGTCGCCAAATAATGTATACGGAGCGGCAGAAGTCAACCCCTAATACTTACGCAGCATGCTTCTTTTCAAGTACCCGGTTACATGTAAGTGACTACTTGATGCATTTTAGCAAATATGGATTGGTTTGTTCTGGCTTTTTAAGAATACGCAATTTCTACGTTGCTTGCAGCATGCATCCATTTATGTCGACCCAAGCGGAGATTTTTCAGAAAACTTTATCATCAATAAGGAGCTCAGTCACATGAGGAACGATAATTTTGACAAGAAGGAGTTTTGGATGATATCTGTTAATTCAAACAATACTCATTGACATTTGCTTGTGGTGAATCTGGTTCTTCATGAAATAGTTCATTACGACTCTCTACGAGGGGCTCTACATTCAGCTGTAGCAACTAAACTGGTAAGAAATGTTGTGTTTTTGTTTAGCACACCAATTCTAAAAATCTAACTTCTACTTTATATTGCAGTCTCAATGGGTACAGAAGTTTCTGGCTACCGGAAGAGTGCCCGGATACAAATATGATGGTGAATGGGTTTTCAGGCACGATGAGAAGGCGCCGGAGCAAGGCTCGGGGTAAGGAGATAGCACAAGTTGCAGGAATATTAGTTCAATTGATTTTGTGTTTTGCTCATTGGCATTTACTATGTTGTCTTCTAATAGGGATGACTGTGGCATATTTTCCTTAATGTACGAAGACTGCATCCAGCGTCGAGTTGGATTTGACTTTCGACAGAGTGATATGCAAAGAATACGAGTTGTGCTCTGTGCTGAAATACTAAGGGATGGTGCTGCAAGAAAGAACAAGTAGTTATTGTTGTAGCAGTGTTTGTTCTATATAATTAACTGATCATTTTGTTATACATATGAATTAATGCTAATTGCAAGTATCAAGGTAATTTTGGATGATTTTGTTGTGGGTGTAATGGATGTTGTAATTTTATTGTGGGTGTAATGGATGCTGTAATTTTGTTGTGGGTGTAATGGATGCTGTAATTTTGTTGTGGGAGTAATGGATGTTGTAATTTTGTTGTGGGAGTAATGGATGTTGTATAAGTTACTCAACTTTTTATACGAATTACTCAACTTGTTGCATAAGTTACTCAACTTGTTGCATAAGTTATTCAACTTACTGCGCGAACTACTTATCTTGTTGCACTAGCTACTTATCTTGTTGCGCGACTTACTCAACTTGGTGTGTGAGGCCCGCTGGGTCTACCGTGGGACAAGATGCCTGCGCCTGGAGGGCGGGGCTGAGTCGGGTAGCCGGGTAAGCAATCCCACAACGCCTGGGTATGGTCCGGGTTTCGATATAAGTATATAGTAAGCCCTTAATAGACACAACGCGTTTTAAAGCCGTGATGGCAGTGATCCGTCAGAAAACTCCATGGTTAAACGAGCTTGACCTGGAGTAGTCACACGATGGGTGACTTAATGGGAAGTTTTCCCAGATTTCTGCGGTGAGCCAAAAGACGGCAATATTATGTTGGGTGGGGCCCATGGTCCGGGTTTCGATATAAGTATATAGTAAGCCCTTAATAGACACAACGCGTTAGGGCCGGGGCATTACATGGTGCACAACTATTCGACTTGTTGCTCAACTTGATTAAGTTCCTGTAGTTGCGCAAGAAGTGGTGTAAATGGTGCAAGAAGTTGTTTAGTTTGCGCAAGAAATGGAGTAAATTGCGCAAAAAGTGAATCTGCTCAACAAGTTGCTATGTTTGTGTCAACAAAATAGAATACGTTAACATTATTTACAAAACAAAACACAAAATTAGATAGCCATAGAAGTATTCAGTTACATTTAAGATGTCCAAAAAATATATAAATGTATGCAATCACATCAATCACGAGGAATGCTGGCTTCTTGATATGTGCACACATTCATGCAAGATCTCGTGTTATGCCCAAGTCCGCGACATTTCTTACATCTTCTTTGCTTCTTAAAACTGCATTCACCTTGTGAAGGCTTCCTCTTCTTTCGCTTGCAGCCAGGTCTAAGCTTGACTGCAGGAGGTAGCACCAACTCATCCTCTATGTCTCCTTTGGGCCAAAATTCTCGCGATGATGTAGGTGCCACATAGTCGGCATAAGTGGCGACAAAAGTTTCTTTCGTGAACCAACGTTCACAAAATTCATACTCCGATAGATTCCTAGATCCGATTGCAGCCACACCATGTTGACATGGGATGCCCAGCACATCCCACTCACGACACATGCATTTTTTTGATTCAATATTTACTACAAATGATCTATTTATATCAATCACCTGAAATTCATTGAGAGACGAGGAATGCACAATGAGTTGCCTAGCCTTCTCTCTTGCAGCTTTGAGTGTCTTCTCCACTCGCGGCGTCAAGCGGGTGCTCAGCTGCTTGGCGTCATTCCCTCTTTTCCAGAAGTAAGAAGCAACTTTTCTTCTCGTCGCCTCCACCAAATATTGTATGGGCAGATCTTTAGCATCCTTAATCACACCATTAAAACTCTCCACTATGTTGGTGGTAAGCATATCGTATCTACGGCCCGGGAAACAATGTGTTGCCCATCTCGCAGTGGAAATCTGATTAATATAGGAATAATGATCTAGATGATCTAAGAGTAGCTGACCCATTATCCTATCGAATTGTTGCAGGGTATAAGCTCGTGCAGCAGACCAAAACTTGTTGTATGGTGGAGTGCTTGGAGCCATATTTGGGACATTTCTAGACAGATGTTGCATGCAGTATCCGTGGGTAGCCTCAGGGAAAACATCATGGACTGCTTTTATTAATCCCTTCTGTCGGTCGGAGAGTATGGTGAGACTAGAAAATTGACCAATCGAGCCACGAAGCTTCTCAAGAAACCATGTCCACGAGTCTGTGTTCTCAGACTCGACGACGCAAAACGCAATGGGAATGATGTGGTTGTCGCCATCCACTGCGGTGGCAATAAGTATTATGCCCTTGTACCTTCCAGTGAGAAATGTGCCATCAACACCAAGCACCGGCCTCAAATTTGATCTGAAAGCCCGAAGACAAGCTCCAAAGGCCCAGAAGAAACGATTGAATCGGCCTCCAAGGGTACACTTCAATGCCACTTCATTATCCACATCTCTACTTTTAATGTCTCAATATCACAATCAAATCTATAGGATTCTTTTTTTTTAGGGGGGAATATTATATATAATTCAATTCATATGCGCCAATGTGGCATGCCAACCGGATGCCAAGGAGTTAACCTCTATATAAACCCATGAGCTAAGACAAGGAGAAGAGAACCCCACCGATTGATGCGAGAGAGAGAGAGAGAGAGAGAGAGAGAGAGAGAGAGAGATTTGGGTTCTTTCTTGGAGGGGTTTTTAGCCTTTTTAGGAGTAGAGCCTTTTAGATTGCCCGGAGACCACCGTTTGATCTGCTCGTTTTCTTCATGAATTCCAAGAAAAGGAGCAATCTTTCTTATTTTCTTGCATGCAATGATCGATCCCTCGCTTACCCATTTCTTGATTTCTTCTTTTGAACCTATTCCAGTATGTTTTCCATCCATTTCTTGGTCGTTGGGTGTTTCTTTCCTTGTTTAGAGTGGTAGTATTCGAAGGAAATCCTATTTAGTGTTTCAGCGCTCGGTTCTTTAATTATGGCGAATGGCGGAAGAGGGGCTGAGAGCCCATGGCCATCAACTTCTCAACAGGCTGAACCCAGGCAGCCTGTGGTGAGGAACGAGAGATGGTTGCGAGCCGAAGAGACCATCCAGAAGATCATTTGGAAAGTCCAGCCTACTGTTCTCTCTGAGACGAGAAGAAAGGCCATAATCAACTACCTTTCTAAGCTGATCAAGAAGTCCACGGGAGCAGAGGTGATTCTCTTATCTTTTCTTCTTTCATATCCATTCTTGGATCATTTAGAGTAAATATATGTTCATGCCAAGAATCTTGATAAATGCTGATCTGTTGCCAGATTATGTTCTCATTCATCTCTTATCTGTATTTGGAATTTTACTTTGATTCATGTCTTGCTAGCTCATATCTTATCCATTTTACATCATGGATTTCTGTGTCATTGGTGGCTGAACAGACTTGATTTGAATTACCAAAATGATAGGTGGGAAACATATTTGAAACATGGCTTACCACACTGTAAACCCAGTGTTGGTACAGAATGTGTTGACCAAAAAAATCCATGTCGAGACTGCCAGTGCTACTGATCGCAATCCATAATTTCAACCTAAGAGCAGCATTACAAGTGGTCAATGTCCAAAAATTCATGCTTTAATCGATTTGGATTGGAAAAGGCTCCTTGAATACCTCGTTTCAATGCTCAGTCCTGAAGTTCTGACCACAAACTTCTACGTTCATGTTCATTTTACAAATCGTTAAAAGGATGAATTACTTATATTTAACCTTCAAATTATCTCTTCATTATTGAACTAATTGAAACTTCTTCATTGGACTGGTATGATACTTATCCTTACCATCAGTTGTTTGTTCGATTTATCAATATTGGTTAAGTCATTGCAATCAGAACAACTATTTTTTGCTTTTGAGTGTTTTCCTCTTTTATTTGTAACAATCTTTCTTTTCCTTGATATTCGGTTTAAATATTGATCCTCTCATATTTATGCTTTTTAATCTGGAATTCATGAGCTTGTTATTGCCTAGTTAAGATTGATAAATGGCAACCATAAAAGTAAAACGCCACCTTGTTTAAGCGGAGAAGCATAAGGGGAAAAGATCGAAACTGATGGGCTTTGTCTTGCTTTCTTCAACTTTCTTCTTGATGCTTCAGGATAACTATTTCACCCCTTATTGAAAGTTGCAATTGTTCAAATCAATTGTAAAATGTCAAAACTCAACTCTATCTTTTCCTCTGGTGCTATATTCTCAGGTACTGCCATTTGGATCAGTGCCTTTAAGGTCATATCTTCCTGATGGGGATATTGATCTGAGTGCATTTTTGGGTGGAGCTACTTCAGAAGCTTTAGCCACTGAAATTCGTGCTGTACTTGGAGTGGAAGAGCAGAATAAGGATGCCGTGTTTGAAGTCAAAGATATCCAGTACATTAATGCCGAGGTCTTTTTTCACTTTACCAAGCATTCTTGAGTTATTAGGAGTACTAGTTTTTTATGAAGTAGCTTACCCTGTCTTTTCTACAAGCTCTTAAGCGTGTTTGCCTAATACATTGTCCTTTTCAATAATGTCGTAATCCAAAAAAAACTGATATGTAGTTCTCATTTCAGTTAATTCTTCATGCAATTTTCTCTAGTCTATAACTGCTTATGGATCTCACCTTGTTCATTTCACTACCTCTTTATGTCCTGTAACTATATCATGTACATGAAGATTGCAACTGCTTAGCCTTAGTTAATTTCAGGAAGATGTTTGTTTGACAGTACTGTTAGATGAAACCAACCTAGGTAGCTTCCATGAACCAACCAGGTTCCAAATTTTCTGCAACTCATAGATGCAGAAGTAGTAGAATCTGAATCAGGTTGACTAATGTATGAATATTTATTTTCTCCAATAATTAAATTTCTTAAAGTGTTCTGGAATTATTATTTCGAACATCTTATGATACTATTATATTCTTGTCAAATTTTTATGGCTTAACCGAGTGAATAACATGTGGTCATTGAGGTTTAGCTTCATTTAGGACGCATTGTGGTTAATCAATCGCCACAGCAAAGCCCTGTAGATTGCGTCAGTTTACCTGGTTTCAAGAAGACGTGGTGACAGATCAGCAGCAGTAAGGGACCAGGACAATATATTACTTATGTAACGACTTCCTGCAGCTCAATGTTCATGAACTTAGTTTCAGTTTGTAGGAGACATTTCTATTGACTCATCAAGGAAGGTAGCTGTAGCATATAGCTAAACCTGCCAGAGTCTTTCTTGTAATATTTTGATTAAATTGCCAGTATTGGAACTTCATCCTTGAATTAACTTGTACTCTAGGTGAAGCAAAGGTAGAACATTTGCTTGTAGTCTTGTCTTTTGGTGTGTTTCACCATATCACAATATGGCGGCTTCAAATACTCCCCCTACAATTTTTACCATGCTAGGTGGCTAGATGCTAGGAACTTAGGATATTTTCCCCACATGAGCTCTCCACTTTTACAAAACTCCAAAACATTTCAACCTCTGGGTGATTTGTGAGTTTAGAGTTCTTTAGGAGTTTTAGGAGTCTCCACCTATTTTATCATGAACACATGTAATCAAGGTTTATCTGCAGAAGTCTAGAAAGTTCCCACAGGTAGATGCACTCATGCACGCCAAGCAGAGCGATTTTTATTGGCCTTACTTCATGGCATAGGCCTATATAAGAGGGAGGGGTCTTCATTGGCTCCTCAGCTTCTAGGAGCTGTAATCAAGAGTTTGTAAAAGAATTTATTTCCTCTACCAAATATTGGGTGCTCTCTTGCTTTCCTTGCTAAAGTTGTTTGATTCCCTAAGCCTGATGCCAAGGGTGGCTCCACCTCGTGTACAAAATTGAGTCCTGCGTGGGAAAAAGCAAGGTAAATTGCGGCTAACATCTGCCTGAAGGCTTTGCCTTTGATGTTAGGCATGGTCCCATTACTGGCATCTGGATAGTCATGTCTAATAGTTTGTTACATTCTTCAATGCTCCTTTTTGTTTTTGAGTCCATCATCCTCTTCTAGTCTAGGAAAGTTCTTTGGTTTCTCGGAGCTGATGTCTCCAAACGGAAATATAATCGTCTTGCCTATTTGGGAAAGATTTCATCCATATTGTAGATGAAATTGCATACATTCTAGTTGTGACTGCCACCTCGCTCTTTTTATGGTATGGTAAATATATGTCCTAGACTAAGTAATATTGATGTGCTCATATGTTTCACTCCTGCCTCGAACCTAGTTGGACAACCTAGTTGGACCTCAAATCTTCTTACATCTCTCTCCTATCATATTATCTAGCAGTTTTCCCTTTCTAAACACAACAGAAGTTCTAATTCGTGTCATTCTTCATGTACTCTTTTCCTTTTGTTTGCCTACAATTATTGTTTAACTATATCATCTGATTTCTTCAGGTTAAACTTGTTAAATGTGTTGTTCAGAATGTTGTCATAGACATCTCATTTAATCAGATAGGCGGACTCTACACACTCTGGTTTCTTGAGCAGGTATGTAGACTAGCATGGCCTCATTTCCTCTAATCACACAATCAAAGTTTTACACGTATACCTTTTGTTCTTCATCTCCTCAGTCATGGGTCCATGATACATTTTTCAACCTTTTTTAGTAGGGTCCTATGCAATGTACTGAGAGTTGAGATTTCTTGTAGGCTGATGCAGTTATTGGACAGGACCATCTCTTTAAGCGAAGTATTATACTAATCAAATCTTGGTGCTACTATGAGAGCCATATTCTAGGTGCTCATCATGGCCTATTATCTACGTATGCGCTGGAATCATTAATACTGTATATTATCCGTATATTCTGCCCATCGGATGGCCCATTGAAGGTGAGTGCTTGATGTTGCATGTTTTTACCTACGAGTACACAAATGTTCGTTTTTGTAAAGTGTGGGCTTCGAAAGTACATAAATTCCTATAGTTGTTACAAATTTGTGTTTCATAGGTTTTGTACAGGTTTCTAGCCTACTTTGGCGAATTTGATTGGAATAGCTTTTGCATCAGCTTACATGGCCCTATTCATCTGTCTTCCTTACCGACCTTAGAAGGTAAGGGCTGTTGAAATGACCTTTCTTGCCTGAGGACTTATTAATTTGCCTTCCAACCATCATTCGTCTTTTTGATGTGCAAAATGATTTTTTTCATGTACTAGCAGATTCTTCCAGGGGTTCATCAAGCAGCAACCAAATGTTTCGTAAGAAGTATCTAAACATAGTTGATCCATTAAATCAGTACAATAATCTCGGAAGAAGTGTTAGTGAAGGTTTACACTCCAGATCCTAAAACTGAATTAAATTGTTTATCAAAAGCTGTTCCTTTCTATCATTAATTTGTTTTTTTTTATCGTCCTCGTTGTGTCTAGGGAATTCATATCGCATTAGAAAGGCACTTAAATATGGTGCTCAAGAGCTAGAAAGCATCCTCATGCTGCCTCCAGGAGAAATTGACATCAAACTGAAAATGTTCTTCATGAAGACTTTGGATAGGCATGACACTGGAAAACGTGCAGATTTGCAAAATGCCTTTCCGCATGATGAAGATATTGAGCTGTTACGAGGCAAAAGTTCTGGTTCTAGAGAGGGTGATTTGGCTTCAAGTCCACTTACTTCTGGTCATTATGGAGCATTGGCCAAAGAAATCAAGAAAATAAATCTTTCTGCAACAAAAAAGGAGCATGAAACCAAAATAATATTGAATAGATCTTTGACAAGTGATACTACAGATCTTACAACTAACAAAATGCTGGTTTCAAGAGAAGCCAGTGAAACATATAAAGTTTCACCACCTAATACTTATGCATCACACTTTGTTTTTCAGCCAGATAGTAGATTTGGAAATCATATCCTGCCTGCTAGGATTTCAGTTATGGATAGTTCAGATTCGCAAAAGAATATATCATCAAGAGGAACTACAGCCTGCTCTCTAAATACTCATGGAATATCTGATTCTGCTACCTTGTCATCTAGTCAGAATCCCAATTGTGGGAAGGATTCAGAGCTTGGACGCTCTTCGATTGGAAATGAAGGAGGTGCCGCTAACTCGAGTAACAAGCCCGTCAACCTTTTAGACTTAGATGGAAATGTCGAACTACATCATATCAATTTTCTATGTGCTCAACAGTGTGTGGAAAGTAATATTGGCACACATTATCTTTCTTCCCCTGCCCAGTTGGATCACGAAGAACTATGGAATGCCCTTCAGCAACAGAACAAGTCTTTGCATACAAACGCATTCGGGGTGATCCATGAGAAATTTCCTCCCCCTTGCCTTCAGCAATCAGATCAACTTCATATTGCTGGCCAGCATGGAGTAGAAGTTCCCCAGAGGCAACGTGGAACAGGCACATACATTTCAATTATGGTAGAGTCATCAGTTTTTGCATCCCTTATCTGTTAACTTGTTGAGTTTCTTACATCCGTATAATATCTACTCTTGAATTGCAAATTTGTTGGTGCTTGAGGGCTAGTACTATGATGGCATATTTGTAAAGTGGAACAGCTCCTCTTATGCTACTTAAATTAGCAGCAGTAAATCATATTACTCTAATTTTTCATCCATGTCTGCTTTGAGCCGATGCTGCTAACTTTAAATGCAGAACTTTCTAACCTTAACAACTAGGAGCTCCTGTGCTGATGACACCACTTGCTTGCTCTTTATTTCATAACCAACCAACTATGCTGTTTGGTCTTTCGTTTTGTAGAATAGTCGCCACGATGGGAGAAGAGCATTCCCTGGTTACTACAACAATAATCAGGCGGCAGCAGCCCCAGAGGAATACCTTGCAACACTAGAGAGTCAGGAGGCACCTCTCCACAGGCAACACATTGTTTGTGGTCTAAATGATCAAAGGAGGCTGGATACCCACCAGTCATGGAAGAAAAAGTCAAGGAAGGGAAAACGATAAATCTTATCACCAGATGCCAGTTCAGAATTTGGTTTGCTTGGCCCTGCTTCCTTGGGAGCATTCACTCCAGAGCTCCTCACCATCCCTCCGCTGATGCTGCAAAGATCAGGGGTGAGTGCTAGTTTCAAAAGAATAGTTTCCGGCAGCTGAGTTTCCCATCGTTTTAGGAAGTGATGAAATATTAAAAGTAGGTGACCACACAAAAAGACACGGGTCCTAGGAGAACAGTACAAATTCTTGATTAAATCTTGATAACTGTGCGTTTTCTCTACGTTTCGTTTCTTAACCCAAGTTAAGTTTTGCAGTATAGATAATGCCCTGAAGCATATACTTTGCAGAAACATTCAAGATAATGAACTGCTCATATCAAGAAAGACTAGCACTGCTTCATTTTAGGAGGGTCAGATATATTTTCTCAAAGTAAATAAGGATGACAAATAAGTCTAAAGAAGCCTGAGGTTTAAACATGCAGGGCTGTCCAATTTTATCAGTTGAAGGACAACTCGGGCTTCCCCGCTCTTGCTGGCCAAGTCCTCCTCCCTATTGCTCATTGAGGCTTCCCTCTTATTACTGGATAAGCCCAATGGACGAACTTGAGAACGTACATATACAGAGATGAAGAGTTATAGAAGGAAAGAAGAGCAACACAGTAGAAGCACAAAGGCCGTAGCTGCACTGAATTGTCGCAATTAGCCTGCTCTCCGTTTGTGGTGTATCATATTGTGTACATAACCTTTTGAAGAATTCTAGTTTCAACCTTTCCCTACCCTTCCACCATAACAGGTGGACATATGCAGGAAATTTTTGGGGGTACTTTTTGCCACATTCAAAGTTTTTACTCCATTTTGAGTGTTGAAGGGCATATGCCGGATCTGCTGTGGGAATTCTTTTGTCAATCCACATTCCTCCAAGCCTTGAAAAAAGTGAGTGGTAAGCTCAAACTTCATGTCTTAGAATGGTGAACTCATCAGGTGTGAAACTTTCTTGCATGCTTGGGAGTTAGTATGATGTTTTCTGTTGTACACGATATCAGAACATAAGCCTATCTGGCGACGTTACAGGTCCGTTCTCTTTCACTGTTTTGTTTTTAGTTGGGCTGAGATATTGGGGTACTTGGTATTATCTGCCTATGCTATGAACAATGAATCACTGGTCTGCTTTAGAATATTTGATACATTTACCGTCATATTACAATGTTGGCACATGAAGCTATGGATCAAATTAAAAGGTTTGGTTCTCTTCTTTGCTCTTCCTCTTCTTCTTCTTATTTGTTTCCAGACAGTGGTCATCCCCGTCTCCATCCCATCGACTTCCATTAATAATAGCAGGGTGCTTCTGATCAGATAGAAAGTCGGGGTAATGCTTTTGATGGCCCTGTTAACTAGTCCCACTCACTCACTTTATGTTTGTGGGATAAATTTACTTGTGTTTTTTTTTATCACGGGCTTGTATTCTTAAGAAGCCATGATTCTTGAAATTTTTGGCTTCCTGAGTGTATTGGTGTGGAATGTCTGAAATAGCTCGAATTTATTGTTTTTTAGAACGTCGATGCTATCCCGATATATGGCTCTGAAAAAATATTGAGCTGAAGAACATGATGCACACAAAGGAACTTCATGCAAACAATTCATTGAATAGCTCCATTCTTCTGTACAATTATTATGTGCATTCCAAGCTGAGAGGCTCTTCCATGTGAATGCCATCATCTCTCTTGCTTTAAAAAAGAAGAAGAAAAGAAAACAGAGGAAGCTTTTCACATTCTGATGCTAGCGAGATCCAACCAGAGTTGTTCGAACTCTTCCACGATCAACTCATGGTACTCATCTGAATTCAGCGAGAGGTAACGTGCCAAGAGGTTCTCCAAATCGTTTGGTGATCTAATATTATTCTCGAGGATCATCTCCAACATCGAGTCTCTGAAATCCTTATGTGGATTGCTTGAAAACTTCACGACCGCAAAGCTCTCGGATATGCCCTTGCTCTGCGCCATTGCCGCTGCCACCCTCGTTTGGCTCCGGTATGAATGACCCTTGTTGTTCTGTTTTTGGATACTATTGCCAAAACTTGGACGCTGATCCGATTCTCTAACCTTCTCTTCTTTCTTGGCAGGCTTTACTAGAATTGGTGGAAGCTTGAGCTTGGTGATAGCATCATGATCATCAGATTTACTGAATTCTTCAGTGAGACTAGAGCTCCTGCTGTCGATTTCGATAACTATGTCAGAACTAGGTGAGGTCACCATGCAGCTGCAAGGCTCCGGCCATGCGTCTAAGCCGCCGAATTCTGAGTTCTTGTTGATCATGTGCTCATCATTGCTGCGGATGGCATGCATGGGTGAAACAGAGGAGACTATTAGATTGGCAGCAGGAGGCTTTATGGGCTTTCTTTTGAGACTTAGCTTGTTGGATTTTCTTGATGGGTCTCTGGGGAAGTGAGTGTCTGAGGCTTTAGGGTGGACAGGGGAGTGGGAGAGCTTGTGCTTCTTCTCTTCTCTGCTCGGGAAATAGTAGGAGGGTCTGTTTGGGAGCAGGGCTTGTCTGGGTGGTGATGGGAGTGGAGTTGCCATAGTTGAAGCTTTTGTTTTTGAAGGGTTGAGGCTTTTCTTAGTGGAGGTTGAGGTGTTTGGGTCTCTGCTGGGCATGTTCATCTCTTTGAGCTTGTAGAACCAGGCATTTGGGATCATGTCTGATAGCTTGAACCTATAGTTGCCCATCTAGAAGAAACACGCGCACATGTGTGTGTGTGTTTGAGAGAGAGAGAGAGAGTTGCATTAGTATAGAGGAAGATTGGAGATAAATAGAGAGGAAGGTAGGTATAGGAAGAGGTAAGAGGCTTGAAGTGGCTTTGAGCTGATGGTAGGGAAAAGCAAAAATATGGGGCATCATGTGGAGGAGGAGAAAAGAGTAGGGTTGAAAGAAAGGAGAATGGAGTTGTTTGAGATTTTCTAACAGAATTATTAGCCCCACTTTGTAATCATTAAATGTTGTTGGTGTGCCTTTATTAGGCTAGATCATTAGGTATAAGGCTTATCCCAAACAAAAACTAAGAGGACAATCATTCCTTGTTTCTAAATTAATAGAGAATTTTATCTTGTAGACAAAAGACCCAGTCATTGATTTAATTTTCTTGTTCTTCCTAGAATATGACTTGCTTAATTAAAATTTTTAAGTATCCGTTATTAGCTGCTTGACTTTGACTCGAGACTAAACTCTTTTTAAGAGTAGCTAGTTTGAAACTGATTGTATCTTGCATAATATAAGGCTAGCTCTTGTGGGAATAAAAATCTAAGTGATTAAATTCACTCTCTTATCAATGTTTGTTTAATAATTGATTATCAACTACTCAAACTCCTTTACTTGAGGCTAGTTTTAAAGGTAAGTACTCCGAGTTGTATAAGACTAGCTTTAGAGCATTGGGCATAATGATGGGAGGGCTTTACACCTCTGCTCATGCTCTCGATTGCACTTAATAACTCGGAGGACACGACGCCGGCAGAATCAATCACCGGGCACATGACCTGTGGACCATAACAAATGATGCCTACCATTTTACAAATAACAGGTTGACCCTGTACAGCTCTGCGCAACGTTATATATGATCGGATGCCCAACATAATATGGGGCAAGTAGAAGATCAGGTGTGTGTGTATATAATAATAATAAAATAAGGTTTTTATGACGTGACATCTGAGTCATATACATTGTTGTACACGTGACGAAGGGGAGAGAGGGAGAGAGGGGGGTGATTATCGAGTGATTAGGAGAGAGAGAGGGGGTAGTGTGGGGGTGGTTATCGGGTGTTTAAGAGAGAGAGGGGGAGTAGTGGGGGTGGCTATCCTTGCCAGGGGCTCACATAGCATACAAACACATATTTATCCTAAAAACTTTAAATTATAAATGTAATCTTTAAAACTTCAAAATTATGTAAATATGCCTCAAATTTAGATAGCTTGATTGTAGTCTCTTGATCAAGGTGAATGGCTACAACTCATGCTTTCGTTCTTATAGGTAGCTGACTTCGAACTCTAATAATTTCGTGTTATTTAAGTTTGAATCTTTTTTTAAGTGGTGATCGTAGAATGTTTCCTGAGAGATCAAGTCAATGACGCAAAGCTTCTTTGCAAATTTCAACAACAACTAAAGTAAATTAGCTTCCATAGATTTCAAAGGATTCCCACATCCCACTTACGGCAAGTCATTGACGTAGGTGCAAGTAGTTCACGTCTTTTTATATGACCGTATGACCATTGAGCTTTGGATTGAGCTTTCAAGCCATGCTCCAGCTTTTGGAGTACTCCTCCTCGTCTTCTCATGTTTGATGGCTCATATCCTTGATGTGTGCTGGGCTTTGATTTTTGTGGAAGGTCAGAAAAGTGATAATCTTCAATTCGGTTAGAGTGGACGCATGTACTCTTTTTCTGAAGGTTAGAAAACTAACGGGTGAGTACCGGATGAATTGTAACCAGGAGAATGCTTCCCAGAGTTAGGATGCTAATATTGTGGAAGAGGAAGAGATTTGTTTAGCAATAACATATGATTCTTATCCCGGAGGATTGGCTGAAATTGAGGTTGTGCTAAAGAGACATGATGGCTCAGTTTGGGCGGTGGTTTCATAAGTTGTATAAGTGCAATCGTGTGAGGAGACAGAGTTAATTGGAATTCGCATGGCTCTTATGTTTGCTTGTGAGCTAAGGGGCATAAGGATCTTGATTCAGTCATATGCTAAATTTTTGATTGATTGTGTTAATGGCCGGTTAAGTTGCCTGGCTGAGTATGTTTTTTGTTGAGAGATTTTTGTTATATCTCTGCTTGTTTTGATGTTTTCATATTCAGATCTGTGCATCGAGACATGGTGAATCACACACATGTCTTGGCCGGCTTGGGGAGGAGGCATCCATGGTGCCGATCCAACAATGATCTGATGGCTGTGAATAAACTCGATTCATTCTGAGAGGAACAAAATTACTTGCAACATATCAAGTACTTCAAATTCGAGTACAGTAAGAACTAAGAAGTATCGAAGTCATCCAAATTATGCTGTGAGACCAATTGGATAAAATTTTGGTGAAACTATTAATTAACTTCGTGTTAAAGTTTTGGTGAAAGTCTGATATATTTCTTTTGTTTGCTTGACTAATCAAAAATTTTGATTTTGCTGGTGCTGATTGGGTTCCCATCGGAGGCAAAGAATTCAGGTTTTCAAGTTTCAAGTTTATTTCAAATAAAATCTAAAATATTACGAGAAGTATTACATTTTTTTTCTAAAATCTTCTAAAAGTTAAATAAAAATTCGTATATTAAATCCACATTATTCTTGAGTTTACAATGTAAGGTTATTTGAAATAGGTCGTTTGTATATGAAATCCTCACTAGCATGGATTTCTTATCAAAAAGGCGAAAACACAAGACAACCCAAAGTTGTAAAACCAAATAAAATATATTTAGAATATAAATTTTTCAAGGCGCACTTATCTTGTCACTCATAACCACAGGCCTCATATTCAGCGGCTATATTGAGCAAATTTGTTTCTTAGGATTAAATTTGTAATTGGGGTATCATATATATCTCCCGGCCCTTTGGGCTCACTTGATGAAAGGAAGAAATTTTTTTTTTGAGAAATTTTGTATAGACTTCGTTATATGTTAGGTCTATCAATTTAAACTTTTAGGATGGATGATTAGAAATAATTATGGTATCATCGTAGAATAAGGATTCAAATCCTATTCAAAGCGATCGGTGATACAAAGAGAGGATTAACCGGCACCTGAATTCATTACTAGTCTTCCTCTAATTCCACGTGCCAAGTAGCTTAATTGACTTGATAACTTGATATAATTAAAGTACAATCAAGCGATACGCAAATGATCTCAAGCATATTTATCTCAAATCCCCAAATCATCTCAAACATATCTCAATTCTTCCAATTCCACGTGCCAAGCGGCTTAATTGACTTGATAAACTTGATCTAATTAAAGTACAATCAAGCGATACAAGTGTAGTGAGGTGTCGCACACGTAATTGGGGTCTCAAAGTAATACAAATAAGAGTTAATTGTCATTTAGTCTTTTTAGAAGAACTTATTTGTTGTATAGTCCATTTATAAGTTTTTAAGTCGTTTAGTCTCTTTTTTTACGGCTGTAAATTTTAATGTCTAAAATGCCCTTCTACCATTCTCTCTCCCCTTCCTAGCGGTTGTTCGTATTCCCCAAAATAAAAGGTAACCACCAGAAAAAAATAAAAAGTAACTTTAAAAAAAAAAAAATTAAGTACCGGCGACTGAGGTGGGGATGGAGATCGTCGGAGGTGATGATGGGGATCGTGAGGACCGGTGACGGAGGTGGTGAAAATGGAAAGTGACTTCAAAAAAGAAAAGAAATGGAAAGTAACTACAAAACGAAAAGTAATCACAAAATGAAAAGTAACTTCCAAAAAACTGAAAAGTACCCATCAATCAAATGAAATTTAAGTACCAGATAAATGGTAGTCACTACCAGTCAAAATGAAAAGTAACTACCAGGAAAAAAAAGAAATTGAAAGCAGGGGCGGATCCACGATTTAAAGTCCGCCTGGGCTGACACGATCCTAATGGTTTGCTTGATGGAAATTATACCAATCACAAGCTCAAATTTTAATATAATATCTTTAATGGATTTCAAAAAGTCTGTTTCTATATTTCAGTTATTGTTACTCTACACAAGAACAAGAGACTATATTCAAACAGTAAATGCTCAAGTAGTGCTCTCAATATTCAAAGCACATTCTTTTCTGAATAGTAAAATAACTCATAAAATAATTCTAAAAACAAAAAATTGCAAGTGGGATCTAATCTCTCAATTATGCAACTACTAACCTTTCAGGGTCGTTTTCTTTACCTTGTACGTTGTAGAAAATTACTTTTAAGAGAGTCAAAACAACAAAATCAAAGGGCTATCAGGAGCCACGACATTAACTTGAAGCCTTAAACTCATGGGTGTCCTGCAAGAATCAAATACTATGTGAATAAATTATATGCCTAGCAAACATTTTGATGAATGAGTAAACAAATGTGAATAAATTAAAATGCGTAAACTTACACTATCGAAGTTGGGTCCGACGATTCTTTTGAGCATAGAATTCGTCAATTATCTCATCTATGTCAATTCCATATGGGATCAATTCCATCATTAAAATGCACAAAATCAATCCACCAGTCTCCAAAAATATGTAAAAATCACCAAAACACAAATAGAGAAATACGAATAATGGTTTTACCTCTCTTTCGATGAAGAAGAAATCAAATCTCCCCCTATCCCTTACATGGAACTGATGGCATCATGGAAGAGATGTGATAGTGATCTCAAAAATTTAAAGGAATCCAAAATTAGGGATTTAATTTGAGAAAAGGAGATGAGATAGAGAGAAATAGAAATTAGAGATTTGTGTATAATACCTACAGCTGCCCAATATTGAATTCGGGAGAGCATGGCCTCTTCGTAGATCTACGGATTTCACCCATACACAAATATTGAATTCGAGACAGCCGTTCAAATTACGGATTTCTTTGCCGCCAAATGCCTCAACCGCCCCCTATTTTTAGTAGACCCAGCAGGCCGCCCCCCTATTTACTAGACCTAGTAGGCAAACACTAGTTCATACGATGATGTCACTAATACCTAGCTTTTTAATTTTGACTAATTTTGACTTGTGAGAGGACCGGCTGGGCATTATGATGTCATAAACACCTAGTTTTTAATTTTAACTCTTTTTAATTTTGACTCAGGACTGGGCGGGTGGTGGGCTAGCCATTAGACTAGGTTGGGCTTAATGTGTTATATTAAATTTAAATGGGGTAAATTTATAGGCCTTTTGAGAATTTTCATGTGGACTGCCCGGCCTATAGCCCGGTGCAACCCACTCATAGATCTGCCCCTGATGGAAAGTAACTTCCAAAAAAATGAAAAGTAACCATCAATCGCGATGGCATGACGGAGACCATGAGGGTGGGCGTGCAGGAGAATATATGCTGGAATAGCCAGACGAAGGAGCTGTACATCTCTTGGTGGGCATGAGCGAGGATCCCTTGGCCTACCTCTCGCATTTAGAGGACGGTGCTCTGGAGCTCTTGACTGATGAACACCATGGAGATCTGGAGGTGAGAAGGAGGGAGCATCGGGGGATCTCGGACGATCGGAGGGTGATGGACAGAAGGAGAGGGCGGCGGAGTTGCGGATCCGTGGTGGAGGAGCTCGGAGGATGGGATGGCGGCGGAGGTGCGGAACTCGACGTCGGAGACGACGGATCTGGAGGTGGTGACGGCGGCGGCGGAGCTGGAGGTGGGAGTCGGCGGGATCTGGAAGTGGGAGCGGGCGGCGACAGATCTGGATCTGGGGGTGGGGGCGGTGGCGGCAGATCTGGAGGTGGGGGCGGTGGCGGCAGATCTGGAGGTGGGAGCGGCTGGCAATGGATCTGGGAGTGGGGGCGGCGGCGCCGGGTATGGATTTGGAGGCGGGGGCGGCGGAGCTGGAGGTGGGAGCCGGTGGGATCTGGAGGTGGGAGTGGGCGACGACGGGTCTGGATCTGAAGGTGGGGGCGACGACGATGGAGATGGGAGCCGACAGGATCTGGAGGTGGGAGCGCCCGGTGACGGATCTGGGGGTGGGGGCAGCGGCGACGGAGTTGGAGGTGGGAGCCGGCTGGATATGGATGTGGGAGCGGCCGACGACGGATCTGGAGGTGAGAGCAGCCGACAACGGATCTAGAGGTGGGAGCGGGCGGTGACGGATCTAGATCTAGAGCGAGGGGTGGGGGGGTGGACATATACAAATATACAATAATGGTATTGTGGTATTTTCCCCCTATGATGGTAGTAAAACACTTAGGGGATGTTTGGTTGCATGTATCAGCAGATACATGCATCAGTTGATGCAGCCTTTTGATACAAACCAGTGTTTGGTTGGTCAAATGCATCAGCTGATGCAAAAAGAGGCTCAGATTCTGCATCAGCTGATGTAGCCAAAATGGCTATTTCTGCTGAGGCAGCATCAATTGATGCATCACTATACGAATTAAAATATTATTTTCAAAATTAATAAAACCTTGAATAAATCTGAAAAATCAATATATGAATTCCGAAAAATCTGAAAACCCAACCAGAAAATCCGAAAATTCGTGGGAAAAAAACTTTACACTATATGAATTAAAATATTATTTTCGGAATTAATAAAACCTTGAATAAATCTGAAAAATCAATATATGAATTTCGAAAAATCTGAAAAGCCAACCAGAAAATCCGAAAATTCGTGGAAAAAAAACTTTACACTTTATGAATTAAAATATTATTTTCGGAATTAATAAAACCTTGAATAAATCCGAAGAATCAATATATGAATTCCGAAAAATCTGAAAACCCAACCAGAAAATCCGAAAATTCGTGGGAAAAAAAACTTTACATGAATATATTATTTTTGCTTGTATTTTTGTTGATTTTTATTAAAAAAAATTATCATAAACGAATTAAGTCCGGAAGATAAGTAAAGAATTGGACACTGTTGTTCAAGATTTGGTTGATACTTTGTAGTTAAGAGTTTGCTAAGACAATTTTAGGTTAATACGCACACCTGCTTGATCTTTTTTACTTTAATAATTAAGAAATTATTAAGTTAGCACGTGCTCAATAATTTAATAAATATAATCAAAGAAAAAATATAGCTAAATAAAAAACAGCTAAAGAAAAAAAAATGATATGAAACAGTTGTATCAACTGATGCAATACATACCAACCAAATAGAAAATGAGCTAATACTGCATCAGTTGATACAAGCAACGAAACAAACAGGTGATGCTAATACTGCATCAACTGATGCAAGCAACCAAACGCCCAAGGTCTTCTACATTGGATCAAATGATAATTAAGTTACTTTTAGAATACCATTTGACAAATCCCTCTACAAATAAACCCTAATCAATATTTAATCATCTCAAGCATATCTCAAGTCCGCAAATCATCTCAAGCATATCTATCTCAAATCCGCAAATCATCTCAAACATATCTCGACTCCGCAAAGAAGAGCATGGTTTAATTGGAGTAACTTCTCAAGTGAATTATTAAAATATAAAGTCAATTTTTCTTAATAGCTTAAGCTTCAACGTAAGTTCTTGAGATGATTAGTTAAAGTTTATTCGCAATCGGAGCATATCTTACCCCACTTATTAAATTAAACATTCATGTGTGACCACACGGTAAGGTTTGAACAAAAAAAATTCACCTTAGAGGTAATTTTTATTTAATTAATAAAAATTTATTATTCTTTAAAAACTAAGAGGACGATTGGTTGTTACATCAACTGACCACACTGTTTGCTGTACGTATGAGAGGGAGCAACTTACCGGAACCAAGCTATCCAATGACGCGTGGGACACATGGGTCCTGCTGCTATGGACTACAGTTGGTTGGACCAGTAACACGTCAGCAGCAGCCATGAACTCGCCCCGGCGGCGCGACATCCAAAGTTTTTTTTTCCGAGAATGTCCCAACCCTGATCTCCCCTTCTCAAATCCCAATAGTTTTTAAAAAAATCCAGTGTTTAAACTAGTTATTCCATCAGTTTACAATCATATATATATATATATATATATATATAACCTGATTCTTATCATCCCATGAATTCATCATATATAATAAATTAGAATAGATTTATAATCCAACTATGTAAACTTGATGCATGACAATAAGCCCAAAAGAGAAAACATAAAAAAAGAATCAACCAATACAAAATCCTTTATATGGCTTTATCCATTCCTACATTTACATATTCTTAAGAAAAAAAATTGAGTATATTTATGCAACTCCTTATAACAAATACTAAGCATGGCTAAATCCAAGATGAACAGCTATTTAGAACTCTGATCCCAGCTCTAATTCTTGATGCCGTTGATTCCCGGAGCCGGTACCGACGGCGCGAAATTCCCCTTGGGGAGGAGATTAAGGAGCAATGGCACGTACTTCCTCGAGAAGTACTCCTCCACCGCCGGCGGCGCCACACTCACGGCAGCTGCCGTCCTTGCGAAGACACGGTCTCCTTCTTTGGTGGCAACGACGCCGGAGTACTCCCTCTTCATCACCGGGACGTCGTCGGCGTGGTGGCATCCATGCAAGGCCCTTGCGTTGCTTGTCTGAGACAAAGCCAAGAGAACCAGCAAGAAGATGGTCACTAGAACATAGCCTTTGCCTATGGTTGCCACTCTAGACATCTTGATCGTATATGAAGAACAGAAACAAGAAGATCTAATATGAGAGAAGAGACTGGAGTGCAATGAAAGGAGAAGAGATGCCATCTTATATATATATATATTAATATATATATAGGATGGCTGGGGAGTTGGTTAAGTTTGAAAGGTACCAACTTCTAAGTGGAGGGGGCTGCAAGAAAGGAAGGGATGTGGAACTTTCTTATTAAGTCTACCTGGTGGCATGCATTTATTTAACAGTCGGTGCTTTTTGGTGTAGTGGCGTACGAGGGAAGCACACACAACAAACACGATGCCTATTGTGCTACTAATGGCCGGGTTATGAATCTTATGACTTATGAGGTCATGGAATACATAATAATTTTGATACAGCATAAGTCGGTGTGCCAGCCGATCCGCAGAGGTCGTCCATGCCGTCCGCCGGCCTGCCGATGCTTAGATTTCTAGGGGTATTAGGTTATAACACCATATTAGCACCAATTAACTAAGATTTCTATTGGATTAGATCGGATTGAATGCTAACTTAAAAGGTGGTGGATGAGGCAGCTTTCAAGGAGTCAGTACCTCGATCAAAAGTCTTTAATGTTTGTTTGTGCTCATAGACTTGGGCAAGCTAGGACTAATCAGTAATTAACAACACGAGGGCTTGGCTCATTAATTTCTACAAGACAGCGAGAGCTATGAAAGATCTCACGACTAATTAGTAATTAACGAGCCGATCGAGCAGTACTGCATGAGTCAAGGAAGAACAGGTCATCAAATAAACACTAGGAAGTCCAAAGTTCAAACGGAAAACGTAGAGCAGCCAACCTCGACAACAAATCGGGCAACTCTATTGGATGACACCAATTGTTTTCTTTAGTTTTGACTGGAAGTTTAGGCACGATCTGAGAAAGAAAGCAGAGAGACTTGCGACCCAAGACAACGACGCTGAACCAATTAATGGGAGTATCGCTGTCTTCACAGTTCAAAGGTAGACGCATTCATTGAGGAGTTGGGATCCCTCGTGACTATGGAGGTTTATCTTGGGGAACACGTTATATGCCGTGTTTTGCATTTAATAAGTGTATATATGCGTATCAGCACAGCATATGGTTGTTCACCTGTATATATTTGAATATGAGAAATAGGCAGCACGCTCGTAATTTTGTAAGTCAATGAGCCATTCGACTCGTTTCCTTTAAGGGTTTGTTTGGTTGCTGAGAAGTGAGTTGAAGTGAGGTGACTTATAGGGAGTGGAGTGAAATGAAATGAAGTGACTTCTGGAGGTTTCTGAGTTCTGGTGTTTGGTTGGTGTTTGAAGTGGGATATAGTCACCCCCAACTATTTAATATTTTAATAATTTCCCTATATTAAAATATTAAAAATAATACTATTTTAGATGACGTGGACCAATCATGAGGTGCCACGTGACATGTGGGATCCATTTATATTAATGTTTTATTACAGTATGATATTATTAACATTATTTGTCACTTAAAATATTAAAATTAAAACATTAAAATAATATTTTAATCTTAAAATATTAATAATTTAATAATTTATATTAATATTTTATTACAGTATAATATTATTAATACTATTTTAGATGACGTGGACCAATCACGAGGTGACACGTGATATGTGAGACTTACTTATATTAATATTTTATTACAGTATAATATTATTAATATTATTTCCCACTTCAAATGCCACCTCAAATGACTTCATGCCAAAAAAACCCGAAGTCGAAATGAGAAGTGACAGCTTTGGCTACAGTGATTCGGAAGTGGGGCTTCAGCCCCACTTCCGAGCAAACAAACACATGAAGTGGCTCGGAAGTCACTTCAAAAAATGACTTCCGAGCCACTTCACATGAACCAAACACGTCCTAAATAAGTCTATGTAGAGAATGTTGGTTAGCCCTGATTATTATTATATTTACAGAGTAGGCAGCGGCATGGTGGATTGGCATTTGGCAAGAAAGATAGATATATATTTTCTCTTTGAGTCAATAAATAGAATTTAATTGTCACAATTGTAAACCATAGTCGTTTGTGATTGTGAAGGGTTGACCAGGACTTTTGGTCTGTTTCGAACTTTGAATGAGTCGGGTATGTCCTAAACACACAAAATAAGAAAAAAGGTGATGGCTAATTGGATTTTCTGCTCTTCATATAAAACAAACTGCTTTCGTTTTCTCTAAAAAAAAATCTAGTTTTAGTTTAACATTTCTCATTGACTTTTGTATTAGAACTATCTTTTGTTTGGGGTACGTTGGGCTATCCAACCGATATGTTAAAGCCAAGCCCGGCCTGGCTTGGGGTTTCGGGCCTCTTTTTGTCACCATTCCTTAGCTCGCCCAATATACAAAACATAAGGAGTAGGCTGTATTTATTACAGGCTGGGCCAGGCCGTGGATAAACTCTTTACATGGCAAATCCCAAGCCCGGCTTGAATATTAATTAATTTAGGCCTAAAGTCGGGACCAAGCAATGACTCATGGGAAAACTATTCGGCCTTTTTGCCCATAACTAGACCTACTTGGGAATGTCTCTAAACAAATAGCCCACTGGATCTCTTTTCTCTAAAAGCTTAATCTGAAATTAATTACATACTACTAATAAACATCAAAATTTCACAACTTAGGCTAGCAATTATGAGTTAAAAACTCTACCATGCATGCTCACCCACATCTTCCCGTAGTGATGGACGTGCGTACCATCACTTTGCAACTACGCCAACCTTTTTCCTCCCATGTATCATTTTTCTCAAGACTCTAGTTATATATATAATAACAATCTCTAATCTAACTAACCAACCATACCAACCATCCCTTTCACTGCACTCCCTCATCATTCCAACATGCCAACCTTAGTTCCCTTCAACTCCAAGCCATGCAAATGGCTCCTCAGACTCCCCTACAAAAGGGCCATCTCCATATGGGCCTTTCGACACCAAAAACGTCTCGAAGCCGGTAATGGGAACAAGAAGAGAAGGAAGTATCTAAGGAGGATTTTTGTGCGTCTCACGGCGATGTTTAGGCCATGGAAGCGGTCGTCGGAGAAGACGGAAGAGGGGTTGGGGGAGTTGACGAGCATGGCGCCTATGACGCCGGCGGGTAAGAGAGCGGTGGGCGTGGAGGAGGCGTGCCGGAGCTTCGAGAATTACCTGGTGGAGATGGTCGTGGAGGAAGGGAAGGTGAGGGATCTAATGGACGTGGAGGAGCTCCTGTATTGTTGGAACAGCTTGAGGTCTCCTGTTTTTGTGGAGCTGGTGTGTAGGTTCTACAGAGAGGTATGCAAGGACTCGTTCTCAGAGATCCAACGTGACCTCGCTGATGATGATTCTGTGTGAGTCCATGCATGCATGGCGATGCCCGCCCGCCCCCGCTCTCTCCATTTGCTCTTCGTGGTTTCCTTGTTAAAATGTAAACAGAGCTTGTTGATTTGAAGCAATTCAAATCTATTTAGCAATACCTCCTTACATCGATCGGATTGCGGCACCGGTTGACTATTGTAGAGTCTGATTCGCATGTGGCAGTCAATATCCTCCATGGACATCGGGTTTGGCCGGGCGATGTTGAGTTGCTTGGCTAAGTAAATGTTTGGTATGTACGGCATTAATTTGCCTTTGTAATATAGGATACTAGGCTGAACAAATCAAGAAAACAAAAGCCTTAGCTTTTGACATTTAGGCTAGCTAATACCTCCAGTTGGGCAGAAAGGATTGAATGAGCTACGTACGTATGCCCAACCAAGTTAGTCAGGGTGGGTTGCCCTGTAGCCTTGTGGCTTATTTGATAAGGAAAAAATACATATGCCAACCAATATATGGTTTAGCTAAAATATTGCCTTTTGGTCCCGTAGATTCTAAAGATCTCAGCGAGGGTTTCCTTATTCCTCGATTTGTGCAGTGTTTTCTATAGTTATTATATAGTTGTAGAATCGAGTCACTGCATGCTGATGCTAACTAGCTAGATAATATCATAATAAACTATGCGACACTATGGAGATATCTGCAGGTAGACTAGGTAGTGGTCATCGTCTCTGCAGACTCCACAAATGTCAGGATTTCTCTAGAAAAGGCTGGTGTTTGGTTTGCTCTTAATCTATTGTGACTTGTGTGAGTCATGAATTAATCCTTTTAGACAATGCCATTCCTTGTTATATAGCTGCAAGGCTTCAAAAAGAGGTTCCCTGGAAAGACGTACCCTAATTCCTTGTGCTGGTAATTTATTGACATGATATGCTTAGCACACGATCTTAGTATCCACCAGACCAGTCCTACTTTTTTTTCCCTGGTAGAGCAATTGACACTCAATTTCTTCTCCAACAAAAGGCTAATAATTGAGAAACTAGGTTGCTAGCCACCCTTTTTGTATATGAACCAATTCATACATGCTCCTAAAAAATATAGTTCATACAAAAATATAGTATTATAATTTCACTTTTTTTTCCATCTTATCATTGCTTATTTTATAACGTACGGCCAACATTACCAATCACCGACATCAATATTTGTTTGAGAATCAAATCGCTGGGCACGTGAAAACTGAAAAGCAAATGACCATAGATTCACCCATCCCAATCCATCCAAAGCCTGACAAGAGGTTTCTTCTTTGTTCCAGCATGGCAGAGGGCTTGAATGTTAATTTTCCAGTAGTAGCAGTAGTAGTAGTATCGAGTGACTAAAATATAATGATCACTTTAATGCATTCTAATCCAACAATTATTCCTAATCGCATCGATCATGGCAGTATTTTAAAAAAATATATTTTGAGGAAGGTTAGTGACGACCTCCTCGTGTGCAGATATCCGGCAAAATTAGCAAACTAAAATAATAGCTTTAAACCACTTTGTTCCCGCCTGTCAACCCCCCCATCCCCTCGATGAGTATATGCTCCCCCACCACCTAACTATTTTTTATCGCTTGTGCTTCGCCACTCCCCCAAATCTTGAATCCAAACACTAAAAAATCGTGTCTTTCCAACCCGAAATTCTGGGATTTCCCTAAAGTTTTTGTTTTGGAGCTGTAGATTTAGGCGAGCATTGGAAAAAAAGGGGCAATGCTTACTGTTGGAAGAGAGGGGATGCGACAAAGGGAGGTGAGGTAGAGAAACCGAAGGGAATAAAGCGGAAAAGGCGTGGATTTGAGGGAAAGGGACGAAAGGTTTGGGTTTTGCCCCATTAGGGCGCGTTAGGTTTCATGGATGGAGTTTTAGGAACCGGTCGCTATCGATCGGCTCTGATCGATCTTAAAACGTTGCAGGTCTCCACATGCTCCTCTTTGGCCCACAGCAGTGCGAGCTTCTCTCCAGCCACATGGTTCGTTCTCTCTTTCTCTCTTGCCACTTTTTTGGGTCAGTGGATAGAGAGAGTAGGGTTTGCGTTTTTATGATTCTATGTGGTGATTCTCGATCTTACGTTTCCACATTTTGGCGGCAATTAATGTTTCGGTGTGAATCTATGAGGTAAGATCCTCTCTCTTGCCTTCAGGCTCAGTGAATCGAGTAAAGATTGTGTTTTTATGGTTCTACGAGGTGGTACCGAACTTGGGTTTTCCACATTTTTAGCGGCAATTAATGGGGTGGTGTGACTTGTGAGCTTATGAGAGAGCACATGGTTAGTGCTTCATTATCATGCGAATAGTTTAATGAGCCGAGTAAAGATCGTGTTTTTATGATTAATTGGGTCGAATCTCGAACTTGGGTTTTCAGATCATGGGTTTAGTTCACGATTGGTTTGTGTGAATCTGCGGGATTATGACATGGTTTTGCAGTTCTGTAAGGTAAATCTCGAACTGAGTTTTCCATATTTTTGGAGCAACTTTCATGTGAGCCTGTGAGTAAATACTGGAAATGGTGTTCCTACTTATATAACTACATGGTTTTCATTTTGATTGTTTCCTAGAATCTATAGTTGGTTAGATGAGATCACTCTGGAAATGGTTTTTTCTCTTATTAGATGGATTTGAGGATTGGATTGCTATGGATCGTTTTTCTTCTTTTGGTACGTGTCTTCTTTACATTTACTCCATTACCAGGTGGTTTGTTGGGTGTGATAACTGTGTTGAGTACGTGGACATCCGCGCATTTGATGTCATTCCGATCACGTGGTTTTGCTTCCTTGTGTCTACAGTCTACCCACTCACAATATCTTCATGGCTCCACCACTATTTCTAGATGCCATTCTTCATGGGGGTTTAGTTTACACATCTTTCTTCTCGCTAGAGTTCATTCGTGAAGTATATTTTCGGATAAAATATAATTTAGTACCCTTTAGTTTAGGAAATGTTTGTTTTAGACCTTATATTTTAAAACCATTCGATTTGGTCCCTAAACTTTGAAAACCGTTCGATTTCGAGCCGAGGGCACAACGGCGTTACTTACCATGATAGTAAACCGGTCACGTGTGAAATATGTGACCGTGGTTTATAACCTGAGAACAGAGCCCGAGATCGCGGTTGATGCCGGCTCGGAAGTGGCAGTGCACAATTAGCAACGATGGCATAGTGTGGTGATCTTGTGAGGAGAAGATGAGAAGAAGGGAGTTCTTGATGAATCCGTTGGTGAGAAGGGATATAGGGTGTCAAAACTGTTATTTGTTGCAAGTTTAGGCACCAAATCGAGTGGTTTTAAAATATAGGGTGTAAAGCGAATATTTCCTAAACTAGAGGAGAGGGTACTAAAGTGTGATTTACCCATTATTTTCACTTTCGTATTCTGATAAGGTACGTCGGCATGTAAGTAATTAAGAGCATCCTTTGCAGAGCGTCTTTGGATGTGTTTGAGGCATCACATGGGTGTCTTTCCGTCACTTTCCTTCACTGTCTCTTTGTATGTGTTTGAGGCTTCAAAAGTCACATGGGTGCCTGTCCTTCACTTTCTCTGGTGTTTTATTTCCTCTCAGATCAGCAGAGAAATTATTACATAGCACAAATGGAAGGTGCTATGAGCGTGGGTTGTGTTTAGTGTTGCCTTTCATCAGAATGTGCTCTGAGATAGTCATATGCAGTTGTGGGATGGTATTATAAAATATTGTCAGGACGGTGCTTATTTCAGTCTTAAGGTATGGGATGGAGCCATGGAGGGAGGCAGAATCTCTGTGAATGTGCAGAAATGATTGCTAGCTTTCTTTTGATTTCCCTGAGATACTGTCATTCGTATTTTTTTTTCCCTTTTGCTATTTCTTATTCCATTAGTAAACCTCCAGAGATTTTGTCTGTAATACTGCAGATTTGGCGGTTGCAGCATATGAAAGTTTTGTGAAACACGAGCTGCATTTGCCAATGGATCCTGAGCTGGGCAAGGCTTCCCCGAAGGTCTGTTTTTCCCCTTTGAAATTCTACTTGCATGCAGTTTTCAAGTGTTAAAAAGTTTGATATTAGTTCAGAGTTTCCACAACAAATGTGTGGTTTTTGCTGTGAACAAAACTTCTCACACATGCAGTTGATTTCAGAAGGATTCTTGGAAGGCCATCTTGCTATTAGCATACCAGAGCTTAGGTGTCGTCTATGGGGACCTGAGCATTTCGCCTCTGTATGTGTACAAGAGCACTTTTGCAGAAGACATTACTCATTCAGAGACGAATGAGGAGATTTTTGGTGTACTCTCATTTGTCTTCTGGACTCTTACACTTGTCCCTCTCTTCAAGTATGTCTTCATAGTTCTTAGAGCTGATGACAATGGCGAGGGTTGGTAGCGCTGATGCTCAATTTCTCATCTCTGAAAGTAAAGGGCTTTATGCACTCATAAGTTATTTTCTCTGTTTCATTGTTTGCAGGTGGTACTTTTGCTCTTTACTCCTTAATTTGCAGGCATGCCAATGTGAGCCTTCTTCCTAACAGACAGGTTGCAGATGAAGAACTCTCTGCTTACAAATTAGAAAGCCCTGCAGAAACAAAGAATGGGTCCAGAGTCAAGATTTTGCTTGAGAAGCACAAAAACTTGCATATCGCTTTACTGGTGGTGGTTATGCTTGGTACTTGCATGGTTATTGGAGATGGTGTCCTCACCCCTGCAATATCAGGTAAAATATTTTTTTCCCTTCTGAAGAGCTAAACCATTCATGCTAAGTTGCTTAAGATGTTCTCTAACAGAGTTCAATCACCTCTTTTCAGTTTTCTCTGCAGTCTCAGGACTTGAGCTTTCCATGTCCAAACAGCGCCACGAATGTGAGCTTTCTATCTCAACTCTATATGTTACATTACCACTTCCATTGTCTTGCTAGCTTTTTGTTTATCTACTAATCTTAGGATCCTTGTGGTATATGAAACCAAAAGAAGCTGGTTGTTTTATTACTAGTTATCTGACTGTCTGCAGATGCTGTGTTCCAATCACGTGCTTCATAATAATATGTTTGTTCGCACTTCAACATTATGGAACTCAACGAATTGGATTCTTATTTGCACCTATTGTTCTGGCTTGGCTACTGTGCATTAGTGCGCTTGGCATTTACAACATTATTCACTGGAATCCGCATGTTTTTCAAGCACTTTCTCCATATTACATGTTCAAGTTCTTGAAGAAGACAAGGAAGGGTGGCTGGATGTCCTTGGGTGGAATTCTTCTATGCATAACAGGTGATGACAATATGATGCCAAAGAAATGAATTACAGTTATTTGATGAATACAAGCTGGATATCATATTTCCTTTTTTATGTTAATGTTTCATTTTAAGGACTTATACAGGCCTTTGGTTTCTTCTCCATTAATCCTTTCAGTAGAAGTCTGTTACTTCAGATAACAGTAGAATATAAGAGTCTCTGTGCTTAAAACAAAACAACTGAGGACAGAATGGTGACCATATAAAAGCATTAACATACTTCTAACCTTTCTTTGTGTGATAATTGCCAGCAAATTTGCGAAATTAATAGTACATGTTTCTCGTGACCACTATTGCAGGATCTGAAGCAATGTTTGCAGATCTTGGCCACTTCTCATATACTGCTATACAGGTGCATATTTTGCATGGTACTACTACTTTTGTGATCCATTTTCTTCTGATTTCTGACAGTTATTTCTGCTATGACTTCTGCAGATTGCTTTCACATCATTAGTTTATCCAGCTCTAATATTGGCATATATGGGTCAAGCTGCTTACTTGTCAAAACATCACAATCTCTCCACAAGTTACCAGATTGGCTTTTATGTCTCAGTGCCAGGTATCAGTTTATTTTTTCAAGTGTTCTCCACATTATTGGTCAAGTATGCATCTATATGAACAGAAATGTCTGGCCCTAAATATGGATGGCTAGTAGCTTCCAATGTGCTATCTTTTATTTGCAAGAAGTACAATTAGAGTCCTATGCAAATAAGCATTATTTAACAATATCTACCCTATTTAGAATAAGAGTTAGGTCTGAATGCTGGTGTTGCTGTTTAATTACTGTAGCAGATGACATGAAAGTCTAGGACATCAGGTCTGAAAAAATTTCTCTGATAAAATGTAATGACTATGATATATATCCCAACGACAAAGTGACTCCTATGCTTTGTACATAGAAGCATTTTAAGTAGCTTAAACTGCGCTCAAACTGGAGCAATTCCCCATGGATATTAAACTCGGGAAATGGTAGTAGAATGAAAATCAATGGAAATTTTTCATTAACTCCTTAACGTGCACGACAAGATCTTGTATGTTGATAGTGATTGCAGTTCTTTACATCATTTGGACAGGCCACTGAGTTTTCCTCAAATTTTGTCATGCATGATTGGCTGCACTTCAGGTTGTAATGACTGGTTTAAGGGAGGTACTGACTCTGCATGTAAACATAGTTTACTGATGCAAATGATTAGTTTTTGACAATTGTTTTCTCCACACCTACATGCATTGGAACCAGACTAAAGGATTGATCGAGTATCTGACTACTTCTATTGGAAAACTTAGCAATTATACCTGATCGCCCATGACAGCTAGAAATGTCATTGTGATTAGAGAACATTACCTCATAGCCTATTTCTTAAAAGGATTCCTTCCTATTTTCCTGAATTTCTCTAGAAATTCAACGCTGAGCATTTTGCAATCTTCGTCCAAATGGACACTTAGGACTCACGGCTTCTGGAAAGTATAGTGCCCCAAATTCTCTCTGCGGTTGTCTTGAAACATATTATTAAAAAAAAATCTGTCTTATTTCTCATACTCATCCCTTAGGTATGAAAGAAGCACACATAGAGAATCATATTTTTAGGAAGGTTTTGCCTATAGTTTTGATCTATCACTTTGTCGTCGTGATGTTATGCATTTCATATAGCTTGATTTTGCTCAAATACCTAGTTGAATGAAGAATAATTCTCAATAATTGGGCATTTTCTTTTTGTAATTCCTAGAATGTGTAAGGTGGCCTGTGCTCGTTATCGCTATACTGGCCTCAGTGGTTGGAAGCCAAGCAATTATCAGCGGGACATTTTCCATTATAAACCAGAGCCTGTCACTTGGCTGCTTTCCAAGGGTCAAAGTAGTTCATACCTCTGATAACATACACGGACAGATCTACATACCAGAGATCAACTGGATGCTCATGATTTTTTGTGTAGCAGTTGCTGTAGGTTTCAGAAATACGAAACACATGGGCAATGCATCAGGTGCTTCGTGTTTACAATGCTTTCTCATTCACATCCAAGTTTTTATGAGAATTGCCGATGCCTTCTTCTTGAAAGATTCTGAACTTTTTTTTTTCTCGTCAAATTTATCAAATGCAGGACTAGCTGTGATCACAGTGATGCTGGTTACCACATGCCTCACTTCACTTGCAATGATTCTGTGCTGGCACAAGCCCCCTTTCCTAGCTCTGGCATTCCTCCTCTTCTTTGGTTCCATTGAGGGCCTCTATTTCTCCGCATCCCTCATGAAATTCCTAGATGGTGCCTGGCTGCCCATCCTTCTTGCCTTCTTCTTGATGACCGTCATGCTTGTATGGCATTATACGACGATCAAGAAGTATGAGTTTGACCTGCACAACAAGGTATCCTTGGACTGGTTTCTGGCCCTTGGTGACACCCTTGGCATCGCTCGCGTCCCCGGCATTGGCCTCGTCTACACTGACCTCATCTCAGGCGTGCCCGCCAACTTCTCCCGCTTTGTGACCAACCTTCCGGCATTCCACCAAATCCTAGTCTTTGTATGCGTCAAGTCGGTCCCTGTCCCTCATGTGCTTCCTGCAGAGAGATACCTTGTTGGCCGAGTCGGGCCGCCGGACCACCGATCCTATCGCTGCATTGTCCGTTATGGGTACCGCGACGTCCATCAAGACATCGACTCCTTTGAAACTCAGCTCATCTCCCGCCTTGCTGACTTCATAAGGTTCGAGGCTTCTTACTGTGGCGATCCGTCCAGCGGGTCCACTGATGGCAGTGAAGGTGCACTCACCGTCGTCAGGAGCAGCTACGAGTTTGATGACTGTATACAGCTGGCAAGCGCCACATTGGAGTTTCCAGGCGAGGGGAAGATGGTGGAGTTGGAGCCAAAAGGTGCAGGAAAGAAGGTGAGGTTCATTCTGGAGGATAACATTGGCTCGCCCGAGATGGACAAGCGGCTAAAAGAAGAGCTGGGGGAGCTGATGGCAGCACAGGAGGCAGGGACTGCCTTCATACTAGGACACTCACACGTCCGAGCGAAGCCGGGCTCGTCGATCATGAAGAAGTTAGCAATAGATATCGGATATAATTTCCTTAGAAGGAACTGCCGAGGTCCAGAGGTGGCTCTCAAGGTACCACCAGCATCACTCCTGGAGGTTGGGATCGTTTACGTTTTGTGAGCTGAAGCCCTTCCAAAATGGAAGAATGGCTGGCATGTTGGCATGTTAGTAATTAAGCTGATTACCTGCTACATTAATGATATAAATTATGCTGTATAAAATTAGGTACCTAAACTATAGATGTAACTGTTAATTATCAGGATTTATGAAACGTTGTATGCAATATGGTTCCCTGGAGAATCAACTAATTTTGAGAATCCTGTTGATCGTTTGGTTTCGCACAGCAGATCCTCTTGTGCTAGATTGAAAACTTTGGTTGATAAGAGTCATATGAACTGGAACAGAGTGCTAGACAAAACTAAAGAACAGCAATCACTGGGACTAACCAATCTCAAAGAATTTAAAGTGGCTCAATCTTGATCGATGATGATGGTAGAAAATCTTGCAGCCGGAGGGATGATTTGTGGACTGGAGAAGCATGGCATCTCCTTTTCTGGATCTCTCTGTTTTGGCTTCATTGATGGCTATGGCTGGGTGACACCTCTTTGGCTTCCCGGTTTCCAGAGTCACTGTGAGGAAGTAAAGTAACGTGTGATGTGGCTGTTGGAAACGTGGATGGTGCAGACAGACGACAGCTTAGAAGCCCAGAACAAGAGTGCAGAGAAATCTCCAAAGACTAAACTAGATGAGTGACACTGGTACATTGGGTGATGGGAAAGAAATGGAATTTTCTATGTTGGATCCTTTTTTAAAGAATCCTTTCAACGATGACATGATTTTAGATCCTTTCAAGCTAAAAAAAAGTTGGGAAAGCTCCAATTCACTCCTATTCTAAAGACTGACCTGACCTGAGTATGCTGCAGAGCCGTGTCTGGGCAATCTCGAGTCTCCATAATTTATGATGTGACGTGACTGTGCTCCTTGTTGAGCCAATGTTAACCTGGGAACAGAGCTTCCTCTGTTCTGAGATTTACACCTGCCGATCATAAATTATCCAGCTCACCGACTACCAAGTTGCTTGTAACTGCTAAATGCATGGGCCATGCATGCCCGACAGAACGTACAGTTGGAATACATTAATACATCATCTCATGCCTTGCTCCTGCCTGGCTCCAACTTTCTCACCAATTACCAACTTACCTCTCTCTCTCTCTCCCCCCTCACTCATGGACAATCCTACGTACGTTCGTACTAACTCTAGTTCCGTCCCAATTTTCCTGATGGGGCTGCCCAGCTCATCTGACATGCCTTGAGTCTTCACAAGCGCCGGGAATTTATTGACGGGAGATGGTCGAATATTCCGCCCTAAGTAATTTTTGGGATAGGAAAAACGAGGATAAATCGATAATAATTATTTGGAATAGAAAAAAGGTTAGATGCAAAAGATGGAATAGGGATAGATATAGTTTGCTTTTTTATTTATATTTTTAATTATAATTTTCAATGGGTAGATGCATCGATATTTGTATCATAAATATATTATAATATATATATATATATACTATAACATATAATACATATTAAATAAATTATAATATAATATACAACATCATATAATATAACTAGGTGGTGGGCCCGTGCCACCTGGCACGGCTAATTGTCCGTCCCCACTATCTTTATAATAACTTATACCACATTAACCCACTATCTGTATAATAACTTATGCCACGTGTATGCCACGTGTGTATAATGTTATGACTCAGATCATGAGTCATAAAAATATAAAACTAATTTAGGGAAAATGAACATGTTATAAGGTAGATTAGGGAATATCTATATGTAAATCTAGGAATATATATAAAACTAACTTATGGAAAATGAACATGTAAACAAACTAATAAGGAAAACGGTTGTAACCGTTTTTACTCCTTATAATGTTGATATACAACATCATATAATACTATTATACTAGTAATATACTATGATATAAAAATATTATTATATTATACAATACAATGTATGAAATATAATATGTATTATCGATTATATGATATTTTAAAAAGTAATATATTATTTTAATTTAATCATAGCTCTCAACAAGTACCGATTAGCATTAAAATTCATGACCCAATTATGTTATGTATGTGTGTCTCGAAATTCGTGTCATATGACTTGGAATTCTTGTCATAGTCACATTAAAATATGTATTTTTTCTACTCATATTTATGCAAAGATAAAACCAAAATTTAATTAATTATTTAACAAAATTCTCAATTCCCACCTTAACCTCAATTCCAAAAGTGGGGATGTGAGTTGGTAAATCTGGATTTGAGATCTTATTCCACCCTATTCCCTTTTCTAATTTAATGATGTTTGGTGATAAAGTATAGAATAATCAAGGGGTTATTCCACCCTTATTTCAATACCAAACCCTGTTTGGTATGGGGTTAAGGGGGGTTATCTCCTCTTAACCCTATTCATATCCCTAAACACCAAATATCATCATTATTATTTTATCCTCATTTCATCTACCACCACTATTCTTACTTTTTTCTATCCCCATTCCTTAGCCCCACATTTTCTAGGATTCGGGGGGCAACCGATGCACCCCGCATCGGACGCCCAACCGACGCACACACGAACCGTTGGATCGTGTGTATCAGAATCCCCCCTGAATCCCTTTTTCTAACCCTATTCCCCTTTAACCCCGCTATTTCTTACCCCATATATATCAAACGGGCCGTTATTTCCATATCAAACATGCCCTGCAGTGTAACACCTGCATACATGAGGCTAGCTGAGTAATCCATACGCCATTGTTGGGTTCAGAGAGGAAGAGAGAGGAGCTGGCAGGATGGAGACTGGGCCAAACACTACTGTTCTAAAACCAATCCAATAAAATAGAAAAAAAGGTCACACCTGAGATTCGGAGCTGGTCATGCAAGCACGCGTATCTTTGACTCAAAAGGTTTAAAAGAGCCCATCATTGCCAGCTATGTAGCGAGCCGACAGCTAAGAAGGCGTCATAAAGGATGCGGGACCACAGAATAAGACATCGCACGGGTCCTTGCGACGTGAACAGAGACCTATATATGAACAGTGGGCTTGGCCCTGGGCATGGGCCTGGAGCTCCATTGCAAGGGCCCATGTGTGATAGAGCCAATCAGTCTGCTGAATGGAGCTGCATCACACACTCACGGTGCAGCCTTACAGAGTCTAATAATATCGCATCACTCAACGAAGTTGGTAGTGTCCATACAGTAGTAGTCAAGCAAACAGATGAGGCGCTTACGCATAGAAAGTTCAGATCATTGCTGGATGAGAGGGCCGGGCAGGTTACATGCAGGAGAAGTGTCTTTAATGTCGAAGCCAGTCCCCCACAAACTTAAATTCTAAGCTTCTTTGCCTGCATGATTGATCGGGCACACGTGCGTCCCCCTAGTCGCGGACGACCACAGCAAGCACATGCTGCTGATGCGAGAGGTCCTATCATGCCGGTGACACCACCATGCATGAGATTGCCCCGACGAGAATGTCCGGCTCACCACACGAGTCACGGCCTTTCCCTTTTGTTAAAGTGATCAAGTGGAGGTGGAGACGGAGCCTTCATTTGACTTCCCCGGCCATCACATCTCATTCCTAGCCACTCAATTAAGTTCTAAGATAATTGTTGAAGTTGATATGATATCTTTTATTTTTCCAAAAATTAAGCCTCTTAAAAACCAGCTAGTTTAAAGAGATGATTCAAACTCACGACGTCACACAAGAGGTGGTTATAAATATTAACCACTGCACGACCACATTAGTAGTTATGTTAATATATGATATCAAAGTAGAGTTCGAGGGCTCATATATCATGGACCGCTTTTTAAATTCAATATTCAGTCATTAAGTGAACCTCTCTTTCATAATATAGAATTCTAGATGATGCATGGTCCTGGGTTGCTCACGGAGATCATGCATAAATAGATAGATGAATCCAGATGTGGCCATGTCTATTGGCAGTGCTTGTGTCAGGCACCTGCAGGGTCATCTCGTGCATGGGCTAGCTAGAGTTCCAAATTAAGGTCAGGCGAGCTGGGTCCAGTCTCTCAGAGAGGACGAGGATAGGATAAGGCTCTTCGCAAAGGTTGGAAGGGAATCAGCCAAGAGCAAGTGAACAAAAAACCCCATGAGGCCCCCACCTTCTTAATTAAAAAGCCCACTCTCTTTTTTTGCCCTTCGCTCGCCCTGTCATGATTCAAAGACCCAATCCAATGCTTGACTACCTCCGAAGCCACTGGGGATGCAATGCATGGTCCCTTTCTTGTGTTGGCCTGGTCTAATGAAAGAGGAAAGATGGAGGAGGAGAGAATATAAGAAGAGCATAGGATAGCGATGGGTGGGAAAGTGATGCTTCGATGTAAAAGCATAGGCTATTTGGCCGGATTTGGGGCCAATATTTATGATTTGAATTCCAGTGGTGCATAGGTGGGTAATTAGAGGTGTATTTTTAGCTGCTGCTGCTGCTGCTGCTGCTGCAAAGTTCTCTTGCCAGGTGCTACAGTATGTGGTTGTGTAAGGGAAGCTGGCTGGATTTGGTGTGTATTAATTATCATGTGAGCTTTCACTGGTGGTAAAATCTAAATCTAGACCCTAAGAATTATCTGAAAAAAAACAAAAAAAAAGCATAAGAAAAGACAACAGAGATTTTTAACGTGGCACAAGGAAAACCACGAATCCAACGCATAATCAGACAAAATAATTGACTATAGAATATGGTATCTTGATAGACGACTTAATTGGACTCACAGAAGTGAGCAGCACATCAATCTCTGATCTCTCTCTCTCTCTCTCCCTGGGGCCAAGCTCGCTTCCCATCGACGCCTCGAGCTAACGGACCACTCTTCTCCTCCTCCTCAGCTAGCATATATCTCATGCATTCAACACTCGAATGGCTACAGTTTTAATGTAGATCGAGCTACAACAATATTGTACGTATAAAGCTTTATACGTTAATGCCTGCACTCCAATTAATACTTCATTCTCTCTCCTGTATATAAGATCGAGCACTGTACCAGCCATCTGGGAAGTATGAATTTTGATTCCTACTTAAAGGACAAAAGGCATTGATGATGATTAGCTTAAAGTCTTTCTTTCCTTGAGCCATCCGAACTGAACAAATCGAAAGCTTCCCTTATTTTTCTAAGTCGGATAAGAATAAGGAAAGCATGCATCTTTTGTGTCTTTTCCTATGCATATACAGCTAAGTTACTTCCTCGTGCATTATAGGAAAGCAAACACTTTGCTTTCTATCACGCGTGACATTAACTTTATCAATAAAGCCATGTCTGCTGTTGGCTTGATGCATAGGAGGCTGAGCGCGCAGGAACCTAGTTTTAACCTCTGACCAACTTCATCTCTCACTTGGTCCAACTTGCATCAATTAATCTTGATCAAGCTCGATTTAAGAACCTTAAACTTGATCCAATCTGTCTCAATTAGTCTTGTATCAACCATGAACTGGCCAAACTAATCTAAATATTTGGTCATATTTAAAAAATATATTCTCTCAGGATATTCCCTAACATATCTGTTAAAACACACATTAAAATACTAAATTGCTTAATGGCCCTTTGTCTCAACTACTTTTGGAAGATGACGAATCATGGACGGATTTTAACCGTAGTTAAACCGTTTAACCAAATGATGAAATCCTTGTATGATTGGAGGGACTTATATGATATTGTTTGGATTTGAGGGACTGAAATAAAATTTTATAAGCCTTGAGGGACTAATATGACATTAACTCTTTTTTCTAAACTCTCTTCTAGCTTAATTTGCCTCAATTTATAATAAAAAACTTGATTTGAACTCGATGAATAAATAAGTCAAACAAACGATTAAGTAAGTTCACCCTTGCTCATGTTTTGCTAAATAGAACTAAATCAAACTTTATAAAAGGGCATAGAATATTTGTTATTTAATATGCTAGCCTGCATGTATATATACTGAACATTAATTTAGTAACTGACTCTTTTGTAATAATTTATTTTCTCTCATCAGATCAATTCCAGACAAATCCTTTCTTATCAACATAAGTTTTTAGATTGATCGATGAAGTTAACATAATAAAGAGCAGAAACTAAAAGCCTAAATCAATAAATTAAAATGAGCTCATATTACAAACTTGATATTTTTTTTATTTTTTTTTTACGTATGAAAGAGTGAATATAAAGAAAAACATGTACTATTTGGGTACACCAGAGAGATGGAGAGAATGAGAGCGGAGGAAGAGACAGCCACCAAAGAAGGTAAAGACGATGGACGCTGCTGAGACGACGATCTCCCGCGACGGGTGGCAGAGATTCTCCAATCTCTGCAACCAGAGCCGTAGGATCATATTCCCTTTCCAATTCCCCGTTTTGGGCTTGTTTGTTCTCTAACCCCCCAGGTGGGCTTCGGAGTCTTATCTCTGCTTGGAAACTGGCGAGAGTTGAAAGTTGAAACAATGGCAAAACTTACTCAATAAAAGAGCTCCTCTAAAGCATCACGCCCATGCCAAAACGTACAGTTGCATATATAATATAGCTTTGTTATACAGGGGAACATGCACGCTCATTGATTTGATCATCCCCAAGTTTCATCAAAAGTACATCCTAAAAGATGATCCATTTGGTTCGTGGCATCAATTATGTCGTAACCGTTTGGCATGTTATATCAAACACCTTCATTGTTAATTTAGTATTTATTATCTATCTAATCTAACTCTATATAAGACAGGATTTTTTTATATCATATGGTCTATATTTGATTTCTGAATTTTTATCTAATGGTCTACAAAAACTAGGCTTTAATCTTATATGGAGAGGTTGTTACATAGGAGATCGTGCTTGATGATAACGTACGAGTGCATCAGACAGTGGATATGAAAAGATATAAATTGACTGCAGTCATCGGATTAAACTGTGTAGGGGCACGAGAATCGGCTAGTTTATTATATGATATTCAATGCATCCTATTATACGGATAAGGATGTCTGATCTAGATTAAATTTAGATATATCATACTATCAAAATAAAGTCATATGAAATCTGATGATTACTCGATGCTTAAGAGAGATAATGATTAGTGAACATGGGTAACGTGAAAGGTGGTGATTATTAGATGTTTAAGAGAGAGGTAATGATTAGTGAATGCGGTGATTACACGTGCAAGATGGTACGCCCGTTAGTTTATTATATAATATCCGTGCATCATATCATACGGACATGGTGTCCGATCAAAGTTAAATTCAAGATGATTTCACATAAAAGGTGATGATTACTATAATGATAAGTGGATGTGATGGTCGTCCCCATGCCAGTATGCCACTGGTATATTATATTAGTCACACTGTATCACTGATACATGATATAACATCTATTTTCAGCTGAAAAAAAGGAAGGCTAAAACAGTCACATATCTTTCAACAGTCAGGCTGGGAGCCTGGAAAGGCCTTTTAAACGAAGCAGAGCCCAGGTGGAGGTTTTTCCCCGGTTTTCTCAGACCACATCAGCGTTGCAGAGGACTTAGAGAGAGAGAGAGAGATTAGAGTCCACTAGCTGTTTGTCCTCACTGAGAGAAGAAGAGAGTTGGGGGGGGGGAGAGAGAGAGAGGCAGTGAGATCTGAAACTGCTACAGTTGAGTGAGAATAACGAGATGATCTGAGATATATTCTTGGGCTCTCTTATCCCCCACAACTTGGTTCTTTCTTTAGCTTCTGGAGAGTGTGGATGGAGTGGAGGAGAGGCAGGGCGAGAGGGGGATGGGTCTCAAAGATGGCTCCTTTCTGCTACATTTGTGTACTTCTCCTCTCTGTTTTCGTTCTCGTCGGAAACAATGGCGCCTGGAGGCATGTCCTAGGTGAGCAAGATTCGATTTTTATCAGTTATTGGTGCTTGGGTTCGTGGAAATACTGTTTTTTCAATGTACCCATCTCGGATCTCAGCTAAATTTTACTGGGCATTCCACGAAAAAGCCATGGCTTTCCATCTTAATATGCTCTCTTCTCGGTGTCTTTGGAGATCTGAGATCCAATAGGACAACCTTGAAAACAACCATTTCAATTAAATCCCTCATCAATTAATTGCTTAAAACTCCAGCAAATTGTTTATCTTGAATCTTTATGTATCTATATTTCCTATTATAATTCCATTGCTTATATACAGATATATGCTGTTCTCTTGCAGATAATCATCACCGGAGGTTTACTGGTCGTACTCAGGTAATTAATCATCTCTCCTTTTATCTTGAAACATGAATTTTTTATGTGCTACTTTAAGTAAGACTGCTAGGCTCCAAGTCCACAATACGCCGGCCCGCCGGGGAGGCATCCGGCCTCCCGGAGGTGTGCCAACGGGTGGGTCGGATCCTATTAGCATCCATTTGCTTAAGGTTTTCCGATGAGAAAACTTATTAGTACACAGATCAATTAATGAAGATATATGATTGGAACCATCATCATAAAGCACACCGCGTTATGTGTTCTTGCTCAAAGTGGATCAATAAGTTTTCACGTGTGAATTTGATATCCATACCCGTTAAGGAAGAGTAATTTTGCTTTTTGTAAAAAATCTGGGGACAGGACAAGATAGCACCGGCGACTGCTACGATGGCAGTGGGGCGGAGGAAGCTGGGTGGGCCTGGGTCGTACCCGCCGCGGTGCGCGTCCAAGTGCGGGAGGTGCACGCCGTGCCGGCCGGTGCATGTGACGGTGCCGCCGGGGACGCCGGTCATCACGGAGTACTATCCGGAGGCCTGGCGTTGCAAGTGCGGCAACAAGTATTACATGCCTTAATTATTAGCATCAAATGCAGAGGCTAATATGGGTCTCATGGGAACTCTATTTGTATGATTGCTATTGGTACAGATACTGGGGAGATGAGAGGAGGATGATGATGCTTTAGAGTTAGCTTGTAAAAATTCCTTTTTTTATGTTTAAAGAGTGTATAGTATTTTTGCCTGATTTGGATGAAGAATTGTTTTTTTTTTTTTTTGACAAAATGAGACATATACATCTTTTGCACCATATTGCCGTCAAAACAGTAGGTGATATTAAGATAGATTCCAAGCAGCGGCTGAGATCATACATCGCAATCGCCGATGATCTCAGTTGTTGGGTGAGACCTTTCAAAATCTCATCTACGGGTTTGGCAGCACCGTGGGGAGATAGCCTGGACCAAGTTGATACCGTGGAGAGGTAGCATGGTCCAAGTTGATACACCTAGACTAGGCTGGGGAAACAAAAGGTTAAATACAAAATTGGGTTCAGAGCCCCTCCCTCCTACGAGCCGGTCTTCAGAACTGGGTAGCACACCCCATTCCAGCTTTGCCCAGCTGGTCCCCTTCGCCCTTGTCTTCTGTGGGTATGTGGATTTGTTCAAAGCAAGCCGTGGCGGGCAAATTTGTTTTTGATGAAGAATTAAGCATATATATAGTTACGTGAGTTGCTACGTGGAACTTTATATTCAAGTGTCGGGCTGTTTTTCGCTAGTAGGTACAAGCCCACAGAAGCCTCCAGCCCAGGGCTAAGTGGGCCAAGATGTGATCGGGCTCGGGCATGAGCATTCACTCAGGTTGGGCAGGGTCAATGGCTTGGCAAACACCTACACGATGGATGTCCAGTTAATTTGATGGAGATGGCTCACTTGTATCAATAATACATAATAAAACAGAAGAAAAAAAAAAACTTTGTACCATTATGATTCGGGGGGGCGTGCAATAGCTTGTATGTGGTCCAAGGTTAGCCAAACAAGCTAAATAAGTGGCTCTATTAGACAAAAGGAATGTTTAGTTGTCGCCTTGATTGGTATGGAACATGACCATCATGAGACTGACTTATGGTGATGATATAAAGGGTTGATCAATTTTGGTGGTTGAGCCACGTTGGGGTCCAACCAGTTCTGATCCATCCGTCGTTGCGTCACGTCGCGCAGACACCTAGTGCACATCCCGAGGAACAGAGTCAAATCACCACCGTCGTATAGCTGTCGATTTACCGCCCCCGCTCCCCGTACGGCGAGAACCACAACGGCGCGGAGTTTGAATACGCTCCACACGTGTCGATCCCCCATTTGCTGGGCTCTAGTGGCGAACTTTTAAAAACAGTGGGTATTGGCCCTATTTGGATTAACCGCGGTTCTACGTTGCGCTTGGAAGCGGAAATGGCAAAAGATATGGGAATCGAGAAGGCGCAGGCTTGTCGATTGGGGTAAAAAAATCGGAAAATTGGTGTTTAGTCCCTTTGGGAGAAGTTCTTTGCCATTTAGTCTCCTTGAAAGATTTTAAGTCATTTAGTCCCTTTTTGGACAGCTGTATTTTTTTTATCTCTAAAATATCCTTTTATGTATTTTTTTAAATGAGAGATGGATGAATAGTTTTGAATTAGGTGGTTGGCATTAAATGGAGTGGTTGGGAATATATACACCTATTCCCAATACATGGAAGGCATGCATGCATCCACTTTATGGCTGGATGCATGCATTAATGGGAGCATTAATAGTAAAATTGGGGGAGTAACTACCAGTTTGGATGGGAAGTAACTACCAGTTTGGATGGGAAGTAACTACCAGTTTTGGGGGAAGTAACTACCAGTTAAACTGGGAAGGAACTACCAGTTAAATGGGGGAAGTAACTACCAGTTAAATAGGGGAAATAACTACCAGTTTGGATGGGAAGTAACTACCAGTTTTGGGGGGAGTAACTACCAATTTATATGGGAAGTAACTACCAGTTAACTGTGAAGTATCTACCAGTTTAATTGGCAAGTAAATACCAGTTTGAATGGGAAGTAACTACCAGTTGAAGTGTGAAGTAATTACAGTTTTTTTGTAAAGTAATTACCGCTTAAACTGGGAAGTAACTACCAGTTAAATGGGGGAAGTAACTACCAGTTAAATGTGGGAAGTAACTACCAGTTTGGATGGGAAGTAACTACCAGTTTTGGGGGAGTAACTACCAATTTATATGGGAAGTAACTACCAGTTAACTGTGAAGTAACTACCAGTTTAATTGGCAAGTAAATACCAGTTTGAATGGGAAGTAACTACCAGTTGAAGTGTGAAGTAATTACAGTTTTTTTGTAAAGTAATTACCGCTTAAACTGGGAAGTAACTACCAGTTAAATGGGGGAAGTAACTACCAGTTAAATGGGGGAAGTAACTACCAGTTAAATGGGGGAAGTAACTACCAATTTGGATGGAAAGTAACTACCAGTTTGGATGGAAAGTAACTACCGCTTAAACTGGGAAGTAGCTACTTCCCTTATTTATGGAAGATAGTAGGTGGTTAGATGGTAGTTACTTCCCAATAAAGTTGGTAGTAACTTCTTAGTTAAATGGTAGTTACTTCTTTTATAATCGATAGTTACTTGTTAATTGGTAGTTACTTTCCAAAATATTGATCATTACTTTATAATTTTCTGGGAAGTAACTACAAATAGTTAATATAAAAAAAAATTCTGATAAATAAGTACAAAAATTACTACAAATTTTTATGGAAAGTAATTACAATTTATGAAAATTTTCTACAATTTATGGGAAGTAACTACAAAAATTGGTAGTTACTTCCAAGTGTTACTACCCTATTTCTGGGAATAGTAAATACAATTTTTTGAGAAAGTATCTATAATTTATGCGAAGTAACTACCAATTTTGGTAGTTACTT
>OY986966.1:3342279-3413789 GCA_963920575.1 Narthecium ossifragum
TAGAGTAACCAGCTGTCTAGTATAGGATCTATTTGTCAAATCTGTTCCTTAGTTGATTTTAAGCTTGAGTAGGCTTAAAATGCTGATACGTTGGCAATCCTTTAGAGGGTGAGGGACACCTCATGGCTGTTGGGACAGCTCATCCCTTAGTGGTAGTTACAAGCCTTACTGGCTTAGGTGAGGACCCCCACGTTTGGGGAGTCACCTTTTGGACTTTGGAGTCCTTCTTCCTCTCGTTTGAGGGGAGGTTTGCAGAAAAACAGAGTGGATAGCAGCAGGAAGAGGGAAGTGAAGAGAGGAAGCTGCAGAGAGAAAAAAAGAGGTAAAAGACCACTTCAAAAAGAAATTGAAGGGGGAGACAAGTCTAAGTGAGTAATGGGATTCTCGAAATGATCTCTCTGTTTTGATTCATTATAGGAGATTCTTCTTATATATATATATATATATATATATATATATATATATATATATATATATATATATATATATATATATATGGCTGCATCTTTTAAAATTCTGCAAGTATTGCTATTCATTTAGTGTTGAGTTAGATGTTATGGATATGTTTTGATTTCCTACAATGTTAAAGACATCATTTGCTACCCTTGGAAGTCCTATATCAGGGACTTAAATATCTGGTTCAGTTGCAATGAGGGTGGACGTCCCTTACAGCTTCCTTAAGCTGTTCTGTTCACAGCTTCTTTAAAGCTGTTTTGATTCATCATGGGAATGAATTTTGTACAGATTATGTATGTCTATAATTACGGGTTATTCTGTTTAACTGAAGAGTGAGCACATTCTATCTGGTTAAACTTATCGTGAAGTGTGCTATTGTTTTGATTCAGTTTAGTTTTAATTAATGTTATGTGTGATGCCCAGGGTGAGATTCAATTTCAGCAATTCTTTTACTCACTGGGCTGTTTAGCTCATCCCATTTTTTCATTATATATTTCAGGAGGTGAAGTCTAACTTACGATTCCAACACCTTGGCATCATCTTTTATACGAGGAAGATTGGATTTCTTTTTGTGCAAGGATGTTGTTTGTAGCTCAGTGCTTGCATATGTATAGAAGTTCAAGACTGTAGATTGTGTATTGCATGGGTTTGTAGGAGAGGGGAGGTCTTATATTAACTCTTTTGTGTAACTGAAAATTTGGGAGTGCTATTATACTGTTAATCTGTGAGTTTAGAGTGTTTTGAACCCCTATGGATCAGTAGCTTCTGCTGTTTATTTAATCATGTACCACTTAAACTCTTAGTTTTTTTAAGTTCTTATTGATATTACTGCAGCTTCGAAATCGATCTCTGAGAGAAAGATGTCTTTTAGCTCTCTCTCTTAATCGGAACTTGGATTTTAGTCACCATTCTATATCCCTGACCTCCGACCTCTTCTAGACACATGTTAGCAAATCCACAATTAAATTGAAGCCAAATTCGAATTGTTTTGTCCAGAATTCGGTTCTACTTTCTGTACTGCGCCGTCGGTAGTAAAATCGTGATAACTTTATCTAGAAAACTCGAAATCACGAACGGAAAAATTCTCCAAAAACTAGACTTCAAGGGCTTCCCAACCATGTATGTTACTTCTTTTGGTTCAACCTGAGTATATATAGTTTTACCTGCAAACTTGACCCTTCTGCTCTGGCAGTTCGTCTGACCTCTTTTTATTGTGGTTTTCTTGGGGTTGTGGCAGAGTTCTGTTGGGGTTGTGACACAGAGGTAGGGGTTTTGGGAGGTGGCGGTGCCGGTTTCCAGGATGAGGGTGGAGTTTGTAGTTGATCTCCGACGAAGACGGAGGCCGTGGAGGTCGAGGGCATCGTAGCGGTGTCGTGAGGTGCTCAGGGAGAGGGGACGTCGGGGTGGCCGGGGAAGAGAAGGATGGAGGTGTTTTGAAGTTGGTCGGAGTTAATGAATGTAGAGATCACCGGGATTGGGGGTTGGGGTTAGAGCCGTGGCGAATGAAAGTGCGTAGGCTATGGGGAGCTCCGGCGCGTTCGAAGACATAGACCGGTGGTGCGGAGGAAGAGATTGGTCGCGATTGAAAAAATAGTGAGAGCGAGCATTCAGGGTCTCGATGAAGTTTCCTATGATTGCAACTTTGCAAGAGACGAAGGTGAAAAAAGATGAAGGTGGAAACGGATGGGCTGCATGAGGGCTCTCAAGGGGAGGCGGGCGTTGGTAAGCCGGCGGCCTCTTGGGTGAAGGTGGCGGCGAGCGTGGTTGATTCATTGGTAGTAGGAGAGGAGGAGTTGCGGGGGCTGGTGGAACCACGTTCTGGACGAGTGTTCATTCCCCCGGAAGTCATAGCGCGCTGTCAGAAGAAGTGGGAATTCTCCCTGTTTGGCCGGTTCTTTGGTGGAAGGGTGGGGCTGGACTTCTTGCGGCGCCGCCTGGCAAATATCTGGAGGACGTCAGAGCCTTTCCTCGTCACGGACAGGCCTCATGGAGTGTTCGTGTTCAAGTTTGCCAATGAGGGGGACATGATGAAGGTACTCACAGGGGGCCCTTGGACGATAGATGGGAAGACTTTGTCCCTCCTTCGCTGGAAGCCATGCTTTCGGCCAAAGGCCTCGGACTTCACTAAGGTGTTGGTGTGGGTCCGCATGCCCGAACTCTCATCCGACCTAGGCGACAGGGAACCCCTCCTCCTTATCGCCTCGTCGCTGGGAAGGCCAGTAGCGGTGGATGCCTCTACCAAGTTTTTGGAGCGGAGCAGCTATGCCAGAGTATGCATTGAGATGGATGTGGAGGCCCCTGTCAAGCAAGTTACTACGGTGCTCTACCTGAATGAGAATGGGGAGGAGGTGCAGTTTGAGCAGCAGCTAGTCTATGAGAATGTCCTGATATGCCCTGCATGTGAGCGCTTTGGACATATGAGGGAGAAGTGCACGAAGGCTATTGCTGTCACGCCTGTGACAATACCTACAGCTGAGATTGGAGAGGGTGAGGTGGGTTCCTCACCGGTGGAACCACCTGCTCAGGCGAGGGTGCCTGGTGAGGTGGCGGCGCAACCGAGTGGAGTTGGTGGAGGTGAGTGGCTCACAGTGCAAACCCGGAGGCGAGGCCGGGAGAGGGGCCAACCCAATACAAACACGCCGCCTGCCACCACCGGTGAAAGGCGGCGGCCGGTGACGGAAGGAAGGGTCAACGTTGGGAGGCCGGATTTGGCAGTTGAGGGGGATCGCATGATTGGTGGGGGCGGGATTCTGGGCAATCCTTTTGCCGCTTTGGAGAGAGCTAATGTGGAAGGGAGTCCAAATTCAAATCAGGAACGTTCCGTGCTAGCTGGCGAGGAGAATCCGGTGAACCCATTCAAATTCACGACGAGATCTAATGGGGGTGGGTCTAGTTCTTCCTCGAAGAAGGCGGTTAAGCCTGGTGGACCCAAGACTGGTGCACCGAAGGTGATGCCCTTGGCTTTGGGTCCTGCTGATCCCAGGGGAGGCCAGCCTAAGATGGTGGCGACTAAGCACAGTCCAGTGGCCGGGGCATCCTCATCTAACCAGCTGGGGGCAGCAGGGTCGAACCGGTTTGAGGCACTGAGGGAGTCCAGACCAGAGTTGGGTGACGAGGAAATTGAGGGACTCTCACTTCATGAAAGGGCCTGGTATGCGAGGGATGCTCGTCCTCATCGGCCAGGTCCGCTGGTGATACCCAAAGGATACCGCCAACAGCCGGCGGAGATCCAGGAGGCAGACAGTCCTACAGAACGAAGGGCAAAACACGAGGAGGGGGTTTAGGCGCTCCAACTGGCCCTACTTGGTTGCTCTCCCCTCCGTGTGAGGAACTCGGATCCGGCGACATCTGAGGATGCGGTGATGCAGGAGTCGGGGCGTAATGGATTGACAGCGAAGAGGCCGCGTTCAGAAGCCCTGCAGGCGGGGCACCCCTCCTCCTCATAGTGTTAATGATGCGCGCTATGTCCTGGAATTGCCATGGGCTGGGACCGAAGCGCGTGGTGAGAGCCTGTCGAAGGCTCTTAGCGGAGAATAACTTAGATATGGTGTTCTTATTAGAGGCTGTGGTGGTAGAAGCACATATGGGCTTTCTACAGGCACAGTTGGGGGTTGACTGGGGGACTTTCCTCCTGCCGTCCCGGGGACGGCAAGGGGGCATTCTTGCTGTCTGGGAACTGAGCCTTGGAGATGTGACTTTACACACTTTACGGACCAGGCCATCCACGGGGTGATAACGTCGAATGAGCTTGGCCAGTGGTTCATATCGGCAATTTACGCTGCAAGGAACCGCACTGGGAGGAAGGAACTGTGGGAGGTACTACAGAATATTAATGAATGGGGTTGGCCACATCTCATGATAGGAGACTTCAATGCCCTCATAGCCCCGTCGGAGAAGAGAGGGGGGGCCCCGTTTGTATATGGCGGCTCTGTTATGGACTTCCTGGGCTTTATAACAGACGGTGATTTAGTGGACATAGGCTTTCGGGGTCCCTCCTTCACTTGGTCAAACAGGTGTGTGGGACTGCACGAATCCTGGAGCGTCTTGACAGGGGAATTTGCAACCCCCTATGGTGGGAATGGTTTCCGAAGGCAGAGATACAACACTTGCCCCGGCTGGGATCCGACCACAGGCCGCTGCTACTCTGTCTGGAGCCTGTGCGGAAGCTGGAGGGACCCTCACCTTTCCGTCTCCAACAGATGTGGGTGCCTCTACCGAAGTTCCAGAAGGTGGTGAAGCAGGCTTGGGCTCGGCCTCGTCGAGGATCGTTACAGTATTGCCTGAAGGGTCGGATGAAGGAGGTTAAGAACACCGTCAAGTCATGGAACAGATATGATGACTTTGATTTGTTTAACACTAACTAGAGGGTTTTGCAGAACCTTCAGAGTCTCTATATGCAGGAGGAGCTTGGGCGGCTATCAGAGGAAGATGAGAAGAGGATGCGGAGTCTGGAGAACCAGTACGTGGCGACCATTGCTCAGCATGACGCTTATGTGGCTCAACATAGGCGGTCGGCTTGGGTGGAGGAGGGGGACAGGAACTCAAAAGTCTTCCATCGCAGCATGACAGGGAGCGGCAGCCGATCCCACATTCGAGAGGTGCTAAACCATGAGGGGCAGGCATTCTCTTCCCAGAAGGAGATAGCGGACGTGTTTCTGGCATACTACAAGGAGCTTTGGGCAGATCGGCAAAGGGGCTCCTCCCTACCCCTACCTGCCCTACCATCAGTGGATTTGGCTCAAGCAGAACTGCTGACGTCACCGGTGTCCGATGAGGAGATACGCGGGGCTCTCGATCAGATGGGGTCAGACAAATGCCCTGGCCCTGACGGGTTCCCTCGGGAATTCTATAGTCAGTACTGGGGCACGGTGGGGGCGGATGTGTCAGGGCTAGTGAAGGAGTTCTTTGTCACTGGTACATTGCCTCCAGGCTGGGCGGACACCTTTATCGCATTCATCCCCAAAATAAAAAACCCAAGGCGTGTGAAGGACTACCGCCCGGTGAGCTTGTGTAATGCCACTTACAAACTTATCTCCACAATATTGGTGAACAGGTTGAAGCCCGTGCTGGGCGGGCTGGTTAGCTTGGAGCAGTCGGCGTTCGTGGCGAGGCGCTCGATCTTCGACAACCTGGCGGCGGCACAGGAGCTAATGCACTCCCTCCACACTTCCCCCAAGAAGAAGGCATTGATGGCGGTGAAGGTAGATCTGCGGGCGGCGTACGATTCCATCAGCTGGAAGTTCCTGGAGCGTGTTTTGCGGGAGATGCAGTTTCCAGACCGCTGGGTGAGCTGCATCATGACTTGTGTTACTTCTCCAAAGTTTTCCCTCATCCTGAATGGCAGAGTCTGCGGGTATTTCCCCTCTTTCTGTGGGGTTCGCCAAGGGGACCCCCTTTCTCCATACTTGTTCATATTGTGTCAGGAGGTCCTCACAAGGCTGCTGAAAGTGCCGCTGGTCGCGCTGGAGGGTGTGCACTATCCCTGCAACTCGTTCTGGATAGGTCATATGTTGTACGCCGATGAGTGCATTTTTTTCTCCCGGGCGTCCACTGAGGAGGTGCTCAAGTTATGCAGTGTGTTTAAATGGTACAAGAGCCTCTCAGGCCTAGAGATAAACGTGGATAAATCCAATGTTAAATTCTCTAAATCTACCTCAACAGATAGGCGCCATCGCCTAGCTCGGCTTCTGGGGGTGGCGGAGAAGATGGGGCCTTGGCGGTACCTGGGTATTCCACTGGAGATGGGACGGGTGCTAAGTTCGGATTATAACCGGCTGATTGAAGCGGTGCAGAATAGACTTGCCAGCTGGAAGACAGCGAGGATGGCTGGAGCGAGCCGGGTGGTACTTGTGCAGGCAGTTCTCCAAACGATGCCTGCATTTCACATGATGGCGGCACCTGTGCCAGTGGGGGTTCTGAAGAAAATTGAAGCCATAATCCGAAGATTCCTTTGGAATGGCCGTCGTGGGGGGCTCTCAGTTATAGCGTGGGAGAAGGTCTGCCGTCATAAAATACATGGGGGGATGGGCCTGAAGGACCTAGTGCGCTGGCAGTTAGCTATGAAGATGCGGAGGGCGGCGATGCTGCTTAACACCAGGCCTTCAGCTTGGTCGCAGGTTGTGAAGGGGAAGTATAGGTAGGAAGGGCACTTTCCTGACCTGATACCTAAGGGAAGGTGCTCGGTGCTCTGGAGAAGCATCTGTCAAGCCTTGAGGAGACTGAGGGGTGGACTGAAATGGACGTCGTGCCAAACCAGCTGCCTGGACTGGGAGTAGGATTGGTGGCTCGGCGATGGCCCTTTTGCTCGCTCGGTGGCACCGGTATCCGTGGATGAGGAGTATGAGGGGGTAACAATTGGCGAGCTGCTGGATGAAGAGGGGAGCTGGCAGGAGGATGTGGTGAGGAGAATGGTGAGTCCAGAGGTGGCTAACAAATGGCTGGAGGTGATGATAGACCCTGAGCTTCAGCGCGATGAACACCGGTGGATGTGGTCCTCTTCCGGCGAGGTAACCACCGCATCTTGCTACAATTTCTTAGAGGCGTAGGATTACCAGCCGTCCCAGGAGGAGTCCATGACAAGATGGTGGTGGAGGGTTTGGAAGGTGCCGGCGGGTCCAAGGGTTCGGCATTTTCTCTGGCGTCTCTCGCATCAGAAGCTGCCAACTCTGAAGGCTTGCTGGGATTTGCGGTTAACCAGTGAGAAGGCGTGCCCGCGCTGTTCTAGAGAAGATGAGGACCTAGAGCACCTATTCTTTGGATGCCCTCGATCGGGATTGATCTGGGAGGGGGTCTTATGGAGGACAGGGGTGGACCTTAGAGGATGGAGCTCCGATCGGTGCTTTGCGTTGTTGGGGAGGTCGACGAAGGAGGAGGCGGCGAGCTATACGAGGACCCTGGTGGCCTACACACTGTGGTGCCTCTGGCGCGATCGGTGCTCCCTGGTGTATGAGGGCCACCGAGAAGAGGTTCCGGCGTTGATTCGCAGCATTTCCTGGCAGGCCAAGGAATACCACAATGTCCATTGCTTGAAGATGAGCCAGAAGGCGGCGAGGAGGGGCGAATGGGGGGGGTGTTGCCTGCAGGTGGATGCCGCGGTGGGAGACCCCCGGAGAGACATTGGGATTGGGGTGGTGTGTCTGGATGACGATGGCGCGGTGGAGTGGGAGGCATCCGCGGTGGCACGGGCCGATAGGGATGAGGTGATTACTGGGGAGCTGCTCGCGGTCCGTTTGGCGTTGTCGGAAGCCCTGGGGAGGAGTATTCGCCAATTGATGGTGGAAAGCGACTCGATGACGGCAGTTGCATTGATCAACGGCCGCCTGCCGGTGCCGCAACATCTAGCACCCATTCTGCAGGATATCTGGTGGATGGTTGGGGGGGTAGCTAGCTTTTGTATCTATCATGTCCCTCGGGAGAATAATGTGAGGGCAGATAGCCTTGCTACCCAGGCTCGCCGCCTGGCAGTAGTGTAGTTATGTGCTTCTTAGCCTCCGGGCTCAACTTTTCAAAAAAAAAAGAGCATTCAGGGTCTCGGATGTTTTGTCTCAAAAACTATTTACTTGGGGCTAATGATAAATGCCATGGGCTAATAACAAACGTCACCCCTATTTTAGGTCTCTGATCAAATTCCCAAGTAAAACACTACTCATGTATGCACATCAATACTTATAAGATTGGGCGCACGTGTTAACTAAAATTTGAATCCCGTAGTAGGTTTTGATCATCTTTTCAAAGAAAAAAAAAGGAAAAAAAATGAGGCAGGGATTTCTCCATGATAAAGCCCAAATCAATTTTTCTGAGCAAAATTTATAGGGCAAAAAACACTTTGGTATCCTATAGTTTCAAATTTTTGTAGTTTAGTACCATGTTGTTTAAAAATTATCAAAAAAATGTCTAAAGTTACAAAACTGGTCATTTTGGAACCAACGGGCTAACTCCGTTATCAGCATTTCACGGCATGCCAGTCATACGTTAATTTTGACTAGTTTTTATTAGGCCAAAAAGCACTTTGGTACCATATAGTTTCAAAAATTTACAATTTAGTACCATGTTGTTTAAAAATTACCAAAAAATACCTGAGGTTACAAAACTGGTCATTTTGGATTTTTGGAGATATCTATACATAAGTCTTTTGATGATCAACATTTGTATCTGAATACTTGTTTTATATTTGATGTATCAATTGGCAATTAGCGATATTTAGTAAAATAATAGAAATTTTATTCGGACCCAGACCAATTGTTTAAATTAGATGTGTTATTTTATAATAAATGCATCATAAATGGATTAAATAGATTTGGAACCTCCGGACCGGATGGATTTTATGGGCTAGGGTGTGACATGGCTCGCTTATAATAACAAGTTTATGCGGGTTATATGCTCGTGGTAATGGAAAACATTGACAACCAAATGCCTTTAAGAAGTTTATGCGGGTTATATACTTAATGGAAAACACTCGCAACCAAATATTTGCAAGAAGTTATAATCAGGATCCTTAAGAAATAAAAGAATATGGAGACTTAAAGGAAGTAACTTAACTTGGTAATCGATTTATGGATATAATATATATGGATGTAACAAAAGCATCCACTCAAAAAGATCTAGGGAGACCAGATTGTGATAGGAGAGTAAGACATGTCTCTACATTATGTTTATGTTTCCTCTCAGCGACACCATTTTGTTTAGAGATATGCTGACATGTAAGGCGTGAAAATTACCATTAGTGTTCAATTCTTTTTTAAAATAACTGGGATATATATATATATATATTCACCTCCATTGTCGGTTTGCATTTGTTTAATAACACAATCAAACTGCTTTTAAGGATATGAATCAACCAGTTAAGGATATGAATCAACCTATATCTCCTGCAAGTTTATAGTTGGACATCAGATAAAAATGATCTGATGTCCAACTATAAACTTGTGAAAGAAAAATGATTTGTGCACATGCCCACGTGGCATGTGCATTTCACAATATCGGTAGTAGGCTACCGATAGGTATGTATCGGTAGTAGGCTACCGATAGGTATGTATCGGTAGTAGGCTACCGATAGGTATGTATCGGTAGTAGGCTACCGATAGGTATGTATCGGTAGTAGGCTACCGATAGGTATGTATCGGTAGTAGGCTACCGATAGGTTGTACATGTTTATCGGTATCCCACTATCGATATGCATGTATATGAATCGACAACGAAACTATCGATAGTGGCGTACCGATAGGTTATATATGCCTATCGGTATCGCACTACCGATAGACATGTATATGAATCGGTAGCTGTGCTACCGATTCATATAATGTGAGATGCACACATCAGCTGACGTGTGCACCAATCAGTGCTGTTTGTGAAATATATAGGTTGATTCATATCCTTAACTGGTTGATCCATATCCTTAACAATCTTGACAGCGGTATTGATGAGCGCACAGAGAAACACATGAGATAGATTTTAACACTGTATGATTAATATCTACTTAATTACTATTGTACCATATGGGAGGAGAGCTTCGCTGCATGATCGCCTCCTATCAGCTCCGGAGTTATCTCCCGTGCTCAGAAGAGGCTCGCCACCGTCCACAAATCTAGGAAGAGTCAATGCAGTTCATAGGATTCTCTTCTCCCGTTCTCCGTACGAAACAAATGAAGCTACGTACCCAATGAATCAAATTTTTTTCCACCCTTCAAAAGTGAGTGGCTCTCCCAATTCTCCTTATCCTTTTTATGCTTGGGTATGAGTTGAGTCATTCAATTATATTTATATGCAGTCATGATACACCAGAGGAGACACAGGAAAGGGAGTGCAGATAGGACAGAATACATCCTCTAATAAGGGATGAGTATTTGACGTACCTCAGCCTGAGGGATTACAGTGGACCACAACTAGTATCGTCTAGACGACGGAGATGGATTTTGAGAGATTGCGTGAGAGAAACCAGACACATCCACTTGAGGGAGCCTTTTTGGAAATTAAGAGATTTTAAATACACCACAAAATTTGTGAAATGCATCACAGTTAAAAAATTTACTGTTCATCATTATAGTATACTAGGTGGTGGGCCCGTGCCACCTGGCACGGCTAATTGTCTGCCCCCACTATCTCTATTATAACTTACGGCATATCAGTCACTATCCTTTTTTTTTTTTTATTTAATTATAATTTTATACCATGTGTATGCCATGTGTGTATAAGTTTATGACTCAGATGATGAGTCATAAAAGTAACTACTCTTGGATCTTATAAGGTAAATAAGTATGTATATTTAAAACTAATCTCCTCGCTTATGATTATAAGGATGTATATTTAAAACTAACCTAGGAAAGATGATAAAAATATACAAAATTAACTTAGAAAAATATACATGTAAATAAACTAATAGGAGGTAAACGGTTGTAACCGTTTTTGCTCCTTATAAGGTTGATGTTCGATGAGTTCCCACTGAACATGGAGTATATTATTCGATGACAACCACTTAACTGTGTAATTCCGCAGGAAACCACCGAACATGTAGCACAATATTCGGTGCTTTTTCACAGAATATCAACCTTATTAGCGAGGGTTGCGGTTACGCATGATTTGATGAATCTAGGGTTAATATACTGAAATATAATGCGGTTAGGTGTGTGTATGTGTGTATGTATATAAGATCTGATGAATCTAAGGTTAATATACTGAAATATAATGCGGATAGGTGTGTGTATATATATAATCTCTTCTTTATCTCTTCCTATCTCTATCTTATAACCATCAAATATAATGTGGTTAGGTTTTTATTCGAGCGACTGGCCCCTCTCTCCTCTTATTACTCTCCACTATCTCTCTCTCTAACCGTGCCAGGGGTATAAGAGAGAACTATAGTGTAGTACAGTGTTCGGTGAACCCTGGTGTCGCTCAAATGTGTCACGCACAGCGGTCGCGGTGCAGTACAGCATAAGAGAGATCGAATTCCACAGAGAGACAAGCAGGAAAGATCCAGAAACACAGATAACAATATATTGAAAACAATCAAGAGCGTAAAAGTTAAGGAAATAGATCGAAGATGTAATGATAAGATAAAGTTAACGAAAGAAATCAAGATTTGAATGAGGCTAAGCTTCATGAATCACTTCACTCGGATTTAGGTCTTCTCTTCTCAATGGTTCATCTAATACTCAGTTAAGGGATTCACATCCCAATCACCTTAACCGGAAGATATGGAATTATGAATCTAACAAAATGTATAAAAGTCTTCTCCTACGATTGATTCTTTCTTTTTATAGTTCTAACTTCATCCAACCAAACCTAAGAATACACGATACCGGCTTTCACTACAGGCAACGCGCAGCAAAAGTTCATCGGGACAAAGCCCTAACTCTATCTAACCGGATCTCTAAGAATACACAATACCAATTCTCACAATCTGCAATACATAGCAAAGATTTCACGGGATAGAGCCCCAACCTTGTCTTACCAGATCCCTAAGAATATACAATACAAGCTGTCACTACGGGCAATGCATAGCAAAGGTCTCGCAAGACTCGGTAGGAGAATCAAAAGAGAAGACTATGGGATTATAAGATCATGAAAGAAGCATGACTGGATTCATAATATTAATCATCCACATAGAAATCTATAATCTGAAAATAATATTTGAAGATCCAATACATAAAAAAGAGTTTAACAATGAAGATTAAAAACTATGAACCATTGTTGGAGAAGAAACCCTAATCATCGCTAAATCATCCGTCCGCCATGCCCGCGGATTACTCGGCCATGGATGGAGATGTCTTCATCTTCTTCCCCTTGAAAAAGTCCAGAAAAGAGCCTCCAAAAACGTCCAAGAACTCCCTTTGATTAGCCCTAAGTTTCCTATTTATAGTCCCAAAGTCTCTCCATCCACGGATTAGATCTAAACCGTTGATTTTCTTCACTGGGAAAGTCGGATCGATCGGACATTAGGTGTCGGATCGATCCGTTGCGTAAAAATCCTCCGTTTTTAGCTATTCCCGAGTCCGATCGATCGGACTATGGGTGTCGGATCGATCGGACCCCGTAGGAGGGATGGAGGGATCGATCGGACCCCGTATGACTGAAAAATATATGTTCTGTCACGTTTCTGTGTAGTCGGATCGATCGGACTCTAGGTGTCGGATCGATCGGACTTCCAGCGTATTTTCTGTTCTGCCATTCAGACTGCGCTATCGGTACTAAAATTGTCGTAACTTCCTCTAGGAAACTCGGAATCACGAACCGTAAAATTCTCCATAATCTAGACTTCAAGAGCTTTCCAACCATATATGACACATTATCTGGTTCTTCATGAGCAGGTATAGTTTAACTTTTGAAGTTGATCCATATACTCTTTTTAGCTTCTTTTAGCCCAAATTTCCTGCATTTTTCAAACAACTATGGGAAGCATATAAAAGTATAAAAATAGTAATAAGGATGCTGATTAAGGATAATAATCTAGTAATTGAGATGATTATAAGGTTATTCAGAGTGCACTTTCATGCACTCATCAAACCCCTAAATGAACAATGAGTTTTGAGAGCATGATGTACTTGATAAATTTTTTAGTGTGTTTGGGATCGTCCATGGGAATTAGAACTTGAAAAAAAAAACTTATGGGCCGTTTCATATTTTCATCATACTTCTATTTTTTTTTTTCTTCAGTTTGTATTTTATTATTTGTAGAAATGGATGAAAACTTCACTTTGGTGCTTTTATATTTCCTAAACAATAGAATTTATTTTCTAGACAACAATGACTTCTCTCCGCTAATAAATATTTGACACGTAAGAGATTATTAAATAGTTAGAAAAATGTTTCAATTTTTTTTATTGAAGTCGTTGCATGTATGTTATGGATACATGGCCTTCTTGGTTTTGGAGCAGTTGATTGGGCTGAGTCCTGATCCGAACCTCTTACAATGAGTAGTGTTTGATGGCATGTACCATGTACCCAAAACACTATCCGTTGGATTGAATTGGGATGTGTGCCCGATTCAATTTAACGATAGGGATTTGTGTACATGGGTACATCCCATGTACACAAATCTTTTTCGTCTTACAATTTTATCTACACACGACACGCCCAGTGGGCTTCTATAGTTACCAAGCAAGCAGGGCTTCAAGCCTCCTAAACTAGGCAAATCTTATTGATAAAATGAAGAAAGTCCCTAACCAAACAGTAAAAGCAGAGTACTTGTGATTTTTTTTTTACTTTTTTATACACGCCCTGATTAAGAACTTAATTCGCCATATTTTATATGAAAAAAATGAGATTAGAAGAATTTGAGTCCCCAACCATCTTTTTAATTTATTAAAAACTCCCACCAATATCTAAAATTTTCAGTTAATGACTCCTTTTTTTTTTTTTTTTTTTGTTGTTGCCAATGTGGGTTCTTCTAATCAACAACCTTTTAAACTACTTACTGCTATTGTATGCTTCTTGCTACCAAACTCCCAAATTAAAGTATCCTATTTTCTTGATTTTTAAATGGAGAGCCATCAACCTATATTTTTCATTTTCCTTTCTATAGACTACTGAGCTTTGAACAGGGTTATCTATCCATGGCGACCGAGACGAAGGCAATCCCATGATCTCTTTTTATTTCGATCACTTCGATCCAGAAAGCTTCGATTTTTAAGGTTCTCCGTGTTTTACTCCCCTACCCATTTGTTCTTTTCTCAGGAGAACGCCAAGTTGAAGCTCTACTCCTACTGGCGGAGCTCCTGCTCCCATCGCGTCCGCATCGCTCTCAATCTCAAAGGTAGAATTTTTTGTTTTGTTTTTGCCCCCTCTCTTGGTGGTACCCTTGGATTCTAGTTTTGTTCTGATTTTAGCATCAGATACACTTGTTTGAACTGTTATTGTTGATGGATTCACGAGTTTTCTGATTTTGAAAGGGCTGGATTATGAGTATAAGGCTGTGAATCTTTTGAAGGGCGAGCATCTTGATCCAGGTGGGCAAACCCGCATCTTTTGAAGTATTCTTGATGTGTTGCAAAGCTTGTGATTTGATAGAATCGGATGGTTTTGTGGTCTTCTATGGTTGAATTATAGAGTATGAGAAGCTGAATCCGGTTAATTTCGTTCCTACTTTGATGGATGGGGACATAGTAGTTTCTGACTCTTTCGCGATCATGCTGGTGAGTGAATGTCATCTTTTCTGCTTAGATTGCTTTTTAGTGCTTTTAGATGTTGGAGAAATATTGTTTCTGATTGGCTTGTCCTTGGGTCAATTATGTGGTGTTTTGCTTCTTTTTGACAGTATTTAGAAGAGAAGTACCCTGATAAACCACTTCTGCCTCAAGACCTCCAGAAGAAAGCTCTCAATCTCCAGGTAAAGCTTCAATGCTGATGTTAGCCCAGTAAAGCAGTGGATTACTTGTTCTTGCATCATTCAGCAGTTGATTTCAAGCACTGTGATTATGTCGAGTTGTAGTCAATCTTCAAAGTTTCATACAAATGAACTAACCAACATAATGTGATACATTAACATGACTTTTGGAATGCATAATACCTAAACCTGTTCAACAAATGTCGTCCGTGCTGAACAAAGAGATTTATGTAGTAATTTAGCATGATTTGGGGATGCCTTAAAGTCAAGAGGACCTCAATTAATGAGGATAATTGGTGTTTCTTTAGTTTGATTTCCTAGTTATTGATTTTATTTTTCATATTCAAATGTAATTTGTCAGTCTGTTTATTATTTACTAATTTCATGCCACATGTGTCCCCATCCCCATGTGTGCTTGCATGCTCTGTATGTCTGACTAGTTCGACACTCATGTTGCCTTTTCAAACACTGCTTAGAGGCACTAATCTACAGTTGATTTCAAATGCCCTTTTTTACTTCTCTTGTGTGTGTTTCCCTTATAAATGATCCTTCTACTAAGCAGAATGAGATGCAGCAGGCATTTAATCTAGGGTCAGATAGAATCTTAGTGGTAGACAGAATTTTAGTTGCCTCCATTGTACTTTCCTAAAACTCCTAGGTCATTCAGCAAGACCGTAGTTGTTTTATTGACCTAGCTTTCACTATCACACTTTTGCTAATGTTCAAAAAGTGAAAAATGGATTGCTCACTTTTCTTACAGAGTCTTCTTTGCTTATGATATATTTAAATTCTAATGAAGAACTTGAGCATGCCTTGACTTTCATGCTAACCAAGTATACATTGTTGTTCATAACTGTCACCATGAGATTATGGATCCTTAAGCACTGACTATGTGGTCTGTTAGTTGATCATCTGATATTTATTCTAGGATGGATAGTTCCACAGACATGTTCGGAATTCTCTATTGCCGCAATATCTAGTTACTAATACAAGCTTCTGCTGTAACCTCTTCTGTAGGTGGCAAGCATTGTTAGTTCAAGCATTCAGCCTTATCACAATCTTGCTGTCCTGGTGAGCTAAGATTCATATTCCCAGATTCATTACTGATTCGAACCTGGTTTTTCTATATTGCTTTATGACAGATTTTGCATCTCATAGTGCTGCTTATCTCTCGGCAGAATTTAATTGGGGAAAAGCTCGGTGCTGATGAGAAACTTGCATGGGCTCAACACTATATAAAGAAAGGCTTCACAGGTTATTGTTGTTGCGAAATTGGTTTCATGGACTGATGTCCATACTATTTGTCCTAGACTGCAATACCAGGATATGCATATATCTGTTTAATGGAAAAATGGTTCTTACAAAACCACACAGTTCTACATCACATGGCACTATAGTTGTGCTTTGTGAAAGGAAAGAAAAATGTTAGGACCAGTGGTCTTATACAAACTGATGTTGAATTTGATAGAAAACTATAAGATCCTGCTACCAATGTACCCAGAAGAGATTCGAAGTTCTTTTCAATAAAATTCATTACCTTGAAAAATGGTTTGCATTAGTAAAAATAGTCCATTTGATCTGCAAACCTTGGTATGACATCTTTTTGCTGGACAGATATCGTTGTTGCTCTATAGCTTGTCCTGAATGCTGAACATGATGGTCGTGGTGTAGTCTCTTTTTACTGCATTCTAAGTTATGCCTCTTTGTTTTACAGCTATTGAAAAATTGCTGAAATGTACTGCTGGAAAATATGCGACCGGAGATGAAGTCCTACTGGTTTGTTTATCTGAGCCTAGTTGCTTTCTTGTTGGTCCTCTCTACATAAGTGTTATGCATGGTTGAATCTTCTGTATCAGTATTGGCTTAATCCATAAACCTTGCATGAATTGAGCCATAACGTCAGCCTCCTTCTTGCTCTATTGGAATTGGCATTTAATGCAAGGATCGTGGAGGGCTTAGTGCATGACACCACATTTTTGTCAAGTATGTCCTTGAGATTAAGCAAGCAGTTGTCAACTATAGGGTTTAGATTGCTTTAAACCTGGTCCTATGGTCCAAACTCTAGATGCAACAGTCGGGTGTATAAAGCACTTTCAATCTTTTTTATGCTTGGGGATGATTTTTCTTTTTTGCTGAATTTTTATCCTTTGAATCAGTAAACCAGTGTCCTACAACTCAGACCTATGAACCAAGCTTGGAATTTAATCAGTGTTCTGATGTTTCAGTTGTTGTTGATATTTCCTTCTCTTGATGCACTTACTCTAAGGATTAACTCACCCATTCTCACTACTTAAGATGTTGAGCATAGGTTTTTTGATATTAATTGTCTGTCAATGCTTCAAAAACTGTGGTTTTTGCTGTACATGAATCAATCTTTCCTTATCCACTCATTTTTTTCTTTTCATTTTTGTTCTAAATTCTGGAATTATCAAAACCGCTACCAGTAAATGTTCCTTAAGATCTGCTATGATTATTGTCCAGTTCTCATCCTTTTCAAGTATTTTTTGCTCAATTTATAAATATAGCTCGAATTGCTGCACGATACCATGTCAAGAATTATGCCTCTTGATGGTTATCATTTTGCAGGCTGATGTGTTTCTGGCTCCCCAGATTCAAACAGTAACACGGTTCAAAATTGACATGGTAATGCATACCATCCAAGCTTATTTCATTTATTGGTCGCATGTTTCCGCTGCTTCTTACAAATGCTGAAATCGAATGGTTCTACGATCAAAGAAAGAAAAAGAAAAAAATGCATGGATTTCCAGTCATTGTAATGGTTTCCAAGAAACACCTTGAGCATCCTGTTAGCTGCACATGCAGTGGACCCATTCAAGCAATGCGAAGCGGAACTTGATTCCATGGATTATTCTCTGATCTTGAATATACACTTCCTTTACAAAAAAACACAGAAACCATGTTGTCTTTCAGCTCGTCAAATTGCTTCTTATGTGTGATTATTGTTTTCGCAGTCTGCTTTTCCTACTCTAGCACGAGTTTATGAAGCATACAACGAGCTACCTGCTTTTCAAGCGGCTCTCCCTGAAAGGCAGCCAGATGCGCCTTCCTCGACCTAAGCTGCTGTGCGATTAGATTTGCATAGTCTAATGGGGTTATGAAGAATAAAAGCAAAGCTCTACCTCATTGTACTGCTTTCTATGTCATGTTGCAATGCTACTCTTAATCTCTTATGTACTATTTTCATGTACCCACCACTCCATTGCCTTTCTTGTCTATGTGAGTGTGACTGACAGACTTTCTGTCGTGAAATGTTTCAAAATAGTAATGGGTTATATACTTTGAATAGGAAAAAGTGATTCTCGTATGTGAAAATAGTGTTTTTTTTTTTTTGTTGCTACGAATGAATCTGGATCTTTTATTTCTACTAAGCCATCTTGATCGTCTCAATCAAGAGATATATGGTGGCCTGCATGTAAGGCAACTCCATACAAGAATGATTGCATCAGTCTTGAGATATTGATTTGTACATCTTTGGAGAATATTTGTTAAGAGATTGTAATCAACATATCAATATATATAAAGGACAAGCATATATATATATATATATATATATATATATATATATATATGGGGGCGGTTCGGCTTACACCCTGTTTAACACCCCTTTTAACACCGAATCCGATCCGTCCATCTCAGCCTTGATGGACGGCTCGGATTAAATCCAGCAACTAAGCCCTAAGTATCCCATTTCATTCCCGCAGTCTCTCTCTCTCTCTCGCGTCCCTTCTCCCCCGCGCCGCCCTCTCGCCCCCTTACTGCCCCTCCCTTTCCCCTCGACCCGGCCGCCCTCTCCCTCAGCTCGGCCGCCCTCTCCCTCGGTCTCTCTCTCTCGTGACCCTTCTCCCCGCGCCGCCCTCGACCCGGCCACCCTCTCCCTCCCCGATCCCGGCCTCGCCTCCTCTCCTCTCCTCCGATCACTTCCTCCCACGGCGCCTCCTCTCCCTCCCCTCCTCTCCGACATCCCGACCTCCTCTCCCCTCTCCCCCGATCTACGGCTCACCTCCTCTCCTCTCCTCCTAGCACGACCTCCCGCGGCGCGTCCTCTCCCCTCTTCCCTGACATCCAGCGGCGCTTCCTCTTCGGATTCGGTTCTAGGGCATCCACGACCAAGTCCAATGGTGGCGGCGGGCGAAAAATAATTTTCTTATAGTGCATCTGACAGCCTATTATTTTCTGTTATAGCCATTTCCAATTCTGCTTTGCCACAGCCTGATAGAGAAGATGAATTAAGTCTTGAGGATCGAAAGAGGAGGGGGAAAAATAATCCATTGGTATGGGCCTAGGCTGTTTGGCGTTCTTTCCATGTCCAGAGCATAGGTCAGAATACTTTCTCCTTGATTCTCCTTCCCATGAGCCTGTTATATGATGGTGACTGACTTGTGCATACTATTAGATTTGAAAAAATTGCAGGTCATTTATGCCATCGCAATTGTGATCTTGGTTGATGAAATTCTGCTCTATTGTAAATGTTTAAACCATGTTTGTTAAGTTTCTCTGAGATAACTTGCTAAGTGATACTTCTTTCCTCTTTCAGGTGACAGTTATATGAGGCCTTGGATTATTCCTGTGCCGGAAGTCAACTTTGTGTCTCGAATTGATGAGGACGAATGCCTGATAATGGCCAACGACGGACTTTGGGATGTGTTGTCAAATGAAGAGGTCGGAGAAGTGGCTTTTCGTCTCTTAAGACGCCGTCGCCGGATTGGGCTAGTAGATGGGGTATCACTATGCTGAAGAAGAGAAAAAAGTAGGGAGATGTATTTGTGGCTAACAGTTGTTTTGTTACTTATAGTACTCACTCATGTGGCTCAAGTAGGGAGATGTTTTTGGATGTAAAAATTGGATGTCCCCCTACAATGTAATAGAGAATCTATCTGGCAGATCTCTCCTTTTTTGTATTGCAGCAGGATTGATTGTAAAATTGGATGTCTACAATGTTATCTTTGACAGCAAGCTTTGTAATGCTTGTTATCTCTTGCTATTCTCTTTTGTACTGTTAACACTTGTTCATTGAGAGATTCAGCTGATCTCATGTTCAATAGTTGTTAACTCTTGTTCATAAAGAGATTCATACATTGTAATTACAATAAGAGATTCAGCTGATCTCATTTAGCACATGTATTGATAGTTGATAATTGTTCAATATGTAGTATTACAGAGAACCTATACATTCTCACTACATGTGGAGAAGGCTCATGCAGAACTAGGATTGTGGATAAGGCTCAAAGCAGCAAGAGATCTATATGTGAAGAGACAAATGGCAAAACAAGCACATAGTTATAAAATCTGACAGTAAGAATTCTCATCTTCAGTTCCAATTTATAACAAAAGAAAGAACACAAAATTCTGACAGTTACAAAATTCTGACAGTTAGAATTCCTTCACAAAATTCTGACAGTTAGAATTCCTTTACAAAAAACTGACAGCTACAAAATCTGATAGTTACATAGAATTAAACTGACAGTTACAAAATTCTCAACTTCTATTCCAATTTAAAACAAAAGAGGATTAGGCTACAAAAACTTGATGCAGCTTGAGAAGATGATGCAGCTACAAAACTTGATGTAGCTGGGGCTTGCAAAAGTATCACCAGCAGCAGTGAATTGTCCAAGTGCTTAAGCTGCAAAGGTATCACCAGCTACCTATATCTAGTTGAGGCCCAATTAAATTGTCCAAGTGCTTAAGCTGGGGCTTGCAAAAGTATCACCAGCTGCAGTGAATCAATTTTCCTGCTCTATATATAGGCATGAAACAATAGTTTTAATTCGCAAGCCATCAAAATAGATAAAAAATATGCAACTATGTATAAGATGATTTCCATCAATCAATGTGACAATTAGATGACGCAACAAGTAGCAGAAGCTAAATTTGCATGTAACTATGTGACTCAACAAACAACTTAATCATTCTCAATATGTTCAGTAGTAAATCCAAAATTCATAAACACTGCATGAATATAAAACTTTACTTGCAATAGAATAGCCACAAACTTTAAGTATCCTCTTCGTCACTAGGCGAGAAATCTGCTTCTAGGGCTGTGGAAGCAAATTAATAGACAGTTAAAAGAAAATGAGAATATTTATCTCAAGTTATATCTACACAAATAAACTTGTAACTCACTTACCTTTGTTAGTTTTACTCATTGGATTTTCAGGACAAGTTCTCTTGTCATGACCTAACTGTTTGCATAAATTACACTTTCGTTTCTTCTTTAATGCCAACTCTAAGCTGCTTTTCAACCTCCCGGAGTGTATACTAACATCTTTGCCCTTCACATCTTTTTTCCTACCTTTAGTTTGAGAGACATTCGGATCCGAAAGCAATAGTTGAGATGGCCCGGTAGAATGTAAATCATCTTTTTCATTGCAAACATTGATTGGACGCGGCACATAAGAACAAGCTTGTACGAGCTTCTTGGATAGATCATTCATAGCTTGGATGTAAATTCTGTAACCTTTGTCTGATGGGGCAGCCAAACAAGCCAATTTGGTAGATTCTTGACACATATGACTAAGTCTTAATGCCTCGGAATCTTCGCTCCCATCGTCATGCACCAAACCCACCGAATCAATTACCCTAAACTTGTTGGCCTTTTGTCTCCATCGTGGAAGAATAAAATGGTCTGGTATTACATCAATGTCTAGCCGGACAAAAACTTTCAAAATATGTCTACATAAGATTCCAACAAACTCAAAGTTTTGGCATTCACACATACCCTCATATGTTTGTGGATCCAAACTGACGATGAACTTTTCAAATTCATGAACTTTTGACGTCACCAAGAACGATTGAAATCTATCGGGATTTCTCATTTCTTCAACCTTGTAATTAAAGGCTTCACTCATTTCATTCTTGAACTTGTTGTAGACATTTCTAGTATAAACTTTTGCTGCATACTTCAACAAAAATTCATTGTCCTTCACAATTCGAAACTTATGCTCGGACTCATAATCCTCATCACTTTTCCTTTTGACAATCCTCTTCAAGGCTTGCTCGTACTTAATAACAAATTCTTTAAGATTTGTCTTCGGAGTAACAAAAGCATCAAAAAATGAATTGATGCCCTCACTACGTCCGGTTGTATTCATACCGGCAAAGAAGGTGCCGCGATTATAAATAGGTACCCATGAATCACGAATATCATACAATTGTTGAAGCCATTCATTGCTTTCTAGCCCATTTTCCTTCATCAATGCCACCCATCTCTTTTCAAAATCCTCTTTCTTATATGTGAACCAAATGCATTTTTTCACCTCCTTCTTGAATTTTGAATTTTTATAGTACACTTGTGACAACTTTTCCACAAATTTCTTTTTAATGTGCCAAAGACATAGACGATGACGAGTGTGAGGAAGGACTTTCGCAATTGCTCCTTTCATTGCCAAGTCTTGGTCTGTGATGATAACAGTTGGAGGACGTCCTCCCATAGCCTCAAGCCATGTCTGAAACAACCATATAAATGTCACCTCCGTCTCGTCTTGTAAAAGTGCACATCCAAACTGTATTGACTGCATGTGGTGGTTTACTCCAGTAAATGGAGCGAAAGACATATCATACTTGTTTGTTCAATATGTTGTGTCAAATGTGACTACATCCCCAAAATAATGGTATGCCATGCGAGATCGAGAGTCCACCCAAAAAAAATTCACTGCCCTGCCAATTTCATCACATTGAACTGCATAGAAAAATTATGGATTATTTGCTTGTTTGTTCTTAAAGTAGACAAGAACTGATTGTGCATCACCACCATCTAGCTCTCTATGCCTCACATTCCTCAAGTGATTATAGAAGTCTCTATTATCAAAGCCCATGTGCTCGCCACCGAAAATTGAAGCAACTTTACAAACATCCAAATTTTCTTTATGAAATGCTTCGGTCAAATCCTTAATTGCTTTGGGCATGTGTCGATTTGACCTCATTTTCATCCTCTTCGATGGAGTCACTAATTGGTGATTATGGGTGTCATTGAAAACTGTTATTTTCCATTTGCTACTCCATTTGTCATATTTAATCCGCAAATGAGCCTTGCATTCACATCTCACAGTTGAACAATTTCTTAATCTTTTCTTTGTTTCCACTTCCTCATCTTCCTCTATGTCATCATTCTCCTCCACGACACCATCATTCTTAGTCTTGGCAACATACTTTCCTTCTTTTGCGCAAACAAATAACACCCTAGTCACTTCATTTGACCGGCTTTGTCCTTTGGATGAAGTTCTAGTACGAATCCAAAAACCATTTTGTCGACCATAATCTTCATAATACTTTCGTGCTTCATCAATTGTCGCAAAAGACATCTCACATGATGGTGCTTCTATTTCTTCCACATCGTTATTTGGAGTCTGAAAATCATTTACTTCAAAATTATTTAAATCAACAGGTTCTTCCATTGCTTAGCCTATATAAGGAGCAAACATGATAAGAAAAGAGGAGATAGAGTATATATCAGAATTCAATCATAGAGCAAAAATTTTGTGAAAAATCAAAGTAGGTTCACAATCAATCAGTTCTAGACAAAAATAGCATTGACAAGCACTCAAGGAATGACATGCAAACACTTTGTTACCTCACTCTGCAAATATCATACATGTAAAAGGAGCAATAACTAGCACCATAGGGAAAAAAAGAAGCGAACTCAAGCCAACTAAAGGCAAAGATATCCTACCTGAACGCCCGATATAGCTTTTATGACAGTGGACTTTCCATGGGCCACATGACCGATAGTACCTACATGTTTCATAACATACACAGATCAAATATTGATACAAAACCAAGAAAGTGAAAAAAACCCTTGATAAATGCCCCTATATACACTAACTGAAACTTAGTAGTAATGTAAATCAGAAAGGAGAAGATCAGGTGGATATAATGACCATATCACCAATAAGAGATCCAAAGATGTAGACAAGACAATCAGCATTCAATGGGAATTAAAAGATTAAGTGTAGCCACTGTAAACCCAAGAAACTAATCATCAGACACACGAGCCACAAATAGGTCTTAAGTGCACTAGGTTCAGCTCCAAAGAAAGAATTCATAGTATTAGTATTCAAGAATTAAGTTAAAGAAGGTTACCATTGCACTACCAAATTCATACAGCTAATCACATTTAGACTCCATTTAGTCGGCGAGGCCATGCAGTCATGGGTGGCGCTGCGGTGGTGCGACCGAGGGAGAGGGTGGCGCGGCAGGGGAGGGGCAGCAAGGGGGAGAGGGCGGCCAGGCCGAGGGAGAGGGCGGCCGGGTCGAGGGGCAGGGGGAGGGGCAGCAAGGGGGCGAGAGGGCGACTGAGCTGAGGGAGAGGGGACGCGAGAGAGAGAGAGACCGAGGGAGAGGGCGGCTGAGCTGAGGACCGAGCCGAGGGAGATGGCGGCGCTGGGGAGAAGGGTCGCGAGAGAGAGAGCCCGAGGGTGGGGAGAAGGGTCGCGAGAGAGAGAGACCGAGGGAGAGGGCGGTCGGGTCGAGGGGAAAGGGAGGGGCAGCAAGGGGGCGAGAGGGCGGCGCGGGGGAAAAGGGACGCGAGAGAGAGAGAGAGAGAGAGACTGAGAGACTGCGGGAATGAAATGGGATACTTAGGGCTTAGTTGCTGGATTTAATCCGAGCCGTCCATCAAGGCTGAGATGGACGGATCGGATTCGGTGTCAAAAGGGGTGTTAAACAGGGTGTGAGCCGAACCGCCCCCATATAGATTATATATATATATATATCTGAGTGCATTAACATTGTAGTTCTTGATGAGATTGAGATAGATTAATAAAGTTAGCTAGTTTAGAGAGAAACATAGCACGCTGTCCTCTAAGAAAAGTAACAAAAATTCTGTCGTGAGGAGCTTGAGGCGTCTCCTTTCCAGTTTTGTCTTCTAATGCTCTATTTATTGCTCTCCTGCAGTGCTCTCTCTCTCTCAACTGCTCTCTCTCTATCGTAGACTCTCTCCATTCTCTTTACTATAATAATAGTGGCATCAGAGATCCCAGAGAGCTTCTTGAGATTCTAGATAAACGGTCATCCTTTCTATCAAACCTATGTAATCCCATGTACTCCTTTTTATAGTGGATCTTCTTCCTCTACCGTTCGTGGTTTTTCCTTCCAGTTATTGCTGGGAGGTTTTTCACATAAATCTCTTGTCTTGTCTCTTTGGTTTCGTTGTATCTCATCCGTTGTGACATTCGGTCCGTATCTTGTGAGCCCGCAACATCGCGAGAGCCCTCAGATTCCCAACAAGTGGTATAAGAGCCAGGTTGTGATATTAGAGGATTCGAATCCTTGATCAAAATTATGAGTCCATGATCAAGATCCGAAACATATGGGGTGGTTTTTATGGCATAAGCGAGATGGACGCCGACATTGGACGGATGGTTTTACTCAATGAAAACAATTGGAACCCATGGAAGACGAAAATGGAGGATATAATATTATTCCACAAGGATTTTTATGAGCCCTTGCATGGAATAGAAAAGAAGCCTACAAAGATGAAAGAAGATGAGTAGAAGAAGATGGATAGGAAGGTCTTGGCTAGCATCCGATAGTATTTGGAGAATTGCGTCTACAACCACGTATCGACGGCAACGACGACCAAAGGTCTATGTGAGAACCTTCACGAGCTTCACAAGAGGAAGTTTGTTGGAAATAAGACTTTCTTGATCCGACAACTTGTGGGTATGAAGTACATGGATGGAGATTCTATAGCCAAGCACCTGAATGAGTTTCAGAGCATCGTCAATCAACTTGCGGCCATGAAGATGGTATTGGATGATGACATGAAGGCAAGAGGAAACTCCCCAACACAGGCAAGAGGAAACTCCCCAACACAGGGAAACGCCCATTGACAAGATTAACAGCTGCCAGGGAGTCACTTTCCACCATTACTGAAGTAAAGCCTCTATCCATACCCGCTTGCATAGCTAGTTTGATTGCCGCCAACTCACCATGAAGGACTGCTTCTTCCCCAAACTCCACCACATTAGACATCGTCCAGCTAATACTATCTTCCTCATCCACACATGAGTTACTGCTCATGTTCGTGATGAACAGTAACAGCTTGACAGAGAGTCCTTGGCTTGAGCGAGGCAATTCCTGTCGCGCCCCGATCCGCAGAGCGCACCCGGGCCGGGACCGCGAGGGGGAAAAACCTACAACTACTAGCCTCAACTGGCGGAAACAGTTGAGACTAAACACAGCTGGCGGAAACAACTGACAACAGGCACAAGCGGAAGCAAGCTACTACAACATCTATTAACAACTATTACAAAACAGCAATAATAGCGTTAAACAGAGTTTAGTACAGCACGCTACAAGGGATCAACAGTCCCCAAAAAGAAACTACCGCACCCACCGGAGTCTCCTCAAAGACGCAGACAAAGCCATCCTGACCCTCAGACATGGTCAGGATCCGGCGCACTGCCACGGGACGACCGAGGGGGCAACACGGGAACAGAGCGGCCACCTGCACCTGTAACAAACACAGTCCAGGTAGGCATGAGCAACAGCTCAGCAGGGTCCTACTCTTCCACACTCGCTAAGAGGGTAAACCCAAACGAACCAACTCTGAAGCCAAGTACTGAGGCTTGCCAAGGACCCCATAAATCCCGTCACTAACCCGAAGGATTCCTGTCCCAAGTACGCCCCTCCGACAACCACTGCTCAGGGGTGGGCAACTCCGACAATCCCTGACACAGGGTGGACATGACGCTACTGGTAGGACACCCTTCCCCAAGCGGGATCTCCACATTTGGCGGAACGACCGAGGTTAAGACTACCATCTCTCAGTACTTCAAGCCACAGAGCCAACAGGACCCCTAACTCCTGACCCCAGGACTAAGTCTCGCCAGAGAGTCCATCGATCCCATCGATGTCCTCCCCCCCCCCCCCCCAAGGGTTCCTGTCCAACCTACGTCCCTCCGATAGCCACTGCTCAAGGACTGGGCTAGCTCCGACGGTCCTTGACACAGGGTGGGCCGGACGATACTTGTAGGACACCTTTATCGGGGTAACGACATCCCATGCTTAGTCCTAGATCACCGGAGTCCACGGGTCAACCCCACCCAGTCTAACCTAGCATGCTCAATGCACAAGAAGCAGGGCAGGATATGAAATAAAGCAGTAACACGCAGCACAGCAAAGGCACACCTTCGGCCCATTTATTCTAGACACTCCCGAGGATCATGACTTCCTTCGGTTCACCATAAAGCAATAAAAGGGCATAACCCATGGCCCACTATACTAAGCATTCCCGAGGGTTCATTACTCCCTCGGTTAACCATAAAGCAGTAAACAATAAGCAGGATAAGCAACATGTAAGCCCCGAGGGCAAAACCGTCAAAACCCACTTGTATGCAAAGCCCCGCGGGCAAAACTGCATTTAAACAAGTAAAAACCCTCCCTGCACTGAAGGAGATCGATCTCCTATAGCAGCGAGATCGATCTTCCTCGAGCCGAGGAACACCAGTCCAGGTCACCCCCACGAGATCGATCTCCACCCATATGAAGATCGATCTTGTGGTGACGTAGACGCAAACCGCATAGGCGCCAGCCGCCAAGAGATCGATCTTCCTCCCAGGGAGATCGCTCTCGTTCGGGCGGGCTGGGCCACCCCGACCAAGACATGAGATCGATCATGATTGGGTCGCGCCGGCGGTCGGACGGCGAGGAACACCGCCGGAAACCGCCACCATACCTCACCAAACTAGGTGGGCTGGTAGATCTCAGTGCCCCGAAGCTACTCATGGCTTCAAAACCGAGAAAGAACAACTCCACAAGGAGATCTATCAAGATCAAAAACCGGATTTAAAACCCTCAAAAACTATAGCCGGAGTTTGGAGTGGGAACCCTACCTCTTCAACGCAGCTTCGTTCCACAAGGGCTAGCTTAGGATCTTCCCCACCTCGCCACGAACCCAACGAGCCTTCAAGCTCCGAGAACGGTGGCCGGAGGAGGGAGAACGACGAGCGAAAGCTCTCAGCCGGAACAGGGGAAAACAGAGCCGCGAGGAAGAAGAAGAGAGGAAGAAGAAGAAAGGAAGGAGGAGGGGAAGGGGTAAGGCCAGGGAAAAGCCGGCGAAGGCGGGGAAAAGCTGGGCAAGGGGAGGGAAAGTCCTCCCTCCCCTGACAGGGGAAGCGACGGCCATCGCCGTGGCCGTCCTTCGGAAGCCACCGACAAGGACTTCCAGGCACAGGGAGATCGATCTTCATGGCCATGGAGATCGATCTTCCTCGCCCAGAACGGCGACCACTAGGCACAGAGAGATCGATCTTCATTGCCATGGAGATCGATCTTCCTTGCCCAAAACGGCAACCTTGGGCTGAGAAAACGGGCCCAAGCCCAGAACTCCCAAACTAGGTCCCACCTAACCTTTCTAACAACCACAAGCATCAGACAAGGTCTGTGTGTGCACATCCAGTGTGAAAACGACCGCCAAGGCGCAATTTTCCAAATTGCCCTTGGGGTAAACAACAAGCCAAGGGAAAAGAGGGGCAGGTCCTCACAATTCCCGTTTGAAGTGCGGCGCTCATTGATGCCACATTGTCATGAGTGGGACCCGCCAATCCGCCAGCTAAGTTGGGTCTTTTGAAAGAAGAAAGATTTGTGTACATGCCCATATGGCATTTACATTATACATGGTTAAATCGGTAGTTAGGTACCGATGGACTAGATGAAAGATTTGATAGCTCACTACCGATATATGATATGTGTATTACACATGCCAGATATTGGTAGTGAAGTATCGATTGATTGATCTAGTCCATCAACAGTGAGGTCCATCGGTACCTCACTACCGATGGACTAGATGGTTGAATCGGTACCTCACTACCGATTCAAGCCCGTGTGCAGTGTACATGTCACGTGGGCATGTACACAAATCAGTGCTCCTTCTAAAAAGAAAAAAGATTTGTGTACATGGCATTTCAGCCATGTACATTGCACATGGTTGAGGTGGTTATGTATTATTGGCTTACATGATGGGGACCAGTGGATGTGAGTAGATCTGGACCGTTGAATGTGGCCATGTACGATGCAAATACCTACGTGGCATGTACCTCAATCACTTTTCTTCTAAAAATACGTTCACTCAAGTGGGGCCCAATTCCCACTTTGAGTATAATGCGGATAAGATCCATGTGAAAGCCAAGAGATGATTATAAAAGGCTTATTTCTTTAAGCATCAAAGGCTCGGATTAATTTACATCTTTTCTTTTTAGTATTCTATTTTGTAATTATAAAAGGGTTTGAAAATTAGGGTTTTGTATGACGGTGTTTATGACGGCTAGGGTTTAGTGAGAGTCCAAAAAAACTAGAGAGAGTGCTTCTTGAGATCCTAAAGAAAGGGTCATCCTTTTTAACAAATATATGTAATTCTCTTGTTGAGTTTGTGGAACTTGATTGTTCCATACTCGACCATGACGCACTAAGCAGAGCTGACGGGGTTCGGGGTAGCGCCCCGGCCTACCTGGTCAAGTCGCGGGGCCCGGGGCGGGATCTTCGGGGGCAGCGCCCCCGGAACAAAAACGGATTTGAGATCTGTTGATAGGGATAGTTTATGTAATTTTCTATATCCTATGTGTCAAAATTTTAGGATATGAGGGTTTATATGGGCGACCGTCATTGTATCTTTTAATTTTGGCTCTTTGTCTGTGAGATAGTGAAACCTCGAGTGACTCCGTGGACGTAGCCCTATTTCAGGGTGAACCATGTAAAATATTGTGTCCATGCATTCTTCTTCTTCCTCCCTATTAGATCCTAACATCTCAGTACTCCTTTTTATATTGGATCTTCTTTCTCATCGTTCATAGTTTTTCTTTCCAATTATTATTGAGAGATTTTCCATATAAATCTCATGTCTAGTCTCTTTGATTTGGCTGTATTATCTTCCATTATGATATTCTATTCGTATCTGGTGATATCGCGTGAGTCCTCGGATTCCCAACATTGAGATCCATCTCTACGGCTTGATAGTGATAAGAGACATCTAACATGGTCGAAGATGCTAGAGGTGTTGAGGAGCCCAAGTGCCTCTATCTTTCCACAACGACGGTCTTATATTATGTGGTTCTAATCTTTGAGCGCCATACACCATTAATATGGCTTTCACGTTTCAAGAAATCCAGTGGTCTTAAATTCTAGCCAGGTGTCGATGAATTGAGGAAGAATCAATGCCACAAGCAATGGCGACTTCTCTCCAAACTTGCTTGGAAGTCTGCATAAGATGGTTCAGACGTGTGGGCCTTCACCTTCAGGTCACCCACCGCTAGTGTCAAGTTCGAACCTCTTGGAGAGTTCATAAAAAAAAAACAAAAAAAAAACTCATATAGTCCATTTATGACAGTGACTCGTGCTGTGAAAAAAGACTATGACTTACACTGTTGACGGAGACACCGTCTAAAAACTTGTGGTGACTTTGTGACAGGTGTGTTTAAAGGTCCCACCACCCATCTGGTAATCTGGTATAGCGATGGGAGAGATGAACCACCCCCCTAATTATCTGGTTTAAAGGTCCCACCCATCTGGTATAGTGGTATAGGGCTCCCTCCCCAAGCTATCTAAAACTAAAACTAGAAACAGGCAGTGATCGTTACTACTGTTGTCTCATATCCCACGTAATATCTCATCATTATTTGATATTTATCGAGATGATGTGTTTATTAGATAGAATTTGTTCGAGAGACCGGCCGACATAAAATCTTGGCTATATAAAAATAAGGGTACGAATGTTTTATATCAACTCAACAGATTAATGTAAGGCCGAAAATTATGTGGAGTGAAAATGGTCTACCGGCCGGCTAACCAACAGCCGCTAGATCAGTGCATCATCATAATACATTTTGATTGCTGAATTGAATGCTCTTTTGATGTGATCAATTCATTAGTTGTATCAGCATCAGATCATCTGATAATAATAATAAACCCCATTAACTCATCACTCGATATATATGGCGTGTTAAACAGCTATATATATAGGACTAATAATGCTAGAAGAAGTAGATTACTCTTAATTATTCTCTAATGAATATAGCAGTTAGCTCCACCAATAAGTAGGTGACACCTGTCCAACCCATGCCGATGTCATCTAGAGGGGGGCTCGGGACTGGTTTCGGTGAACCACCTCACCTGGACGCCTGTCAGTCATCTATTTCAATTTTGGCGTGTCGAGTTCACGTGGCTCTCGTCAGCCGCCGTCTACTCTACTGGAGATGGTCTCTTCCAACAAAATATTCATTTAATAATCGCCAATAATTGTCCCACCGAATATAATAGCAATAAAAATAATGCCATTTAAAACTGAGATCTATCGTGCGGCATACCACCATCCCCAGGCCCAGATAGAGTATTATATAAGTGTCATTCATGTCGGCGTGGATGTAAAATTGCAAAAAAGCCACTACAATTGTTGGTTAATAGTTAGTCATCTGGGAAATTTACATACTCACCCCTCACATGTTATGTGATTTCTTTGGAATATTCTCGTACCATTGGAAACAACCATGTTGCTCACTAAGCAAGAAATGATGACTATAATCTTAAATTTAATGTCCATGTTTATTAATGATCATCGAATACGAGGTTGGAATATATACCTGACATTATTATTTTGATAACCAAATTTGATTTATAAGTCGAGGCTATCAAAGTTGATTTTCATATCGGAGATCGATCATAAACTTTTATCACTGTATCATGCACATATTTATACGTATACTCAACTTTTATGATGAGAGCTGCTTAATTGTTTCATATCGTAATTTTATATTTGATGAAATGTGGGAGATTAATGTAACCAGTAATCAAAATAATAAGTGCTGCTTCAAACTTCAAAGACGCATTCAATGATATTTAGAACCTTCTGTATGATGAAAAATGATTTGGTGCTGACGCCACATGGGTCCGGCACGCTATCCCTCTCATGTTCAAATTGGACCCGACTCTTATCAAAACTTAGACCCACGCTCTCTTCTCCCGTCAACGCTCCTCTTCGGCGGCGTCCACGCATCTTCCCACCCCATCGACGATCACTCGTCTCCCACATCATTGGTGCCGGCGGTGGCCAGTGATACTTAATTATCATCTCATCTCTTCTAAATCACGCATCTCTTTGAGATCTGTTTAGGTTATATCATTGTCTCCATATTACCATCGTATCAATGAATGATATTTGTTTAGATCTCATCTAATGATTGAGATCATTATTATCAAAATCCAAGTCAACATTTTATTAAAGATCTCGACCATTGAATGAGATCTGTTTAGATCTCATCCGTTAATATGATGATAGTATGGAGACAACGATATGATCTAAACAGAACTCTCTTTCTTCCCCCTCATCTTTCTCTATCCTCTTTTCTTCCCATTAGGCTTTACTGTTCAACTTGTCTACTCCTGCGCCTCTTGGCCTCTGGCAAGTAGCAGTAGGCCATTCTCCCCTCACCTGTGGCTGGTCAATCACCCCATACAACATGCTTGGGCCATCTAGCTTTATCATGGATTATTCTCCTTTTAACTCCAAAGTCGGAATTTTGATTTTAATTTGGATCCCAGTCCAATAAAAAAAACGATAGGTTTCGATTCCAAATTTCTATGTAGAATTCGCGTCCTATTTTGTATAAAACATTGGTACGCAAATATACTGTTAAATACAAGCAAAAATAATCATCAAGACGGTGAGGCTTAAAAGAAGTAAAGCGAAGTAAAGCAAAGTAAAGCAGATGGTGAGCCCTAAAAAAGTTACATCAAAGAAAGAATAAATGAGAGAAGAAAGCGAGCGAGGGGAACGGCTTGGTCGCTTTGTTTGCCCTAAGATCGATCGACGTCAGGCAAGAATTCTTTAGAGATGTGAACATCCGCCGGTGAGGGGGTGACGAAGAAAGGATCTTGGATTTTAGAGTTTCAAGAGAGGAGTGCGTACTCTAATTTCAAGGAAGTTAATTTCCACGTCGTTTGATTATTTGTTCCGCGTCATTTGCTTTATTAATGCCACATCGGGTTGGCAAGTTGCCGACCCGATCGACGTGGCGTTGACATAGCATCACGCACAGTCACAGACGCACTACTCTTGCGTGATAGTTTCAACCTATTTTTCCGGAAAAAAATTTGGACTGAAGGAAATTGAGATCTGGAATTAATTTCTAACAACCGAAATAACACTTATTAATATGAGAAAAACAATATTGTTCAAAAGAATTCAGCTGGAATAGCTGTGCACTCCAAGGTGGGTACTATAGTACACTAGTACTCACATGTATCCCTATCACAGTTTTTAGTTATTGCTAATATAAAATTTTAACAAACTCTCTGTAGTTTGTCTGGTTAGATGGCTGGGTTGACCCGTAGGTGATCAAGGGTTCGAAGGTTAGTCATAGCTTTTTGTTCACTGCCGCCATAAAACATAGCCAATAAAACTTAGGGTATATAAAATAATAATAAATAATATAAGTCTTAGCATTTGCATTAGCGTAAGATAATATTAATAGAATTTAGGTTGATATGAATTAATGCAGCTTTATATAAAGCAAACTTAGGAAATATATATAAATAAACTTAGGGAATATGAATTAATGCAGGTTAATCGAAACTGCTCCTTATAAGGTTGATGTGGTTTCAACTTTTCGCAATATGATGCCTTGACTTGAAAAATTACACTTTAGCATCCGATGTTATAAAATTATGCGTTTTAGTCCCGCTCTCGTGTCGTTGTTACTTTTAACTTAACAATAAATCAGGCACGTGCCCACATCCAACACCGTCGGAGCAAAATCCGACGATTCCAAGTCGTCCTTGTCCGCTTGAAGGCTCTTATGTGTGGATAATATGGAATTGTCAGATTTTACTCCGATGGTGTTCGATGCAAATAAACCTTAAAAAATCCTAGAAATATCCTTTATATCATCGAATGAGATGAGAAAACCACTTTTGTGTGGTCGGGATCGGTGAAAAACCATTTTCCGTTAAATTAGAGTAAATGTGTGAAGGGTGGGAATAAAACGCATAAGTTTGCAACGTCAAGGTATTAAAATATAAATTTTTAAATTCAGAGTACTGGACTGCAAAAACTTGAAACTACAGTGTTAGTGCAATTTGGCCCAAGTAAATTCCTCACTCAGGTGAGAATGTCCACATCGCAGTCATAATGCCGACGCTATTTAAACGCCGGTCGATCACCGTCTCTACTCGTCTATAAGCATCTCGAAGGCATCGACCCGAAGAATAAGTTTTAGTAGAGATCCATCCAACGCTAGGGTTTTCTCCGCCCTCTCTCTTCTCCACGGTAGCCGACTTCGGTTCGGCTTCTCTTGTGTGTAGAAAGATCTTTCGATCCGCCGCCGGGGGCGGCATTTTTGTGGGGGCGTGGTTCTTATTTCTATCGCTTGAAGAGGTAATATTCGGATCTTTTTAGGGATTTGATGTCTTTTCTTTTGGTTGGAGAATGCTTTATTTGTGGATTTTGGGAGTAAAAGATGCGATTTTTTTGGGTTAATAGGGAATTTTGGGAGTGTGTTGCTTTGATATTTTGTGAATATATGGTTGCGACCGTTTCTTGCATTTTTTTGGGTATCGTTTTCAATTTCGAAATTAGATAGACTAGAGATTCTATTCACTGTTGAAATTTTTCATGTGCTTGCTTTATAAGCAACTAGTTTTGAAGCTCTTTTGCTGTTTTTCCTGTTCAAAAATGGATGTTTATCTTTGTGTTTTATGGTAGAGTACAGGACGATTAGCGTCGAGAGTTGCGATTTTAGTTTTTTTTTTTTTTAAACTGATTTTGTCTAATAGCTAGATTTTTTGTCTAAATTTTGGACCTTTTGATGCGTTTCCTGTTTGAAGACACTATTTTCCTTATTATAGTTCCGTTTTCAACGGCAGAGTGGGACTCATTTCTACTTGTTTTATCATGAGAATTAGATGATATGATAAGTTCTCTCTTGTTGCTACTTGTCTTGTAGATCAGGATGTATATTTCTTTGTTCTAAGTGTTAGTTAATTGTTTTTCTGAAATAAACTTTAGTTTTAAGTGTTTGTGCTTCGGTCATAACATATCTACATTAAGGTCTGTGTTTTGTTTTGCTGTGTTTGTCTTCTTGAGTCACCTATTCTTGTCTTCTAAGAACAATTTTGGTGTTGGATCTGTGTAACTCAAGCTAGCTCGTTAAAGTGACTGCTCAAGTTTTTTCTCCACTGTCTAACGTATGTCATAAATAGTTCAGCTTATATCAAAAAAATTTCTTCTTGTTTCGTAACGATATTTGCTGCTTAAACTAGTTCTTCATTTGCTTTAAGCTTTTGGGCTACTTTAGGATTTGAATGTTGATCTTGCTCTATGTCACATATATGTAGAATGACGTCTTCGTGTCTGAATGTGTTGATCTTCCTGTATGTCACATATATGTAGAAACTCATGTCTTCGTGTCAACTATCTTATGTTAGCTGACAGATAAAACACTGAATATCACTCTGAGTATTTAGCTGGCTGTGAATATCACTCTGAGTATTTAGCTGGGTTTGTGTTTCTTTCAGTGATTTGGGACCTAAGATTGGAAGCCAAGTACCAGGGAATGCTGAAAGATGTGCTTCAACGCCAAGATGTCCTTGTATGAGTTAAATGACATCGTGGCTCCACCTGAACTGCCATTCTTCATCCCTGATGGGATCAAACAGCAAAATATCATAAATTTAGTGCTCTGTGCACATCTGCGTGAAGGATCTATAAGTTCGATAAAGCCTGTCGTGCTAGCTCACGATATTGGTGACGACGGTTGATTTCTACTGTCTTGAATAATTGAATATCCCACCGTTCCAGAACCACAGTAGAAACTTTGAACATGCACGGTTGTTAGTTCTGACAAATGGGAACCGGGAACAAAGGATCCATTCTGATGCAGAGGTATGAGTTGGGGAGATTACTTGGGCAAGGAACCTTTGCGAAGGTTTACCATGCTAAAAGCATCAAGACTTCTGAGAGTGTTGCTATAAAGGTAATTGACAAAGAAAAGGTTTTGAAAGTTGGGCTTATAGATCAGATAAAACGAGAGATATCGGTGATGAGACTCGTGAGACACCCACATATTGTAGAGCTCTATGAGGTTATGGCGAGCAAAACAAAGATCTACTTTGTTATGGAATATGTCAGAGGTGGCGAGCTATTTAACAAGGTCTCCAAAGGTAGGCTCAAAGAAGATGATGCACGAAAATATTTTCAGCAATTGATCAGCGCCGTTGACTTCTGTCACAGCAGAGGAGTTTACCACCGTGACCTTAAACCTGAAAACCTTCTCCTTGATGAAAATGGAGATCTTAAGATCTCTGATTTTGGTCTGAGTGCCCTTGCTGAGTCTAAGCATCTAGATGGCTTACTCCACACAACTTGTGGGACTCCGGCATATGTTGCTCCTGAAGTGATCAATAGAAAAGGTTATGATGGCGCAAAAGCTGACATTTGGTCTTGTGGTGTTATTCTGTTCGTTCTGTTGGCCGGTTATCTTCCTTTCCATGACTCGAATCTTATGGAGATGTACAGAAAGATAGGGAAGGCAGAATTCAAATGCCCTAATTGGTTTCCAACGGATGTTCGGAGGCTGCTAGCTAAGATCCTAGACCCTAATCCAAATACCAGGATCTCAATAGCAAAAATCATGGCGAATCCTTGGTTCCGAAAGGGCCTTGGTGGCAACCTAATGGAGAAGGAAACAGAAAACAAAGAACTGGTCCCTTTAGATGTCAATGCTGTTTTTGATTCCCCGGGAGGACACACCATTGAAGGGAAGTCAGAGATGGTGAAACCAACAAACTTGAATGCTTTCGATATCATCTCTCTTTCAGAAGGTTTTGATCTTTCAGGTTTATTCGAGGAAAAAGACCTCAGGAAAGAAGCAAGGTTCACTTCTAGACAGCCAGCTTCCGACATCATCTCTAAGCTTGAGGACATTGCCAAGGGGTTGAAGCTGAAAGTGAAGAAGAAGGATGGTGGTGTGCTGAAGATGGAAGGATCAAAGGGAGGGAGAAAAGGGTCTTTGGCCATCGATGCTGAGATCTTTGAAGTGACACCTTCATTTCATTTGGTGGAGATAAAAAAGCTGAATGGCGATACTTTGGAGTACCAAAAGATGTGGAAACAAGACATAAGGCCAGCCCTGAAGGACATTGCTTGGGCATGGCAAGGGGGGCAGCAGCAGCAGCAGCAGGCATGAATGTGGTTGCTGTCCGTTATATTATGCTGCTGGACTTGAAATTTCTTCCTTGTTTTCATGCTTTATTGTTGTCAATGTACTCTTTTCTTATTTATTGCTCCATAATTAGTTGCTTCGTAATGACTCGAACATTTTAATTTTATCTGTATGAGCTTTCCTAATGTGCGCAACCAATTGAAGTTCAATTCCGTGAAACCATCAGCTCAAGTATTTTGTTGTATTTTGTTGTCTGCTCAGTCAATACTGTCTAGTCTTCATGGCAAACAATGGTGCTGTTTGGTTTGCCTGCATGGCGCGCCTGATGCGGGTGTTTGGTTGGGCGGGTGCATCACCTGATCACGCCCCATTTTATTACAAGTTTGCCACTCGTGTTGCTTGCTATGGCTGGATGGAAGTTTCCCCAGCCGCCTGCACTATCTTACCTGGAACATTTGAGCTGATCTGTCAGTAATAAGAGGTTGCGTAGGGTCAAGTTGGAAGCTCAAGCATTGGATAGATAAGAGATGGAACCTTTCAATTCTCCTTATTCTTGAGAACCTCTATGTAACTGGCACTCCGTGCAATTTTAACATAATGATCTCCATGGATGATCCCACTAAACGAAAGTGGCTACAACCGTGAAGGACAGCTCTTTTGAGAGCCATGTTGATAATTTATACCGAAGCGGGGACAAACATCTGTCTGCAAAGATGCAAATGCATACAAAAGGCTAACTGAACAGGGAAAAATAGTAAGAACCATTAACTTTGAAGGAATATTATCTCCTGATGTACATCAACACAAGCCATTACAACATTTAGCATTAAACAATGAAGCCATCGACCTCAGTAAATAATAATTGTTACATAAAACTAGAACGATTTTATTTCAATAACCTGGTGTAGAAATTTCCCGGCACAGATCATAAAAAGTATGATCTTCTGGAGCTCCATAACAAACCACCAACTATATCATATCACAATTGATATATGATTGGCGAGTCTGTCAAATCCACAATCTCACAATTAACTGGGGCTTGCTTTTTACAAGAGTGAATCACGCCGCTAGCCGGTGTCAGCAAGTTTATTATATTGCCTTCAGGGAAGAAGAGAAGACCATCGGATGACACCCTTTTATTAGTTTTCGGTGTCACTGGGCTTGTCAACTGGTACAAACCACTTTCATGTGTCCACCCATCTGGGTCATCACTGCTGGACCTGAGATGGCGGCCAGATGTTCTGCTACTTTCCTCAGTGGGCTTCAAGAACTTGTGAGGGCCGCAAAACTGCTTTGGTCCCATGCAGCGGCCAAGATCATCACGCTCTATACATTCAAAGAGCTCTGCAGATGCTGATGATGCACTATTGAAATTTTCTTCAAGGGGTTTGGAATATTTGCTCCAGGCCAGATAATCTTTTGAGACCAATGGTTGGCTAAATTCATCAAAGAGATCATCAGAGGGCGCCCTTTGAACATGATGGGCATCTTCATGAAGAGGTATATCCGTCAACGTAGAGCTATTGCCATCATCACTATATTGATTGTCTTCTTCCTCATTGCTGTCCAAAGATAGACCTTTGGTGTAGCATGGAAGTTCATCCACGACACAAACATTGACCCTCATGTGCCTTGGCAACCTTGGGCAGGCAGCAATATGTTTCATGTACTTTGTCGAGAAAAAGTTTACGGTAAGGTTTAAGCTGATAGAGGAGCATCATCATGAGATGGATCTTTAGTGCATATGAATAAAGCTTGAATAAGAAAGAGTCATAAGCACTTACTTCTCCCAGGATGGAAGAGTCAGCATTGTATAAGCAAGTTTGATCTTATTTGCTAAGCCGGAGACCGACTTGAATGTAGACGCAACCTTTCTGACAGCTAGAGACTCTACTGGGTGCTGCCATGCCCACTCAAACTGCAAGAATATCAAATAATATACAAGAACAAGAAAAAATCCAGTCATATCATTTATAAAGCACACGTCAAATGCAATCAGAAAATGATAAGGAAAGCAAAAACAAAAGATCCAAAATTAGTAGCAAAGGAAATATTTCACTGCTTTTTATCATAAAACTGGTGCATAATAGATACCTGCAAGGCAGAAATATTTGATGGGAAACCATATATACACAATATCATTTCCCAAGGACGCCCACGCTTAGTTCTCCACGCGCCACATTTTATTTCACCATTGTGCTGCCTTATCCGGCGCCTAGGATTGACCGTAAACCTGCACCCAGATCATAAATGTACCCAAATCATACATCTTCATCATCATGTTTAAAGCATGCATATATTGCCAAAACATCAATAAACAGAGCTCCTCACAGTCCACACAAGGTTTTTTTCATATCATTTTTGCACTGTGAGATTCCTTAATGGAGATGGCGATAAGTGACTCTTCTGCTCCTACAAAACCCATTCTTTGATATGGCAGTGAGCACCCATATGATTACAGATTTCACAAACCTAAAAATATCAAATGGTTCAAAATAGGCCACTACCTCGAAATTCATCGAGAGATTCTACACCGAAGAAAATGTACTAAAAAGGATCTCTAAGACAAGTTGTTATAACACTAACAAACAGCTGAGAAATTCCTAGAGAGTTATAAATTTCTTGTTTTAACAATCACGTGGTGAGTTTAGAACTTCAGCTCCGGATCTTCATAGCCAAACTTGGGTAGTCTAGTCTCTGGATCTCCTTGTAGCTTCATGGGTAGACACAACATATTTCCTCTCCGTGATAGATAGGTAGAATTTTGAACCGGTTCTTTGGGGAGAATTAAGACATAAATCCGGAAAAAGAAACACTAAAAGCCATGATCTCAGGATATAGATCAATACAAGAAACCAGAAGGATATTATTCTCACACAAGAACATCAAGAATTCGATCAAACCTAAAAATCGGGGCTTTCTTATGAAGAACAGCACCAATCCCCAGACCGGCATCATAGATGGGATTGGTCGATCTAAATTTGAAAAAGATTGGGTGGAGATGGAAGTTGAGCCATACCCAATATAAGTCCGGCCCTTGTGACGAGGGCTTAAGGAGCATAGCAAATAACACGCGAAGAATCCCTTGCCCTTCCCCGCTGCTGCCTCCTCGTCTCCAACTGCTCTCCTAGTGTCCTCCTCCGTTTCCAGGGTTTCCGAACTCCTCCTCCTTCCCATCTCACGCTCTCCTGGTTTCCACGCAAAATGTGACCGTTGGAGGCCTCTTTTAGAACACTGCGTTCGAAATTTATGACATTAACCTCACGATTTGTTTTTGAGATATGGCCCGGCCCGTTAGGATTTAGGGGATGGTTCCGGCCCGTTTGAAGATTACGTTTGGGGGTCTCATATTCAGGTATTCTCATTGACACTAAAAATGATCTCACTGGGTTGGAGATGACTCGGATCTGTACATTCTTTTGCTTGAGACTATGAATTGGAACCCTAGGACCAAGATTACTGGTAAAATCACTATAAAAAAAATTGTGAATGAAAATTTTAAAGATGGTGGAAAAAAATTAAGAAACATCTTGTTCTTGTTTGATACTTTTGATTGCACCGATTTATATACTACTGTTAATATCCAGACTAAGAATCAGACGATAGGTTCCTGGATGCGTGCATCACTGTTCCATCTAAAGAGCATGCCTACCTGCTGTGTTTTTAAAAAATGTAACTACCCAAATCCAGATCTAGCCCTTGGTCTCAACTAATTAATTTAAAAAACTAAAACCATCCAAATCCAGATTAAGATTGGGCACAGTAGCACGTGAAGCATCTTCGCCTAAGCTAGACTCCTTTCGGGGTAACTGTTGCACCTGTAACTCTTGTATTATAGTAAAAAAGCAAAGCCTAAATTGAACCTCCTGTAAGCAGAGCTTGTAGGATGCATGAATGAATGCATAAAGCGATCCCATCATTTGCATCAAGAAGATATAAATGTGGATTAGTCCCTAGACTCTCCTCAGCACAGGCTGATGACCTCTTGGTAACATTGTTGGGTGTGGTAAGCTTATATTTACTGTCTCTCCTCTCTACTTGAATGCCCAGAGTGACTCTGCATCTGATTCGCGCCGGAACAAGCCTTCGATATTTTGCCCTGCCACGGATGAGTTTCCAGCATCAAGTAGACCCCGTAAACCCCAATCTTTCCTGCAGAAAAACAGCAGAAACAGATAATGAACAAAGAAATCCAAAGAATAAGTAATCAAAAACAAATCTTTGCTGAGAGATGGATCACGAAAGTTCGTGATGCCTGTGCGTGGAAATACTGCAAAAAGAAGACCAGAAGGAGAACAAACAAAATTAAGGATTGTAGCTATGAAAGCAAACACAAAAGGTATGACGACAGACATCTTCATGAAAAGGATCTACCCATTCAACTGGTAAAAAAGATTTTTCTTCATTTCTCCAAGACATTATAACAGGAGGTATGTAGCATTATGACATAAATGCAGAAACTGCGTTCCGTACATTGCTTGCAGCTTTGGAAACCATGTGATGTAGTGGATTCTATTCGCTCATCTGTGTTATTATAAATAAATAGAAGAGAAATCAACTCCATATAAGAATCTTGGCAAACCATGTTTGAAACTTGTTATAACACATCTTCCAGTGATGCCAATTGTCAAAGAGTAGACAAATAAAATCAAATCAGCCAATTGTCTGTTTTGTAAGGTTTTGGCCCTAGGCTGTTTTGTAAGGTTTTGGCCCTAATCTGTTTTGTTAGGTTTTTTACTGCTTTTGTAGCCATTGGGCTCGGTTCTTCAAAAAAGAAGATCAATTTTGTTATCAAAAAATGTTTCTTTGATCATGGCAAGCATTATCAGAAACTTTCTCTTACTAAAGATAAATTAGATAATGTTTTCATCCACAATCAACTGAACTAGCAAGGCTGGTGGTGAGGTGAACTGGAAATCAATACAACGCAACCCAGGTCTCATGTCTTCTATTGGAATCATATGGGAGCAAGCAAAACCTCTAGGTAAAAAGGAGATGGAAACAATTGTTTTAGTAACTTTTTGTGGCCAAAGGATGCGAGTAAAGGCAAGATATCAGTGTTGTAATGCTCTTGCTTATTTAAAACAAACACTAAGGCTTTTACCCTAGCTTAGGCTGTTACCCTGCTTAGGCTGGGTAAATACACATACAACCACAAATACCTAACACAGGATTCAAACCCACAACCTCACGCAGGAGGTTATACGCCTAAACCGCTACACCACCACACTGGAGATATCAGTGTCATTCAAAACCTGGAAAAGAAGGCTTAGACACTGATACACTGTCAACCATAGGCTGGCAGTGGGATTTTTTTTCAAATTTGTAGATACATTTCAAAACAGGCCTCGGCGCTTAGTCATGAGGACACCAGGAAATAAGGCAGCAAAATCTCAACGTAGAACGGAAATGGAATGAAAAATTCCCGCTAATTCGCTTTCATTGGCAAAGGATGCAAGGAGAGGAACATATCCATGTTTTCCTTCTCATGACATTAGAAAGCAACAAAATGCACAGAAGTAATCGCATAACCAAACTTGCTTTGGCCTCAGCTTGGAGGCCCACTCAGCTGAACCCCTAGCTCAAAATTTTCGGGCCAAGACCATTTCTACTCCCACTGGTTTCCTCTAGTTTGCTCATAATTTGTGTGCATTTCCATCTGTTCCCACTTCATTTGTGTTTCACTGTTTTCCTTTCCACATTCTTCTTATGAAGCATATACTAGGATTTCCCACATTTCACATTTATATTTTGGCTTTCCACACTTCTCATCAGGCATTTCAATAATTAGATATACCAACTTCCTGTTGTAGCATTGTTCCCCATTCCTTTGTAATTCTGGCTTTAGTTTTAGTAATTCTTCTTATGTCACATTTCAAAGACCAGATTTTCCAAATTCCTGTTCCTATGTTATTTGTTCATAGCTATAGCATAAATAACTACGCTTGTGTAATGTCATCTTAAGCAACATAATTCACAGTCCACTAATATTAGTTTCATAGCTTCAACTGGAATGTCTTAAGCTTGTACTGCTTCAGATTTAAGCTTCAACTGGAATGTCTTAAGCTTGTCAAACCTAACGCTGTAATTTTCATTCCAGAATTTGGCAGGTATTCAAACCTTTGTTCAGCAAACAAACCATGTAACCATTGTTTTCCTGTTTTTAAAGGATTGGTCGACATTAAAAGCCAAATATAAAAAAAAAAATGGCAATGGATTAAATATAGAAGACAGGAAAGAAACTGGAGAGGAATCGAGCTTCACCTCTAAAAACATTTCTGGATAAAAAGGAATGCACATTGGTTTATGTAATCTGAAATGAAATAGATCTAGCGCACATGCTAAGTGACATTTAAAAGGGTCAATAAAGTGTAGATGATGTTGCCAATGCTTTGAGATGCTATAGTGGATAATTGTGTGGGATATAATATTTCAGTGTAATCATGAAAAAAGTAACACATCATGAAACGACATTAATCAGATGGGAAGTACCAAGTAGAAACAAAAATATACAACGTGGATTTCCACAAATTGCTTATTGACCTAAACTATCTTGAATTCTGATGGGCAAATCTAAAGTCTAGCATTTTAACGTGCATCTTGACAAAAATGTAAAATATGGATAGAAGTTACTTACGTCGGCCAAGAACTAAGTGAAGATACTTCAAAAGGATGACTAACTGGTACATCTCTTGGTTTATCCAACACCAACTCATTCTGAGGAATAGCATCCATGGCACTGACAGGAGGGGAATGGGTTACTCTGTCAAATGGCAAAGGTTGGAAAAGACTTTGTTGTGGCCAGAGTTCAGTATCATGCAGGCAGGGAATTAGAGGATGCTGACCATTACCAACATGACTATTCTGAGGAGAGCGTGTGCCCAGAAAGACATGGTTCTCCAATGCACTATGGGATATCATAGAGTGGTGGGATGGAGGTTCCCTTCTATCTTCTCGAATGGATTTGTCCTGTCCTATCGGTAATAGCCAATTGTGTCCACCTCCCAAGCCCAATGCATCTGGAGCGAGTGGAGAACCCCACATTTGCCAAGTACCCTCTTCACTTGTCTTGCTAAACTCATCTTGACTTGATGATTGCAGATCCCGTGGTTTTGGAGAACGCGAGAGATTGCTAGATGAAAAGTGTTTTTCCTCAGAAACTCGTAACCTGGACATAGGAGACTCAATTGGAGAAGGTCTGTTCACATCTCCAGAAGCAAATGCATTTTTTGGTAAACGAGGGTCATCCACCTTACTCTTGGCCACAAAACCCATCCCTACATCAAATGGAAAGTTGTCGAGCGACTCAGATACTGGTCCAAGTAAGGAGATTGGGTCTGGGATATAGCATGGATCTTCAAAATGTTCAACCTCTTCTGGTACTGAAAATTGAACAGGCTCCTTAGCAAAGAGGGAATTGGAATCTGCCACTGGAAAAGAAGCTGAACCAATACTATTGACTGGAGGATAGATGGTGGAAGGCAATGATTGTCCAACATAGACGTGGTTATCAGAAGCATAATCGGAAAGTACATTCTGGCCAGTTAAATTTCCCCTAGAAATTTCTAATTGTCCATTCTGATACGTGTTGTTAGTGGCATTGAGATCTGGGCATGGAAAAACAGGTGAAGCACGTGTGAAAAGTTGATGCCATGATTTTTTAGGAACTGTTGGTCGGAGCTGCATATCTGAAGCTACCTGAGAAAGGAGAGCACAGTATCAACAAACAAAATGGGTGGGTTAAACTGTAGAATCCTCAGCAGCTAAAGCCAAGACTAGTGATCAAGTAAAATAAAATTTAAAAAACACAAATTGAAGAGGAAATATGTATCAAGCAGAACTCACAGGCCGGCTCATATCAGAAATACTTCCATTCCCATTCAACGTCGACTTTCCCATCGGATGACAGGTGGAATGGGCATCCTTTCCGACTCCAGAGATCTGCGCATTATCTGCGGGTCCAGTTGCAGGCTTGCTTGTTTTGGTAAAAGCAGTAGCAGAAGCTTGAGGACTTCTCCCAAAAAATGCAGCCCCATTGAAACCTCTAGAAGATGATAAGAAAGATCCTTTCACACGATCAAAGTATCTGCTCGGCTTAGCTGTTGCTGCCTTAATTCCCTGTCCAGATTCCAAACCATGTGACCTGTTATAAACCTCTGCCGCAGATTTAACCGAAATGTTCTCAATCCTCTTATCAAAATCACGCTTCTTTTCACTTTCCCTACTCGCCCTCCTGTCAAGCTCCTCGCCATCAGAATTGCTCTTACTAGACCCTTTGTCCTTATCCTTCTTCCTCTCCTGCCTCTTCTTCTCCGCTGCCTTCCTGTTATTCTCCCTCTCTAGATCGGCAGCAGAACTTTTTAATCGCCGTCTCTCAGCTTCCAACTTCTCATCCCGCAATCTCCTCCTCTCCTCTACCAACCTTGCTACCTCCTCCCTCTGCTTTCTCTCTTCCTCCTCCAGCATTTCCTTCTCCAGTCTTGCCTGCCTCTTCTCTTCCGCCTTCCTCCTCGCTTTCTCCCCTTTGCTCTCCTGGCAATTCATGCCATTCTCTCTTTTCATCGATCCCCTATGCTCTGAGTCCAAAGAGCCATCCTCCCCAAAGGAACCAACCCTGAAAACCTGTCTCCCAATCCACCTCATAATAAAGAAGCCACTCGATAGCAACTTAAATATGAAAACCATCGCACCCGAGTAGGACTTCTCTGCCGAGCACCGATCATCACTTCCAACCCAATACTTTGATCCAGCCCAATTCACATGACTATCACCTGACCATTCATGGCTGCAGAATAAGCCATTCATGAAACCGGAACTACGAGGTGGGTCGGGGAGTTCCAAGACTGGTCTTTTAGAGATATGTCCACAAGAGGAACACATAAACCGGCCACCGCCAGGGTTCTGGTCACGGTAAGCGGTGTGGCAGTTGCGGCACCGCCGCGTGGCAGCACGGCGGAGCTTCTGAAGTTCAATGGCATGAGAAAGCTGTCGCTCCCGGAGGCGCGCAGCACGGCGAGCACGCCACACAGAGAGCTGTGGCATGAGGACCTCGTACCAGAAAAGGGTGACAAGGAGTACAAGCACACAGGCAAGCCGGGGAGATGTAACCTCGAACCGTAGCCCTGGTGGAAGGAGCTGGGAGAGAGCCCAAAGGCCTATGAGGGGAATTACCAGCCACGGCAGCATAGTTGCAACCCGCCGGGACCAGCGCTGAACCACGCACAGTATACACATTATCCAGCCAATCTAAACTCCGACAGCACCCACGCCCAAATCCCAGTCCGCTTAAAACTCAAACCTTATGCCCTAAACTCCAATCAAATGGAAAACCTCGGATGCAATTCTTCCCCACGGCCAATGTTCCAATCCGCCGAATGTTCTAAAACCAGCTCAGAATATCGAGTGAACCGATCCAAAAGCGAGGAAATAGCCTCAGATTAACAAACACAAACCCTAGAAGCCGATTCTTCTCCCAAAATGGTGGTTTTTCAAGATTACAGCTAAGAATCGATCCAAACGAAGGCATAAGCGAGGTAAAGCGTGAGATTAAGAGATACCGGACTCTAAAATTGGAATCCCGGAGGCGTGACCTTCGGGTCGGAAACCTGGCGAAGGAAGCGATTGATTAGGTTTTCCTTATGCCCGAATCCAAAATAGACGGAGGAATCGATTGGGGGATAAGGAAATTACTAGATTCCACGCCAATGTTTGAAACCCTAGCTGGGGAGAACCGCACGCAGCGACGAAGCCATAGAGGGGGGGTAGAGACGTGATGATAGACGAGAAGATTAAAGAGTCAAAATATACTCATTTCTTACATGCTTTTTTTTATGGTTAAGTTGCTCCTCTGGAAATTTATTGTTAAGTTGCGACTCGCAACAAGGACAAAATGAATGTGTCTCGAGATTAGAGTAGGTTTAGAGGTGACGGACGTGATTACATGAGAGGGGGCTTTATACTGCGATGAGGGGGTATAATGAGGCCTTCGAAGATGCATTTGGAACGAGTCCAGTCTTAATTTTATGTAGATTTTTGACTAAATTTTATAATATTATCAGTAAAATATATGAGTTACCATTTAAATATTTGAGCTTTTTTATTTATAAAATTAATATCTTAAATATTAATATCATAATAATTTGATCGGAAGCTTGAACGACGTCAAAATCATAACGGAAAATTGATCACGTGACTAGTGTTAGAAAATTTCAAGTACTCAAGTGGTAACTTATATATTTTACAAGTACTAGATATCTAATTTAGCCGGTAAGTATTCAAGTGGTAACCCGACAAAACCACTCACGTGATATCACGTGAGTGAAATACCATCAACTGAGGATAACGGCAGCTGACGGTAGGTATTTTATTCATAAGTTAAGATACTTGAGGTATCAATTTTATAACTAGAAAAGCTCAAATATTCAAGTGGTAACTCACATATTTTACAGGTATCAAATATGAAGTTTAGTCAAGATTTTTTTGAGAGACAATAATAGAGATGAAATCGACATAAGCCATACTATTTTTTTTCTAAAAACAAGTAATTTTATTTTTTTGACCCTCATATCGGGCCGGCCACTGTCCTTATTACGGTCTTAAAATTACAAAGTCCGACATGATTCGAACCCAAACGCAGGAGGTTCATAGTCATGTGTCCGCTTATCCAGCTAACTTGATGATGAGAGCTAGCAATGCATGGCGAAGGTTCTTCAAACATGAATTCTTCAGTATGGTGAAGAAGAAGATGAATTTTATTTGAAGTTTTGATGAACTAAAAAGGGTTGCTCTGGACAAACAGAGTAAGGGCATGTTTGGTTGCTGAGAAGTGAGCTGAAGTGGAGTGACTTTTCAAGAAGTGACTTCACTGGAGTGACTTTCTGGGGAGTGACTTTCTGGGATTTTTTGAGTTCTGGTGTTTGGTTGGTGTTTGAAGTGGAGATATGATCACCCCCAACTGTGAACAATTTCAAGGATTTTTTTAATAATTAAATATTTTATGCTAATAATTTTAATAATTAAAATATTAAAATATTACTATTTTAATAATTTTATATTAAAATATTAAAATAATACTATTTTAGATGACGTGGACCAATCACGAGGTGCCACGTGACATGTGGATCCATTTATTTTAATATTTTATTACAGTATGATATTATTAACATTATTTGCCACTTAAAATATTAAAATTAAAACATTAAAATAATATTTTAATCTTAAAATATTAATAATTTAATAACTTTTAAATTAAATTATTAGAAATAATATTATTTTGGATGACGTGGACCAATCACGAGGTGACACGTGATATGTGAGACCTACTTATATTAATATTTTATTACAGTATAAAATTATTAATATTATTTCCCACTTCAAATGCCACTTCAACTGACTTCTCACCAAAAAGACCGGAAGTCGAAATGGGAAGTGGCAGCTTTGGCTACAGTGACTTGGAAGTGGGGCTGAAGTCACTTCAACCCCACTTCCGAGCAACCAAACACATGAAGTGGCTCGGAAGTCACTTAAAAAAAGTGACTTCCGACCACTTCATGGGAACCAAACAACCCCTAAATTGCATCAGATATCCGCTTACTTCTATCAGTGCATGCTGAACATGTAAGATTTGTTCCTAGATCGATCAGATTTCGGACTAATGTCTAGACTTTCTAGAAAACTAGGACCATGGCCCATGGCCCATGGACTATGTACCCTGGCCGGCTAACAAAAAAAAAGTGTATGGAATGGAGCTGAATCATCTACATAACTTCGTAATCAAATAAGCCCGAAGACTACCGGGTACAAACCCACTTACAACAGCTATAAGTCAACATCAACTACTGCTTGACCAGGCAACATCCGCGCCAAACGCCTTGCCTTCTTTGCCACCCCATCCCGTGAATTAAAAGAGCCGGGGATGTATACTAGAGAGAATTCACAAAACCTACTGAAGAGATTAAAAGCTCAAGGAGAAGATAGTTATAGAGAAAGAAGTTTGGAAATGATGCAGCTCTGCGTAGGGCACTTGTATTTATATTTGTGTGTTCATACAAGTATAGTATATGATCATTCAATTATATCAATCATGATATTACAATTGAATATTATTCCTTTATGGTGGTATGGTTTCCTTATGCTGAGATTTGGTTTGACTCCTTCCATGTAAAGGCTTGTCATTAATTGTCTTCTCTCCATTTATGTGTGAATTCTTTCCATGTGCAGACTTGCCATCGTTGATACTTGAATCCTTGACATTAGTGATTAAATGCTCTCCATGTATGGACTTGCCATGTACATCCATAACACCCCCCCGCAAGCTAAACGTGGGAGGTGACACATTTAGCTTGGTACGGAAGAAGATAAAAAGGTCCTTGGATAGACTCTTGGTGAATATATCAGCAATCTGCAGGTGAGAGGGAATATGTTGAACATGAAGGACACCCGCAGCCACTAACTCCCGAATAAAGTGATAATCCAAGTCAATATGTTTGGAGCGCTTGTGAGAGATTGGATTGTGAGACATAAAAATAGCACTTTTATTGTCACATAGCACTGTAGAAGGGCCTGAGATAGAGACATGGAGATCACGTAGAAGATGGAGAAGCCACTTAACCTCTGAGGTCGTCGAGGCTAGAGCGCGATATTCAGATTCAGAACTAGACCGAGAAACAGTGGGTTGTTTCTTTGCACTCCAAGAAACTAAATTGGGACCAAGATAAATGGCATAACCGGAGATGGAACGACGAGTGTCGGGGCAACCGGCCCAATCAGCATCAGAATAGGCTATCAACTTCATGGAATCTGTAGCCGAGAAAGAGATGCCAAAAGAGATAGTGCCTTTGATATAATGAAGAATGTGTTTGACTGCTTGAAAGTGAGAATCGGTTGGTGCATGCATATATTGGCTCACCGAGTTGACAGCATAAGATAAGTCAGGTCGAGTAATCGTGAGATACTGAAGAGCCCCAACCAGAGAACGATAGAGTGTTGGATCAGAGAAGGGAGTGCCATCATTAGAGAGATGTTGTCCCACAACCATTGGAGTGCGCATTGAGTTACTCTCGGCTAGTTGAGCTCGATGAAGCAGATCATGAGCATATTTAGTTTGGCTCAAAAAGAGACCAGAGGACACTTCGAGCCCAAGAAAGTAATGTAAGGAGCCAAGATCCTTCATTGCAAATTCACGACCAAGTTGCAAAATAAACTGGTCAAGCATGGGTAAATTATTACCAGTAAGAACGATATCATCTACATAGAGCAATAAATAGATAGTGCCTCGTGACTGAGAGAGAATAAAAAGAGAAGAATCAACACGACTGCAATAGAAACCAGACTGAAGAAGAAAAGTGCTAAATCGGTGAAACCAGGCTCTCGGGGCTTGCTTGAGACCATATATTGCTTTCTTCAGACGACAAACATGATCAGGAAGAGTGGGGTCAACATATCCAGGTGGCTGCTCCATAAAGACTTATTCGCGAAGAAGGCCATGTAAGAATGCATTTTTAACATCTAACTGACGAAGCGGCCAACCAAAGCTAACAGCAAGAGAAAGTACCACATGAACAGTAGTGGCTTTGACAACCGGGCTGAATGTCTCATGAAAATCAAGTCCAGGTAATTGAGTATAGCCTTTGGCTACAAGCCGCGCTTTGTATCTGTCAACTTCACCAGTAGGACTCAATTTGGTACGAAAGACCCATCGGCTGCCAACAATATTCCGATTGGGTGGACGAGGAACAAGCTCCCAAGTAGCATTTTGCCGTAAGGCACGGATTTCATCCTCCATAGCAGCTATCCACTCGGGATGTTTGGAAGCAGACTTGAACCCCTTTGGTTCCGTTAGAACAGGAGCATGTGAAGAGGTAGGTACACCATAAAGAGAATGAAAGACCTTGGACTTGAAAATGCCATCCTTGGCACGTGTGGTCATATGATGAGTAGGCAAAGAAGTAGCTGATGGAGAATGAGAAGTAGTAGCCGCAGGAGCAACCATGTGTAGAGCAGGATTCGATAGCTGCTGTAGATCCAGAGGCACATGGAGTGACTCCTCTGCTGGAGATACAGGCGGAGACACATCATGAGGCACATGACATGAGGGTTGTTCTAAGCCGCATGGGACACACACAAGGGACCGAGTAACAGTGGTAGGCGGAGCTGGTAGGGAACCTGTAGTAGAGAAAGGAGAAAGTCTAGGCAAAGGCATAGAGTCAGTAGATTCAGCAAATTGAATATTATTCCATGAAGAGATTAAAAGCTCAAGGAGAAGATAGTTATAGAGAAAGAAGTTTGGAAATGATGCAGCTTAACAGTAGCTGCGTAGGGCACTTGTATTTATATTTGTGTGTTCATGCAAGTATAGTATATGATCATTCAATTATATCAATCATGATATTACAATTGAATATTATTCCTTTATGGTGGTATGGTTTCCTCGTGCTGAGATTTGGTTTGACTCCTTCCATGTAAAGGCTTGCCATTAATTGTCTTCTCTCCATTTATGTGTGAATTCTTTTCATATGCAGACTTGCCATCGTTGATACTTGAATCCTTGACATTAGTAATTAAATGCTCTCCATGTATGGACTTGCCATGTACATCCATAACACCTACCTATACTCTCCCAAATCTCTCGAACAACTCGGGCACAAGATTCAATCGAGGGAGTTCCATTATGAACAATCCCAACCTCAATTAAAGAATCCGTCTCTACCTTTAGTCGCTGCACACCTTTCTTCTCCACCAAAAACAGAGCAAGCTGTAGACCCTTCAGTTCCGCCTCAAGCGACGATCCCGTCTGCTACACAGTCGATTGGGACAACAACACAACATCACAGTCATCTATACACACAACTCCCAATATATTTTTACCTTTTTCCTTTAACTTAATTATTTATTTGAAAACAACTTATCACAAATCTTATGCATGGTATTCAATTATGTAGCTACTGCGATAATTTTTTTTTTTTTACAATACAGACATGCGAAGTCATAATACTAGGATGGATTGAACTTTGAAAAAGCAGGTTTTCGTGATACGAATTATATCCATAGAGATTCTAAATTGATGGGCTGAGAGACTTCAACCATTACATCGTACTCCACAATAACTTCAAAGATTAGTCAACCTTATAAGTCTAAGACATCATCCAAAATTTTAGGACCAGATCCATGTCAACTTTAGGGAGGTAACCTGTAACCATGTGTCCGTTTGTGTCGTCCCCATCGTATGGGTTGACAAGAATGGTTTGTGATGAAAACCACTGCTTGATTACGCAAGTGATGATGTTTTGTATTTATAAGCAGAGCAAATACAATAGTTGTAACTTTACATTTATACAAATCAATGACAACAATCACAAATTCTATGTAAAGTTATATACAATCAATTGATTGATTCTTCATTCCATTTATATATAGTAGAGGATCTTTGTTCGTCTTCTGGAGAGTCATGTGAGCTGTTAAGATTCCTAACATGGGCCATAGAGAATTAGCACTTTGTAACGCAGCCTTCAGACTTATCTAACAAAAAGAAAATCCATGCCCAGTTGGATTGGATGCTCTATACATTTCCCACTTGTCTTTTAAGTCCTTTTCTGATGATAACACACACACACTCTTTCTGTATATATATAACATAATATAGTATCAATAGGTTGGAAAAATAACTGCCACTCTTGACTATTTCTACATACATAAGCCATAGCCACAAGACATTGACATTGGGCAGTGGGCTTGTCATTGATCCACTATTGGATAGCAACAACTACTGATCACCAAGAATTGTACTCTGGACTATTAGTCATCTTTGAATACCTTTTGGAGCGAACCCAAACTAGTTGCGCAGTCAATGGTTGCTATCTCGTTCGTACCTGACAGCCCCTCTCGCTTGATACCAGGAGGGTGTTCTTTGTTTAATCATGGCATTTGTATTATTTATAGCAAGTTGGGTTCAAGTTTTTAGATTAAGCATTATTTTATGGAATGATTTCCGGATCAAGTTGCACCTATAGGCTAAGATAATGTAATGGGCTAAATGTTGACTAGAGAATCACAACGTATCTTCCATTCTACTGAAAAACCAGTTAAAAGAGATTCTTTTATAGCTTCCAATCGATCTCTCTCACTCACTCACTCACTCACTCACTCACTCAAGTGGTTCACCACTTCCGTCCTCAAAGCCGCAAAGATAGGAACCCTCCTCCAACTTCTTTTTTGTCCAGATTGGAAGCCAATAATGCCCGGTCCCCAATAGAAAGTGATGGCTTTGTGTGTGTGTGAAAGGGCCTATCCTGGTCTAATTAATGCTGGTGGGTCTCATTGGCCACCTTGGAACCTAATCTAATAGTTTTCTTCAAAGACTTGTTTAGTGGGTAGGCGTATGACACAAGTATTGGTCTTGGATTGATACACCTAGCTAGCTAGAATAACATATTATACTTGTGATGATAATGGAGCTTGCTATAATGCATGATCTCACGCAACTTTACTTTGAGATTGTTTGTTGTCCAACTACTTTTTCGTTAGTTTATCTCATAATACTTGGTAGCCTTTCATGCATGTAGTTGCCACAGCAAAGTTGCTGTCTTTTGATCTTCTTCTGGTCTGTGCAACCAAACCAATAATTAATTTCTTAGATCTTTTGAGCTCTCAAAGAAGATTGGTGCCTGCCTGCGTATATTTTTGCAGCAGAAACAGTACGTGTGTGGTGTGTCTTTAGATAATTAGAGACCAGACCACCACACATTTATTATTCCGTACGTATCTTTAGCTGGGGTACGATCTCAACAGCTAGTGACATTACATCATACAAAGAGATACGACGATCAGCCCATGTGATCACACAGTTTCCCAGCTGGAATGAGCCGTTCTACAAGCCAGGAAACAAAGCAAGCGACAAGCTCCAAATAGCTAGGAAATGGATTCATATGCATGTTTGGCGTCACTGTCACTATTAGTTTGAAGGAAATTAGGTGAAAGTATCATGCAAAACACGGGTATTATTAACGGCGATGGTGAGAATGGGTTTCCCTAATACATGGGTCAGGTGATTGATGACATGTATTAGAGGTGCGACGTTCTCTTTTATTATTAATGGCGAAGTGCATAGTAGAGTGCGGCCAAGATGTGGTATCAGGCAGGGTGATTCTCTGTCCCCATACCTGTTTGTCCTGGTGCAAGAAGTGCTTTCAAGGATTTTGGATTCCCCGGGATCAAGACTGGAAGGCCTGCAGTTCAGAAGATCGGAGGTGAGATTGTCCCATTTGCTCTACGCGAATGATTGCTTGATTACATCTCGTGCTACCTGCTCAGAGGCTCGGAAGTTAAGGCTCAAGATGACCCAGTTCAAGATGCTAAGTGGACTGGAAATGAATCCCTCCAAATCCACAATCAAATTTTCCAAGGTTCTCGCAAAACAGAGATGCATTGCTATTTGTGGAATCCTAAAGGTGGGTGTGGCTAAGGGCAGTTGGAGGTACCTAGGGGCTCCAATTAGTGAGAAAAAATTAAGAGCTGCTGATTTTGTCCCGATGGTGGAGAAGATGGTGAACAGGGTTTTGAAGTGGCAAGGGAAGGCTTTATCGGAAGCTGGAAGAGTTACTTTGTTGAAGTCCGTTATACAGAGTATACAAGTGTTTGCGATGTTCACTTCTGACGTCGCAGTTAAGGTTATTCGGCAGATGGAACAGGTTTGTAGATCCTTTCTTTGGCAAGGAAGAAGATCGGGTTGCAGTGTAGTCGGTTGGAATGAAGTTTGTAAGCCAAAAGAGCAGGGGGGCTTGGACTCAAAGATTTCTCGTTGTGGCAAAGAGCATTAAAAATGAAGAGAGCGGCGGTTTTCCTGGGAAGAGAAGAGAGTATCTCGACAAAAACTGCAGATGCGAAATATGGTTGGAAGGGGGTCCTTCCATCGTGTGCTAGCAACAAAAGCTCAGCTCACTGGAGAACAGTCTGCAGGGCAGTAGATGATCTTAGGCTGGGTTTGCGTTGGACCCCAGGACAACAGAGCAAGGTGAGTGTCATGAGGGACTACTGAGTGCTAGATGAAGGCTGTTAAACCAACTCTTTGCTGGGGAGATAGAACAGAGCACTTGGTGGTTGGTGATCTTCTGAATCGCCACGGATGGAATTCTACCTTACTGAAGGAGCTCTTTCATCAGGACATAGTACAAGCTATAGTTGCTTTGCTGGTACCAAGGAACCAGGTGGATGAGGCTAGGTGGGAATATAATGGGACTGGTAGGGTGACGATATCCTCTGCTTATAACCTGCTCTCCCAGAGGTTCAGAACTAACTGGTTTTGCAAGGAGACGATTAATTGGAAAAATCTTTGGAGATTACCTGTTGGACCAAGAGTTAAGCAGTTTTTGTGGAAGGCTCTTAAGGGTAGGTTGCCTGTTCGTGAGGCCTTATGGAGGTTCTGTTGTGCCACTGATCGTGGCTGTCCTAAGTGCGGTGCAAGCGCTGAGACGGTGAAGCATGTGTTATTTGAATGCCAGTATACCAGGGAAGTGGTAGACACTCTCCTGCTTGATTTAGGAGTTGGTAGCTGTGCTTGGGGACTTGAACATTTGATAGGTGCTATTGATCGCTCATCCAGCCAACCGGGAATCCTCAAACTGAAAGCTTACTTGGGTTATGGGTTATGGATAACTTGGAAGGATCGTAATAGTAGAGTTTTTGAGGGTGTGGGAGAAACGCCTGGAGTCTTGGCTCAGAGAGCCAAAAGACTGGCAGAGGAATACCTTAGGTGCAAGGCACTAAGCAGAATGGAGAGAGCATGGAGAACTTTAAAGGACATGTGGATCTACAAAGTTGATGCCTCACGGGACCCTGCAACAGGTGTTGCTGCCGCTGCGGTGGTAGAGCTCGATGAGAAGGAGGAGTACTGCTGGGCTAGAGGAGAAGTAATATCGGCGAGGAATGTGGTTGAAGCAGAGGCTTTAGCTATTCTTAGAGCTCTGTTGTGGGCTGCTGAAAGGAACAGACGAAGGATTGTTATTGAATTTGATGCCTTGGATGTGGTAGAGGTGATCAATGGAGACAAAAGCTGGCCCAGAGAGATGGAGCACGTGGCAAAGCAAGTTTGGAAGCTCATTCTTGGATTTGATTATGTTCTAATTTTATTTGTTCCACGTTCATGCAATCTAATGGCGGATAGAGTGGCAAGGTGGTGCAGAGTCAACTGCACTGGATTTGTTTGGCAGCAGGATGGGGATTAACTACCCTGGCTAGGATGCTGTAAATAAACTTTAGCCCTTGGGCTTAATTCATCAAAAAAAAAAAAAAAAAAAAAATTCATGCAAAACACGCATCCCCGATCTCTTTAATTTCCACTCTGTTCTCCTTCTATCAGCTTAATTAACTCATGTTCAAACAGGAGCATCGTACTAATTAAGAACTGCAAATGGGAACATCAACAAATTCCCACGCATTTTTCGCACTTTACGTAACAAGGGAAGGTACCACCTTCCATCATTGAATAACGGAGAAACTATAGTACACCAATCCTCGGCATCCTAAATCTATTTTATATATAGGCCTACTGTTGTCTCTCTCTCTCTCTCTCTCTCTCTTTTGTTTTTGATTTAATCAAACTATAGTACCTAAATCATCTAATTAATCAAACTTCATCAACTCTGTTCTTCCTATTCTCAACACCGACTACGCCGTTGGAGCCGTTGGGGTTGTCTTTGACCCTTCTGGCGTGGTCGAGCTTTTGCCATGCGAGGTAGCCCCAGTCCGGCAGGTTGAGGAGTATATAAGTTCCGATGCCGCCGATGAGCCCGTACGCAATGGAGTATGTTAGGGGCATGATTATGATCGTTATGAACGCCGGTATGGCCTGCCGCATGTCGTTCCAGTCGATCTCCGTCACGGCCTTCATCATCAGCACCCCCACCAGCACCAGCGGCGGCCCCACCGCCCACGCCGGTATCGAGGCCAGCAGCGGCGTGAAGAAGAACGACAGCATGAAGTACGCCGCCACCACCAGAGCCGTCATCCCCGTTCTCCCCCCCTCTCTGATCCCCGTCGATGACTCTATGAACGCGGTGACCGGAGAAGTCCCCAAAAGCGAGCCGGTGACGATGGCTGTGGCGTCGGACATGAACGCGAAGTACTGCCCCTCGAAGTCTCCATTGTCGTCCACGAACCCGGCGAACCTGGCCATGGAATACAGAGTCCCGGTGGTGTCTAAGATGTCGACGTAGAGGAAGGTAACCAGAGCTTCCCAGAAGTGTCCTCTGCCGATGCCGGAGAAGCTGAGAGCGCCGGCGGTGGACTCGATCTTGTGAACGTCGACCACCTTTTTGAAATAGTGGTACAAGTCGTTGCCGGCGGGTGTATCGGGGAAGACGGTGACCGAGGTGTTTCGGAACCAGGAGACGGCGGTGACGAAGACGATGCCGTAGATCATGGCGCCTTTGATGTTCTTCATCAGGCAGTAGGCGATTATAAGGAATCCAACCAGGGCGAGCCAGAAGGTGGGGCTCTGCATCTTGCTGTGGAGGCAGAGGATGGAGCCGGAGGCGGTGGCGCCGGGGATGAGGGCGATGGTGCCGTTAGTGAAGGTCTGGACTGGCGCCACGGAGGCGAGGGCGTCGCGCGGGCACGCGGCGAGCGTGACGAGAGTGGAGGAGCTGTAACCGACGAGGCCGACGCCCTGGTTGTTCTGGAGGCCGATGAAGGCGAGGAACAGCCCGATGCCGGCCGACGACGAGATGCGGATTGGCTTCGGAACCAGCTTGGCTAGTTTGGCTCGGAATCCGAGCGCGGATATTAGTAGAAAGATGAGGCCTTCGATGAAGACGGCGGCGAGGGCGGTTCGGTAGGAGAGGTTGCCGGAGCCGTGGAAGCCGACGACGGAGTAGGCAAAGTAGGCGTTGGTGCCCATGCCTGGCGCCAGACCCAAGGGAAGGTTAGCAAAAGCCCCCATGATGAAGCACCCTATGATGGACGACGCCGCGGTGGCGACGATGAGGTCGCGCTTGACTCGATCTAGACAAGCCGTGTACCCGGGATCGACGGGAGGGAAGGGGCAGGACGGGGATGGATTCGTGCAGTCGGAGATGGAGCAGGTGGCGCCGGAGTCGGAGAGAATGGAGGCGTTCACGGCGAGGATGTAGGCCATGGTGAGGAAGGTGGCCGTGCCAGCGCGGAGCTCAGTCGTGAACGTGGTCCCCCGCTCGGCCAACTTGAACCGCCGCCCGAGCCACGACGAAGCCACGGACGCGTTCAGCCGGCCCAGCCGCGTCCTAGGGGTGGCGGCGGCGGCACCGTGGCTTATCTCCATCTATTTCGTCTACTAGAGTAGGGGCTTAGGATTAGTTCTCGGGCGAGTAGGATGCGAGGGATCTTTATAGAAATAGAAATCATAGAATTATAAATAGGATTCTTATTTATTCGTCAACTCGTCTCCTCCTCTAAAAATTGGTTCTAAATGTACATTTTAATTATTTCTCTACGGCGTCCCGCGTTCCTACGGAAGGTGTATACGGGCACGGGCACCATTATTTTTTTTGGTTAATTGAGACCTAAGGCTTGGTACACAAAAGAGAAAAAAAAAGGATACAACAAAAAGCTAGGCTTCAGTTAAGGGAATAAGCATATTCCCAAGCACTGAGCCTGCCAAAACATCTGCCTTGTGATTAAACTCATGAGATATATGAACAAAAAGTACCTCAGAGAACTCAAAAGATAAGCGCCATAAGGACATCAAGAGCTCACGAAGCTCATTGGGCCAAGCAAACCTACCCATCACAAATCCGACACCAAGAAGCGAGTCGGATTCAACCACGACGGACTGTATCCCCCTTCGCTTGGCTTCCCGTAACCCACCCCTCATTGCTGAAATTTCGGCCTCAACCATGGAAACAGAGACTCTGGCAGCCCAAGTCCAAGTTGGATGAGATCCATCAGGAAATAGAAGAGCTGCAAGGCCGGCTATTCCTCCACGGACAGCGGCGTCGGAACGAAGAACAAGAGATTGGACCAAGCTAGCCGAAGGAGGAGAGATCAAGGCATGGTGAGAAGCTGAATATTCTTTAACTTGCCTGATGATGGTTCTTGCTAGTTGGTCCATCGGAGATGCAAGATTGTCGAAGAAGACGGCGTTTCGATCCCCTTATCCCAGTAAGCTTGTGTTTGGCAGCCGGGGTATGCATCGGGTTAAGGGGGTTAAGCCCCTTAACCCGGTTCTTTCCCCCAAACAGCATCGGGATAGCAAAACAGGGTTAGATGGGTTAAATGGGTTAGATGGGTTAAGAAGCTCTCACACACCCCGACATCACTTCTCTTCTCTCTGCTCCCTCTCTCTCTCTCTCTCTCTCTCTCTCTCTCTCTCGGACCTCTCTCCGGTGGCGGCGACGACATCCACCAGCGAGGCTCTCCCCTTCCCCAGCATCACCTCTCCTCTCCCCCATCCTCTATTCTCCTCCACAGTCCCTCCTTCCTCTTTAGCTCGCCGCCACATCGCTGCCGAGCCCCTATCCATCCCGACCACCGCCGTCCTCTTCTCCAGGCCCCGGCGAAGCCGCGGCCACCCGCGGCTCCTCCTCCGAGTTTCCTCGCCACCTCGGTCTTCCCCCAGGCCCCTCTACGCCGGCGACTACCTTCTCCGCCACCGCGGCTCCGACCCCGAGCTCGGCTACTCCTCCGACTCCTCCGGATCCCGCATCGCGGTGCCTCCCTCTTCTCCTCCCCTCCCGACGACACCTCGCCACGACGCCGCCCACCCCTCCGTGACCCCTCCTTGCCGACGAAACCCCAGCTCGAGCTTCCCCTCTCGCGGATCCGGCGCTGCCACCACTCAACATCGCCATCCCCGTCACCTCCGCCCTTCCCAACCCCGTCCATTCCCAAATCCGACGCCCCCTTGTCACCACGACCCTCTTCCGACCAGCTCCGGGCCCGATCCGGCGACCCATCGCCGCTAGCTGACGGAGAAGAGGACTGGGTACTGGGTCACGTGCGGATGTGATGCATTCCAATGTCTCCATTTTAATATTATTTATATTTTTATCAATATTAAAATAAAATAAAATATTATTTTATTAAATAATATATACGATCTGGTGGAGGACGACCAGACGTGCTGCCGGCGATGGCAAATGAGCGGGTGTCGGTAGGAAAGGAATATTATACTTTATTATAATATATTTTATTTTATTAAATAATATGTACGATCCGGTGGAGGACGCCCGGACGTTGCTGCCGGCGATAGCAAATGAGCGGGCGTCGGTAGGAGAGGGATATTATACTTTATTATAATATATTTTTACCCTATTTTATGCAATAATATAAAATTTGTACGGTTTATGCACAAATATCCAAACTTAATTTAATAAAAAGAATTTAAATATTATATGCGTAAACACGAAACATGTCAAAAAATTCAAAATTCTTGATCAAATTCAAATATATACCCGGGGTTAAGGACATTTTCTGTAGTTAGGGTAGACTCAGGGCGTCGATTCGGATGGGTTTTCTGGGTCGGGCTGATATTATAATCTTAATCCACTAGCTTATCCACTATTATAATATTATATATTATATATTTTATACACTTTACAATTATTATCCTTATCCCAAACTTAACTCATTAACTTACCCCTGTTTCTGAGCCAAACGCCAAAGTGGGTTAAATTTACCCCTATTTCTTATCCCCACTTTTTTACTCCTAACCCCCAGTTATGGGCTTATAGCTAAGCCTCTGTTTGGTTGAGGGATAAGGGGGGATAACCCCACTTTATCCCCCATTATCCTCATTTTTTACTCAAACACCAAAAGTAATGATTACGGGGTTATCCTCATTCCACCTACCACTATCACTCTACTTTTTTTTACCCCTATTCCTTAACCTCACTTTTTCTAACCCCATCTAACCCTATCTTTTCTTAACCTCATTTTTTCTAACCCAATACCAAACGTTAGAGGAGGAGATCGAGGCGGCAACGACACGCGGGGAGGTGAGCAGAGCCGGAGAGTACGAACGTATCCGGATTCTGTGGTGGACGTTTTTTATAACCAGTGGACAACCGGCCGCCGGAAAGAATTAATTAATTCATAAGAAAGTCTAATTGGTGACGTGGACGAATCGCGTGGAATAAATCGTTGGCAGTCCTAATATTAAAGCACGCGTCCCCACCTTTGCGTCAGATGGTGGTGGGGTGGCCGGGAGTTGAAATCTCGGGTTTTGATTTGATGGTTGTCAACGGTCACGATGCGATCGGGGAAGGGGGATTATGTGGAGAAGTGGGACAACAGAGCACGGCAAAACCCCACGACCTTTTGTTGTTATCTTTGTCGGGGAGCTGTTGCAAAGCCCCGGCATTAACCACCGATGGATCATGGATAGACGGTGTTGATGGGAGGTCTGATGACGGGAAAGTTAGGGCTTCTAGAAGGTGGTAATCGTTGGTGGTAAACGGAATTGTGTCGTTTGGAAACGTGACAGAGAGAGGGAGAGAGCCCGAAATCTCGGGAGCTAGTGATCGATCTCTAGTCTAGTGGTAGGCTACTTAAATAGTATCAAAATTTAGTCAGCGAATCGAATCGTCAGGTCTATATAGATGTTGCTACTCATTTTATGGTGTTATTAAATGACACGTTGTTTAACGAATCCGATAATATGCTTCTTGAATATTTTGCTTACGTGGACTATGAATTTTTTCCCTAAACAAGTATAAAAAAAATTATATTTTCCATTGATTCTAAAAAAATAGCTTAAACCCATTTCCTCTTAATAAGGATAATTTCTAAAATGATAGTCTTGGTGATTTTTTATTATTTTTATTTTCCCTTTCAAAGATGTTGACAAAGCGTAGACAATAGATCAGTTGGTTGTTTGGTTGCTTGCATCAACTGATGCATGCCACACCAGTCAACCAAATTCAAGTATCAATTGATGATGCATCATGTGAAACGGATATTTTGGTGGTTTCACAAGATGCAACATCAATGGCCTTTTTTACATCAGTCGATGCTACATTGGTTGATACATCTGGTCAACCAAACACTGATTTAGACCTACTAATGCATAATATATCAGTTGATATAAGCAACCAATCAGTCTCAAAATCAAATGGCAATGAAGAGGATATATGGGGTGATTTTGGAGTTGAGCTTCGAAAAAAAATAAAACATGGTTTAAAAAAAAGAATGAGAAGATGATTGGTCGGCGAATTTCATAATATTTCGCTATTAGCTTTCTAACGGAAATGTGTGAGAACATGGCGAAAATGATTTTTAGCATTTCTCTTGTAGGAAGATATCTTCTTCTCTTATGCTTTTATTACTAAATTCATTCTAATAATTAGAGACACCAACATTTTGGGAGTTTGTTACGTCTAGTGCTAGTCTATGAGCGATTTTTATGTATGGATTAGTGTATTGAGGGGCAATTGCTAATGTAGTGTATGTCGTGTAATTAAGGATCCGATTACGATGTTTAATGGATAGGATCGTAATGTCATTTCTTTGTATTGTTTTTTTTTTCTTGCTTAGTTGAGCCATCAGTGACTAGCCTTTCAAAACTTACAAAATAGCGGAGTGCGGAGTCGGCGCCTCCACATGTCGGAGACCACCATCCCTTTCCACCTCCTCCAACCCTCTGATCCCCCTAGCCAGGCCATGAGCAACAAGATTGGCTTGCCTAGGTACATGCACAAAATTAACACCCGAAAAAAAGCCGATAAACTCCAAATACGCCTAATGGTAGGCATCAACTCCGGTGACCAAACCGAACCACTCATAAGGTAGGAGATAACACTTATTGAGTCAAACTCCACCAAAATATTCACTCCACCCATCTTAACCACCTCTTCCAATCCCCTAACAACCGCCTTGAGCTCAGTCATTTTCACACTCATCGTTTCCACCCGATTCGCCACCATCAACCTCACAACACCGTCCTCTGTTAAGCATGCTGCACCAACACCCGCCATAACTTATCCATTAAACCAAGCAGCATCAACCTGAAGCACTGTCCCAGGCCACTTTCGCCTCTCCAAAACAAGGGTCCACAGCCTCCCAATATCAGTACATCACCATAACTCCTCAACCATCCTCACTGTCTTCCTCACAAATGCATCTGCTCTTGTGGGAGTATCACCAAAAACAAAGCCATGAGGCTAAGTAGAAACTAATTACATGAGCTTTGTGAAAAGTAGAAACTAAAAACATAAAAGAGTGGTTTTTCTTTTTTATTAGTTGAGCCGGCTAAGTAACCAATAAAAGTACAACACCATCTCAAGAGGAGGTGCAACGCCATCCTCAGGGGTCGATGAGAAATCTAAATCCCATTCTAGAAGGCCTCATCACCTTCTAATGCTGCACCCCACTTAGATTTAATTACATACAAATAGGCCGAGGATGTAGAGATCTTACCACCAGCCTTTAAGCTCCCCTGGACAACATCCCTGCTCACCACAACTACTGCAAGGATACGTTGCGCCAAAACAGGATGAAAAAACTCCAATACCTTCGCTGCATCCCACGAACCATCGACCAAAAAATCAGAGATGGTAGCTGGCTCTAGCCACCTCATCGTAGAGTACAAGGATGGGCAACATATCAGTGGAAATTCAAACACCCATGTATCAAAAAGGATGCTCGACCGGCTATTCCTTCTTGGCTTGCTGGTGAAACCACTATGAACTGCGTCTGCTGCTTCGCAAAGCCTAACCCAATGAATCAAACAACTTCTCGCACCACACCTTAAAAAGAAGGGACTCCTTCCAATGGTATTTTGGCCATCGCCCGCTTTCATATTAAGTCATTATCATCCACCAACAAAGCTATCATTTTAGCATTAAGAGCCACCTGTCAGGACCGAAAACTGTGAATGTCAAGACCCATGCTTCCTTTGGAAGACGAACTGTGTAGGTAATGGGGTCACTATATATATACATATTATTGTGGGCAACTTTTCTCCACATATGTTGCATTACTAATGCCACCAATGGACGGATTTAGTTTGGCAAAAATATCTTACAAAAGTTTGCTCTCATCATTAAAAAGTTTAATATGCTAAAAACTCTGTATATTCTTTAAATTTCGAGAATAAGAAGCTTAGAATTCTACTTTTCTTTTCCGTCGGAAAAGTCCGGTATGTGAGAAATTTAGCTGAGATCTTGCAACCAGCAGTCCGCACAGATGACCTCTTTACTGAGAGTAACAACTCATCCATCTCTTTTGGTATGGTGAGGAATTGAGACTGCGTGACTTCAATAGCAATATTTCTAGCTAGCTAGCTGATGGCTGCGGGCGTGGCGCCCTCTCCGCTCAGGGCGGGGGCGACTCCTACGTCGACGACACCTCCAGCGAGCGTTAATGGCAACTGGACCTGGGCAAGGATGGCGAGCTACCAGGAGGCTGGTTATGAGGCGATCCCCGAAGTCGTCCTTAACAAGATTAAGGATAAGTACCCCGATGAGAGGGTGGTGATTGATCCGGAGGTCTTGCAGCGCGGGCGTGACCGATGGAAGCACACCCTCTTTGGGCGTTTCATCGGTGGTCGAGTGGGACTGGACTTTCTCCGGCGCCGGCTGGCAAGCATGTGGCTAACAACTGATCCCTTCCTCGTCACGGATAGGGTCGGGGGGGTCTTTGGATTCAAGTTTGGGAACGAGGAGGATCTTACCCGGGTTCTCACCGGAGGACCCTGGATGGTCGACGGCAAGATTCTGTCTCTTATCCGTTGGAGGGACTCCTTCCGACCCAAGGCGGCAGACTTCACACGCATTCCAGCATGGGTGCGGATACCGGATCTCCCTTTTGATTACTTGGAAACAGAGGCGCTGAGTTCGCTCATGAGGAGGGCGGGTCCTCTGCTTGCGGTTGACGCCTCCACGACGTTCGCTGATAGGAACTGCTTCGCTAGGGTATGTGTTGAGGTCGATGTTTCCAAGCCGGCGAGGTTGGGGGAAGTGGTGGGTGCTGGAGTGCCGGGAGTCGATCCGGGGTGCTTCGTGCAGCCGTTCATCTACGAAAACTTGGATGTCTGCGACTACTGTGATGGCTTCGGACATCTAGCTAGCAACTGTATGAGGAGGAAGGAGGAGCTCAGGAAGAAAGCGGCGGTGGCCCAAGGCAAGAAACCTGCCAGAGAGCCGGGGGAGATGACCACGGATGGGGTGCAGCTGATGGAAGTGGAGAGCATCAGGGGTGATGAGCATGAGGGTCATGGTCAGCCTCCTCCTGATAGGGGAGCCTGGCACACGGTGCGACTAAACCGTCGGCGGGGAAGGCCCCAGCCGGAGGCTAGGGTGGGGGCGCAGGGGAGGAGCCCGCCGGCGGGGAGGACGGATGGTCCACGTGGCGCTAGCCGACAAGAGCTGAATATTCCCCAGAAGGGCGGCGCGGCCTTGGTTGCAGAGGGGACAAGGGCTGGCATCATGCAGGGGACGCAGAGGGGTGGGCCAAGGGAAGATTCTAAAGCTAGGGGGCAGAATGGGGACGTGGCACAAGCTGGTCCAAGCATTACAAGGGGCGACGTGGAGCTCACTGGACCACGCAAGGTCCAGCACAGGGGATCAGACAGGGGACAAGCTGTGAGAGGAGGTTCTTCACCTATGACCTCTGGCACTGGACCTGGAGGGAGATGGGCACGGCCGGGCTCCGGCGACTTTAATCGTTTTGGAGCGCTCCAGTCGGGTGAGGATTCCCCAACGGTGGCGGAGCTGGCGGATCTCCCGCTGCTGGAGGCTGGCTGGTATGCTAGGGAGAAAGGGCGCTCCGATCGTCCTGGTCCGCTGGTGGTGCCGCTCTCCTCCCAGCATGCATCACCGGACGGCGAGGAAGGGGGGGACCTGCCAGATCTGGAAGCCTCACACCAGCAAGGGGTGGCGGAGCTGCATTTAGCGCTTGTGGCAGAGCATCCGAGCCGGACTTGGGCGGAGGAGTGTCAGGAGATGGTGATGGAGGAAGACCTTGAAGAAGGGGGGGATGAGCTAATGCAGGAGGCCAGGGGGGCTAACAGCGGCGCTAAGAGGCAGAGACCTTCCGATTTAGAGGCTACGGAGCATAGCCTTCCCGCAGTTGCCCAATGACTAGGATCCTGGTGTGGAATTGCCATGGCCTGGGGTCGCGAAGGGTGGCGGGGATGTGTGGTCGATTGATTTTGGACAAAGGGGTGGACTTTGTCTTCCTGCTAGAGGTGGTAGTCTTGGAGGAGCACATGCAGTTCATATCCGCAAGACTTGGGGCGGGCTGGAGTACTTATCTCCTGCCTTCTCGGGGGCAGCATGGGGGGATCTTGGCTGTCTGGAGGGAGAGTGTGGGAAGAGGCTACTTCACGCACTTCACCGAACAAGCCATCCATGGAGTCTTCACTTCTCAACGCCATGGCCAGTGGTTCCTCTCTATCGTATATGGAGCTCGAACATGGAGGGGACGGGAGGAGCTTTGGGAGGTTCTCATGAAGATCAATGCTAGAGGGTGGCCTCACTTGATGGTGGGGGACTTCAATGTATTGGCAATGCCGTCGGAGAAGAGAGGTGGGCGTCCATTCCGGTATAGCAGGTCGGTGAACGACTTCCTATGATTCATGTCCGCAGACAAGCTTGTGGATCTGGGGTTCAGAGGCCCTTCATTCAGTTGGAGTAACAGGAGGCTGGGGCCTTCAAGGATACTAGAGCGTTTAGATCGTGCCCTGTGTAATCTTCAGTGGAAGGAATGGTTCCCACATGCGGAGGTCCATCATCTTCACCGCTGTGGCTCCGACCATCGTCCACTGCTGGTTAGCCTGGAAGCAGAGAAGTGCCAACAGGGGCCGTCAACGTTCCGGCTCCAGCAATTCTGGGTCGAATCCAAGGAGTTGAGGAGAGTGGTGGAGTTAGCATGGCAGCGGCACAAGAGGGGCTCCAAACAGTATATCTTCAAGGGAAGGATGAAGGAGATGAAAGCTAAGGTCAAGAATTGGAGTAAGGTTGACGACTTTGATTTGTTTAACTCTCAACAGTCCCTCCTCCAACAACTTCATCATCTCTACTTGCTGGAAGAGGAGGGGCCTCTTCCACTTCAGTTGGAGGAGAGAATGAGAACTCTGGAGAACAAGCTGGTGGCTGTTCAACTCCAACATGACGTCTTCAGAGCTCAGCATCGTCGCCTAGACTGGGTTCAAGATGGAGACCGGAATACCAGGTTTTTCCATAAATCCCTTTCTTCTTATCTTCATCGCTCGCGCATCATGGAAATTCGAGGGGAGGATGGCTTGGTTGTGTCGTCCCAGGAGCAAGTGGAGAAGCTCTTCTGTGACCATTTCAAGCAGTTGTGGAGGGGCCGAGATGTCAACAGGGACCTTCAACTTCCTCTGCTTCCTAAGCTTTCCCCAGAAGACTCCTCAGCGTTGCTTGCGGAGGTTACACCGGAAGAGGTTAAGTCTACGTTGCAGTTGATGGGTCGGTACAAATGCCCAGGCCCGGATGGAGTTCCATGTGAATTCTACATCAAGCATTGGGACATTGTGGGAGAGGATGTATGTGAGCTGGTCATCTCCTTCTTCCGGACTGCAACGCTACCGCCGGGGTGGAACGATACCTTCATATCCTTCATCCCCAAATGCAAGAATCCACGGCGAGTCAAGGATTATAGGCCAGTTTCCTTATGCAATGTTCTATATAAAATTATCTCATCTATCCTGGCAAACAGGCTGAAGCCATTTCTTAGCTCCCTTGTTAGTGTTGAGCAATCCGCCTTCGTGGAGGGACGGACTATTCTAGATAACATCGCAACAGCTCAGGAACTGATGCAAGAAGTTCGTCGAGCACCGGGGAAGGGAGCGCTCATGGCTGTCAAGGCGGACCTCAGTGCAGCGTTTGACTCGGTCAGTTGGCAGTTTCTGAAGCTGGTTCTGGAGGCAATGAATTTTCCGGCCATGTTTGTGAAGTGGACTATCCATTGCATCTCGACGACGCGCTTCTCTCTTATTATTAACGGGAGGGTATCTCGGCAGTTTACCTCTGGACGCGGGCTGCGACAAGGGGACCCTCTGTCCCCTTATCTGTTCATCCTGTCGCAGGAAGTGCTCACCAGACTCCTTAAGCAGCCACTCCTTGAGCTGGAAGGGGTGGCTTTTGATCGGGGCAAGTTCCGAGTGACCCATTTGTTATTTGCAGATGACTGCCTTTTCCTGACGAGGGCAGGCAAGGAGGAAGCTCAAAAACTGATGAATGTGTTGAAGAGGTTTAGAATTCTTTCTGGGCTAGAGGTGAATCCAGACAAATCAAGCTTGAAGTTCTCGCCAAAAACCAGTGAAAGGCGGAGGAGCAGAGTTATGAAGGTGCTGGGCTTCAGGGAGAAGGTTGGTCCCTGAAAGTATCTTGGGGTGCCTCTGGATCACAAGCGGCTGGTCTCCCATGATTTTAATTCTCTCCTGGAAGCAGTGCAGTCTAGGTTGTCGGGCTGGCACTCCCGGAAGCTCGCTGCGGCTGGTCGGATCACTCTGGTTAAATCAGTGCTTCAATCACTGCCTGTCTTCATGATGTCAGCGGTGCAAGTGCCCATCTCTGTGCTGAAGAAGGTGGAGGCCCTGATCCGGCAGTTCCTATGGCAAGGTAAGAAAGGTGGACTCTCGACGGTGGCTTGGGACCAGGTATGTACTCACAAAACTCAAGGGGGTCTGGGACTTAAAAGCCTCCCTCAATGGCAACTGGCGATGCGCATGCGACGGGCGGCTTCCCTACTCGACGACTCCAACTCCATCTGGAAGCAGCTGGTGGCTGCTAAATACAAGGCTGGTGCCGGAGCTCTTCCCAGCAAAATACCCTACAATGCCTCGCCTTTCTGGCGATCTATTTGCCGGGCATCGGGCCAGCTCCGGGGCGGACTACGATGGCCGGTGATGGAAGGGAGCCATGCCAACGTTCTGAGGGACTGGTGGCTGATGGAGGGTCCCCTGTCTTCATCAGCCTCCACATTCGACGCTGAGCAAGCAGACATGATCGAGCTGGGTCAGCTACTGGATCACACGGGGTGGCGGGAAGACCGACTATCCTCCTTTCTTCATCCAGATCTTATGGCTAAGGTGAGTGCTCTCCCTATAGACAATCCCCCTCCCCACTCTCCTCCTCTCCACACTTCTCGACCTCGTTGGGTGTGGGGATCTGCTGGACATCCGTCAATGAGCTCCTGCTATGACTTCCTGGAGGCACGACATCAGCAACGAAGGCATCCGGCAGCAATCTGGAGGAATATCTGGCGCAACCCAGCTGGACCTCGGGTACAGCAGTTCCTCTGGAAACTGGTCCATGGGAAAGTAGCTGCTAGAGATCGCCTGTGGGAGCTGAGACTGATCAGTGATAAGTCATGTCCATCCTGTGGAGCTGAAGAGGAGACTCTGGATCATATACTGTTTGGGTGTGTGGTGGCGTCCGCCACTTGGAGGATTGTGCTGGAGGGGACGAATCTGGACCCCCAAATGCTCAACATGCTGGAGTGTATGGATTGGATTCTTAAGCCCCAGAAATCGGAGGAGATTAGGATGATTAAATCCAGCATTTCTTATACTCTTTGGTCTCTATGGAAGAGAAGGTGCAGGGTGGTCAATGGCCAAGAAGGGGTCTCGATTCCAAGTTTGGCCCGCAGCATCAAATGGCAAATCAGGGAGTTCCTTCTACTAAATGGTCGGAACGTTCGCGGAGTGGAGCGCGAGGCTTGGGAGGGTGCACGCTTACAGGTGGATGCTTCCCTCATTGCTGGGGCAACGGGTATAGGGGCGGTCTGTTTTGATGGTGTCGACATTGCATGGGAGATTTCTGTTCCCTCTGCCGCCACCTCAGTGCTCCAAGCGGAAATCACTGCGATTCTTGCAGCAGTACAGGAAGCCCGCCGGCGAGGCATGTCGAGCATATTGGTAGAAAGTGACTCGCGACTTGCCGTTGATATGGTCAACGGGTGTATGCCTATCAATGATGATTGCCGGAGGACGCTAATGGATCTTTGGTGGCAATTAGGAGATTTTGTTAACTTTTTGTTAGTTTACATACCTAGAGAATGGAATGTTAGGGCTGACGAGTTAGCTCGAGCGGCCCATGTAAGGGTGTATGGTTCCCTGTAAGCCTTAGGGCTCTAGCTTCGGCTTAATTTCTCAAAAAAAAAAAAAAAAAAAAGACCTCTTTGGATTTTTCCTTCAGTGTCTTAGTGTCTAACACATTTTACGGATTAAAATTATTTTTCTTCTATTTTTGATTCCATAATTAGCCATATATCATGTTGGTTTCCTTTAATTATCTTATCTTCTTTAGATCCTTATTCCCTTATTCCTCATTTTGACTTGTCATAGTAGGAAATGTGACACAAAGTATGCTATGCCTTAGATTCCTGAAGGCACAATGGGTTTGTTCTTGATGTTTTTCCTTGTCTATTCCTATTTTCCTTTCTTGGAAAAATATAGCTCAAGTAGAATATATGGAATGATCCTTGTCTATTCCTGTTTTCCTTTCTTGGGTGTCGAAATGTCAGCATCAAGCTTGTGATCATCTTAGAAATAGCTCAAGTTTTATTGCTAACAATGAACAAAGACGAACTTTGAAGATTCGACATTTTTTTATTGGACGCCCAATGGGCCCAATTATCGGCCTTTTACGATAAGGAAATTGGTGTGAATTTGGAGTTATACGAGATTATTTTTTTACCAATCGTAGTGCTAAATTCGAGAGTTTAATACCTCACACTTATTATGTTGTTAAAATACTACTGCTTATAAAACATCTGATACACAGCTTATTATAATTTAATTGGGCCCAATGGGTGGCTGTTGTGATTTGTGAAAGTGGTTCATCAGGGTTGCCTGGTCGGGACCTCAGTTGTCCTTGCTGGCATATCCAATATTAGGCCCAGTGGGTTTCCTACACCCTACTGCAGCCCGTAACCGCGGTTATGTCTCAAGAGGAGCTAGAGTTTGAGCCTTTTGACTTATGAACAAGAACATAGCTATATATATATATATATATATCAATCTTATAATGAGCAATAACGGTTAAAGCTGCATTAATTCATATCCCCTAAGTTTCTTTATGTATATTCCCTAAGTTTGCTTTATATAAACCTGCATTAATTCAAATCAACCTAAGTTCTATTAATATTATCTTATACTAAGACATATATATTATTTTATATACCCTAAGTTAGACTTATAATATTTTTATATTTTATTAGCTATGTTTTATGGTGGCAGTGAACAAAAAACTATGACCAACCTTCGAACCCTGGACCACCTACGGGTCAACACAGCCGTCTAACCAGACAAACTAAAAGGAGTTTGTTAAAATTTTATATTAATAATAACTAAAAACTGTGTCAGGGGCACAGGTGAGTACTAGTATATATATATATATATATATATATATATAATTCATATAATGTTCACATAATGATGCGCAATAAAGTTAAATTTTAATATACATATTAAAATATTATATTATTTTAATTTCAATAATATATATTATTTTAATTTCAATAATATATATTATTTTAATCTCAATAATATATATTATATATCTCAATAATATATATATATATATTATTCATATAAACTTCACATAATGATGCAATAAATTTAAATTTGAATATAC